>OX382348.1:5764598-6429931 GCA_947507615.1 Hemithea aestivaria
CCTCTCCTTCCCTCCTCCCTCACTTCTCCCTTCCTCCACCCACCGTCCCTTCTCCTCCCCCTTACCCCTCCCCTTCCCCCTCCCCTTCCCCCTCTCACCTTCCCCCTCCCCTTCCCCCTCCCTTCTCCCCCCACCCCTCCCTTCTCCCTCCCACCCCTCCCTTCTCCCCTACCCTCCCTCTCCATTCCCCCCTTCCCCCTTCACCCCTCCCCTTCCCCCACCCCTTCCCCCTCCACTTCCCCCTTCGCCCCTCCCTTTCCCCATTCCCCCTCCCCTTCCCCCTTCCCCTCCACTTTCCCCCTCCCCCTCCCTTCTCCCCCTTACCTCCTTTATCCCCCTTCCCCTCCCCTTCACCCTTCCCCTCCCCTTCACCCTTCCCCTCCCCCTCCCTTCTCCCCCTCATAACGCGCGATAAGGAACTTCGTTCCAAAAAGGGGGAACTACTGAGAAGTGATCATTCCCACTAGATCCCCTTTTCAAAAAAGGGGAACTACTGAGAAAAAAAGTTCCTACTAGATCCACTAGGGAACTAAAAGGGGAACTAGTGGGAATGATCCAAACGACTGGGTGTTATAAGTTTTTAACCCCCGACGCAAAAACGACGGGTGTTATAAGTGTTTAACCCCCGACGCAAAAACGACGGGGTGTTATAAGTGTTTAACCCCCGACGCAAAAATGACGGGGGGTTATAAGTTTTTAACCCCCGACGCAAAAACGACGGGGTGTTATAAGTTTTTAACCCCCGACGCAAAAAAGACGGGGTGTTATAAGTGTTTAACCCCCGACGCAAAAACGACGGGGTGTTATAAGTTTGACGTGTCTGTCTGTCTGTCTGTGTCTAGGTTATTATATAGTATCAAAGTACTCGTCAATACGAATCAAATGAGCCCAAACTCGATGTAATTGCGTCGTTTAATTACGGAATTCCTATGTCCACCTTTCAGCTCCATCATCAGATCAGCTCCATATCATAATAATCCGATTCAAATATGCATGCAAAATTTCAGCTCAATCAGAATCCGGGAAGTGGATCAAATTGAACTTGCAAGATTTGATTATAGACAGACAGACAACAGACAGATGTAAGTAAAACATGTGAAATTTTAAATAAAACTTTTTAAAAACAAGCTTTTATTATTATTACTAACCAGCATCATAAAGTACTTGTCAAGGCGAATCGTTTGAGCCCAAACTCGATGGGGTTGCGTCATTAATTACGGAGATCCTATGGCCATCTTCCAGTTCCATCATCAGATCAGCTCCATGTCAAAATATTGCATTGTCATTCGATTTATACATGCATACAAAATTTCAGCTTAATCGGACACCGGGAAGTGGGTCAAATTAAAGTTGCAAAATTTGATTACAGACAGACAGACGGACAGACAGACTACAGACAGGTGAAAGTAAATAAAAGCTTGTAATAAAACGGACTTTAATATCAACAAACACTATAGTACTATAACATTATGTGACCAAAAAAAAATTCCGTTATTATTATATAGAGTATCAATTTTTGCGGTCCAACTATAATCGCACTATTGTGTGGGTTAGCGACGAGAATAATTTGGAGCGCGGAGCGACACGTCCACTCTCTGAGAGGCCCCTGGGCTGAGTGAAGCGAGAACCGACGCGGGCCTCGTTTTATAGTGATTTTGAAAAATTCGGCAAAAATATAAATATTACATTTTAAGTAAATTTAAAAATACGATTGGATTAAAAAAATGTTATTATTTAATGGTAAGTAATTATTTTGAGTAAATATAAAAGAGTCATGTATAAAAAAATGTTTTGTAAACAGTAATTTCGTGATAATTTCACATCTTTATGATTTTATTTTAATAAGAAATACCTATAATTCAAACTTTTCCTTAATAAATATACTAGTTTAGGATCTTTCCAGTAATAGTAATTTTTTAGATTCTAATAAAGACATGTATATTTGGATATACCCATGTCCAAACATTGCTTCAGAAGTAAATCTATAAAACCTTTATCCATTTACCTTGACGTAATTTAAAAACGGTCAAAACTAAAAAGGTTTTTCTGTATAAATTGATTAGATTACAAGTTCTTTTAAAAGTTGTGAGTAAAAGTACCGTTCTAAAATAAGTATTTTCAAAATAATCCATGTTTGAACATCACAGATTTGCGCTTGGGTCGACTACACGCTCTTAAGCACTACATCAGTGGTCGTAGCATGACGTATGGGATCCCGACGAAACTTCAAGAGTAGAACTGCCATCCATTGTACTTTTGTGAATGTATGGGATGACAGTTGACTTGACAGCAAGACAAGTCTACGCAGCGTCTGTGCTTGAAGGGCTGATGCAAGATCTGCTAGAATGCGTCAAATGACGGATCGACATTGACACTAACGTTACAGTTTCTGCTACAGAAATCTTAATGATGGCCGATCTAATCTTACTAAGTTATCCAAGTCTTATAGGGTATGGTTATGTCGTTATGGTGCAAAGGTGAAGGCCGATGGTCAGTGCTATTTGGGTAACTTGAAAATAATGGCAAACTTGAAAAACCATGCCGCTAATAGGTCTTGACCGTGTTTCGGTATGATGCGTTCAGTGAAGCCAGGGATGGATTTATAGACTAGCTGCGCCCAGCGGTTTTAAAACTAGGACTAACTTAATGCCACAATAGCATCAAGTTAGTCCTAGCATTTCTACCAGTTGCCCTAAGGCTGGAGAAAATGTAATAGAAATATAGGGAGGCTGACAATCATAGAAAAAAGGTACCTAACTACTTGATGTTTGCACGCACGTTTTTTTATTTTTTTATTTTAAGAAACGTCTTAAACTTTAGCGATCTCTGTCTGAGTTAGTTACCACGACCTTACCCAATAATCTGCCGTGATTTAGTCCGGTTGTAGGGAAATGACAGGGCGTGTACGTCCTTACAATTAATCTTAGGATAACGAGCGCAGCGCAGCGTAAATTAATTTACAATTTTCATTGTGATTCATTTTAGTGGACATTTAATTATTTTTTATTTGATTTATTTCTTAGTTCATTGAATAAATTAATTAATGATAACTCTTAGAATGTATGACATGTACATTTTTTTACCAATAAATTGAGTAGGTTTAAGACTTGCATCATTTCCTAGGTAACACTGCTACTTAATAGGCTGCCAGCCCATTATCGCTAAACATAAGGCGAACGTCGAGCTGCGGGCTCGTCTTGTTCATCTGTTTGCACTAAAAAGTACCGTCTTCGTTTCTTTCCAGTCCCCTAGGATTTAGACTCTTAGAGAATATAAATTATCCAGAACCTAATTAGGATTAATCTAATTATACTCCTGCAGAACGGGTTTCCTTAATTATACTGCTGGAGCCAGTCTCTTAGGGATTTTGTGGCAAAATTTAAAATGGTCTTGGGGAAAATCAAAATATCTAAATCACTGCGACTAATAGATTGACCAATAAGCTGGCTTATCGCTTCATCAGGCGGACGGTCATGTCGCATTCATATTCTTGTATTAATTTAACGACATCAAGCTTACTTTCAATAAGCAATGGGGAGACGCACGTTTATTTAATCAAAATTTATTTAATAAAAACAGCTCGATTGATTTCGATAAAAATTTAATGAGAACTCCGGATTATACCGCTACGGAGAGATCGCTTTTAGCGATAAGACCGCCAATTGTAACACTTATTTCTGTGTTATCTTAGTTCTAAGCTATATTATTGTATTTGTGTGAACAATAAAGAGTTTTCTATTCTATTCTAATACCCTTTTAAACAAATTTCCAAATCCGTTTATATATTATGTCTTCGAGTGGTTACTTGAACGGTGAACAAACGACATAATAAAAATGTAACCAATAGCAAACAACTTTTTTTCATAGCAGTTTAAAGAGACAGACAAAAGTGTAAAATTCATTGAGAACAAGCATCATTTCATTGAACACATGTGACTGGAAGTCAACCAGTTATGTCATTGTTAATCGCGCTACACCCACGCACATCCATTTGAGGTGGTCCTGCCGCGACCTTCGCTAGGTATCGAGGTATATTGGACATTTTAAGGTGGGTACACAATACACATTGTCAAAGGATATACGATATACGACCACTGGGCCATGGACGCTACAACTATAACTATAGCTCTCTCTGTGTGTCTACACATTACCGGTCCAAGCTAAAGAAAGCCATTTCTCGCAAAGAGCAAGGTGTACCTATTTGTGTGGGCCCAGCAGCTTTGGTTTGTCTCTTCTTCTTCCTGCCCTTATCCTACACTAGGTAGGGTCGGCACAACACGTTTTTCTCCTCCATTCTGCTCTATCATCCGTCATATCTGCATCCACTCCCCTAGCACGCATATCCTCTTTCACACAGTTCATCAAAACCTTTTTCGGGCGCCCCCTAAATAATTATAAAAACTTATAACTTTTATTTGTTATTAAATTATTTCCAATGTGTACACATCTTTAACTATCCAATTGAAACAGTGAATGAAATGTTCCGTGCAGACTTGTGTGTAAACAAGCGACCAGACTTGTTCCAAGTGCGCCAATTAATTGTTATTGGCTTTATTAATTTAGTTAATGGACACGCCTTGTTTGGTGCAACCTTCGCACTCGATGTCTATTTGTTAAATTGGTGCAATTATTGAGGTGTCACTTTGCAGATGTACGTAATACAGAACACAAATGAATTTTTAAACGAAAAGAAGGTTTTTCTCTCTGTGTGACGTGAACCATAATAACAGTAGGGTAGGTTTGTACTTCGAGCCCATCACTCGTCAAACATGTGGCAAATATGTCCTGCCCAATCTAAATGGAATGCTTCAATATATTTTTATTATTAGATATGTAGATACCGGTACAGCCTGTATCGTCCCACTAAGGCAAAGCGGTCTTCCCTCTGGTAGAGTTTAGAGACTAATAGCTTTTTTTGCCCTTTTTCTACCAATATTATATTTACCGACATATAGGGGGTAGACTTCCTTTGCAGGAGGTCGTCTAGGTGGGTACCCCAACAGTGCCAGTTATTCTACCGCCTGAGCAGTAATGTGCAAACATTACTGTGCTTCGGTAGGAGGGCACTGTAGCTAGTGAAATTACTGGGCGTCATAAGATGTTAAGACTCTTTAGTCTTAACATCTTATGACTCTTGAGTAAGAAGCGTTGGTGCAGTGCACCTAGAATTGCACATCATTGTGAAATTCTGGGTTGCACTCACAGATCATAAAGCTAGAGATGGAAGCTAAAATGAGGTAACAGTCGCCAAGTCATATGCCTGAATCAACATAAGCTCGTAGCTGGGTCTTTCGCTGTTTCGCACCACAAGCGGTTCGCACCGCGGTGTGAATCGCACAAGTACTCGTTAGACGTAGTTGTTTCATACCGCGGTATGAATCGACTACGACAAAACGAAGACAGGCGACATTCGAACCGTTTTCGCAAAGATAGAACTTCCCTTTTTTAAGATAATTCGGAGAACAGGTACAGTCAGTCATAGAATTATATAAGGTGATCAATATAAGTTGTCTTGTGAACATTATAGTTATTTATTATCATACTTTGCATATAATAAAAGGTTATAGAAAAAACATTTATTTAGTAATTCCTGGCAGGTGATACTGTAAAACATTTGTTGGGCACAACATTTTTTTTTTTTTTTTTTTTATGTGGTGAAGTAGAAGACGAGCAAGACGCTCTCCTGATGTTAAGAGATAACGGCTGCCCATAATCAGTACAGTGTTACCTAGGATTTCACAATTATGTGAAATTCTACCTCTCTCTCTCTCTCTCTCTTCACCGAAAACCGAACCGAATAAAAAACCTAATATCACAAAAAGAGCCGAACATCTACCATTAAAAAATTCTACCAAAAATCCATCATCAAAATTCCTACCATTTGGTAGATTTTTCTACCATAACAAATTCTATCAAAAAAATTACCATTACAATTTCTAGCATTTTTCTAAAATTTGAAATCGAATATAAAAATTTCTCTAAAAAAAAATAAAAAAACTCATATGTCAAATTTCCCCCCAAAAAAAATTAAAAATCTAATATGTCAAGTTTCTCAAAAAAAAATCGAATACGTCAAAATTTTCATTACAGTTTCTTTCGTTTTCTGATACCCTAGTACTTTTTAAACCTGAAATAAAAAGCAATATCTGTCTCAATGACAGTTGTAATCTACAACGAAGTATGAAGATCTCCTCAGACCTTTCATTTCTTCCATTACACCAAGTTTGACAGCTATCACTTGTGGCCCTAGCATGCACACGGGATCCCGACGAAACTTCAAGAGTAGAACTGTCATCCCATACATTGTACTTTTGTGAATGTATGGTATGACAGTTGCCTTGACAGGAACAGTGAAAAAAGTAAGTAAAGGTGCAATCGCACTACGCGGCAACTGCACTGCAGCGGCGCAAGTATATTTGCATGAAAATCTCTTCAAGTTTCTGGGCACCTAGTACTTTGTAAGCTAAAACCAGAATTCTAATCATAGATTATTATAATTGTAAGATGTACACACAAGTGTACAAAGATTTTATTGAAAAGATCTCTTGAAGTTTCTGAACGCCTGGTAGCTCATAGGCAAATACCAGTATTCTTAAATAATAATATTATCATAAACATAAATAAAAATTGTAATTTTTACATGTTAGGTTCATTCATATCTTAATGTTTTTCCATTTAATATGTTTTTTCCATCCGACTGTACAGTACAATTTTGAATTTGAATTTGACATTCGAAAAACGATATTGTTTTATTTTATAAACGCGGTATGAAACAACTACGTCAAAACGAGTACTTGTGCGATTCACACCGCGGTGCGAACCGCTTGTGGTGCGAAACAGCGAAAGACCCCGTAGCTCCGCCTCTTTTTCGTGTTCATTCCACGGCCGACATTGACAGCGTGACATTCACATACTTAATGAAAAATAATTAATAAAAATGCCGTATTGTTCAATAAAAAGGCGCGGAAAGACTAGCGCTACATTCAGTTACGCAAAAGACGAAATCTTATTACACAGGCAAGTTATTATTCCGATAATAATCATTGAAAAATGTTTAACATAAAATGCAATATAAAAATGGCCAAGTTTCTTTTCGTCTCATTCTTTCTTGGTAAATTTGTATAACATTATCTCGTTCTCTCTTACGCCCGGATAAACTAGTGATAAGACACAAATTTAAATTTACACCACAAATTTTATCGACACAAATGTTATTGAAATTTTTGAAGTAGGTAGGTATTAGGTATATTAAGGTACCAAAATTATCGGGGTTTAATATTATACAGGGTTACTGGTATTTAATTCATGAATGGTTATTATGAAGCTTATAATAAGAGAAGTGTAACGAAGCTTTTAAAATACATAATGTTAAATTTGTCACTAATTTAAAAACAAATAATTCGCTATCTAACATTTATTGTTTATTCTTATAGGGTGCGTATTCGCACGCATAATTTTTTAAAATTAGGACTAAAAATTTTATGCGAGCGATGGACCTATTTATATTTTGGTGAAACCATATAAAATGTTTATTCGGGTACTTTGGGAGGTAATAGAGATGAGAAAACATTTAAGCTATAATAAAACAATAATTGAAGTTATATTAAAATATCTCTCGTATACAATACAACGAACTTTCTCATTAAACTTAAGAATAACAGTAACTAATATTTTCTTATCGATACGATATAGCGACTTTACCACATCACTAGAAAGTCATGTTATGCCTCTAACTATTACCTAATCTGTGGCGTAACTGTGACGTCACCTTGAACGAGCCAATCAAATCTAGCCACCCATCCCCCGCACCCCACCATGTTTTGGTGACTTTGTTTTCATACAAAAAATGACCTAAGCGCGGTATATATCTCTCTTGTATATGGTTGCACTGTACTGATTATGGGCAGCGTTATCTCTTAACATCAGGGGAGCGTCTTGCTCGTCTTCTCGCTTATCCACATAAAAAAAATATATTAAAGTTTAGATTTTGTAAGTATAGGAAATCTTCCAATTCGGACTTCGGACGATTCGACGCGGAGACGTGTGCGAGGATTCATAAGATTTCATATAGGACACAAGACCTACCTACAGAACACAAAATTCTATTCTTTCGGCGCTTTCGGCTCGGATGGATGTGGCGTTCAGCTTTAGGGATTTACGGGGATGGAATTGGGGAACGTACCTATAGTTATAATAGTTATAAATGAGACTTACCTTTTATAATCTCTGTGGAGGATATGATAACATCGCTGTCATCCATCCTAGCCTTGTAGCACAGCAATGCGCTTGATTTCTTTATCTTGACTGATTGACTGCACCGACTGGGTAAGGTAGTGGTTCACACCATGGTTGCTTGGTGTGGGTGGAAGTGGGCACGGGATCTGTGGGGCAAAAAAAAAAAGAAATTTCAAAATGGACCTACTCTGTAAAAAGTTATGGGTCATAAAATAATAAAAACAATACACATTGACTTGCATAAACCCCTCCTTTTTCGTCAGTTAAAAAGAAAGAGTCATCTGTGGAATATTACCCAAGTAACCTACTAGATGGACCCACTAGACTTTGCAACATAGCGAGACGTTGACAACCGCAAACACTCCGAACACCTAGAACCATAGTGAAACTACTCAGGCTGAAGTGTCTTAAAGTCTTAATCATATGACTTTTAAATAAGAAGTTTTGGTGTAGTGCACCAAGATTTTTACATCATTGTGAAATAATTATAGCTGATGTATCATATTTTTAGAATCATAACTTGAATCAAGACAATAAAAAGAAGAAAAACATAAGTTTCCTACATACAACAAAAACTTTGTACGGCACAAACAAGAATTCCATTTTAAAGTAGGTACCAAATGAAACTCATGTGACCTTGGTATGTATATATGTATCTGTACCTATACAATGAGTGCATAGTGAACAGTGATGCAACTCTATTTACTTTATTATGTACCTATAATACCTACCTGTGATTAAGGCATTACTTGTTTACCTACACTAGTCTCTCGGGGGTTTGCGTCCAAATAATTGGGGTTTATACTCCAACAGAACAGGTTACCCTACTTACACTGTCAGAGTCAAATCACAATTTATAGGTTGAGTGGTGATATTGTTGCAGTTTCAGGTCGCCGAGATTACTGACCCGTAACATAATCTAACGACTGCCTCCTACATATCTTATAGGAAACAGCCAGGACCCACAGTTTTACGTGCCTTCTGAAACATGGTGCGTACAGCCGAACTTTTTGCCACACACTGAGATTTGAACCCAGGAACTCAGGATTATAAGCCGGACGTATGACCGCTGGGCCACAGACGATACAAAGAACCCAGGACGGGATTGAATGAGAAACTGACACCGCATAGTTGTGTCGACTGATATGAGGATCTGAATAGCAACAAATCTTTTTGACTGATCTTAAGTTTGATATTGGCCATTGGCACAGAGTACAAAGTAATGCACCTAATAAAACAAAGATGCGCAAATACAGACAGTTCAACTTATTCCTAACATCATTACATAGTATAAAATAAAGTTGCTTCCCGTGTTTGTCTGTCTCTATTCTCTATGTATGCTTATATCTTTAAAACTACACAAAGATTTTGATACAATTTTTATTAATAGATAGAGTGGACGGTTTATATGTGTACCTATAATAAATGCATAATATAGTAGAAGAACACTGTCAAATTGCTATAAAGCGTGACGAAGTGCTTACTGGTCCACTAGTGTACAGTCGACTACAAAGAGATGTATCCATGTTAGGCTTACAAAATGAATAAATTTTCATTTGCCACAATGAACTACCCTTGGTTCGTGACATTTCTAGTAGCAATCAAACTTTATATTATCATCGACTCGTTTAATATGCAACAATGATGTATCTCACTACTTTTCCTTAGGTGATACATAATAAAAGCATTTAAAATGAATCGAATATAGTATAAGATTTGGTGGATACTGAAAATGTCACGAACGGTAAATAATTTTTGCATACTAAAAGTTCCTTCATTTTGTAAGACTAACATGGATACATCTCTTTGTAGTTGACTGTACCTAAAAAACAAAGATGCACAAATACAGACAGACAAACTTAGTCCCTACAAACAAAAATATAATCTTTCTAATAAATCATTTAAAAATGCTCGTGTAATGTAAAATCTAGACGTAGCATAGGTCCAATTCCTAATATGTGTGGTAGTTAGAAAGTGGTATTTAAACATGTCTAGACTTGATTTAGGTATTGAGTAATGTAGGTAGGTATACCTATATTCCTTACTAGTGCAATTAAAGTATGGTTGGTGCTGAAATATTTGGACAGACAGACAACTGAAAATGACTTTGTTTAATATATACTATGTGGTGATGATTTTTTAAGCAATTAAATTAACAAGACAATAAGTATAATATAAGGTACCTATATGAATTAAGATGATTATAGTCAGAAGCACAAAATAAGTAAAATTATACTGATGACATTTGACATTATTTTGCACAAAAACTTCCAAATATATAATACCTACTTAATTTAGCATAATATACAATGTTAGATCAAGTTTTCTAGATAACA
The DNA here is from genome assembly GCA_947507615.1 of Hemithea aestivaria. Taxonomy (NCBI): domain Eukaryota; kingdom Metazoa; phylum Arthropoda; class Insecta; order Lepidoptera; family Geometridae; genus Hemithea; species Hemithea aestivaria. Next base: position 5,775,170 of record OX382348.1, read on the forward strand.
TTAGGGTACCTACATATTTAGGTAGGTGCCTATAGTTATATGCTTGTACCTACCTAAAATAGACTTTTTAAGGGGTTAATAGTCGCTGGGCCTCTGTCTCGCTCGCACGATATAACTAATTGTCAAATAACAACTGATAAAATTTACTTTTTGGAAACGTGTTAAATTGAAAATTTAGCTCATATTTTTATACTATTTTTATAAGTATTTCCAGTTTGCTACCTTAAATAACAACAATGGCATTCCCAATTATATGAGAAATATCTATCTTTAAACATGCCTCAACCATATAATAAGGTATTAAACTGGTTATACTTTAAAAAATTGTATAAAAATATGAGCTAAATTTTCAATTTAACACATTTCCAAAAAGTAAATTTTATCAATTGTTATTCAACAATTTGTTATATCATGCGAGCGAGAAATGAAATGAAATAGTTTATTTGCGAGAATGTGTACAATTTGGTCTTAGAGACAGAGGTTCAGCGACTATTAGCCAGCCGCTTAATAAATTTTTTATAATAATATACTTTTTCTGTGATAATAATAATTAATTAACCTATTATAATTACTAATTAGGTACATTCCTTTCAATCACACTAATATCATAAATGCAAAAGTTTGGGTTTGTTACTTATTTACACCTAAACGGGTGGCCCGATGAAGCTGAAATTTGGTATAGAGATAGCTTAGATCCTGGAATAATACATAGACTACAGTACAGCAGGTAAAACCGCTAGGCGCAGCTATTTCTTTATAAACATAATTAAAACTGTTTTATAACTCCTTTATTAGGTAAAAAAAAACATAATATTAAATGTTATATCCCCAAGACTAACTTTTAAAACTTTATTACCATAAAATTTTGATATCACAAGATGTAATCTTTTATAATAAAACTGATTAATGTTCTAATCTGACAACTTTCACTACCACAAAGAAAATTTATGATGATATTATGTGAACTAATGAGAATCTAGTTAGCTTTGGCATAATATTGGTGTTGATAAGGATTATTTAACAGCTTTTAGAGAAATCTACCACTGACAGACAATACTAATATACTAAATAGGTATAAGTACCAAAAAGAGTCAACCGTACCCCTTGAAAAAAATAATAATATAGAAATAACACTCTAAGACCCTTCTTATACAGAGGCTATATGAATGTATGGTGTAGGTACTTATGTTATAAAAGAATTAATGAAATTAACACCGGAACAAAGTGATAAGAAACCACTCCGGAGAAAGTTAACCATGATCTTACATTTTAATATTATTAAAGTGGCGTTATTTCTTTTCCAACAAAAGATATGGCATATATTAAGATATCTCATGATATTATATGAATTTTAAATAACTTACCAGTTTATAAGAAAATCTGTATGCAGCTCTATCTTAAGTTGTAACAGGTATTTGACACAAAGCACAAACTCATAAAACAATGTAATTCGAACCAACAATCACTTCAACTTATAAATATACAATCACAGCGTTAAATAACGAAGCGGGAGCGCCAATATCTCGTGTAATTTCGTTCATGGTAGCGCTGAGAGCGACGCAGATCGACTTTACCCGCCGCGTAGGAGGCTCTTAAATTAATCGGCGTAGGATGGTTTTCTTTAGGCAAAACTAAGGTCAACAACGCTCAAACAGATTCCGCGGAGCCTTCGCACTAACACATTCTGTTTAAGTTTCTAATAAGCCGATGTAGCGGCGCGCTTATACACTCCCAGACAATCCCATGTAAACAGAACCACCGGGCGTGACAACAGATCACAATACGATCGACTACACCGGCGCAAGGTCGCGGATTCACGTTCGGCTGAATGCAATCTAATTCAATTCAGTTCTTCCATTAAAAGTGTGACGTTTCATTTTATTTTATTTGAGAGCCGTTGGGAAGTGGACGAAGACAAAAAACTAGTTTCGACTTTTGACGTTTGTGCAGAACACAGATGATATTCGGATCTGTCAACTGTCAAGATCGTGTTGCCATGTTCGATTTTGTCCAAACAGTATTATGAAAGACCCATTTTAATATAGTTTTGCAACTATTTCGATAGATGGCGCTTACTGAAAGTTCAATAAATTGTCAACAGATGGTGCCACCTTTATGTCTGGGAAAGTTATTCTACTCTTTTGGCAAATTTTTCTCTTTTTCGCCTAGTTTGTTAGGTATAAGAATTCAAAGTCATATTATGCGAATGATGAATAACCCTTTGTATTTTAAAATAGTACTATTATTTTGTATATAACATTGATACCTATAATAATATTGTGTATAAGTACTTACTTGTTACAATAGTTTATGATTATGTAGGTACCTTTATCTCTACTGTATAAAAATAAGTCGGGTTTTCCTCCCTGACGCTATAACTCCAGAACGCACGAACCGATTTCCACGATTTTGCATTCGTTGGAAAGGTCTCGGGCTCCGTGCGGTTTATAGCAAAGAAAATTCCGGAAAATTTTGAAACGAAGACATCTGGTGGCGAAACGGAGTTCGCCGGGTTTGCTAGTTTCTAATAATAATAAGACATTGAATGCCCTTATGCAAAAACAGTTTATTTTTAACATGGCACATTTCACTGAACAAGTTTCCTTATTTTATCACATAAAAGTTCATGTATTATTATAACATAGCAAATATTAACGATGTTGATATTATTATATTTCTCTATTCTTCGTATATAGTAATGTGTCAGTTATTTAGTTTATTGTTAACTACTTTACATCTGTCAGCGGCAGCAGCTACAGCTCCTATTACAGCAGCTCGAAAACCTGAAAATAATTTAATTAAGCTAAGATTATCAAGTCTTTATACATGAAATGAAATGAAAAAGTAATTTATTGACATTAGAAAAACACAAAAAAGATACACATGAAAAAAAGCATACAATTTGAACAATTCTTTTGTCAAATGGGATAGACTTAGCACACACACACACACAGTACAATACACACAGTACAGTATAAGCATTGATATAAGAAAAATTTAAGTCTATGAGTGTACGGGAGCGACCCTGGGGTGGGTCAAGCGGAGCCCGTACTGTGAGAGGACGGTACGTCTACAGATGTAAATACACCGATTTAAAACGTTATATTCCAAATCTTGTGGTATAATACTCCAAATACACAATTTCAAACAGTTTAAAACTCTCCTACAAATATAAAAAAAATTATTTTATTCTTCGTTATTTTGAGCAATTATTGAGTTAAAACCTACTACGTTAACATTACAGCAATGCCATGTCGCCAAAGTAAAAAAATCCTATACCCCTGCAATAAGTAGGTAAGTAAACCTACCTATAGTAAAAATATTATACAACATTGATAAAAAAGAAGCAAAACTAATATAATAAATCACCCTCAAAACAACAATAGCAAAATATTAGTTAATAGAATTTTAATAAAAGTTTATAGAATATAAATAGAGAGTAAGTACCTATTTCCTACAATATTGTCGAGATACCTACAACTGATTACGATATCGTAACGAGGCAAGAGTGTGAGTTTAGTTAAAACCGAATTAAAATTATTAGGTATACCTAAAGTAGGTATATTTATTATGTGGTTATCAAAAAAGTTTTTAATTCTATTCAACCTATAGTTTTTTATTACGAACACAGAGCTTTCACCGTATCAATGTAGTTTTTATAACTAATTCCTATCTCTCCACTTGGTCGGACGGACCAAACTAACTGAACTTACGGTACCTACTTGTAACGCCTATATTTAATATCAGTAAGTACTCAATCTCGATGCGACGTTGCCAGCTTTCAACTCTACATACACGGTAAAGAGTATCTCTTTACCGTGGTGCGGCGCCGGCACTGCTCTTTATGTATGTGTGTGAGTGTACGTAGTTATAGGTAGATTGCGAGTGTGTGAAAATGCGACGTTGCCGTTTGGTGCTGCGCCCGCACTGCTCTTTATGTATGTGTGTGAGTGTACGTAGTATAGGTAGATTGCGAATGTGTGCATTTGGTTAGATTGGTTAAGTTACAAACCGAATTAAATTATAACAAGCTTTTATTTGACAGAAAACAGACAGGTGAATGGTCTGTTGTCTGTCTATCTGTATTCAAATCCTAAACGTTTGTTTGCGCGCGTGTAGCTTAGGTGAGAATGTGTGAATTAGGTGAAAATGTGAAGAAAGTGTTCATCCCGTTGTGGATGTAATGACAAATAACAAAAGTGCTTAGAAGGGATACATCATGTCGGTAACAAATGTTACAACCAGTATAATTATTCAGAACATACAGATTACGTTGAGGACATTAATTAGATAAAAATATGTTTTATTTTTAATAATTTTATCAGTAAGTTTAGTACAACACATACACCTACCTATTATTATGCTGATCACATCAGAAAAAAACTTGTAAATACAACTTATGAATACGTACCAGCTTACTTAAATTTTATTATATATTTTCATTACTATCGCACATGCTTTTTATTCAAAATTCTATGATCATTCTATAGAAAATCCGTCTAATCGCTTAGCTACCGCTATGAGTTCAGCGCTACCGATGCTCATTCAAACGGCTGCAGTTCCGTGTATATAGCTTTATTGTAATGATTAAAGGTTTTTTAGAAAGCTGATGAAAGAAACTAAATATTTTATAATAACCTATATTTGCATTATCCTAACGGTTACCAAGTTATATACATAAGAAGAAATTTTTTTTTTAGAAATTATGTTTTTTGGAATTATTTCCTTTCTTACTTACTTCACATTAATAAGTCTTAGAAATAAAATGATGCTTATTTAATAACCTTTCATTTGACACCCTACTTAAGTAAATCGGTTTAGTAGATATTGAAATAACCCGCACAATAGAATAGGCTGGCGGCCATCTTTGTGACGTCATAACTACCCCCTCTATACACTTAGGAAGTGACTACCGCACTTTTCGTGTTCAGGAAAATATGACAAATAAGTACATACCAATAATCTGTATGGCGGAGATGTGTCCCACGGAAATTTTATTTTTTTGTATTGGGGACCGTACTATATGCAAAATTCGTAACTCAAATAAAAGCTTGTAATAATTTAATTCAATTTTTAACTAACAATAAAAAAAAATATATTCACACACTCTCACCTCAACTACACACACATACGTAAATGATTTGATTACAGATAGACAGACAACAGACCCTTCACCTGTCTGTTTTCTGTCAAATAAAAGCTTGTTATAATTTAATTCGGTTTGTAACTTAACCAATCTAACCAAATGCACACATTCGCAATCTACCTACACTACGTACACTCACACACATACATAAAGAGCAGTGCGGGCCCGCACAATACGGCAACGTCGCATTACATACACACTCGGAATCTACCTATACTACGTACACTCACACACATACATAAAGAGCAGTGCAGACGCCGCACAATACGGCAACGTCGCACGACTAGGGCGGATCCAGGATTGGGCCCTGGGGGGGAAGGTGCAAAAATATTATAACGTTAACTACAAAATGTGTGAGTTTTGCTCGCTCTGAACAGTTAAAAAATTCAAATATTCTTAAAAGATATATGCAAAATTCGTAACTCAAATTAAAGCTTGTAATAATTTAATTCAATTTCTAACTAACAATAAAATAATAATAATATTCACACACTCACGTCAACTACACACACATACGTAAAAGATTTGATTACAGATAGACAGACAACAGACCCTTCACCTGTCTGTTCTGTCAAATCGCACCTCTCGAAGAAGAAAGAATTAACCCTAATTGTGACTTTTTGTTTTTATTGCATAATAAAATCAAGAAAAATCCGATACATATTGTCAATTTTTTTCATAAATTTATCTCAAAAAATGAGGGAATTATTAAAAAAAAACTAAACTTGTACGACACTGAAATCAAATATAATTACTCCATAAAACTGAAGTTAATTACTTTTGCGACCACACTATTTACTAGTTTTTCATGTCAATAACATCATAAATACACTTACATCAATCTTGTATGAACATTTTTACAAATATCTTTACATAACTACAGATAACTCCTTTTTAAAGAAATTTTCGTAAATATATTGTCGTGCAATTACAGTTACCACATTCTTCTACGAAACATTTATCAGCCTTCATCACTTTAACTACTTGTTACTCACTTCTTTCACGAAACTTTAGTCAGAATTAAAATAAATAAGTCTAATTGTTTACATCTTTTATTAAGAAATAGTTGTATAGAGATTGGTTTTTATGTTATTGGAATCCAGCAGCACACGTATCTGTGTAGCCAGTTATGTAAACTGGGTATCATTACGCTAAACGCAGATCATAGTTACTCATTCTGCCCTGCTTCAGCTTGAAATCTGGAGAGTAGCGGGATTCAAGGCAAATGATGAGTTAACCAGTCATGAAAGAAAGTCTCGGCATGCAAGATCGTACCCGTAGCGACTGGATGGATAAGAGGACCCAAAGGACATCCCCAGAGGGTTTGAGTGACCTCGCAATTCTCATTCTAGTTTCTCTCGGTTGACGTAGTATAAGTTTTGATTTCTAATGACCTGTAGCGCAAGATCTCGTTCCACTTCAGTTTCTGTGTTCCATGTCACTCTATAAATCAATGACTAAGAGAACGGTTTCACAGCTTCAGTTATCCCTTTCTCTAAAAGTGCGCCTCTCCAACATTCAACGTCTGCACTCAAATTTTCCACTACCACCACTACTTTGAATCTGAAAACCCTGCTCTCTTGTTCTTCATGGAGACGTTAATAGGTTTGCCGTCAGATGTGTATTTGTCAGATTAACCGGAGGCTCACTTGAAGACAAATTCAAGCCACATGTGTGGGATGCATTTACGCCCGTGATGAACTCGGCAGTTTATATGGCTCTCTTTTTACGGAATCAAAGCGTCTGAATGCTTCTGGCCTCCTTCAATGTTTGTTATACCTATATCTGATTATAACTAATCAGAGGTTCATAGAACGCAGTGGAATCATGTGAATATGCTGGCTTCCAGCCGGAATACCTGCGATAGTGTTAAAGACATGAGCACCAGGGCTCACTCCGATTTTGATTAGCCTTCAGCCTAACACACCAACGTGCAGCCTGTTTTAAAAAAAGGCAGTTGTGCTGGCCCTTCTAACCACTGGTATATCTGTCACGTTCATGAAATGGAACGTCAATCGCGACGAATGATCTCTTGTGTGATCAAAAATTCGGGTCTTGTGCTGGTAAATCTACTGTTGATCTGTTTTGCATTTCACTCACTTCTTGGATAAGCAGATAACATCTAGCGGTAGAGCTAATAAAGACGGAAAGAAAAAATGACGATGGGGGGTGCGATGAATAAAAGTTATTTGCTATTAAAAGAATTTTATTTTTTATTTATTATTTATATAGAGAATAGGGCTGCGTTTGACCACAGTCTCACCTGTTGGTAAGTGATGACGCGGTCGAAGATGTGACACACAGACCTAGTAAATACCTATTAACCCTCGATTTGAAGACTCCTAAGTTGTAATTAACAGGAAACACTGAAATAATGATTTAATGAATCTTTTCCTTTCCAAAATGTATGTTTGTAGATAGCTAATCACGTTCAGATACTGGAAATTTCTCTCATTTTTGCCTTTTACTTCTGTAATTAACAGAGTTTATTATTACAGAGTTTATTACAAATTACAGTTACTGTATGTTATTACTACGCTACGGCATAATATTATTATAATTTAATTAAATATTGCTATTTGATATTGTGTTTTTATTTGTCTCCTGTTTTAGTTTAAGGACACCCGCTCAGCAGGGCTATTGGCTAATTCGTACTTACTAAGATTGATGTCCACTTTAATGCACATTACTGCGTTTTCTTATTGTACTCATATTAATGATGCACGAATATTAACGTCATATTAACGTCATTTAAAATTACATCAAGTCTAGAGTCAATAGACTGTCAGGAAGTTGGGTATTTTGGCAAAGGTGCAACATTACTTCATCCGGGACATTTGTTTTATTTCTATCATAAAGCCGATCCTATATGTATAGAATATTGTTTTCGTCTTTGGGATGATACTCCCAAATACCAGCTTCAGACTCTGGAGTCGATTCAGGGGAGCGCCAAAAGGCTCGTGAGTGACCAAACGCTAGTGAATTCTAAGAGTTTTGAACACTGTAGAAGAGTCACCCCTTCTAACCGTTTTATTAAGATTCGTTTCGGAGAGTAGCGCAAGAATTACACAAACAAATCCTATCCCGCCCGTTCCCGCCATTTATTAAGCCCGTTTCAACTTCGGAAGTCAGGGCTTCCAGCAATTCGGCATCCATACCTAGTGGCGCAATAACTGATCGTATTTGAAACACTTTGCAGTCATTCGTGTTTCCTTGTGTCATAGACTTTGTTTTTACTCAAGCAATGTTTGAAATTGGTTTAATCATCATTAACATACTTCATAAATGAAAAACAATGTTATAATTTAATAAAAAGACATAATTATGCTCTAAGCTCAAGTGGCTGCCAATTCGCCTTCGCCGGAATACTCATATCTTGTCTCTCCTTTACAGTGTTCTGTTTAATCCCTCTTTCCCGCGCTATCTTCGAGAACGTTTTAATTTTCTCCATACATCACATTCTCGCACACTAAGATCATCGGAGAACCTAATGTTGAAATGTCCTGCCCACAGCACTGGCTTTTATGGTGAATCTTTCACAGTTGAAGCCGTGCGTCTGTGGAATGATCTCCCTGTCGTAATTAGACAAGCACCGTCTCTTGCAAGTTTTAAACTTCGAATCAAAGCCCATTATCTTTCACTTTAGTATCTTCATAACATTAATGTCGTATTCCTTCATGATACCTAATGTAGTATATTTTATTATATGTCAAATTATGTATGTATTTATGTATGTATGTACGTGTGTATGTATGTATTTAAGATTTATGTATGTATGTTTATGTAGGTAAATATTTTTAAGTATTTGTGTAAATTATTTTTACTTATATTTCTTTTGAAGTTTTGTGAAACCACCGTCCTTCCAGTGTTGTATATTTCCTCTCCCTGCACGGTTGTCTGGAAGAGATCGCTTTGAGCGATAAGACCGCCAATTGATACACCCTTAGTTTTAATTTTGTTGTTTGTAAAATTTACTTTATATGTGGATCAATAAAGTGTTTCTTATCTTATCTTATAATTATGACACTTTTCCTGTCATAATACTAGACTTAATCATTGAATACAAATGTATGAGTGGATGAATATTTCTGATTTATTTGCGCCAAAACGGCTAAGTGGATCTAGATGAAATTTTGCACAGATATACAATATATCCTGAAATATTACTTAGTTTACTTTTAAAGCTGTAAAACTACTCAACATAGCTGGTATTAAATTTATTACGAAACCTTTATGATTTTTGGTATAGTACAACAAAAGCTACCTTAAAATACATAATCAGTAATATTTACAAGATCTTTCTACAAAATTTTAATAAGTTAAAAGTTTTACACATTAATCCCTTATACTGGAGTCATTTAAAGGCTGTTTTTTATTTTGTTATTTCTTTTGTACTGAGAAACGACTAATATTTTATAAATTAAATGATTGGAATAACGTAATATGTAAACATACGCCAAAATGTCTGTAATTTTTTTCGTTTAAAAAAGCGCTTACTTGAAATACATTATTTATTTGAATATATTTTTCGAAGAAAAAGGATGCAATTCATTTTACGCAAAAAGACCGAGACAAAGTTTTCGTGGAAAAACGTCGTAAATCATACTAACGCGTGGAGTTTAATAAATAAATAAATAAATAAATCGTTTATTGACCATTTAAAATAGAATTTACATCTTTCAACCACTTATAAAAACTAACATGCAATTTTACTATAATGTTTACTTTTCTATTTGAAATTTTTAATATTATGAAGTTTGGAGCAGTAAGATTATGGTAACAGCTTAATTACTTATTAAATGAATTTCGTACTATAGAAGACACTAAAGATGTAGGTAGGACTATTGGTGACGGTACTAGTATTAAAACTGTGTTACAGCCACCAAGGCCCCCCGTTTGGATAAGGTATGTATAACTGAGTACATTTTCATGAAAACAAATATCTAATAAAAACTAAAGGATCAGGGTTTACAATAGGTACATAATCAAAAAAAAAAACTGCAGTTCAGCAGTATCAGTTTGTAACGCCACCATACGCTCAGAAAGTCGTATCTGCAGTTATGTCAGCATTATAGTTTCCGTTCCATGTTAATAAAGTAATATTTCTGTTAACTACATAAATTAATTAAAATGTGTCGCTGAAAATTAGCGTAAATCTATTTTTTAGGATTTACTCCATGACGATTAATTAAATTGCAAATTGTAATACATAGGCCAATCGAGGTTAATTTTAGCTATTTTTTGCTATATACCTACTAAATTTTTCTCAGGTTGCCGATGATTTTTTAAATCAGTTTTTTGTTGCTCCTGTAAAGTTGGTGTTTTTCAGTTACGACTTTCTTCCTCGGGGGGTGCGAAATAATAGCTTGTTATAATTTAATTCAGTTTGTAACTAAACCAATCTAACAAAATTCACACATTCGCAATCTACCTATACTACGTACACTCACACACATACATAAAGAGCAGTGCGTGCCCGCACAATACGGCAACGTCGCATTACATACACACTCGCAATCTACCTATACTACGTACACTCACACACATACATAAAGAGCAGTGCAGACGCCGCACAATACGGCAACGTCGCACGACTAGGGCGGATCCAGGATTGGGCCCTGGGGGGGAAGGTGCAAAAATATTATTATAACGTTAACTACAAAATGTGTGAGTTTTGCTCGCTCTGAACAGTTAAAAAATTCAAATATTCTTAAAAGATATATGCAAAATTCGTAACTCAAATTAAAGCTTGTAATAATTTAATTCAATTTCTAACTAACGATAAAATAATAATAATATTCACACACTCTCACCTCAACTACACACACATACGTAAAAGATATGATTACAAATAGATAGACAACAGACCCTTCACCTGTCTTTTCTGTCAAATAATAGCTTGTTATAATTTAATTCAGTTTGTAACTAAACCAATCTAACAAAATTCACACATTCGCAATCTACCTATACTACGTACATTCACACACATACATAAAGAGCAGTGCGTGTCCGCACAATACGGCAACGTCGCATTACATACACACTCGCAATCTACCTATACTACGTACACTCACACACATACATAAAGAGCAGTGCAGACGCCGCACAATACGGCAACGTCGCACGACTAGGGCGGATCCAGGATTGGGCCCTGGGGGGGAAGGTGCAAAAATATTATTATAACGTTAACTACAAAATGTGTGAGTTTTGCTCGCTCTGAACAGTTAAAAAATTCAAATATTCTTAAAAGATATATGCAAAATTCGTAACTCAAATTAAAGCTTGTAATAATTTAATTCAATTTCTAACTAACAATAAAATAATAATAATATTCACACACTCACGTCAACTACACACACATACGTAAAAGATTTGATTACAGATAGACAGACAACAGACCCTTCACCTGTCTTTTCTGTCAAATAATAGCTTGTTATAATTTAATTCAGTTTGTAACTAAACCAATCTAACAAAATTCACACATTCGCAATCTACCTATACTACGTACACTCACACACATACATAAAGAGCAGTGCGTGCCCGCACAATACGGCAACGTCGCATTACATACACACTCGCAATCTACCTATACTACGTACACTCACACACATACATAAAGAGCAGTGCAGACGCCGCACAATACGGCAACGTCGCACGACTAGGGCGGATCCAGGATTGGGCCCTGGGGGGGAAGGTGCAAAAATATTATTATAACGTTAACTACAAAATGTGTGAGTTTTGCTCGCTCTGAACAGTTAAAAAATTCAAATATTCTTAAAAGATATATGCAAAATTCGTAACTCAAATTAAAGCTTGTAATAATTTAATTCAATTTCTAACTAACGATAAAATAATAATAATATTCACACACTCTCACCTCAACTACACACACATACGTAAAAGATATGATTACAAATAGATAGACAACAGACCCTTCACCTGTCTTTTCTGTCAAATAATAGCTTGTTATAATTTAATTCAGTTTGTAACTAAACCAATCTAACAAAATTCACACATTCGCAATCTACCTATACTACGTACACTCACACACATACATAAAGAGCAGTGCGTGTCCGCACAATACGGCAACGTCGCATTACATACACACTCGCAATCTACCTATACTACGTACACTCACACACATACATAAAGAGCAGTGCAGACGCCGCACAATACGGCAACGTCGCACGACTAGGGCGGATCCAGGATTGGGCCCTGGGGGGGAAGGTGCAAAAATATTATTATAACGTTAACTACAAAATGTGTGAGTTTTGCTCGCTCTGAACAGTTAAAAAATTCAAATATTCTTAAAAGATATATGCAAAATTCGTAACTCAAATTAAAGCTTGTAATAATTTAATTCAATTTCTAACTAACAATAAAGGATACGTCACACTGAGGCGGCACGGCGGCAAAGCGAACTGGCCGCGATCCGAACGCGAACGGTCGCGAACCGAACCACGTCACACAGGACCGGTCCGCAGTTCGCGGCGGCAGGCGGGCAATGGATCAGGCGTGTTTGGTCACATTCTCAAATGGACATAAAAAAATGCGGATTGTCATATTAGCAGAATGTCGCAGTAGCATTATAATATTATTGTCATAGCAGCATATCATCAAAGTAGCAATAAGATACTGTAGCAAATATTATCATTTTGGTAATAAAAATACTTAATAAAAGTTAATACTATTGGTAGCGCAAGAAAACACATGTCAAGACTTATCAACTCTTACGTTGCGTCAAGAGTACTACCGCTGTCATTGCTAAGAGATTTGTAGCTTTTCTCAATATAATTGTGCATAAACAGAGTAGTTAACAAGTGTTTTTGTTTTAAACAAGCTTTTATTATTATTACCATCTAATATAAAAGTACTTGTCAAGTTGTGAATAAAATGAGCTCAAACTCGATGGGTTTGTGCCGTTTAATAACATAGTTCCTATGGCCATCTTCGAGCTCCATCATCAAATCAGCTCCATGTTATAATAATATTGCATTGTCATACGATTTATACAGGCACGCAATATTGCAGCTCAATCGGATATCGGGAAGTGGGTCAAATTTAACTTGCAAGATTTGATTAAGACAGACGGACAGACAGACAACAGATAGGTTAAAGTAAAGAAAAGCTTGTAAAAAGGGCGATAATAGAAAGAATACTCTTAATAATCCGCTCTTGGCGAATGTATTTGCCTCGTATGACAATGTGCGAAAATTACATTTTTCGTCAAAATGGCATTTTGCGAATGTGACCAAGTTCACCTGATCCAACAGAAAAAGCGGTTGACAGTTTACAGCGGTTTGACACTGAATAAATTATTATTATGACATTGAAACTTCAAAAGTTCGCGCTTCTAGATTTTTCTTAGATCATTATACCAGCCAGATACGTAACAGTTAGGCGTCTCCCGCCACCAAAACAAGAAGCGCTGGGCATAAAACTAGTTTAACACTAAACGATTCGTGAGTTGTTGCTTGTGAGTTTTTGAGCTTCTTGTTGACCGTTTCAATCCTGTACGAGGATCTTCTTCAGGGAGTAGCTGCGGTTACGCGCCGGCGTCCGTGCCCCGCTCCTCGTACAGGCACGAAGCCGAAGTAAATTCAAGTTAGTGTATGCCGTTTATTTCCAAAGATGAACATATAAAACTAGTTGGCATAATTCAGGTTGTCTTTTTGTGTGTCGTTTATATTTATGTGTTCTCGTGTGCGTAGTGCGTAATCATTAGTGATATCATTATAAGTATTAGTATGCGTTTCCTTTCCCCCTGCAGAAACTAGCAATTTTTTCACATAAAAATTAGATCTGGCTTCGTTTCCTGTTGGTTTAATTTTTCAAAGAGAACAAAAGAAAAACAATGTGAATTTGACATTATAAAAATGTAACAAACAGGTCGTTTGAGTAGTATACTTTTTTAACTGATGAAATGTCGCTAGATATTCATTTGCCAGCTCTTCAATTTGCGTAAGGTAGTTTCGATAACTATATTACGGCTCATCAGACCCTCTCTACATCATGTGGAATGAACAATGAACAACCGTTCAGTCACCATAGGGTTCTCAGTCGGTGTGTCACGGCTCCATCATCAGTGCAGCTCGATAACACAAAAAAAACCAGATTTATTATAAATTACCATTATGCTACAATTATTTAGCTAATTCTGCGTTATAACTGAGTTGTAAGATTTTTTTACATAAGTAAGATAATATTAATTGAGTTGCACCTTTGATTTTCAAGCCCAGCAGCGGGAGAGTACAAGCTTAGCTTTAATTATCATAATTTTTCATTGGAAATTTCCATTAGATTCATGATTAAAATCGCACCGAAGTTGTAATAAAATACAACTCGTTCTACCGCACCGCGTGCCGTCGCGGCACGGACGGCGCCCGGTTCGCTCTGTGTGACGGCTTGTATTGACTTCCCAACAATACAGCGTCCGCGAACGCATTCCGCCGCGGAAAGCGGTCCAATTGACAAGTTGTCAGTTGTCATCAACGCGATCTGCCCGGCGCGGCAGACCGGACCGCGCCTGTTCGCGTCCGCTTTATGTGTGACGCCTCACGTACAAACTAGAACATTACAAAAATTCCGTCCCGGTTCGCGTCCGCTTTGTCCGCTCAGTGTGACGTAAGCTTTAAATAATAATAATATTCACACACTCACGTCAACTACACACACATACGTAAAAGATTTGATTACAGATAGACAGACAACAGACCCTTCACCTGTCTGTTCTGTCAAATAATAGCTTGTTATAATTTAATTCAGTTTGTAACTAAACCAATCTAACAAAATTCACATAATCGCAATCTACCTATACTACGTACACTCACACACATACATAAAGAGCAGTGCAGACGCCGCACAATACGGCAACGTCGCACGACTAGGGCGGATCCAGGATTGGGCCCTGGGGGGGAAGGTGCAAAAATATTATTATAACGTTAACTACAAAATGTGTGAGTTTTGCTCGCTCTGAACAGTTAAAAAATTCAAATATTCTTAAAAGATATATGCAAAATTCGTAACTCAAATTAAAGCTTGTAATAATTTAATTCAATTTCTAACTAACAATAAAATAATAATAATATTCACACACTCACGTCAACTACACACACATACGTAAAAGATTTGATTACAGATAGACAGACAACAGACCCTTCACCTGTCTTTTCTGTCAAATAATAGCTTGTTATAATTTAATTCAGTTTGTAACTAAACCAATCTAACAAAATTCACACATTCGCAATCTACCTATACTACGTACACTCACACACATACATAAAGAGCAGTGCGTGTCCGCACAATACGGCAACGTCGCATTACATACACACTCGCAATCTACCTATACTACGTACACTCACACACATACATAAAGAGCAGTGCAGACGCCGCACAATACGGCAACGTCGCACGACTAGGGCGGATCCAGGATTGGGCCCTGGGGGGGAAGGTGCAAAAATATTATTATAACGTTAACTACAAAATGTGTGAGTTTTGCTCGCTCTGAACAGTTAAAAAATTCAAATATTCTTAAAAGATATATGCAAAATTCGTAACTCAAATTAAAGCTTGTAATAATTTAATTCAATTTCTAACTAACAATAAAATAATAATAATATTCACACACTCACGTAAACTACACACACATACGTAAAAGATTTGATTACAGATAGACAGACAACAGACCCTTCACCTGTCTTTTCTGTCAAATAATAGCTTGTTATAATTTAATTCAGTTTGTAACTAAACCAATCTAACAAAATTCACACATTCGCAATCTACCTATACTACGTACACTCACACACATACATAAAGAGCAGTGCGTGCCCGCACAATACGGCAACGTCGCATTACATACACACTCGCAATCTACCTATACTACGTACACTCACACACATACATAAAGAGCAGTGCAGACGCCGCACAATACGGCAACGTCGCACGACTAGGGCGGATCCAGGATTGGGCCCTGGGGGGGAAGGTGCAAAAATATTATTATAACGTTAACTACAAAATGTGTGAGTTTTGCTCGCTCTGAACAGTTAAAAAATTCAAATATTCTTAAAAGATATATGCAAAATTCGTAACTCAAATTAAAGCTTGTAATAATTTAATTCAATTTCTAACTAACGATAAAATAATAATAATATTCACACACTCTCACCTCAACTACACACACATACGTAAAAAATTTGATTACAGATAGACAGACAACAGACCCTTCATCTGTCTGTTTTCTGTCAAATAAAAGCTTGTTTTAATTTAATTCGGTTTGTAACTTAACCAATCTAACCAAATGCACACATTCGCAATCTACCTATACTACGTACACTCACACACATACATAAAGAGCAGTGCGGGCGCAGCACCAAACGGCAACGTCGCATTTTCACACACTCGCAATCTACCTGTAACTACGTACACTCACACATACATAAAGAGCAGTGCCGGTGCCGCACCAAGCGGCAACGTCGCACTTAAGACAAGGGCGGATCCAGGATTGGGCCCTGTGGGGAATGTGCAAAATATTATTATAATGTTAACTACAGACAGGTGAAGGGTCTGTTGTCTGTCTATCTGTAATCAAATCTTTTATGTATGTGTGTGTAGTTGAGGTGAGAGTGTGTGAATATTATTATTATTATTTTATCGTTAGTTAGAAATTAAATTATTACATGCTTTTATTTTAGTTACGGATTTTGCATATTTCTTTTAAGAATGTATGAACTTTTTAACTGTTCAGAGCGAGCAAAACTCACACATTTTGTAGTTAACGTTATAATAATATTTTTGCACCTTCCCCCCCAGGGCCCAATCCTGGATCCGCCCTAGTCGTGCGACGTTGCCGTATTGTGCGGCGTCTGCACTGCTCTTTATGTATGTGTGTGAGTGTACGTAGTATAGGTAGATTCCGAGTGTGTATGTAATGCGACGTTGCCGTATTGTGCGGGCCCGCACTGCTCTTTATGTATGTGTGTGAGTGTACGTAGTATAGGTAGATTGCGAATGTGTGAATTTGGTTAGATTGGTTAAGTTACAAACCGAATTAAATTATAACAAGCTTTTATTTGACTGACAACAGACAGGTGAATGGTCTGTTGTCTGTCTATCTGTAATCAAATCTTAAACGTTTGTGTGTGTGCGTGTAGCTTTGGTGAGTGTGTGAATATTATTATTACTTTTACCGGGGTAAACTTCCTTTGCAGGAGGTCGACTAGGTGGGTACCCCAACAGTGCCGGTTATTCTACCGCCAGAGCAATGATGTGCAAACATTACTGTGCTTCGGTAGAAGGGCACTGTAGCTAATGAAATTACTGGGCTGAGGAGTCTTATCATCTTATGACTCTCAAGTAAGAAGCGTTGGCGCAGTGCACCCAGAATCGTACCTTTGTAAAATACTGAATAGCACTGTACTAATAATGGGCAGCGTTATCTCTTACCAACAGGAGAGCGTCTTGCTCGTCTTCTTACTTCGTAGTATAAAATTCTTTTTTTATTGTTAGTAAGAAATCGAACTAAATTATAACAAGCTTTTATTTGACAGACAACAGACAGGTGAAAGGTCTGTTGTCTATCTATTTGTAATCATATCTTTTACGTATGTGTGTGTAGTTGAGGTGAGAGTGTGTGAATATTATTATTATTTTATCGTTAGTTAGAAATTGAATTAAATTATTCCAAGCTTTTTTTTGAGATACGAATTTTGCATATTTCTTTTAAGAATATTTGAAGTTTTTAACCGTTCAGAGCGAGCAAAACTCACACATTTTGTAGTTAACGTTATAATAATATTTTTGCACCTTCCCCCCCAGGGCCCAATCCTGGATCCGCCCTAGTCGTGCGACGTTGCCGTATTGTGCGGCGTCTGCACTGCTCTTTATGTATGTGTGTGAGTGTACGTAGTATAGGTAGATTGCGATTGTGTGAATTTTGTTAGATTGGTTTAGTTACAAACTGAATTAAATTATAACAAGCTATTATTTGACAGAACAGACAGGTGAAGGGTCTGTTGTCTGTCTATCTGTAATCAAATCTTTTACGTATGTGTGTGTAGTTGACGTGAGTGTGTGAATATTATTATTATTTTATTGTTAGAAATTGAATTAAATTATTACAAGCTTTAATTTGAGTTACGAATTTTGCATATATCTTTTAAGAATATTTGAATTTTTTAACTGTTCAGAGCGAGCAAAACTCACACATTTTGTAGTTAACGTTATAATAATAATTTTGCACCTTCCCCCCCAGGGCCCAATCCTGGATCCGCCCTAGTCGTGCGACGTTGCCGTATTGTGCGGCGTCTGCACTGCTCTTTATGTATGTGTGTGAGTGTACGTAGTGTAGGTAGATTGCGAATGTGTGAATTTGGTTAGATTGGTTAAGTTACAAACCGAATTAAATTATAACAAGCTTTTATTTGACTGACAACAGACAGGTGAATGGTCTGTTGTCTGTCTATCTGTAATCAAATCTTAAACGTTTGTGTGTGTGCGTGTAGCTTTGGTGAGTGTGTGAATATTATTATTACTTTTACCGGGGTAAACTTCCTTTGCAGGAGGTCGACTAGGTGGGTACCCCAACAGTGCCGGTTATTCTACCGCCTGAGCAGTGATGTGCAAACATTACTGTGCTTCGGTAGAAGGGCACTGTAGCTAATGAAATTACTGGGCTGAGGAGTCTTATCATCTTATGACTCTCAAGTAAGAAACGTTGGCGCAGTGCACCCAGAATCGTACCTTTGTAAAATACTGAGTAGCACTGTATTAATAATGGGCAGCGTTATCTCTTACCATCAGGAGAGCGTCTTGCTCGTCTTCTTACTTCGTAGTATATTGAAAAAAATTGTTAGTTAGAAATCGAACAAAATTATAACAAGCTTTTATTTGACAGACAACAGACAGGTGAAAGGTCTGTTGTCTATCTTTAATCAAATTTTTAACGTTTGTGTGTGTGCGAGGTGAGAATGTGTGAATTTTTATTTTTATGTGTGTGAATTTCATTATTATTTTATTGTTAGTTAGAAACCGAATTAAATTATTACAAGCTTTTATTTGACAGACAACTGATAGGTGTAGGATCTGTTGTCTGTCTATCTGTAATCAAATCTTTTTCGTTTGTGTGAGTGTAGTTTAGGTGAGAATGTGAGTGTGTGAATTTTGTTAGATTGGTTAGTAATCGAATTAAATTATTACAAGCTTTTATTTGACATTAGAGTTATGAATTTTGCAATTTTTTTTTTGCAGTCTCAGCAAGCTTCTCGCTCTTATGTTATTAAGGATATTGGAATTTTTTAACTGTTCAGAGCGAGCTCAACTCACACTTCTCGTAGCAAACATTATAATATTTTTGCACCTTGCCACTTGCTGACGCAGCTCAAACGAGTTTGGGTTCATTTGATTTGTCTGAAAGAGTAGGAGTAATAATAGATTGTTTTTATTAAAGGGTTTTATAATTTTCTTTATGATAATATTATTTTTTTCAAAGAAGGAGCTTTTAAAGGAGCGTATTGCGTCTCGAAAAAATCAAGAAATGTAGTTATAATTACAAAAAAATGTTTTTTAATTCCAAAGGTTTTAAATGGTGTTTTACGGTGTTTTTGGGTATTAAATGGGTTTTTTGGTAACTAACCGATAGGTAAGATTGGTTATATACCGGCCTCACATCTATAGGTACGTCTACTCTCATAGCCACTGCGAGTGGTCGCAGTGTGCTGGGTGAGACGAATCAAAACCACGGTGTGTGGATGATATTTGATGTCTAACTTTATTATCATAAAACTTGACCTTATATATTAGTTATCTCTATGTACACATTTACAGTTTAGTTAGTTGTGTGCGTCCGTGTAAAGACTGACGCAGCAGTCTGTTTAAAACGTGCTTCACCATTATCTTGGAAATCTGCACCTTATCAGGCTCAGATAAGGTGACGTGAAGGAATCTGCACGTCGCTGGTTTATGATCAATCTAGGATTGAACATTCTGGGGCCTCTCGGGACCAGGACTGTGGCTGGTGTTGCTCGGGATCTCTGGTTGCTGGGCAGGCTGCGCTCGGGACCTTTTGTTACGTTGGACCCGCCGTGTTGAGTTCTGGTACTGTAGTTTCTGCCGCTGCGATGATTCAACTGCTGATGCGGCGCCGTTTGATTAATTTCTGTAGTATCGTATATTTTCTTTATAGTTTGCTGAGTACATGATTTTGTTGAGTTCAGTGTGTCGTTGTGAACATATTCACCGATGCAATTTTTATATTGCATGGTCTTGCCACCTTTCGACCAAAAAATAGGCGACTTTTGTTTATCCTTCCTGTTCCTGATTGTTCGGCATAGACCCTTGGATCTTGCTCGTAGACAGGCTTGGTACTTTTTGCTTATTCGGTGTCGCTCCGGTGACGTAGAAATAGTTTGTTCTATAGTGTACGTAGTTTTCGTGACGTTTGTTTGTTCATGTATAGTTCTTGTATCGTTCGTCTTCTTGTTGAAATTTTGTTCGTTGTTTAACTTTGTTCTTCTTCTTCTTTTCTTCTTTTGGTCGGGCGTTACTTGAGGCGCTGTATATTGACATATAGTCGACGTCTTGTCAGTGCACGTTCCTGACAAAATCCACCCAAATTCTGTGTTTTGGGCGATTATTCCATTTTGCATCTTCAGTAATCCATTCAACAAAAACTTGCTATATTCTTGGACTCCCAATACTATATCGATGGGTCCACTTCTGTTATACTCTGGATCTGCAATTCGCTTGTTTCTCAATTGGCTTGATTGCTTATGTATTTGTGGTACTGTTTCTTGCGGCAACGCGTCGTTTAGCTTCGGTAGAACCATCAGCGTAACTGGAAGCTTGTAATCGCTGGGGAACCTCGGCTCTAACGTGACATCTATCGATGATCTTGATACACTCGGCTTCTCTCCCGTTATGCCGACGACTTCTGCTTGAATACTTTTCCGGGGATACGCCAACAGTCTAGCTACTTCCTCTGTGCAGAAAGCAGCCTCGGATCCTTGATCCACCAAGACTCTTAATATATGTTGAGTGCCGTCAACAGCCCTTACTTTTACTGACGCTGTTGTAAGCAGCGCAGTAACTTGACCCGCCTTCTTACTGGTTGACAAGTTCGATACTACTCTTGTTTTTGTTCTTTTGAATGGTACTGGCTTCTTCATCTTCTCTTCATTTTCTTGGTTCTCATCATGTAGTCGTGAATGATGACCATTCTGGCCACAGAACCAACATCCTTTCTTGCTATAACATTCTGTTGAATCTTCGTGCATTAAACATCTCTTGCAAATGTTATTCTCTTCTACAGCTTCTATGCGTTCGGGGACTGGTAATTCCTTGAACTCCATACATCTGTAGATATTATGCTCCTGGCTATCGCAAAACCAGCAGCTCGTAATTGGCTCGTAGCGTACTTCTTGATAGTTTCTTCTTTTTGTAGTAGCTGCCTCTAAACTCTTGAATCTTCTCTCCAGAAACCGCATCATCTCG
Source organism: Hemithea aestivaria (assembly GCA_947507615.1). Taxonomy (NCBI): domain Eukaryota; kingdom Metazoa; phylum Arthropoda; class Insecta; order Lepidoptera; family Geometridae; genus Hemithea; species Hemithea aestivaria. Next base: position 5,796,801 of record OX382348.1, read on the forward strand.
GTAAACGTTTGTAGTTTGTCTGGTTCTTGTAGTTGCAGTTCGTACTTCTCGTTGGTTTCCGCATCCCATACTCGCCCGAGTAATCTTGTTAAAAACGGATCCCAAGATGCGGTCTCCACGTCTTGATTCTTGAGCGCCTGTAAGTTCTCGTTAATTGTATCGTGAAGGTTTCGTAAGTTATCCGCCGTTCCTTTGTTTATCTTCGTTAGATTTAGTATGTTGTCAATGTGCTTATTTGTAATTATACGTTCATTCTTGTAGCGCTTCGTTAGCAATTTCCACGCAGTGGCATAGTTCACGTCGCAGACAGTTAAATGCCTTATCAATTTCGCGGCGTCGCCTCGCACGTGCGTTTTCAAATACTGCATTTTTTCCGTATCGGTCAATGCAACGTTTTCGTGTATTATTCTCAGGAACAAGTCGTAGAATGAATTCCATGAATCATAACTTCCAGTAAATGTAGGTATGATGATTTTTGGCAAATTTACCGACGCTCTGGAACCGCCGGTACTTGTTGATGCCTCATTTTCTTCTATAGCCTTTATCAATTGTTGTATGCACATATCGTAATCAGCTTCTAATTCTTCGTAAACGTTGTTACGGAAGTACTGATGACGTGAATCTTTCCCCTCTACGGTCAAACTGATATGCGCATTCTCTATATGTAACCAAGGCTCTCGCAAGGTCGTGATCGTGTCATTCAATAAACTATGCGACACTTTGCTTTTTGCTAGCGTCTGTTGTGCGTAGTTCAGCATTTTTCGCATTCTGCTGACGCGAATCAGCTGTCCGCGCATATTTGCAGATTCAGTGACCGACTCCATGTTTCTTGGCCTTGAACTTCTTCTAGGTAGGTATACTGGAACTTGTTCTTGAGTCTTCGTTAATTTCTTATTGTTTGTAGCTGTCGTCGTTGTAGTAGTTCGTAGTTGTTTGTAGCTGTAGTCCGTAGTCGCTGTTTACTCGAACGGCGGCGGCGTCCTGTATGTGTTCACCCCTTCCTTGACTGGCGGCCTGTAGTGTCTTGTATGTAGTAGCCGACGTCCGGTAAGGCTGCTGGCTGCCGTGAGTAATTCTTCCTCGAAGGACCAAATGTACGGGAGCGACCCTGAGGTGGGTCAAGCGGAGCCCGTACTGTGAGAGGACGGTACGTCTACTCTCATAGCCACTGCGAATGGTCGCAGTGTGCTGGGTGAGACGAATCAAAACCACGGTGTGTGGATGATATTTGATGTCTAACTTTATTATCATAAAACTTGACCTTATATATTAGTTATCTCTATGTACACATTTACAGTTTAGTTAGTTGTGTGCGTCCGTGTAAAGACTGACGCAGCAGTCTGTTTAAAACGTGCTTCACCATTATCTTGGAAATCTGCACCTTATCAGGCTCAGATAAGGTGACGTGAAGGAATCTGCACGTCGCTGGTTTATGATCAATCTAGGATTGAACAATGAGTATAAGTAATTATTATTAATTATTGTAGTGTTTCAATAAAGTGTTATCTAAATAAATAATTTTGGTTTCTTAGAAAAAACAACGAAAAAATTAACTTTACGACACAAATTCAATTATTTGTATACCGTAAAGTTCATTTTACATACTTTTAAAATTATTTATTTGTAAAGACAAAGATATACCTACAGGTACCTATGTATTTATTGATGGATACCACATTCAATTTCAATTTCTTTATTTAAGAATCAAAGAAAGCTTACAGTATAGATATATAGTATAGATATTAACGAAAAATAACAGATCTTAACGAAAACACCAAAACGCTAACTATGACTAGCAATAATAGAAATTTATATAAATAACTTAACTATTACACTGATTTGACTTATTATTTTAGATACTAACTCTACTTAAGTACATTTTAATATGAACAATTATTTGCGGTAAACTGTCATGAAATAGGTATGTCAACATGCTGGTTCTCAGTGAGGAAGCCCGTCAACAGGGCAATAGCTCGCTGCGTCGGCATATTACTAGCGTGAAGCGACTTAGGCACCGGCGGATCCACCAATAAACGATGGTGTCTACGTCCTGTCCGCAAATAATTGTTAGGCACATACAGTCCAATACTGCTCAGGATGTGCGGATTATGCACTTTACCACGTAGTACTAAACAGTAGTGCACGAGGAGCAGCAGCTTCCGTCTCAACTGCAGTGTATCCAGACCTACCATTCCCGACACAAAAAGCGAGGGGAAGAGAAACGGGTAGTAGCCAAAGCATCTTTTGTACGCATATCGTGCAAATTTTCGCTGAATGCGCTCTAACATTAGGGTATACTTGGCTTCTCGCGGGTCCCAGACAGTGGCACCAAATTCTAATTTGCTTCGAACAAAAGCGTTGTAGAGCATAACTGCGATCTTTACATCAGAGAACTGGGAAGCTGTACGCATTATAAACCCTAGGGTCTTATTAGCAGCCTTACACGTAGATATGACATGCTCACGAAAATCAAGACGAGAATCCAGCATTAATCCTAAGTCCCGAATAGACTCCACCTTCTCTAATACAGAGCCCTGCAGGGAATACGGTGTCGTAATAGGTGATTGTAACCTGGAGAATGTTATCGCCTTACACTTTGCTATATGAAAATAAGTATCTATTTTTCTTTATAGTTTTTTTGTAATTTAATTTTTTAACTTTATCTATAACTAGCTTGAGCTCGCGGCTTTGCCCGCGTGGTAAAATCTTTTCTTAGCAGAGGTCTACATCATAACATCTAGACACCTTTATTCCAAATTTCAAGCGGTTTGAGCTGTGCGTCGAGTCAGTCAGTTACTCTTTCCTTTTAAATATTACTAGCTTTTGCTCGCAGTTTTGCCCGCGTGGCTAAATCCTTTCTTAGCGGAGGTCTATGTCATCAATCCTATCTGTATGCCAAATTTCAACTCAATCCGTTTAGCGCATTGAGAGTTTCTTTAATCTGAGGTTTTGCGGTTTGAGCTGTGCGTTGATAGATCAGTCAGTCTGTCACTCTTCCTTTTACATTAAAAAAATAGATTCTACCACTGAATTTGGTAAACGATAAAGTGCAACCATAGGTTTATATGTCATACCGTTCTGTTCCAAATGATAAGTCCCCTCAGCGGTAGACCCGGCAGGGCTGGTGACATTATCCTTCAACACAGCAGGATGAGCAGTCCCTTGCAACATGGCCGCAGCCCCCAGGGTCGTCTGCGCTGCTAGACGGAGGGACAGGTCTCGAGGGAGACCGCATCTCACTCCACCATCCGCTAGAGATTCTATTAGCATGTATACCTAGGAAAAGTCATAAATAGATTTTAAAATTAGATTAGCTGTTTATTGAAGCACCGCAATTAATATTGGTAAAAATTTTAATTATATATTATTGGTAGTTTTCAGTCGCTCATAGCGGTTTCTTCCAGACAAACTAACGGGGAAGGAAAAATAAATTTGCGGACGATATAAAAATCTTTTTTATCAGGTACATTATTAAAATTCAATGCAATTGATTATTTTTCCTGTGAACAGTAGTAATTAATTAGTACCTACATTATTTCTTTAATAGATTATTACAATAATTAAAATAAATATGTATTGAATAATATTACAATTATACGATTTTGAAAACTAACGCGAGCGTTATCCATATTAACTATGTAAATATACCGACTAAACTCACGGATATAAAAGTCGAAACTAGGCTCGACCCTGGGTTTCGGACTATTACGAAGTCCTTCATCAGGAGCTCACGCGCTGAGGTCGCGACGCTGGCAACAGCTGGGCTTCGTAATAGTCCGAAACCCAGGGTTGAGCCTAGTTTCGACTTTTATATCCGTGAGTTTAGTCGGTATATTTACATACATAGTTAATATTACAATTACAATAGAAATATTGTATTGTAAAGATTTATATACATATACCATCTGACTGAAACAAGAAACAACAAAAATTCTCACATAAGCAGGTCCACTCCCACTCAGCGCAGTAACCGCATCCATCTGGTACTCAGGCACCTCGTCACAGGTGCCCACAGCTCTGAACAGTTGGGCCACAAGAGCAGCGTCCTCGGCAGTTGCTCGCGACCCGCGGGACAGCGCCGCTGCACCTTGTTTGACTAGTGCTGGTGTGTTCGGCATTACGCGGATCACTCGGGCTTCTGGAGGCAGTGCCTGGATAATAAATAAATGAAATATAATAACTTGGATGAATTAAAAATAAAATGAAATTAGAATTGATCATAAAGTCGTTGCTGATTTTATGATTGCACCTAAACTCTTTTTTTCTCATCTTAAATAATTCAAAACCTAGTTTTCTTTTAATCAAAACTTATTTTCTTATATAAAGTTATAATATGATATGTCCAATAATAAGTCCTACTAAAAAGGTCAAAAAAGAGAAGAAAAGATTATTATGGGATATTTTAATAATTGCCGGAATGTTCCATCAACGATAATTTTATCTCCGTTCATTTAGTTTTGAGATAAAGAGAGCTACTGTTAGAATAAACTGAATACATTATAAAAATCTTATCATTAACGACAGCAAACATTCAGAACGAACAACAGAACCATTTACATAATATAATTTGAGCTGTTGCAATATTGTGAAAACAAGAACACAAATTAGGCTATTTTTCGTAAATAATTCGACTATGTCCTTTGAACTTTGTACTACCTATTAGCCCAGTCAATGAGTGCCCAAAAAGGGTATGTGGATCGAAAAGTCGAAAGCAGAAAAACTAACTTAGTTTCTTTGTTTGGACTAGTTAGGAGATAAACATACTAAAAGTCCCCACCCCTCCGAGGTGAGCCCGAGGGGGGGGAGGCCGAAGAAGGTCCCATTTTTAGTTTTTTGCTTATATGTCAAAAACTGTGCGTTGTACCATATTTTGTAGTACCTACTACATTATTAAACCTCATAAAATTTTCAACAACTTCGGCCTTGACACTTTTTATCTATCTCCAATCATTGTCCAGCTATGAGCTTCCAAACATGGTCTATTTTGAAAACGCTTAAATTAGTTTTCCATACAAAGTCAGTAAAAAAATCTTAAAAATAAAATTTGACCAACTTCTGGTTGTCGTATTATGATGAAACTTTGCAAATGTCTAGAAATCTGATGACAGTTTATTTCCGAATGTAATGAGCCTAAACTCGCCGGTTTTACTAATAGCCATTGATGAGTTTCAGTACATACCTCCTGGCTCCATCATCACATCAGCTCAGTAGTACCAGATTATTAAATTGTCATCAGATTTCTAGATATTTGCAAAGTTTCATTATGATACGACAACCAGAAGTTGGTCAAATTTTATTTGTAAGATTCTTTTACTGACTTTGTATGGAAAACTAACTTAAGCATTTTCAAAACAGACCATGTTTGGAAGCTCATAGCTGGACAACGATTGGAGATAGATAAAAAGTGTCAAGGCCGAAGTTGTAGAAAATTTTATGAGGTTTAATAATGTAGTACAACAAAATATCGTACAACGCACAGTTTTTGACATATAAGCAAAAAACCTAAAAATAGGACCTTCTTCGGCCTCCCCCCTTCGTGCTCACCTCAGAGGGGTGGGGACTTTTAGTATGTTTATCTCCTAACTAGTCCAAACAAAGTTACTAAGTTAGTTTTTCTGCTTTCGACTTTTCGATCCATATTTCTTCTTTTACTGGACTATATATGCAGAGCGATTAAATTATCTAAATCAGCAGTCGATAAAAACCGCATTTATTTTCGCGTTGCTTCGAAGCCCATAAGCATACCTTTTCAATAGTAGCTGTGGAAACCCCCATAGCAACAGATATGAAGAGCTTATTCTTCGCAGATGGAATCGTTGAGATCTCCTTCAATGCTGGAGCCACTACATCTGGCTTCACAGACACTATCACCACTTCTGATCGCTCCACCACTGGCTTGTTCTCGAAGATTGCTGTGGCTCCGAGATTCTGGGTTTATGAGAATTAAATTAATATGTAACACGTGCCTAGACACGCGTATCATCCAAAATAGCCTTCTTAGTCAATTTAATTGTTATAGTTTAACCAAGATTATTAATGTGGAATTCAATACAAAAAACTTCTTTACCTACCTATCAATATTTTAAAAGGCATCTTTTAGATAGGTGAGTAGATTGTTCATATCGGAGGCCTTAATTTTGGTAAGCTGAACTTTGCCGTATATGGCAAATGGTAAGATTAGATATATTTCTATCCTCAAATGACCCCAGATTAGGTGATATGAAAATCTGATCTGTTGTAAAATTATAAATTCCAATATTATTTTTGATTGAATATCAGGATTAGCTATAGATATAGATTTTTTGCTATAGATATAGATAAATAGTTAAAGTTAATAATATGATGCATACGATTATGAACTACAACTGTCACGGTCATTAGTCATTGTATCTTTGTTATCTAATGTTATCGCTCTATTGACAACTATTAAACTATTGTTAAGGCAAAGTCAAGGATCAATGTAATCATTTTGCAAACATACGCACACAACGTCATTAGGAAATGTGACCTACTTTAGCTGCTCTGCAAATGAGTGACGAGTGACAATCAACTCATTTAAACCCAAAAATGTCATCTTTGATAAAAAAAAATATTATTAAGTTAGAAGCTTTACCTTAAATGCTTCAGCACACGTCACGTCTGAGGGATGAACACTCGCTGTGATCTCATCTGGTTTGGCTAATCCTGAAATTATAACGAAATTGTTTTTTTAGTTCGTGCTGTTGTACTGCTGACCAAAGATCACCCCTAAATACTTTTCTTTCTAGGTTGGCCCCGGCAGCTTTTCTCTTGAGCCTAATATGTATTGCCCTGCATCTTTGAATTGTATATTCGGGTCCGGGATGCATGAGATGATGATAAATCATGTCCTCAGCCATTTATATCGAAATTTATTTTTATATTTTCGGGATAATCACTATCTGTGTGTTGAACTTAACAATAAAACCAAACATTTACCAGCTGATATGAAACCATTGGCCAGTGCGAAAGCCAATCGGCCGCCCCCGATGAAACCAATCTTCATTGCTTCACTTAGTGTTGCTGAAACAATTCATTATGATAAATTAATTAAAATCATAAAGAAAATCTTGTAGAATCTAGTAAAATCTAAGTTATGGTTAATGACATCTACCTCTTTAATTTGACATAACGATAGAAAAAGTTAAATCCCTGTGGAATATTTAATAAAATAATTAACTCTGGTAACGCAGAGTTGGCAAACCACCCTATCTAGACACGCGGCAGCGAGTCAAGCCAAGTTCAAGCAAAGGAACTGGCGACCGCGCCGTGTGTTATATTACACGAACCATCCAAAGCGCGTTTTGACGACTTTTTACACCCTCGTTATACAAAAACTATTACACATAGACAAGTCAAATTTGGCACATATACTTAAATATACGAACTATATCTCTGTTTCAAATTCCAATAACACAGCTCAAACGGTTATTTAGATATAAACATCCAGTAATCGGTGAAGTTAATACATACTGAGGGATAGATCAAAAGTAATATCCCAGTTCCAGATGACCTAGAAAGCTGAAATTTGGCATCCCGATAGGTAATGTCGTAGTAACAAAGGGAAAAATCAGAAACTAGTATTTTTTTATCATTTTAAATTATAATTTTTTTTTTTTTAATGTATGATATTAAAGTTTGGGACGCCTAGGAACGCATAAAGCAATACATGTTGCATGTTGCTATAATTTTTGTGTAGGCGGCTATTTTCTGTTAGATACTACGAAGTGCGCGCGAGTTCATTATTCCTACTAATATAATTATAAATATAAATACAAACTTTATACCTACTGTACGTATGGATATATGTTTTTTACTTTTTCACGCCTAAACGGGTGGGCCCCGGCGCCGATTGACTTTAAATTTGGTATAATAAAAAATATAGCTTAGACCCCTGGAATAACATAATATACACTACTGTACCAAACTGTATAGCGGGTAAAACAGCTAGGCACAGCTAGTCACTAATAAAAATAGGTTCCTGGTACCTACGTAACAATTGTATTATATCCTATGTAAATACCTATCAATATATCGACTCACCAGCACAAGGCGGCTCAGTAACATAGAGGTAATAATATTAACATTGTTTACAATAAAAATAATGTATGTATATCGCCTTAGGTGCTAGTTGGTGTAAACATTTTAGATACCTACGTACCTGTAACGTATAGTCATAATATTATAGGTATGTGGCGGTATCTGGGGGCACGGCAGTGCCCCCGCCAAGTCGTCGTCATTACAAGTCTTGTCGGCTTAGGTTTCTTTTGATCGAAATTCTAATCCAGTTCCAGATGATCTAAAAAGTTAAATTTCCATCCAGGTAGGCGGTAGGTATAAGATAGCTGGGTGAATATTGATAAATTTATCAGTAACTAGTATAGTTTAAAAATCAATTGATTAGGTACAATATTCAGGTACAGTGCCAGTTATTCTACCGCCTGAGCAGTGATGTGCAAACATTACTGTGCTCCGGTAGGAGGGCACTGTAGCTAGTGAAATTACTGGGCTAAAGAGTCTTAACATCTCATGACTCTTGAGTAAGAAGCGTTGGTGCAGTGCTCCTAGAATTTCACATAATTGTGAAATCCTAGGTAACACTGTACTGTTTATGGGCAGCCGTTATCTCTTAACATCAGGAGAGCGTCTTGCTCGTCTTCTACTTAATCACATAAAAAAAAAATCAAATCAATAGTGCACATAAATGCTATATATAAATAAGTACTAAATTAATTATAGGTATAGGTATATCGAAGCACGGCGAGGCTCACGGGCCGCGGTGCGACGGCCGTGCCCTGGAGCAGTGGGGTGGGGGGAGGTGCAATAAAATAATCATTTGGTATTAATCTTATTATGAATGGGTGTCTTAAACCTATTACATACTAAAAAGTACTGTACAAAAAGCAATGATATCCCATCAAAAACATAAATGTGAAAAGAGAGCCAAGTTCAATATTACGATGTATGTACTCATAGTTACCCATGATTTGGTAGTTGACTTCAACGACAAAAGAAGTGAGATCTAAATGGGTGCCAAGTTCAATGGTCAGTCCTGAAAAATATTTACAACATAAAATATTTTATTACAACTTAAAAGATTGTTTCTTCTTATCACTTAGAATTAATATTATTTTGAAGCCCAAAGTTTGACTTGGCTAGTTCTCATGGGTACCATACGACGAAGTATCATTAAGATAAGACAATAGATACTTTATTGTACACCACATAATGTTACAGAAAATACATAATTAAAATTAAAAATTACAATGTACAAGTGGCGGTCTTATCGTTAAAGAGCGATTTCTTCCAGACAACCAATGGATGGAGGGGACTAATTTACACGATAAAAGACGGTGGCGCACTAATTAGCATTAAGTGCGTTTAATAGTGATCAAGCTAAAGTTAAGAGAGTACCTACCTAGTATATTATGAGAACTGGCCAAGTCAGTCTTTAGGCTTCAAAATAATATTAATTCTAAGTGATAAGAAGAAACAATCTTTTAAGTTGTAATAAAATATTTTATGTTGTAAATATTTTTCAGGACTGACCATTGAACTTGGCACCCATTTAGATCTCACTTCTTTTGTCGTTGAAGTCAACTACCAAATCATGGGTAACTATGAGTACATATCAGTTATCAGTTCCGTTGTGGACGGCAAACCGTGCGCACGCTCGCTAGGAACCTGTTACGCGCATCTAACCATCTTCTGTGTTTCTCAAACTTTTTCCTTGCGTCTACGTATCGACTATATATTTGACTGCTATCATGTATCGGTGCGGTCGTTGTGATGCAGAGTTCCGGGATGGAGTTCAGTGCTCCATGTGTCAGGGGCGTTTTGATTTTCCATGCGCTGGTATTACTGAAGGAGGCTACAGGAGGCTGGGTGAGGATAGACGGAACAACTGGAAGTGCACCACCTGTAAGACTGTTGTTGCCAGCCCACTCCATCCATCGGCTACAAAGGCGTCAGCTTCCAAGTCACCAGTGCCCGCTGACATGGAGAGCATTGCCTTGGACCTGAAGCGACTTGCTGCACAGATGAGCTCGCTTCCATCTCTTACGGAGAGTGTAAGAGCCATACAGGCCGACATTGCCGACATGAAAGCTATGAAAGCTGATATTGCTGATCTGAAGCTTTTAAAGCCAGAGCTAGGCGAAGTAAAGGCATCGGTTGAGTTTTTGCATGGCTCTTTAGAGACACTAACTAGCAAGGTCACCGATGTAAATCAGGAAGTGCAATCTCTTCTCAAAGCCAAAGATGAGGTTCTAGTACTGCAGCAACGATTTGGGAATCTCCAGAATGCTATCCTTGATTTTGAACAGCGTACAAGGATGAATAACATTGAAATCAAGGGTGTCCCAATGACCCCGTCGGAAAATCTCTTTGAGATAGTCAGCAAGTTAGGGAATCACATTGGCTGCAGCATCTCGAAGGAGCAAATTAATTATGTTGCACGAATTCCCATGCGTAATGACAAAGATCATAAAAATATCATCGTTTCGGTGCATAGCAGATATTTGAAGGAGGACTTTGTGGCTGCAGCGAAGAAGCATACATTGGTGCCAGCGAACTTAGGCCTGCGGGGCGAAAATCGAATTTATGTCAATGACCACCTCACACTGGAGAATAAGATGCTACTGAACAAGGTGAAGAATTTAGCAAAGGAGCGGGGTTTTACCTTCGTCTGGGTAAAGGGGTGCAAAATATTTGCTCGGAGAAACCCCACATCACCTGTGATCGCTATTCGGTCCGAGTCAGATCTGAAGAAGCTTATGTAATTATAACGGTAAAAATGTTTCTCCTTAATCGATACCATTGTTTTACTGCATATTTGCTTTGCATATATTTTACTATTCAAAGTTTTAAAAACGCTGACTCGCTGGTAATTATTACATTATTTGTTTACATATTTAATATTAATGGATGGATGCAAAGTTTGGGAACCGCAGACTCACTTGCGCTCCAGCGCTATTCAATGCTTTACGACCGCTCGGTTGCCATGCGCACGCGCTCCTTTTCTATCCTATCGCTATTGCAATCATGCTATCTCGCTCGGCTTGCCTCTTATCTTCGCCTTTGTTCTATTGTGCCTATTGTTGTTGCTAATGACTTTGTTGACATTAATTGTTTTTTAAGAGGTTTACTGTATTTTTATGGTTTTATAATTGTTTTGTGTGTTTTGTTCAAGGCTAATAGATTAATTTTATTAATTAATCATTACCTAACTTTTAGTTTTGAAGATGGTGGTTAAAATCTATTATCAAAACGTTCGTGGGCTTCGCACAAAAGTATCAACTTTCTATCGAAACATTTGCCTTAATACTTATGATATTGTTTGTCTGACGGAAACTTGGTTGATTGACGGAGTGCATGATAATGAGCTTTTTGACGATCGATACATGGTTTGGAGACGGGATCGAGACTATGAGAAGACTAAGCAAACCATGGGGGGTGGGGTATTAATTGCCGTCCGCCGAGAGCTCGCCGCTGAGGCTCGGAGTGACTGGTGCACTAACGCCGAAGACCTATGGGTAACGCTAACACTTCAATGTCGTAGACCCGTAATTAAATACAAATTACATTTGTGTACTGTGTATATATGTAACCAAAGTGGGGGTAGTTCACTAACCACTCAATTAACAACTTTATCTAACCACCTTACGGACATAACTTCAAATAATCCCAGTGATAAGTTTATTATAATTGGCGATTTTAATATGCCTAATTTAACATGGAGTCAGTCCGCTGATAACTCCTCCTATACAGCTTTAAATGTTCAAGGCTCTCATCAGTTAGAATTTTTTGATGACATAAACATATGCAATTTATCGCAATATAATTTAATTTACAATCAAAATAATAGATTATTGGATTTAATATTTTCAAATAGTGACGTAATTGTTAATCACTGTCAAAACCCATTATTACCGGAAGATTTTCATCATCCGGCACTGTGTATCTCTGCTGAATTTGCGCAGTTGCATACCCTTCAGCCTCGTCCTTATTCTAGGTATTTGTATCACTGTGGCGATTATGACATGATTAAGTCTAATATCGATGATGTTAATTGGCAATATGAACTGCATCAGAGGCCCCTAGAACAGGCCTTGGCCTATTTCTACGATACACTTTCAGAGCTAAGAGACCTGTACGTACCATTAAAAATAGTTACCCCTTCTCGGAAATATCCTCCTTGGTACAAGAAACCCCTCATAAAAATGTTGAAGGAAAAACACAAGTACCACTCCAAATTTAAAACGTACGGTAATCTGTCAGACTATCATACATTTGAAACTCTTAGGTGTCGCAGTAAAATTTTAGAAAGTGATATGTTTGCCTCCTATATATCATGTATTGAACAAAATATCGCTAAGAATCCCAGAGCATTTTGGTCATACATCAAATCTAAAAACCAAAACAATGCTTACCCCGCGGTGTTACGTTTTGGTGAGCGTTCTTCAGACTGTGGTGAGGAAATATGCAATATGTTTAATGACTACTTTAACTCGAACTTTTTAGATAACACGGTAACAGAATACGCGACACTTGATATAGTAGAAAATAATTTTGCAATAGCGGACATTGAGGATGTTGAGGTTGTGCAGGCTGAAGTTTGCAAACTACTTCAGTCGCTAGACATAAATAAATCGGCCGGCCCTGATAACATACCCGCGATTTTTATTGTAAATTGTGCTAAAAGCCTTGCTCTTCCTCTTACTTTACTTTATAAAAGATCCTTATCAGAGGGTGTGGTACCGGGGATCTGGAAAATGGCTTACATTACCCCTGTTCATAAGAAAGGACCAAAAGATATTGTTACTAATTATAGGCCAATATCAAAGTTATGCCAATTTGCTAAAATATTAGAGAGGTTAGTATATAAACAGCTATATTCATGTCTAAAGCACACATTTACTCCTGAGCAACATGGTTTTTTGAAAGGACGGTCCACAACCTCAAACCTTATAATTTGTAGCGATTACATCACTGAACACATGTCAGAACCAGCCCAGGTTGACGTTATTTATACAGACTATAGCAAATGTTTCGATAGAATTGATCACTTTTTGTTATTACGCAAATTACAACTAGTAGGTATACGCGGTAATCTATACAGATGGTTTACATCATATGTAAAAAACAGGTGTCAAACCGTAGCACTAGGTGGTTTCACGTCTGCTCCTATTCTAATTCCTTCTGGTGTTCCTCAAGGATCACTCCTAGGACCGCTACTTTTTAATATTTTCATTAACGACATCGCCTCTTGTTTTACCTATTCAAAAATACTCCTCTACGCCGATGATATGAAAATTATGTATCCTATCCGCTCACAGGAATGTGGTCTTCGTCTCCAGGAGGATCTCGGTAGGTTTGAACAATATTGTGAAGTAAACAAGCTAGACTTAAACGTCTCTAAATGCAGTATAAATTCATATACCCGTAGAACCAGCCCTATCACATATAACTATACTTTGAAAGACTCTGTACTTTGCAGGGTGAATACCACTCGTGACTTAGGAATTATTTTTGATACAAAATTACTTTTTGATGAACATATAAATTCTATTATTAAGAAAGCATCTAAGGCACTTGGGTTCATTTTGCGTTTGTCAAAGGACTTTAATTCTATTAAAACCATAAAAATACTTTATTGCGCTTATGTGAGAAGTCATTTAGAATATGCCTCACAAGTTTGGAATCCTGTATACAACATTTATATTACTCGTATGGAATCCATTCAAAAACGTTTCCTGCGTCATCTTCAATTTAAAATCAAGTCTTATTATCCGGATTATTTAAATCGATGCAAAAAATTTCACATTTTACCTCTAGAAGAGAGAAGGCGTATAGCTGACGTTGCGTATATTATTAACATAGCGAATGGCTTAGTTGATTGTCCTGAGTTGCTGCAGCGCGTCGGTCTGCAGGTCCCGTACGCGTCACTCCGGAGACCATGTTCCCTGCATGTCCCCGGAGCCAAAACAAACTATAGGCAAAACAGTTATCTGCTGCGAGCGAGTCGGTGTCTCAATGACTTTGTTACTAGACTCGATATTGATATGTTTAACACCTCTGCCAGTCGAGTAAAACGCATACTCACCAATGATTTTTTTAGTCAGTAGTACGATATGTTGAGAATACGTTGTTATGTTATTTACCAATTTATATATTTGTTTTAGTAGATAATCTTGCATGCTTTATGTTTGCCGTCCACATGTAGTTTAATATTATGTCGCCTATATGTGGAAACTTGTAATTGTCCCTTAATAAAATATTTAAGTACCCATACTCTTAGACCTAGATGTAAGTTTTCCTAAAATTGTAAAATAAAATAAAATAAAATAAAATACATCGTAATATTGAACTTGGCTCTCTTTTCACATTTATGTTTTTGATGGGATATTTATTACAGGAAAGAACTAGCTGCGCCAAGTGAAAAGATAGAAGAAAATGACTCTAGTGGGGCCTGTTCCTTTCACACGTGCTTGCAATATAATCAATACTTAGATGTTTTCTAGGATCTTATAGAAAGAAGTTACATCACGAGACCATTTGTTACCAATCTGTGAGACTACAATCGTAATAACCGATGTCAGAGGTCAAATCAATTCAGAATCAAGACATTCAACAATAATAATTATTGAACTCAGTGACAATTATAATTTTAATTATAATTTTCTTATTTTCGCGACTTATGTGCAACATTATAAAGAAAGTAACTTAGCACTAAAAATAAATCACAAATTTATGCAACTTACGTTTTCTTACGTTAAATATTCAGTAGTTTTCAAGACGTGTGGGTCTCGCAGAGTTGTGTGTATGACTGACGATGTTTAGGGGTTACAGTGTTATCATTGTTATCAGACAATATAAATATTACATTATATTGTACCTACTATTATTAGAATGTTTATTAAAGGTATTTACGTCAGCGTTCTCTTTTTATGTTCTCGTAATTTGGTAGAATGTTTGTGTTTTCAGGAAAAAGTCAATTTAGAAAAATAATTTACAAAATATTGTAAGAAATTGATATTTTATGGTTCATTCAGTGATAAGAATTACCTAATTGTAAGCTACATGTGTATTCACACATGATTTTTTAATCTACCTAAAGCTATTGCTACTTTTCTTTTTGAAGAACTAATTAACTCGGATTATTCTTTTTCCACTTTGATCAGGCGTCTTTAATTCAAACATTTTTTTCAAGACTGATGAGTTCATTGCAATGTTGCGTAGCGAAAATTTTCCACTACATTATAAAACCCAAGTTCAAAGAGAAAGTAACCAAAAGCCTGATGCTAATAGCTAATAGTAAGCAGTCATTGCTGAAACGTCGTCGTTTGTTAGGGTAAATTACGGTCTGTCATTACTGATGCATCGTCTTTATATCCTATATCTTTTTTTTTTTGCAATAAACAATCTTATATAAATCTGTAAGTATATTATTCAAGTTTCCTCTATATACCAAATACTTTATAGTTACTAGGTCATTCTGCTTCGTAGGTTACTAGTTACTAGCTCTACCTTGCGAACAATGTAATAGTGCTAATCAACTGTAGGACCTAAGTTTGTTTAGTACAACTATTTACAATATCTAGGTGGAATGTTCATACCTCGTAGAAATAAAGTTCGTCGTTTCTTAAATTGCACACCACTGTCATAAAATACTTATATACTTAGGTATATTGTATTAAATTGTTCAGACGTTTAATGAACTGCGCAAATTTTTGAATGCACCATCGCTACTTTGGAAAACGAAACCAGAGGACTATAGCTAGAAAGATAGGTACCTACAGATAAACGTTTAGGGATGAATTAAATTTTGACAAAAATATCGGTGGTATTTTGGCACCTATAACACGGGAATTTATTCCAGACAAGCTGAGAATAAAAAAGGTTTATTGATACCTATATATGAATAATAATAATATTTATTAACGGTGGTGTGCAGTTTCTGCATAGATATTAGATATCTAAATGCAATTTGTTCACACATAAAGTAAATAGGTCCAATGTATACCTATCAATTAGTGACAAATGCGTCGTAATAATATCTTGTTGAATAAAGCCTTGATCTCAATTAACGACGATCTATTGAACACACACTGTTCCATAATAAGTAGAGCTAGACTAGGTAGAGCGTAGAGCCCGAGATACTACGTAAGAATAATATAATGTTTATATGGTCGTATATTTTTATCATCGAAGTGACAGAGAACACTATTTGATGATGCCATAGAAAAAGGAAGTAGTATACCTACTATATTTTTTGAAATCCGTGGATGAAGCAGTTGCCTCATCTCATGAATAACAGCGTCTCTAGTAAGATCTACGCAACGGTATATTGATGTCACACAGCCGCAGAATTGCACGGGAAAGCGGGACAGAATTCGTACGCACCCAGTCACATATAAAGCGGACGCTATTCACGCGATCCGGCATCTGTCTGCCGTCACCTTTATAATTTTTATGGGATTTTTCCAACACTTTGAGATTCTATTCACTCCCTTATAATCGAAAAATACATCTTATATCGCAACGGGAAAACCGCAGTAATTTTAAAAGTCTACTTTCAATAAATTGTAGAGCATTTATATTCTTTTTTGTCATCAGTCATAGATGATCTGATGATCTTATATGTAATTTACATAGGCATGCCTTAGTCCTTTTATAACTATGTACCTAAGTATAATGTTACAGTATGTGTTTAAGTATTTATGTGGTTATGCATCATAGATGTATAAATAAATACTTTGTTTATAACAATGTGAGTAAATAAACCATATCCTATTTTTATTTTTTGCCCTAATAATTAAAAAGTTTTTATGAGAAGGTTTTCCCTGCCGCTCCAGGATTGGTTTTATTAGCCACCAACGGAAGTGCCAACGCAACCCAACAGACAGTGCTTAAATCGTCTGCAATAGACGCAAAGGCCGATGATGATGATGTGATGATTTATGAGAAGGTAGGTCCCGTATTTTATCAATTGGTCTATTAGATGTTTCTTAATCACTTAATTTCAATTTTGTTATACAAGTATACTGGGTAAATATAATATTAATATTGGCACTGAGAATGCCTTGTATATTATAATATTTTTTTGATATTACACCTTAGTACCTTAGTAATTTAAAGGACTATTTTCCTCTTGGGTGTCCAGTCAATATAAATAGGTTTATAATATGAATTATAGGCATTTTCATTTTACTACTTTTTTATACTGAATAGGCCTACGTTTGCCCACATCCCACTGATGGAAAGTGCAAATGCGGTCGACGATACATCACGTGAGATGCCTATAATATGGTATTATAGAATGGCATCAAGGTATGGGTTTTATTACATTTAACTTACTTTATACCACAAAAATATGCCAAAACTTTACCTTTAATCATTATCACTTCTTTTCGTTCAAATTCTTATCAATGATAGTCTAAAGTACCTTCGGTCATTCACATTCACACAAATCTATAAAACTTTTTTAAAATATTGTTTTTAAATATTTCTTTACAATAAAATTAAGTTAAATACTATTTATATGACATATTTATAAAGCAGGACGTATTCACTAAACGGTGTGGTATGCACTGGCTAGCTGATATAACTAATGAACACGCATGTACCTAATATCGATGACATTTTAATAGATGCGTCATATTGAACATAGGGCTCTACCGAGCTAAATAATAACTAAGTACAATAACATGATTCAGCGACCCATATTAGATATTGACCTCAGAATCAAGAACATCTCTTCCCAAGACTCAGTATGGAGGGTTCTAAGATCCTTCCCTACTTCGATCATCTTGGGATTTGGGATGGATTAGGGGATCAGTTTATGTCTAAAACGAAAAGCTATTTCCTTAAAAACCTTTGCAGAGGCTCTCGCTCTCATAGAGTACAATGGGAAGAATTAGCCAAATAGCCTTAGATAAAAAGCCATTAAGAAACACTGCAACAGAAAGAGTTTTTTAAAAAGATTTACTAATGTGGTGAATCCAGATAGTCTTGTTACTGCTACTACATCGTGTCGGAAAATATGTCTCGTATTAAACTTAAAATGTCATTGCCCACTACCCACCTAATACCTACTGATAGGGCCGCATTTACTTTGTGATAAATATAGTAAAATATTGAAATAATATTTAGATACCAAATGATGACCCAAATTTGGCACTGAGAGATTTTTTAAATATGTATGAAAGATTTTAGAAATTATCCAAGTAACTTAGGTATTTAACTTAGGTAACAGCGGTTTTATCCGCTATACTGTAGGCCTATGTGTTATTCCAGGGTCTGAGCTATCTTTACGACGATAACCTGGAAAGACTGATCGTGACTGGCAAAGTAGAGGGGAAGCGGCCTAGAGGGCGTAGCCCCAAGCGATGGTCTGACCAGGGGGCCTAGACAAGCGCGCGCCCGCCTGTAGCGATCATTCGCAATCGCTAAAAAATGTACTGAGATGACAGCTCTCGTCGCTTGTCACCGACAAGCGACGAGAGCTGTCATCATCTAAAGTTTGTTTTTCGCCGGTTAGGTGTAAAGAAGTAACAAATATACTGTGTGTGTGTGTATATTACACACTCACAAACTTTCACCTTTATAATATTAAATCAGTGCGATACTCATTACACCCTCTTCGTAAGTGTCCTTTTATTTAACTTTAAAAGAAAGTGACTTAGCTCAGTATGTAGTTACCTATATTAGTTTCAGTAGGTCATCTAGGATTTACTTTTGACATATGGCTTCTACTTCATATTTGAGGCATCTTTATCCCAAGATTTTGAAATCGAGATAAGTAGGTACTTAAATAAATGTTTTATATTTTACCTTTGACCCTAAAAATACATATTAGGTATATAAGTAGGTATGTAATACAATAATTATAACTAGATAGGTAGACATTACATTATTAAGCATAATAAATAATGTTATCTCTCGGACTTTGAAACCCATTCATGTACCTACTGCAGGGTATTCTAATAAAAATATTATTATATTACGGATGTGAGAATTTTCTTATTGATTCTGAATTCTGACCCAAAATTAAATTTATCTCGATGGACCCCAACGGTATTTTCTCTCTCATATATTTAAAGTAATCGATGTGGCGGTGTTGCATTGATAACATTGCTACCTAATATCAAAAAAAATTAGTTGCTGCCTAAATAGTTAAAAAAATATTAACTATAAACAACAGAAATCCACAAAATTTTGATCTCTGCAAAATAAATAATTGCGTAACGAATAAGTCAAATTATAACGAATAAATTAGGTACATACCTATATTGGGTATATTATTATTTCGCAGTGACAATCCTGCAAAAAAATTTACATTACCGCCATCTATCCTCTTACTATGAAAACATTTTGAATTAACTCTACACTGAAACATCTCTATCTGTTGCCAGTTAGAAAAATAATATATACAAAATTGGGTCTTTCATAATACGCCTATTTGGTGCAATTAGATTTAATATTAGCGTTAAATCTATAATAATTATAGGTTTGTATAGTTTTAACACATATTAAATGATTACGTTATTTTAAATTTAAATAAAAAAACTAGCAAAAACACACGCGTAGCGAATTATTTCTTCTGTGACGCGACAACCAAGAAAAAATAATTGACATAATTCAAAGGTGACAGTGACATCTGACAGTACTCTGGCGGCTGGCGGCAAAATTTAATTGTGATTGTACTTTGCAAGTATTTTACAGCTCTATTTTATTATATTTAATAAAAAATAAATAAATAAAATATTTATAAAGCAAAAAATGCTTGGGTTGCAGCTTGCCCCAATACCGATTTACCTAAAGTACCATCTTCACAGAGACTGTGGGATGGGCCTCTCTGCGAGTTGGCACGGAATAGTCTAATACAAACGTGTCCCAACTCGTCAAACCGTGCCCGACTTCTAGCAGTCTCTGTTAGGGAATCTGGTTTTTGGTTGCAAGCCATCCCTTCCATTAATACTGGTAATCTTTTAGATTCATCTGCTTTTCGTGTAGCTGTTTGTTTGCGCCTGGGTGCAGCATGTTATGTAGGTCACCGCTGTCAGTGTGGTAATGCAGTCGACGAACTCGGTCACCATGGTCTCTCATGTTCTCGGAGCGCTGGCCGAATCTCCCGCCACTCCAGTCTCAACGACATCATTCGCCGGGCTTTTACCAGCGCCAATGTAGCAGCCATTCTCGAACCGAATGGTCTGATGCGTGACGATGGTAAAAGACCTGACGGTATGACTTTGATTCCCTGGAAGTTAGGTCGACCGTTAGTGTGGGACGCGACTTGCGTTGATACACTGGCGCCCTCACATCTTCCAGAGACTCAAATTGCGGCTGGTGCGGCGGCAGTTTCTGCTGAGCGGCTCAAGCGGCGTAAATATGCTAACCTCGATAGCGGTTACATTTTTGAGCCGTTTGGGGTAGAGACTTTGGGTCCTTGGGGTCCGGGAGCTCACCGCATTTTCCAAAATTTATCTGAGCGCTTGGTCGAGGCGACGTGTGACCAAAATGCTGGGGTATATTTGGCCCAACGTATAAGTATTGCCATTCAACGTGGCAATGCTGCCAGCATTCTGGGCACTCTGCCAACTGACAGTGGTTTGGAGCACTTGGATTTTCTGTAGATCGGCTTGTGGCCGATCTGTGGTTAATAAAAGTGTTCTTTACTGCTGTAGTAGCTGTAGTATTGTTAGTTTGTTTTTCTCAATAAAGGCATTAAAAAAAAAAAAAAATATTTAATATAATATGTAACATTATTTCATAATTTTACAATATTTAAGAAAATTTTAGAGGCTTGGTTGTGGTTATTCTTCATGAGAGAAGTGCACTGCATTTTATATATTTTATGGAAGAAACGAGCCTAGCACTGAGGAGCCTAGAATGTAGGTGAGCGGTGAGGGTTTGTAGTTCCCCTTTTGTCCCGTTCGTTCCCGGGTTCGTAGATTCCACGATTCCACTATTTGTAGATCGTTCGTTCTCCCTCTTTCACGTAGCACGTTCTAGCAGCGGCGAATAGCGAGCCGGCTGTCGCTTTGCGCTTCCGCGGCTTCGTTTTCATTCGCGCTTGGCCGATGCGTCGAGCACTGCGCCGCGCCGTTGGTTTTGTCATTTGATTGCCCACAGGAGTGTTTTCTCGTGAAATCGTGTGAAAAATATATTTCCCAGTGATTCCATATGAATTTCTCGTATGACAGTGAATAAAATAACAGTTCCATAATGGCGTTGGAGGGTGTGAAAAGTGAAAAGAGTGAAGAAAGCAACGGCACCGTGGTAGATGGCAAGGCGAACGGGATCGACAACAAAACTAAACAGGTACGGATTTTAGCTCGTTTTTTTTTATTTTGCTGCTGTTTTTCTATATCCTGCTCGTATACATTGAATGGAAAATAGTGTCGCTACGTCAGAAAAATAATTTAATCGTCTGTTTTTGTAAGAAAATCAAGTTTTTCGGCTTTTCATGAAGCAGGGCGGTATTCGGTATGGCATAATATTTTGCGCAGGTTTACGTCATGTGTAAGAATGGGATAAGGTGGGAACAATGTTTTCAGTGTGAATATGACCTATTTAAGTAAAGGTATAGGGAACTGTGGCGATTTTTTTAATGGTCTACTTTTGAGGTAGAGTCAAGTCTAATAGGATTATTTCTTGCAGGATGTTCAAAGCTTTACAAAAGCTAAGTAGAGCATACCTACGTCAGTTAATTATTATTTAAATAGGTAGACCTAAAGGAAATAAACTTAAATAGTATAATTTCATTTAGGTGAAGGAATGGTATCTTAATAATAATTATTAAGTACCTACTTTAAAATATACAAGTAAGTACCTACCTAAAAACTAAACTGTAAAATTTTTATAACATAGGTAACCTCACTAGGTTACTGGGCAAATTACTGGCTAAATTACTGGGCTGAAGAATCTTAACGTCTTATGACTCTCAAGTAAGAAGTGTTGGAGCAGTGCACCCAGAATTTTTTTTTTTCTTCAAAGAACAGTAGGTATGTGCCTAATATTTTAAATAATCCACTTTTGTCTAAAAATAACTCGTAGACTCCCAATTATGGCACTTGTACGGTAAAGTGTGAAGAAGGCCAAGCAAATTGACCCACTCCATTGACCCAATTAGACCTGAACCCTGGTAATGGAACATTAAATTGACATTATGTCATATTCCATTAAAATTGTACACCTGAAATTAGATAAAAGGTATAATCAATTATAATCACACTAATATAATTATAAATGCGAAAAAATGAGTGTGTATGTTTGTCACTTTTCACGGCTAAACGGGTGGACTGATTGAGCTGAAATTTGGTGTAGAGATAGCTTAGACCCTGGAATAACGCATTGACTACAGTACAGCGGGTAAAACTGCTGGGCGCTCCTAGTATACCATAAAGGTAGAATATTAATGTAACACACACAAATCACAAAAGACTTTTATTCAGCAGTGTTACCCCTATTGTTTTAAATTTAATCTGAAATGTATATTCTTAGTTAATTTCAATTAAATCTTTAACTCGTCTTTATCATAACAATTATTGTATCCTTCACTTGTTAATCGGTATCCTTCAGCACCTAATTGGCATTAAAAATATCTTTATTTTAATGGTTTAGTGCTCATTTTCATATAAAATGCCAGTTCTATAGGGTTCTGATTAACCCTTAAAGATTTGATTATTTGGTACACTTCTAAACAAGTGATTTAATTCTCATTTTTCATTACAAATTACAAATATTACCACTGTAGTGTAGCTTTACTTTCTAACTCTACAATTCGTTAGTAGCAATTACGATATTTTTTTTCCATGCAGCTTGAGGAAAAAGTATTTTCCAAAGAGTTTTGAATAAAAAACACATAAAATGACATCATTGCGAGCAGTAGCGGCGCTAGGCGTCAGCGACGTCGGCGACCGCCGACGGCCTCGCGCTTGAGGGGGCCTCGCAAATTTTTTAATTATTTATTCATTTTTTAAACATATTCGCGAGTTAAGTGATTGTGAAGTACTTAAGGGCATTCATCAAAATGCATCAAAAGAAGACCTTTACAAGTATTATAATTAATAGTAGAAAAATTCAAAATTTCGCGGCGCTCGCAGCGAGCTGCTCGCGCTTTTATACATAAGAATAATATGATATTTAGATTCCTAGCCACTCGGAGCAAGCTAAACGTACAGTATTCGTACTGAAAAATTCAAAATTTTCTCGGCGCTCGCAGCGAGCTGCTCGCGCTTTTATACATAAGAATATAATATTTAGATTCCTAGCCACTCGGAGCAAGCTAAGCGTACATTATTCGTACTGAAAAATTCAAAATTTCCTCGGGGCTAGCAACGAGCTGCTCGCACTTTAATAGATAAGAATATTTAGTTTCCTAGCCACTCGGAGCAAGCTAAGCGTACATTATTCGTACTGAAAAATTCAAAATTTTCTCGGCACTCGCAGCGAGCTGCTCGCGCTAAAACATCCAAATTTTTGTCAGGGCTAGCAACGAGCTGCTCGCACTTTTATAGGTAAGAATATATAGTTTCATAGCCACTCGGAGTAAGCTAAACGCACATTATTCGTGCTGAAAAATTCAAAATTTTCTCGGCGCTCGCAGCGAGCTGCTCGCGCTTTTATACATAAGAATATAATATTTAGATTCCTAGCCACTCGGAGCAAGCTAAACGTACATTATTCGTGCTGAAAAATTCATAATTTACTCGGCGCTCGCAGCGAGCTGCTCGCGCTAAAACATCCAAATTTTTGTCAGGGCTAGCAACGAGCTGCTCGCACTTTTATAGGTAAGAATATATAGTTTCATAGCCACTCGGAGTAAGCTAAACGCACATTATTCGTGCTGAAAAATTCAAAATTTTCTCGGCGCTCGCAGCGAGCTGCTCGCGCTTTTATACATAAGAATATAATATTTAGATTCCTAGCCACTCGGAGCAAGCTAAACGTACATTATTCGTACTGAAAAATTCAAAATTTTCTCGGCACTCGCAGCGAGCTGCTCGCGCTAAAACATCCAAATTTTTGTCAGGGCTAGCAACGAGCTGCTCGCACTTTTATAGGTAAGAATATATAGTTTCATAGCCACTCGGAGTAAGCTAAACGCACATTATTCGTGCTGAAAAATTCAAAATTTTCTCGGCGCTCGCAGCGAGCTGCTCGCGCTTTTATACATAAGAATATAATATTTAGATTCCTAGCCACTCGGAGCAAGCTAAACGTACATTATTCGTGCTGAAAAATTCATAATTTACTCGGCGCTCGCAGCAAGCTGCTCGCGCTCCTACAGATAATAATGCTTTTATTACCACTCGGAGTGAGATAAACGCATACCTTTCATACTCACTTAGACAGAATTTAAAAAATATATCATCGCTCGGAGTGAGGCGTAAGGCACGAAGATGAAGTAAATACAAGTGAGTTTATGCCGTTAATTTACAAAGATGAATCTAACGCGTCGTTTAGTGTAAAAAGGTGTGAAGTATTCAAAATTGTATGACTACGCTAAAATGTCTCCCTTCTCAGTTTGAAAAAAATGCTAGCCGAAAAAGGGGGGCCTCGCGAACCTAATTTCGCCGACGCCCACGCGTGGTCTAGCGCCGCCACTGATTGCGAGGTTTGCCACTTGCCATTCAACATTGGAGACCTTGCGAACATGACATAACACTTAATTGCCGTAAGAATGACCAATCCACATCGATTGTTATGCGAATGATAAGAGTTGAAGTTCGTACCTACTTGTGTTTATTTTAGTGCTAAAATAATCTAAAATAGCTACAATAGTTATGTAACAGTATAACAAAAAATCTCATGGAATTTAATTTGAAGAACATAGTTGTTATTTAAATATACTTTGTTTCTGTAATTAACTGTATAATTTTATCACACCACCAACCCATGTAAATATATTTTCAATGTTCTCCTGTCCCTGAACGGTTGTCGGGAAAAGATCGCTATTAGCGATAATGCAGCCAATAATTGTAACATTTAGATTACCTATATTATTGTTTTAGTTTTACGTTGTTAGGAAATTTTTTGTTTTGCAATAAAGTGTTATCTGTAACACTTTTAAAATTTATACCTATCTACAAAGGTTCTATGTATCTATCACATTTTATTTAAGTCGTGTTATAGTGATTGCAATCAGTGTAACTTAGCTAATAACTTCTGAACGAAATACACTAATAGAAGTTTGCTCGCCTCCCATTTTCTTGTAGATTCTCTCCAATTACAGGTCAACTTGTAAAAAATGCTGGTTTCGCATGTAGTCCCAGCTTTGTGCTGATAAAATAAATAAATTTCGCTTGGACCATGACCATCTTCCAACTTCCAACGTGCGTATGCCAGGCTTATAGAACCTTTTTACAGAATCCTTCGTTCTGGAAACTACATCAACAGCTCCTATTATCACAAAATAGATAGGTACTATTGTATTGGAAGCAGTCAATAGTAGCTAACAGATCGGAAATACGCCAACAATAAGCATGTATTGTTCAAATATATCCGATCTACTTTGAACACGTGTGCGCGCGCTATTCTTTTGTATCCCAATTTTTTCCCACAGAACATCTGCCGTTGCATTACGCAATTTGCTATGCAACATGTCCCTTCTATTTTGCAAGTTAACTATGTGACACCTTTTAAATTGTATAATATATTCAGTGGGTTAGATAAAATATGTGTATCTTTATAATCATCGTGATAATTATCCGGTAATTAAAAATACATATAAATCTGATAATTGGATATTGGCCTCCTGAACCTTATTTTTATTTAGGTAATTAAAATTGAACATGGCCTGCTAATGAGATGCCTTATCAGTAGCCTAAGATCTGAATAATATTATAATCAACGCGTAACGATATCTGGGAGTTACACCTTAACGCCAAAATAAAACTCATTGGGCCAAAATTAAATTGGTAGATACGAGTAGCAATCAAATCCATTAACACTTTAACGTTCTTAGTGAAAACTCGCAGGGCTATTAAACGACTGTGATCTCAGATAAAAATGACATACCAATAAAATATTCTAACAAGAATGTTTGTCACTGAGATACTGACGAAAAATTGGACGTGTATGAAATATTACCTCGACTCGGATACCAAGGCCGGATCCACAGATCCGTAACATTGTGATATCTATGTATTTTGAATGTAACACATTGTGGTTACCACTCGGGCGTGGCAGGGTTACCTTACCGTTCATTGCAAAATAAATAGGTTACCTTTGACCTCGGAATTCGGAATACCGAACACTTGTCATCCTGCCCGTTTTGAAAGGAATAAATTGTGTTATTTCTCAGGATAAATAACCGGCTCGTTCTCGTTTGCTTGGAACAAAACTAATACAGGAGCGAATTATTTGAAAAGAAATATGGAAGGTTAACGCCAAAGGAAAAACCTATACCTACGTATTACGTATGTAGAAAACATGTTAAGTGCCCCAACTCTACATACAATTAATTCAATATTTTGATTTCAGCCATTTGAGCCTAAACATGGTCCTATATTATCCCCCATTGATAGATAGACCAATGAATAACTAAACAGTCAGGATTTTACTAGAAATTCTTTAAAAAAACTATTGACGTACACAGTGCAAACATGTCGTCCTCAAGTAATTAAAATAGTGACATCAGCTTGTCTTTAATAAGTTCTATAATTATTAACCTTTATATCGGTATAAAAAGAATATCTCTATTATATATAGGTACCTACTTGTAATCTGAAATACGTATTTTAAGCGGTAAGCAACCTTGAAAGGGTCCTCCTGCCTCCTTCACAATAAATTACGTCATCATGCTCCCTCCTCTCTTGAACGAAGGCCAGATGAAGCAAAACAGAATTGAAATATGAAATTCATAAAGAAACTTATTGCTAATAACGGCTACAGCTTGTATTTTAATGAATTAAACAAGAGTATAAATTATTTTCTTGGTAAAGGAAATTAATTTCCGTTTGTGTTATTTGATGACTTGGTCAGAAACCTCAAAAGCGCTCTTGTCGAATTTAATTTGGCTCACTTATCTCTTGGCTCTACCAACAATATTATAATTATTAAGTTTAGGTATTATTGTGTTTAGAAAGACTTTACGATATCGCATACTAGATAGAGATCATAGTGCCAGAGTTCCGGCACGATATTCAGTGAAGTCAGGTAGGGTAGTTTACTCTGCCTACTTGCCTGAAAATACGAAGGCAACGCCACTGACTCAGGACTTAGGACGTAACAACGCAACTGCTAACGGCAACGGTAACTGCTAATCATCAGGCGGACCGAGTAGATCAGGGAACCTTATATATTGTAGGTAGTTACTTGGTACCTACTACCTAAATAATTTCATTCATTAGATACATTGCCACCACTTTCAGAACTTTTATAGCTTTTATGCTAATATGGAATAAATACTAATTTGTTTACAAACAAATTGTACTAGAATGCCTGCGCCATATTGATTGATGGCCGTATACAACGTGACCTACCTCGAACCCATCACAAAGGGCTAGCGTGAGTAAAGTTGATTATTCCGCTAGAAACAAAACCCTCTAACGGCACTGTTCAGTTCATTAATTAACCATAATGTGCTGAGTTTTCTTGCCTTTGTCCGTTAAAAATAGACTAATAATGTTTATTTTATCTCACTTATCTATGAGAAAGTTTGTTATCTGTGCCGTAATTTTGGATTAACCTTGCGACAATGAGACAAGACGAGCAAATCTGGTGCGTGATCAACATGATAGGCCATGAGACTCAGTGTCACAGTGTTTTAAAATTCAAAATCCTTCTCGGCTCTCCACCGTGCCTCACCCTGAGATGACCTAAGTAGCACTGTACTGATTATGGGCAGCGTTTTCTCTTAACATCAGTAGAGCGTCTTGCTCGTCTTCTACTTCATCACATAAAAAAGACCTGCTGAATCTCGTCATACCCAGTAGGATTTCGCTAGATTTCGCTCAGTACTTGTGCACTGTGTGGTATTAACGTCCCCTGGACTTTTATTCTGGTATTAAATAAACATTTTTCTGAATTACAGTTACGAAGAGCGCATGACCCATTGACACATTCAGATGACTTTAGAAAAATACACCAGAACCTATGGTTTTCTACAAGGTTTAATTGAGAGTATACAGAATAGCAGCCTCTTCTAATTCCCCAATAAATACATTATCAGATAAAATGTGTTCGTAGGCTTATCTCGAAATGAAAATCTTTACTCTTACCATCCGGACATTGGCCGCTCTTGTACTTGCTAAAGGTCAAGCCTCTGTCGGCAACAGAAATGCGGGCTACCAACATTATGAATTGAATTGACTCTACATTAACCCATGACCCTTGCCACAGAATACTATAATAGTAGGTCGTTGCACAGTGATTTTATTAAGGGCGATCGCTACATCAGACGTGTACGAAGCCAGGACTTGTCATCCGTCGCAGCACCTGTATAACACCCTTTACACGCACGCCTCTTAGCAGTGCTCTTTCTACTCGTGTCTTTTAAAACAAACTCGCGAGGTTGATGTAGCGGATTGTTTTAATTCGTTATAGGCTATAGGTTAGCCTTTGACCACAATCTCGCGTGATGTTAAGCGACGAGGCGGTCGTAGATGGCAGCAGACTACATCTAAGGCGGGATAGATCTCTAAATGCTGCAAAATACCCGCATAGCAAGGGGCAACACATAACAAAAAATCTCCTGCATCATGCGTTGCAGTGCGGCTAGCCGTAGTTTGCGCCAGCTTAAAAAGCTAACGAAAGGTCAGTAGATGTTAATGTAATTTAAAATAGGTACTTTTAAGAGCAAGAATATTATAATACGAGTATGCTTACTTTTATTAGGAATTAACTAGCCTTTGATACACCGCAGCAAAGTTCAATAAACTTAATTGAAATTACAATGTCTTTGAGTTTAAGATAATATTAACATTGCAAATATTTTAACTACTGTATAAATAAGATCATAGACCATTTTTAATTTGCATGTTGAATCACTAAACGATGGAAATATTTTTTTTGGCTCAAAGGTGCAATTTCAAATTGGTTTAACTCTACTTACTTAGCTAAGTACGAGTATGTACCTACTTTTATATAAAATCTTGAAGTGCTTGCTGCAGTTATGGCTTCGTCCAAAATAAGATTTTTAAAGCAGTAGGTATGTGTATAAGATTACCAGATTATTGGATGTCTAGATAATTTCTTAAGGTAGCTTTCCATTAGGCTAAACCACGCACCTGCAATATTATTTCGAATATGCAATGTCTCGATGTTTGTATTGAGTATTAATTTTATAAACTTTATGTGATAAACAACTTTCTCTTTATATCACAAAGATCTTTGTTATTAAAATTCTATTTTGGTAATTCGTTAACAACAGCGTTATTCAATCGGCGCTTTTGTTTTGATCTTTTTTAAGAAGCCGCTATTTGTGGCGACGCGTGAGAGAAAGTAAAGATCTATTCAGAATTTTATATCTTAGAGATATTAATAAATTCATGGTAGACTATACATATCTAGCGCTGTGTCATCCGCCTAGGTCCGATCCCGTGGGAAAATCGGGATTCAAAGTAGACTATGTGTTATTCTAGGGTCTAAGCTACCTAATTTCGGCTCAATCAATTCAGACATTTTTGCGTGAAAGAAAAACAACCATCTACACACTCACATAAACATACAAACTTTTAGGACAAAGATTGAGGATGCTACAGACACGTCACACAGACTTTACATGCATATTTTATAAGTCATTTATGATCGTCACGTAGGTACTTATCTACACGTAATAAACTCTAATCTTTGACAGCCACAAACTTGCAGGTTCGCTCGGGTGAAAAAGAAATCTTTGATCTTACTGGATGGTCTTTGTCGTATAGCTTTATGATCTGTGGTCGTACCTAATACATATAATTTATCTTTATGCCAAATTTCAGTCAGTGGTTATCTACTGGTTTAGTCAGTAGGTAAATAGATAGATCTGTCAGTCACGCTTTCCTTTTCTACCATTGTCTTAGGTTAGCAAGAAACCTAAAAGAAAATATTTCTCAAGTGGAGCAGAAAAATTCCACGGTGCTCGATGGAGTACGTCGAAAATAAACCGATCGCTTACCAATGGGAGTTTGCCTGCATAACAAGTGGAGGTTATTTCGGGTATATTATCCAAACAAACTGCCGTTTCAACCTCTAGATCCTAATCACCTGTTACGTACAAACTTTGTTCTGCAAAGTCTAGGTATAGGTCGAAAACAGGACTGGTAAGGTTGTCTCTCCGTGAATGTTTTTCTTAACAATGTTTGAAATTTTCCTCATGCTGGGTCATGGGTCATTGCGAATGTAAAATCGCATGTTGCTTGACAAGCGAATGTCGCGACGTCGTTCTTTGTTCCACCTATTTTTATGTAATCAGGCTGACATGACGGTTCGCCTGGTGGTAACCGGTGACCATAGCCGATTCATTTTGACTTGCACAACCTACTGTCACTGTCGGTGCGTTGCTTGTTCTTAAAATGTTATAAGTAGGGCTGAAGAAAGATCATTCGACACTTACAGAAAAAGTAATAGCAGCTAAACTACTAAAAGACTAAAAGAACTACCAGGACTAAAAGAAGAAAAGTCTCAGATTTTCCATCAATTCCTTACACTACCTAATACTTGGTCTAAATAACTGAGACATCTTGGGCTTGTTCGTAACGGCGTCGGATTCTGTCTAATTTCGTTTCTTTTACGAGCAAATTGTTTACATTTACTCAAGGGAAATGTTAGTTGTATCTACTGACCTACAATCGATCTTGCTCTAGACTCGAGACTTGTTCTTTGTTATTCCGTTCCGACGTAGCCAGTCCACGTCGTCGTTCCTTTTTGTTCTTGGTTCACATTTGCATGTCAATTATCAAAGGCTGTATATGTCAAAAATATCAATAGCTATATTGTAACACAAATATATACTGCGCTGCTCTCTGAACTCTACTTATTAAAGTAGCCTATATGTTATACCGGTCTCTCAACCTAAGCTATTTACATAACTTAACAAACAAAAATTTCAACTCAATCAGTTCAACCCTTTAAGCCTGGAAAAGCAATAAACACATTACTTGCATACTCTCGCATTTATAAATGTACATAAAGAACAAAAATGTATTTAATACTATTGAAGGCAACAGAAGAGTAATATTAGTTTTCTTTTTCATTATCAGAGCGTTAACCTTGTAATCTTAAGTCTGGTCTAAACCCTAGACAAATATAGAAGGTAAATGCCCTTAGCAAGGTAGAGTCTGCTATAGCATGCAATGCCAACGAGTACACCGACACGAATTGACCAAGACTATGAATAAACTAGTGCTAGTATCATAAAATATACTATCATACGAGAGTTGTACGTCTTGCGTAGGTAGGCTTAATCAAAATTGTAGTAGGAGAAAAAAAATACTAGAGTAGGTACCTATTAGAGACAATAAAAACATTGTCTTTTGCCAGAAATTTACGTTTAGATTTCGGTTGAAATGCAGCACTCCGAATAAAATAAAGAAATATATGGCAAGAGCAGAAGACAAGAGTTAAATTGCTAATGGGCGTTAATTTGCTTTAAATGTACCTAGCAGCTGCATTTGCTTTATGTGTAGTTTTGCTGTATATGATAAATAGCGCAACACTTTCTGTACCTACTATTCTATATTCGGGTTTACAGAATATGATTGTTTCGTTTTGCAGTAAACATTTTAGACTCCTACTTCAAAGTAGTCGAAACACAGAGAAAGTAGTGATGGTAATAATTAAGACGAGTAAAATTTAAAAAAAACTTTTTTAAAACAAGCTTATTATTATTATTACCATCTAGCACCATAAAGTACTTGTCAAGACGAATAAAATGAGCCCAAACTCGATGGGGTTACGTCGTTTGATAACGGAGTTCCTATGGCCTCCTTCCAGCTCCATCATCAGATCAGCTCGATGTCATAAAAATATTGCATTGTCATCCGATTTATACAGGCATGCAAAATTTCAGCTGAATCGGACACCGGGAAGGGGGTCAAATTAAACTTGCAAGATTTGATTACAGACAGACAACAGACAGGTGAAATTAAATAAAATCTTGTAAAATAAAGGCAAACGATGAAAAAATTTTGAACACAGTGATATATTTTCCTCCACTTGCTCCGGTAAGTGCTGATGCGTGACGTCATCAGATGGGCAGCCAGGTGGAACAAAACAATACCCTCAAGATTTCAGCCGGCCCCATAATGTCTGCTGCTAAGTTTTATGAAGACGATTCAAGAACAAAGGAGCTTTTGCAACTGAATTAAAGAATACAGATGTTAAAAGTTTTTAATTTACTTTTAAATAAGATTGAGTTACCTTCTTTTGCTACTTTATTTTCTTTGAGGCTAATAAAAAGCACAATACAAAGATATTAAGTGACAAATATTATTACCTATATTAGCAAAAATATATATTATAACGGTTTCCATACAGAGGTATTAAGTACTGAGTTTAATTTAAGGTCGCCTTGGTCTAGAAAACATAGCAGTATTCTTCACTTGTAACTTCAAGGAGAGCGTAACTTGTTTTCGAGCTAGTCTTCTGATTTATATATTAGTCTGTGGCCCTATCATAATATGCTATTATCATTTATAATCCCATAAGTGCATAGAAGGCGGCATTTCAACCCAATCTATAGATCCAGTGGACGCTTGAGACCAACAGCGCCGGTCACGCAATCTCTTCCGGCCTCTGGCCTCTAGTAATAGAAGCTTACCGTTGCACATGCACATGCGTTTCCTGCTCATTATTGTTAACTTGATCTATTTTGATTATGTAACTAGAATCACTTCCAATAAACTCAATTACTTATTTGTCCCTTGAGCCTCTACAACATTAGAAGTCATAACTTCTATTTTTATGTTTATTTTGAAAAATACACTTAGTTATTCATCATCACCCGGCACCGAAACGTGGTCCTCCACCATTGGCCACATCTTGAAGCTCAAAGTCGCCCAGCGTGCTATGGAAAGGGCTATGCTCGGGGTTTCTCTACGAGATCGAATCAGAAATGAAGAAATCCGTAGACGAACTAAAGTCACCGACATAGCCCGACGGATTAGCAAGCTGAAGTGGCAATGGGCAGGCCATATAGCACGCAGAGCGGATGGCCGATGGGGGCGAAAAGTGCTCGAGTGGAGACCACGGACTAGCAAACGAAGCGTAGGACGTCCACCCACAAGGTGGACAGACGACCTTATAAAGGTCGCCGGAAGACGCTGGATGCAGTTCGCTTCCAACCGGTACATATGGAAGTCCAAAGGGGAGGCCTATGTTCAGCAGTGGACGTCCAATGGCTGAGATGATGATGATGATTCATCATCATTATGAAAGAGTACCTACATTAAGTAGGTACATTATATAATAAGGAAGATCTAACCTACATATATTGAAGCCAACAAAAATTTGACAAAATATTTTAGTAAAAACAGTTATTAAAGAGGTTTGAGTATACCTAATGTAGGACCTAATGTACCGTATGTGTGTGTATGTATGTGTACCTAATGTAGGAGTACCTAATATAGATTATATTACAATTTTCCAGTCTAAATTGGCTCTTTGCAATTGAGTTAAGGCTTATTATAACTCTACATCAGAGATGTAACGGAGCTTCGATTCCGGTTCCGTTAAGTCGGAACTTCCGATTATAAATACACTTTCGGTTCCGACTTCGGTTCCGATACTTTTGTATCGGATGTTAATCGGAGGTCGAACGAAACAAAACGGGCGGCGCGCGACGGCCTGTGCCGAACAGGTTCATACATGTCGCGCGGGGAATCCCCCGACCTCCACTACGTGCACTCTATCATCAATTATTTTGTTCACTTGTTATTATTTGTTACGCCGTACGCCCACAACTCACGACACGTTTATAGGTTATAGAATAATTGTTTTGATTTTTCGGCTTATTATCAATGAAAGTGATCTGTTTTTGTGTGGGATAATGAAACTGCAAAGACGATGATGATACAACATCTGGAAGATATGCAGTTTTTGACAAATTTGTTGTAATGAAAAGTATGCTAAATGAGTACAATAAAGAAAAACGTATAAGTATTAGTGATGATCCGTTATTGTGGTGGAAAGTAAATGGAAATACAAAATTCCAGCCCCTACAATCAATTGCCCGGCAATATTTGTCATGTCCACCGGGCTCGGTAGCTAGCGAACAACTTTTTAGTGGTGCTGGCCTAATTTACGACTCTTTAAGAAATAGATTGGATGGGGACAAAGCATCAAAGCTTTTGTTCATAAAGTACAATACATTACTTTTGGAGTCCATTTTGATTTAATTTGTTTTAGCTTTTGTTCATTTATTGTAATGTAACCAAATGTAACACGCTACTTTGGGTTTTAATTTTAATTAAACTTTAAATTCATTAATTTTATCTTTTCTTTATTTGAATTATGCCAATTTTTTTTCACAGTTATTTTTTATTTTATAATAAAAAATAAAAATGAAAAGAATTGACTATAAATCATGTTTTATTTGTCCTTAAACAAACTGACCCTGCCTCCGATTTCGATTCCGATTCCGATAAATCAAATTTGAAAACTCCGATTCCGATTTCGGTTCCGATAAAACTACCTCCGTTACATCCCTGCTCTACATACACTCTACACTAATACCTATTCGTAAAATGTTTCCAAGTTAATGTGAAACAGCTTGCATTAGACTTGGACAATCTAGAGTCGTACTATGATGTATTTATTAGTTTTTTGTCCTTAGAAGCAGCTTATGTTAAATACTATCTGCGAATAATAATTGCGAAGGTGTCATTTTAATCTCCTAATTGCCTAGTACATTCGACACTCCCTTTGCGTGTGCGAATCACAATTTATTAATCTGCCCTTCGGGTACAATATCAAGGTTAAAACGTGACAAATTGATATTAGATGTTCCGTGAAAACATCATTTACCAAATTGCTCGTGTGATCACATATCAAGTTCTCGAATTATATCAGGATTATCGCTTTAAGAATTTACTGCTTTAAACCCATTAAAATGTAACCCACAAGCTTAAAGATGTTTCGAATTATAATCACGTGTTATAAAATTGTGCCTTTAAAGTATAAACCATGGTCATTACGTCAGGTCCCCGAAATAAATGTTTTGACTTTGG
The DNA here is from genome assembly GCA_947507615.1 of Hemithea aestivaria. Lineage (NCBI taxonomy): Eukaryota > Metazoa > Arthropoda > Insecta > Lepidoptera > Geometridae > Hemithea > Hemithea aestivaria. The sequence goes on from OX382348.1 coordinate 5,831,978, forward strand.
CATTCATAGCGGTTGACCTTACACACATTGCACGCATTCGTTGAGTTGTTGCAACTCTGAGGTCTCTTTGGAATTAGATATTTTCATACAATAGGTTAATTTATGTTCTACTGGCCATCTTTTCTTCTCTCCCGACAAGTAGCGGACGTATACTTTCGTGTGTAACAAAGGATTTCCATATAAATACCACCTACTTTCAGTTTGCTTTAGGCCTCCCAGTGTAGTTAGTAGTTATATTCGCCCACACCTTCTTAGATGAATAAGTCTCTGTATTTTGCTTTTTTACTAACTATTTAATGCTTAATCTCTTTGTTTTTGTGGTAATACAGCACTATGAATAAAAAGCAATGTAAACACGGTCGAATTTGTCGGGTGTGCCGCAAGGCGTGGCCTTGACGCCACTATCTTCGTACGTATTTGCACATCTTTCTCGTTATTATAGTAGCACAGTTACCTACTTGTTGACGATAAACATCATAATAATGTCGATCGATAAGCTATTACTAGGCTTTGATAACTTGTTATGCCGCTAGTAAGTTGAACTTGTAATATTCATTTATTAAGGTAAATATGTGGTTGTGTTGTGGTTGTGGCATTTCGTAAATGAGTTTTATTCGAAGGGCATAAATTTTGACTCGTGCCCTTTCGTCGAAAGTTCGTATTAAATGTTCAATAATATTATGCTAACAACGCTTTAAACATTAAGCTTTTATTAAATCACTATGCTAAAGCACGTTCTGCGTCGTTAATGTTAAAACTGATGCTTTAATCTTTCAATCGAATTGTAACGTTGAATTTTATTTGCATAACAAGTAGGCTGAATGCATTTTAATTTAAAAATCTCCGCATCGAGCGCGCCGGGGTCCAGCCACAATGGGCCCATTGAAACTGGTTAAGAGGGTTACTGGCAGCGAGTGCGACATTTATTCACAAATAAATTGGTCTAAAATTGACCGGAAACAAACGAAAAACACTGGAGTGGGAGGACAATAAATCGACCCCATCACCCGCTCGATCATAAGGTAAAATGATTCCATCCTGCTAACTGGAGTCTGGCCCGCTAGTGCACAATTTTGTCATTTGTTTTATTGCTGCCAGACTCCCCTTACGAGGCATTGTCCTCAGATTCTGGTGACTATATTTTCATGACTTAAGAATTTCTTAGAACCCTTTTAGTATATTACTACATCAGGCGAGATCGTTTTCTGTGGTGAAAAATACGAGAAAAATATCAGCTCTCATTCGAAATCCAGGGCACCACTAACCTAGTTCTTTCAAACAAATTGTTCAAGCTGTAATTTATTGCAATGATCTGAAGCTGTGTTTTATGGATAATGCAGACAGTTATTGTTCAAGAGTTATATCTCGAGTAACATGGATTTTCATCACGGAACGGATATTAAAGCCGACTGCACGTGAAATTGATCGACGAGATTTAACGCATTCTCATTAGTTCAATATGCAGCGAATAATGAGAGTTTGTCTATGCATCGACAGTTATAGGAATGGTATATATAGTTGTCATCGGAGATTGGGACAACGGTAGACGGGTTATAATGCAAAAAGTTAATTACTACAACACCTACTTATTTGTGTTTTATCTTATTACATAAATTTTAATTAGGCCCAAAATTGCCAAAGATAGACTTGAGAACATAAATAAATATAGATTTGGTTTAATTTCTATAGAAATGCGGACTAATAGAATTTTCAAGTTCGAATGTCAGCCAAATGTGTCAGGTGGTTGCAGAGATACAAACAGGCCTCAAATCGGAACTGCTTCTAGTTATGTTTATTGATATTCCATAGCCGAATGATATCAGCGTTTATAATACGTCTGCAGATCTCCCCATGCGGCATTTCGATCGTGTCAAGTCCGCAAATAAACATGTGATGCAATGAGTGTTCAGGACTTACACGCCTTGCCCAGTTGGTGGCACTATAATATTTCTGGCCTTTACTAATCATAGTTGAATCATATATGTAGGTCACGCTTCGAGAGCAGTTGAATGGCGTTACAAAATACATATATATTCTCAGAACAATTTTATCGTTCGATCTTCATAGTTTTATTTATAATTTGAGGTTTTAGTTTTTAATTCGTGGGACGCGGATGCTGTTATTCATTAAGGATTGCTGTCAAGGTTATCTTATTTTGAATACGATTGCAATTAACAAAATACCCAGTGTTTAGGAATATTATTTTTAAGCACGCGTTAGTAGCCTTTATAGATGTAATTATAGGCTCAGTCATCAGCCAAATTGATTCCATGGTCTTTGATCACGCACATGCAAAGTTGTTTTTGCAATTGCTCTTTAGAAAAAGTAATATGCATTGAGGACGTATGACGTAAGCTATTTACCATAACTCGTTTCGCCGATAATAACCATAGCCTAATGGTTTTGAGATGCGGTATTGGCAGCGTTATTTTTATTGGTTGACTTCGAGATATACACTTTGCAGTTCATTAAACAGATCGTTTTGAATGCTGTTTTATACCATGAATGGTTTGGCTTATTAAACTATGCCTAACCTGATCTCAAGCTGTTACCGCCACATAATCTGGGAAATTTTATACTTTGTTGTTTGTTAAATCTGTTTATTCCTTTAAAGATTTCCATGTGCTAATTCTATATTAAAACCTGTAGATAGTTCTTAAGTAATATCACGCAAGAGGCAAAACATAGGTAGGTAGGTACCTGGTACCTATTATTTGGTAGAAAGTAATTATAATTAATTATATCAAAACTACCGCTTTGTTTCTAATTATTCTTAAATTCCACAATCAATGACCTATATTTCTGATTGGATCTGATCTGATATCGCTTCTGATGAAGATAAACCGCCCTTCTAGTGTAAGTACTTACTTATTTCTTAATATAGGTATAGGTATTTTTATATACCCGTCGAAGCATAACATTTGCGACAGGCGACAAGCCCGATAACCACACGCACTTCATTGTTTCATGCAAAGGAATCGAACAAATATCGATTTTATGTTGTTTGTTGTCACAGTCCGTCGCATATAAATTATGTACCTATTCGACACTCACTGACTACGCTCAGTGATTTCGACCTTTCAAAATGTACCCTTTACATTCCCAGGGAATATTTTCATGCTTAATTTCAGACCATTTGATTCCGCATTTTGGCGTAAAAGAGCCCTTTCGTATATATATTAGGTATAGCAAGTCTCTGAAAAGACCTGATAAGTCTCGACCTGAGGAAGATGGCTGGCAGAGACTGGATGAGAAGAGCTGAGGACCAGACGTGTTGGGAGAGGCCTATGCCCAGCAGTGGACGAGTACGGGGTGATGATGATGATAAAGTCTTTGATACTGGGTGACTAGAACCTACCTGTCTACATATCCAAGACTCCAAGCGTCTTCCGCAATAAAAAATCATAGACTAATGTAGCCACGTGTGCTACATGTGTAAATTTCTACGAATTTGCGCCTATACGACATTCACTTATAGACTTGGAGACTAATGTCTAAGTTACATTTGATCAAAGACTAATTAATGTCATAGAATTAGACTTTCGTTGTATGGTAATTGCTAAAATGATCGAATATTATAATGCTAACAGGCTACAAAAACTAGCATTTATATTGGTGTGAAATGACAGCAACTCACTGCAGGACTATTCGCTAAATCATAGAGCTACTAAGTTTGATGTCCACTTTAATACCTATACATTACTACTTGCTTAATGCATACGAGTAAAATATCAAACGCTGCAATATAATTTAAGTTGTACATCAAAGTTTGTGGCTATGAATTAGCCTGCTGGCTGTTAAAAGTGAGAACAGGTATTTTACTTAGATTTAATAACTGGTATGAATTCAGCGGTCTCTAGTTCGTACTATCCACATTTTTTTCTATGTTATTCATAGACATGTGACATGGTGACAGGTGAGTGGTGACGAGTTTAAGATGATATGGCCCAATCACAGCATCAAAGCGATTCTTCCTCTTTAATTTGCCATAATGTTTCTTTGGTAGCAATCTGGTATTATAATTATCTTTTGATAGTACTTATCTACAAGCTTAGAAAAAAGGACCAGTCTGCTTTTAATGCGATAGCAACTAAAAATAGCCAAATGGAGAAGATTACATAAATCATTTTATATACCATCTATGTCAACCTTGTTTTAAAGAACTTAAGGTAAGGAGCTTTAGGATAAGACTAGCTTATGCTCGCAACTTTGCGTGGCAAAATACTTTCTTAGCGGAGGTCGTCATAAAACCTATCTATCATCCAAATTTCAACCCAATCCGTCCAGCGGTTTAAGCTGTGCGTTGATATGTAAGATCAATCAGTCAGTCACTCTTTCCTTTTATATATTTAGATATTTTATAGAAGTCAGACTAATATATTTCTTAAAGTGAATCTAAAGCTTTTCAAAATATCGTATTCAAAGTTATTAGGTAACAGCTTTTATGATGACATGTTTGTAATTAACCATACATTTGCTTAGATTAACGACCTCAATAAAGACAGTGTTATCTATATCAGTCGCATACAAATGCGGTCAGCTAATCAACCGTAATTAATACTGAAACGCTAACAGCTTATCCTTTCAACCGAGGAGTAATTGAAACAACGGGACTCATAGAAACGGACCTGCCACCGTGAGAATAATATTGTTCTCAATAGGAAACTATACGCTACTGCTGAACAAAGAAATGAAGCATCTAGTATGCCCATACGCTCAAACCATATGCAGTAGGTATGCCCAATTGAGTTACTATCAATGTAGCTCTCTCCATTTATGTGTATAGAGGAAATTTGATTTTGAAAGCTTTTGCGCCAAAATCATTGAAATTATTAGAGCGCCGTTGATTTGTCGCAAAGATAGTAAAATCCTGCTAACATCTTTAAACTTTTACAAATACGAGTATCTACTTACTGTAATAACGTCCGCTATTTAATGCCTCTTTTATTTCTTAACAGCATTGCTCCTAGTATTATTGTTCTATTCCTTTTGCTTGGTTACGTCCGCGCATGCGTGATCTAGTTGAACTTCCAGCCTCTTGCGGAGAGATAAAAGCCTCTTTTAACCTACTTTTATGTTTAGGCCTCAGCGGAGATGCCAGCTGCACTCGAACCAACGTTTCAAGTGGATATAAACTTAATCTGCATGCTACCGCAATCGATATTGCATTGCGCAAGACTAGATTTAGATATGCGTTAGATGATCCATTAAAAGGATATTTCAAGGCATTTGAAGAATCAAGCCAGAATGAATGTAGAATGTAAACAAATATTAAAAAATAATAACCTTTGAGTTTCTTGGCAGTTCTTCTTTATAGTATAACAGTAGAACTCTCCCAATGGGTAGTAGAGTCTTCAAATAGAATTGTGAATAATAAATTATAACATGTCGTTCTATTAAAGCCTATTTGAATAAATCAATGTTGTTTAAAAATTACCCAAGTTTCTTGAATTTTTCATAAAGATTTCTTGTTAGATTACAGTGAGTATTTTATAAATCTCGAAAGGTTTCTAAGCATCAATTAAGAGTAAAACGTTTACAATAAAGAGATTACGAGTGAGAAGCCCGGTTTATGGCGGCCCTCGGTACCGTAAACCGTCAATAAATCCCCCAAACCAAGGAGAAGTCGGCGATTTTATTCCTTTCCTTGGCCTTGAATGCCTTCCCGGTTGCTCAAAATTATGTTTAGTGTCCTTGGATGTTCAAGATTCTTCCTTTATTTCCGTGAAGTATATTATCGTTAAGGAAGGGTATTCGGTACTTCCTTTCGCGTAATTAACCGACTTAAAAAGATTCAATTCTCATCTATGTAGATAATAAGTACCTAATGTTTATGGAGCAATTCTTTAGGGATTTCAAACAAAGAGAAGAAGTTTCAGAAGTGTATCAGTGTTAGTACCTATGCATGTACTCGTATGTCTTCGAATGTCCCCACAACTGTAGATCGGATTTTGGCTAAGTTTTCTTTTATTGTCTTAATTACTGTCTGCACAGTTTTGTGCATCAAAATTTGTTCTAAAGTCATGACTAAATCGCGTATTTCGTTCTGGCTTCCTGCGAACGAGCTTGAAGTTTTATTTTCTTCTTTGCTTATTTGTATGCCAGCTACTTGCTTATGAATATAACCATGTGTTATGAAGTTTCATCATCGCGCAGTTATTAAAGCGACATTACGAGTTCACTCAACTTGCACGTTATTTTGAATTCAAGTGTAGGGAATGTTATTTTCCCAGGTTTAGAAACTACTTTCACAAAGGATGTTTAGAATTCTTTGTTGAACTTCGCATTTCCTCCGAGTTGAAATGCTAAATCCTTGAACTTTGTGGTAAATGTACATGTAGATATACCTAGTTTTTATGAGATCTGAGTCATGCTCGTAAACCACAAGGCTATATAGATGGTACACTATAAGTACATCAAATTCGGCGTCATGCTGCCGACACAGTTTTCTCTCTAGATGAGATCCATGGCATTGGCATGTTATTGGTTATTTAGCCACTGGCTATATTTGTATCGTCCTTTACAAATAAAGGAGAATGCTCGATCATCTCAATGCTACTTGTTTACCACCAAACTTCAGTCGTAAAAAAATATGTTTCCATATACATAATATTATCTATGTGTGTGACTTGTGACAAACAAAATACAATTAAAATTTCTTAACAAAATTTAGTATAGTTTCGCCCAGCACCTTCTGAAAAGAAACCTATGTATTTAGGGGTCTAAGCTAGCTATTTCAGCTCGATTCAATTCTATATTAGTGTCGTGTACAGCATGCCCCCATTCAAGGTTCTCTATTTTTCTTATAAGTATTGTCATCAGTAAAGTACAAGTACTCATGTCCTATTGACCAATTTCACAGTACCAGTTGGTCGAACATACAAGGCGCAGTCGTGACGTTTATGGCCGTGTCTCTGCACGAATGTAGGTTGATGCGCGCGCGCACTGTTTCGGTTTCTCGGGGAAACGCGTGTAATTTTATGGCGACCATTTAAATGTTACTTTCAAAAGTTACCTACTCGCAAGAAGGTTTTATATTCAATGGAGACTGCAACGTGTACACCAAACTGAAGCCAGAAAAATGACGTCACGGTTGTTTGCCATCTCATTTACTCATACTGAATACGTTCTGACGATAGTATTTTTTTCTTAATTTGTATGAGGTCAGTGAGCTGGCAGACAACCCTGACGTCATTGTTCTTGCTTCAGTTTGGTGTTAACGCTGCAAAATCCATTTGAGTGAAAAATTCTAGTATCTACATACCTACTCGAATGTTGTTGCTTTTTTTCGGCATGCGTGCGTTAAAAGTTGAATTTGCCATGTTCCCGTTACAATAACAACTTTACTTTAGGTCGGAAACTGGTCTGGTAGGTATATAGTTAACCATAAATCTACCGTAATTTGCTCAAAAAATAATGGCTGTTATAGTGGGATATTACTACGTAACTTACAGTTTTAGGACGACGATGGTTATATTTTGTAGGGAGAGGTACAGCGTTGCTAGAAATTTCGTATTTAACCGTCATTTTAATGGGACAAAGAACAGCAGCAAGAAAAATAAGACTCCGTAACTCGTACCCTTTAGCATCACGCGAACTTCGTGCTCTTATCAACAGTTTTCTTGATTGATGTAAAGCTTACGCTCTCGGTTTTGCCCTCGTGGCAAAATCCTTTCTTAGCGGAGGTCTACGTCATGAAACCTATCTGTATTCCAAATTTGAACCGAATCCTTTCACAGTTTGGGCTGTGCGTTGATAGATCAGTCAATCAGTCACTCTTTCCTTTTATGATTTTATATTTAGAAGAAGTTCTGTAGGAACTTAAACGTACATAATATGTTAAATAGGGTAACTGACACTGTTGCACTATATTAAAATCAACAAAATAAAGAGTCCAAACGCTAGCTAGTGTCACATTTCAAGAGAATGTAAATCGACTTACGGTGGAATATCAAGTTAGTCTGCGAGCCCTTTGACTGCGCTTCACATGAGTCGAGCTTCAAATCCGATTAGTATCGGGAATTCAGTTACACCACGGTAAAGAGATATACAGTAGTTTGACTGAGCGTGATTTTTGAACATAAATACCTACAGTCGCGCGGTACATGCGCAAGTCATAGGGCTGCCGGGCAGCCGCTGCCCGCATACAGTAGGTACCTACCTGTTTCATATCATCTACTTACTTGAGCTACCTACCTACTACCTACTTACCTATCATGTCGTGGCGACGTATATTAAGACAAGAGACAAGACAACCTCCTCCCCTTCCCCTCCTCCCCTCCCCCCTCCCCTTCCCCTCCCCCCTCCCCCTCCTCCCCTCCCCCTCATACCCTTCCCCTCCCCTCCTTCCCCCTCCTCCCCTCCCCCTCCCCCTCATACCCTTCCCCTCCCCTCCTTCCCCCTCCTCCCCTTCCCCCCTACCCTCCCCCCCTACCCTTCCCCCCTACCCTTCCCCCTCCTCCCCTTTTCCCCTCCCCTTCCCCCTCCTCCCCTTCCCCCTCCCCCCTTCCCCCTCCCCTCCTTCCCCCTCCCCTTCCCCCTCCCCTCCTTCCCCATCCTCCCCTTCCCCTCCCCTCCTCCCCTTCCCCCTCCCCTTCCCCCCTCCCCTTCCCCTCCTCCCCTTCCCCCTCCTCCTCCCCTTTTTAACTAACTGACCTTTTTAATTTTATTACCTTTCCATGTTGCTTGATAAACAAGTGAATTAAATTAAAAATTTAAAAAACCCCCAACGCAATACGCAATTTTTCATTTTGTGGTGGCGGCCATCTTGGATTTTTAATTTTATATAATGGGTTGTATTCTACTAGTTAAGCCCTTTCATTTGATACCCATATTGAAGGGGGTCGCGGAAGAAAAAAGTAATACGCCATTTTGTAGCGGCGGCCATCTTGGACCGATTTCCACCAAACATGTCTGAGAACACTCTCGACTAACCTTACTTTCAAACAAAAAAAACTAAATTAAAATCCGTTCATCCGTTCGGGAGCTACGGTGCCACAGACAGACACACACACACACAGAGACAGACAGACAGACACGTCAAACTTATAACACCCCGTCGATTTTGCGTCGGGGGTTAATAATGTTATTTCTGGATTTCCTGATAAGTTCAAGCTACCAAAAACAGCATAATAATATAGTATGCTATTTTTTTTGCCATTTTTATATAATTTTATATAATTTATTATATTATGTATACATACGTCAAAAGTAAATAACGTAAATAACACTAAATACTTGCAAAAAACTACCGTGACGTCCGCCCGTCGCTGCGTGGCACCCGCTTCTGGATTATATACCCACTTCTACCCACATCTACCGACATCTATTCACTTCCATTTTCCGCCCGTTTCTATGGAGTCAAACTACTGTATATCTCTTTACCGTGGTTACACGAAGTCCTTTATGTATTTAATGTCACAGCTAAAACTGAATTTTCAACACCTATGAACGATAGGAACGTTAAAATTAGAAGAGCTTTTGTAAAAAAATCTCCGATTAAATATAAATATAGTGAGACTAGTTTAAGCTCGCGGCTTTGCCCAGGTGGTAAAATCCTTTCTTAGCGGAGGTCTATGTCATAAAAGCTATCTGTGTTCCAAATTTCAACCCAATCCATTCGGTGGTTTGGCCTGTGCGTTGATAGATCAGTCAGTCACTCTTTTCTTTTATATCTATATTTAGATAGATAGTAATTCTTTAGCCTTGACCATGATCTCGCTGATGTTAAGCGACAATGCGTCCGTAGATGGTAGCAGATTAAACCTAGAAGGCGGGATAAATCCCTCCCACGCTTCACTGAACATCATTCCAGAACACGAAGCCTTAGATTATAAGATTGTGAAGATAAAGGAATCTAAAACGATACTATCGAATATCTCCACATTTTACGTATCTTCCATCAGGATCTAGGGTTCTTGTACTTTGATAGGTTGAATGATACTTAAGCCATTGTGCTAGAGCAATACTGCACTGTCACAGTGACAAAACTGAAAAGAATACACTTTACAAACCAAGAATTTTTAAAAGAACAGCCACATCTGGCTGTGGCTAACAGGTTAACAGTCGGTGGTCCGAACCAGGCATTTTCTTATAAACAAACTGGAAATTAAAAAGGACAGTAGATATATTAACAAATTCTTCTAATCTAACCCCACTTGCGTTAATGTACGCGCAATCAAATTCTCAAACAAAACAAAATGTAAAAGCCCACTTCACGCGCTGGCTTTGGACAAAGTGGTTTGACACTTGTTTCGCAAGTCTAGCTGGACCATAAAAGGATAATAATAATTGACCTTTAAAAGATTGCCCTTTACGCGTATCTCACATGCATATCACGTCATCAGTGAACCCTAATGCGAAATGACTCCAGTGCGGGTGGCGTCATTGGCATGCTCCTCGCTTTTACGATTCTTACTGCTGCAATGCATACAAATTAATGCTTATGGACATAAGGGCATTTTCCTATTTTGTTATAAAATATTTGTTGTGATCTTTTTTAATTGCAAAAATACCATTGAAAAGGACGCACATCTTGTCCCACACACACATTTGGACAATAGTTAACAAGTAGGTTTACATGTTTATGGTGCTTTCTGAGGCTACAGGCACAGAAAATGTAAAATGACTTTAAAGTTTAAAGTAAAGCTTCTTTCTGTGTTTAAACCACTGTAAGAGGATAGGTATGCAAAGCTGGCAGCATAGTCTCCTGGATTACTATATCAACAAAAACAAATAAATCCCCTTAAAATCCGTTTATTATATATAATCTTCCTATATGATATTAATTCCCTAAATTTTGCAACCTTTCAAAATTACGATTTTCTCCATGTAAATTAATGCCAGCACCGCCGCTTAATTTGTGTTTAGGTAACATGACACTGTAGGACTCCCACGCAATTATTTTACCCCAGTCAGTGTAGACCATTAATATTCCGAGGAAACGGCCTTTCTCTAAACTTACTATCTCATTAAAAAGGAGAAGCTCACTCACCATCTGATAAAAGTGATGAATTGTATTGAAAACCTTCATTTGCGCTCACGTGCTGACCATAATTTAGTTCTTTCTCTTTACAGCCTAATTAAAGAATGAATTAGTGAGGTGAAACTGATGGATAGTTAATTTTGCGTTCTGAATATCATGAGAATTATGATTGATAGTAATGGGTATTAGAAAATTAGGTGTCAGAGGTTATTTTGGACACGTTAATCATTGTCTGAGGAAATGTATCTTTATTCGTCACGTATGTATTAGTAGGTGTATTTTTTATATAATTTCCTGACGGACCTTACGGGTTTGATCCAGCACGATGTCTAGAAAACTAAAATCGGCTACGTTGCACTTTTGCAAGTTAAACTTTTACAAAACAATGGACTAGGTATTTCCATTCGGAAAGTAAGTACCTACTTCTGTGATATGAACACAGCGATTTTTTTGAAAATACGTGTTTACAATGTTTGGCTTGGATACATCGGTTATATCAGCTGTTCTACTATGCAGAAGTTCCTAAGATAGAAGACAAGGCCTTAGGTAAATGAACTTTTCAGATATAAATGCAGTCTGCATACAGCACGGGTCAGGGGATTCACCTCGAGTGCCTTCAGGGCGTGTGTAGGTGTGACTACAATGCTAATGAAGAACTCTAGAAAATTACCATTTGCTTTACCTAATGGTGATGTGTAACTGTACCTACTAATGTAAATGTAATAGAGAATGAGATAAAAGACAACGCAATTGTTTTTTATCGCTCAACATATTAATATAATTTTAATCCATTAAAAATACCAATTTAAAGTAGTATACACAAATAAAAGCTCTTTATAACCACCATATTTCTAAATCGCACTAATATTAGGTATAAATGCGAAAGTTTGTGAGTGTGTGACTGTGTATGTTTGTTCCTTCTTCACGCCTAAACCAGTGGACCAATTGAGCTGAAATTTGGTACCTATAGATATACTTTAGACCCTATACACATAGGCTATAGCGAGTAAAACTGCTAAGCGCAGTTGTAGCAATGAAATTAAATTAAACTTTGTAAACGTCTTCGTAGGCTTTTATGAAGCATGACCAGCCCATATCATCCCCCCGGTGGGTTCTCGCCTTTGCGTGGCGGTGGGGATAAGTAGCCGTGGTAGTGGGACCACGGTGAAACTAAAAGGAACCCGAAGCGGTCGGACGCTCTACGCCGGGTTGTAGTCCAGCGGTCCTGGTGCGAGTGGCCGAGTAGGTTGTGGTGCCTCCCTTGGGGACATCCCAACGTTGGTGGTCCGCGGTGCGGTTACTATCGCACCGTGGCTGTATGCGGGGGCCGCGGCGGGAGAGGAGTGATGGTATTACGATGCGCCACTCTCCCTGCCTTCCGCGGCCCAAACGGGGTCGCCACCGTTTGATGGCGGACGCGGTGAGGCTGCAGGGGAAGAGGAGTGCCGGTATTACGGTGCGCCGTTCTCCCTATCCTCTGCGGCCGATGTGTTGGAGGTTGGAGGTTGGAGGTTGCGGTGGGGCCGCAGGGGAAGAGGAGTGCCGGTATTACGGTGCGCCGTTCTCCCTATCCTCTGCGGCCGATAGTGCGGGTTTGCGGGCGGGCTCATCATGAGCACCGTGGCGGAATGTGGTAGTGGATCGGCAGACCGTAACTACGTATCCCTCGCGTCTCGCGTAGTGATGGGCCACACTACTGCCCCATAGCGGGTGGGACTAGGCCCGGGAGGCTGGTCGAAAGGGCTCTGCCGTTAGGCGGCGAGCAGGGTGGCGCTGAATCGCGGGGGGTGTTTGGTGGCGATAAGAGGGATATCGTTTTCCAAACATCCCCGGCGCTTCTAAATTCCGGTACCTGGACGGAAGACGCGGGGGCGTTCGCCGTCCATAAACAGGTCCGGGAGGTGGCGCGCACAACACCGTGCGCCATTCCGTATGGAGTTCATCGATGGGGGACTGGATGCAAGGCTCTGCCGATTTCCAGTCCCCCGTCACAAAGACGATGCGGGAAATTCGCCGAGATGTTTTAGTGGGTATATCGTGCAGTCGTCCTGCACGGGGAGTCCCACATAACCCTCCTATACCCCCGTATGGGTACGCGTAATGCGTTATTACTCGGCGTAAACAAAAAAAAAGCCGATATCATGCGATTTAAGTTACACCTACACTACTAAGTTTAACATACGTGTAATATTATGCAAAATTTTTGTATTGATTGCTGGTTTTTTACGATCGATTTTATTATGTAGATCACGTTCATAACAAACCAGTTTATAGTTATCTTCTAACTACTATCACTAATTGCCTAACCTCAAAAAAAAACCGTCTCGACTCTCGACCGCCGAAAAGCCGGCGTCTGCGCATGATTACAAAAACGTGTACTTTCGCTTGGCGAACACTTTCGCCGTTACTTCGAATATATGAGTCACTCAGGGTTGCCATATGAATGAAAGATAAATATTCTGAATTTTTAAAGTATCGTTCAAGATTAAAAAATATCGTACAGTTGCCAAATCCGCGCAAAACGCGCAATTTCAGTGTTTTTTGGCCGCGGCGGGGGTGTGATTTGTGAATAAAGCTTTGAAAAAATTGACGAGCTTTTTAAGAGTTCAGAGGAGAGTTTAAAATAAATTTTCGTACATAATATATTTTTAACCCCCGACGCGAAAACGACGGGGTGTTATAAGTTTGACGTGTCTGTCTGTGTGTGTGTGTGTCTGTCTGTGGCATCGTAGCTCCCGAACGGTTGAACGGATTTTGATCTAGTTTTTTTTTGTTTGAAAGTAGAGTTAGTCGAGAGTGTTCTTAGCTATGTTTGGTGGAAATCGATTCAAAATGGCCGCCGCTACAAAATGGCGGATTATTTTTTTTCTCCACGACCACGTCAATATGGATATCAAATGAAAGGGCTTGACTAGTAAAATACATACATTATAATAAGTTTAAAATCCAAGATGGCCGCCGCTACAAAATGGCGGATTAATTTTTTTCTCCAAATTACCGTCAATATGGGTATCAAATGAAAGGGCTTGACTAGTAGAATACATATATTATGATAAATTTAAAATTCAAGATGGCCGACACCACAAAATGGCGAATTTTGAAATCGTTGCGTTGGGGGTTTTTTTTAAATTTTTAATTTAATTCACTTGTGTATCATACATACCGATGCCGAAATTATTGTACATGTACGATAATTATCGTACGCCAGGCAACCCTAAATTCACTGTTCATTGGTTATTGTAACTGGACATAGTCTTCATTCTTCATCATTCTCTGAGTGCATTGTCGAACAACAATGCACAGCTCTTTGGAAAGCTTGATGCAAACCAACTGGATTCAATTTGTGTACCATCGTTGTTCTTTTATTGTTGACTAGACTTAGCGGTAACTGGTTACAGATTTCCATTTTATTCCCGTTCCCGTGAGAATTTCGCAAAATCCCTTATCGGTCGTCTCCGTTACCTAAAGAACACGCTGTCCAAATTTCACCTCAATCGGTCCAGCTGTTCTGTCTCTAGGATGATGAGTCAGTCAGTTTACCTCTTTATATATACTTAATATTAATAGATGATATTCCTAGAATTCCTTAATTTCGTATAGAATTAGGGATTGCAATCCGGAAAACGGATCCGGTAATCCGGCCGGATCCGGCACATTTAACGGTTACCGGATCCGGTACAAATATACCGGATCCGGAGACCGGATCCGGTGCTAGTAGTTTGTGGCAAAATAATATAGCTGTTGTATGCGTAGGACTTTAAATGCGTGTGGTATTCATGCGTGCGAGTCTTTCGTCACCGAGAGTAAGGTATAACTATTGTATCTTTAAATACTACATAATAATTAATATTGTTACCTACTTATAAATAAATCTGTGAAAGTGAAATCTAGAAAGACTGAGTTACTCGTTGCTTCGTAAAATTATAAGTATTACCTACTCTACTTCGTCATCATCATCCACCGCCCTCTACATCCCACTACTGGGAATAGACCTTCCTCAGGTTATGCCAGTCAACCCTGTCCTGTGCCAATCTGGTCCATGTGCGACCCGCCAATTCTACCAAATCGTCCATCCATCTGGCTGCTGGACGACCGACACTGCGTTTGCCTGTCCTTGGTCACCATTCAGTCAACATCTTACTCCACCTGTCGTCACCTCGCCTAGCCAGGTGACCTGCCCAACTCCATTTGAGTCCCATTACTCTCGTTCCGGCATCTTGAACTTTTGTTCTTCGCCTAATTTCGATGTTTGGAACTTGATCTTGAAGTTTGATGTCAAGCATGGCGCGCTCCATGGCTCTCTGTGCTACCTTGATGCGGTAGACAGCCTCATGTGTTAGCGTCCATGTCTCGGCGGCGTATGTCATGGTGGGCAGGATGCACTGAAGGCTATCGTCAAACGATATGTAAAACACATTATTTGCTTAAACCTCCTCAATGTATATTGAAGTTGTCATCAATCGTAGTGGGTGAGAATTAGCCAATAGGCCCTCTGATTGTAAAGCCTGGTTTTCAGACACTGAGGAATTCGGTTTTAATTGTTCTGAATGAAAATATGTTTTTATCTATTTGTCTTAACGGTCTTAACATTGGTTAGGCAATAAAGTCGATTTTAACTACCTTCATCTTACTAATATTATAAACGTGAAAGTTTGTAAGAATGGGTGTCTGGATGTATGTTTGTTACTCATTTACGTCTAAATGAGTGGACCGATTGGTCTGAAATTTTATATAGCTTAGACCCTGGAACAACACATACAGTACAGCGGGTGAAACCGCTGGGCGCAGCTAGTATTACGTAATATGAGAGTAGTGACTTGATTAAATCACTTATTGTAGTAAAAAGCAAAAATCATCCTGATTTGATCAATCCGGCCGGATCCGGCCGGATTGACGGAAATCCGGCCGGATCCGGCCGGATTGAAAATGACACCGGATTGCAATCCCTATATAGAATAGATTATCTAAGACTTGGACCCGTCATCATGACTGTCACTATAAATCTACCGCTGTATTGTGTGATTATTAGAGATGCAACGAATAGTTGTTTGGCCGGATACCGGATATTCGGCCTGACCACCAGCCGAATATTCGGTATCCGGCCGCCGAATATTCGGCCGGCGGTGTGATACCTACATTTTGAGTTTCCCTTTGGTGGATTTCCAATATTAAATTAAATCATATTACTATGACCTCTGTGGCGCGGTGGACTAATACCCACCTGCAACGCAGAAGGTTGCGGGTTCGATTCCCGCATGGGACATAGGTTTGTGTGATCCACAGACATTTGTTTCTGGTCTGGGTGGTTTCAATATCTATTATAAGTATGTATTTATTAAAGAAAAGTATATAGTATTATATCCGTTACCCTAACCACCATAATACAAGCATTAAGTTGCTTAGTATGGGGTTAGGTGGCGCTGTGTGAAATGTCCTGAAATATATTTTTTATTACTATTACTAGTTACAAATAAGTACATTTTTTAACTATGAGAATTATCACCAAGTTACTTTAAATAATTGATATATTATAAAAAGTTAAAGTTGTTTAAAATAATAAAAAGCTTCAATTACAACTGTGTCTTTATTTAGATTTCATTTATAAAATCTACCAAGTTTACTATCCGGTATCCGGCCGGATAGTACATTACTATCCGGTATCCGGCCGGATAGTAAAAAAGGGCCGGATAAGCCGGATACCGGATAGTAACCGAATATTCGGTGCATCTCTAGTGATTATGCTGTAGTGGTTGTCTGAAAGTCATGTTAAAGACATATTACAAAAGAAAGCCTATTATAAAATTAGCCAATACATAGAAGACAATGATGCCTGGAGACCTCTGCAACCACCTGTAAATAAATTATGTAACCAAGATAAAAATTGTAAACACATATTTAAAAAAAACAATCCCTATGAGTTTCTTGCTCGTTCTTCTCATAGAGGTGCCTTGCGAACGAGCGGTAGAATATTAAAATAAAATTTAAAATTGACTTGCAAAAGTGCTTCATTGTAGCCTATTTGAATAAATGAATTTTGAGTTTGAGTTTGATGTTTTGTCGATAAGATCGCCAATTGCCTCCTGCTTGCATTCCTTACATTTTTGTAGATATCAGCTTCTTAGTTATTGTATTATGGTGTTTCAATAAAGAGTTACTTGCCTATATTTTTCTTACTCACCAAGGCTACAATTTGTCTCTTTTTTCTACCATCATATCATAATAAAATATTGAAATGATAGTATTGTATTGTTAGTCCTCACAATCGCCACTCAAAACTCACACCCACAATATTAGTTCGCAGACAGGCTATGCTCACTTTTTGTTCAACCTGTCTACAATCATAATCACAAAAACTAATGTTTCGCCAAACAAAAGTCCCTGTCAAAAAGTCTAAGCTCCTAAATGCAAGCCTCTCGCCCACGTTCATTTTAGTAGACAGCTCTACTATGTCAAGTTTTTTTTAATTAGCGATAAGATTTGAACGAGTTTGCCAACACACATTCCTTTTAAAGGAAGTACTAGTCTTAATTAAGCTTAATTTTAACTTGTTTTTATTACTTACGGAAATCAACGTTGAACGATACTTCAAAGATTAAAGCACTGTTATTAAAACCTAATAGCATTTATTTAAATGCGCTGCTAATAGAGCACTTTTACAAGTTAATTTTATAATTATTTAGTTATATTTAAGATTCTACCGTTCTGAAAACACTTCTATGAGAAACAAGTAATATAAGTACCTACCTATTGTATATTTTACAGATTATACATAATTTATTGTTCGTTTGAGTGGCACCAACTGGTTTATCATGCAGGAGTTTCCAGGCATCTTTGTCTTCTATATTATATTGGTATTACAATTTCAAAGAATTCTAAGAAGCTTCATAGAAAACAAAACCCCATTAGAAAAAGCAGTGTTTTAATTCGCACGAAGTAATGAATAATTCATTTGGTTGGCATCTTTCTCGCACTTAGTCTCGATGTTTTATTGCGAAATTGCTGCTCCTTTTATGGCGAGGTTTCTTCCATTCCTGGTCTTGGACTCTCGGAACTGTGTTAGAGACACGATAAGTGGATACTATATTAGTTGCTTACACGATACGTTTTTTAACTACTTTTAAGTAGTAGTAAAATGGTGGGATTTCTCAATGCGATTCTCCTATCTAGGTTAGTTACCATTACCTACCACAATATTCTGCCAAATTTTGCTACGGTTGGAGGGGTGAAATTCAGGGCTAAGAAGAGTTTATCAACTTGTTTTTGGGTGACGAGCGCAGTTTATTAGGACTTGAATTCCTTGGTGACTGCGACTGCGAACTGCAAATAAGCAGAAAAAAAAAACTCATAGAACTTCAAAAAAAGACATTGAGACAAGATGGGTGTCATTATGTTTCACTAGGCTTGTCGATTCAGTCTGTAAATAAAATAGCTGAAATATTCAAAAGCAACGTTAACTTGTTCATAAGGAAGCCAGTTACCAAGTAGCTGTTCTAAATGCCCTGTAAGTGGCGCATGTTGACAGCTACTATAGGACACGGGCGCCGCACAACGATGCGACGTTTCCTCTCCATTCAGACCTTTATTGGTTGATGTTTATTGTTGACGATGTGACATAACTGTGTTATTGTGACACGTGTCGCCGTTAATTTAAACTGACTTTAGAAAGGGAGGTTAAGAATTTTTAATTTGATATGTTTAATTATAATTATTGGAATTTAAAGATATTCCTTACGATTTTCAGACTGCCTGTTCAGACTTCTAAACATATAGGTTTTAGGTAAAATAATTAGTTGGCAATAATTGGCACGGATTTAAAGGACAAAGGATTTGTATGTTTTTACTCGAAATTATCCTAAACTTAGCACTGATTGTGACCATATTTTATTGGCTAACGACCAACTTGCTAACAGTGTAGTTTCCATCAAAAACAGTTTTATTTCTAAAAGTGTGTAAACAACTTGTCTTTTTGTTAACGAGCATAAAATTGATTTAACTTCTGTAATTGCACTTATACATTGATGTTTTGTTTTTATACTAAGAAGACCTAGGTACGTTTGATCTCATCCCACCTGAAGGAAATTGCTGACACGGGTGGTAGACGATAAATCACGTAAAATCTAGAAAGGTAATGTACGCAAGTAACCTGTCGACAATGTCACATGGGTAGGTGTGTTATTTAGACACGTGTCATCGCTAATTTAGTTAAATTAGGGTCGGTGAGTCTCAGTGAAAGTGTCAGCTATTTTCAGACAGCGTGGGAGACTGGGTTATGTTTTGGTAATAATTTACACGCGTACGCCAAGATTAAAGAAGGTAGACTAATCGAAGCGTTTAAAGAAAAACATTCTACCTCATGTAACCACTAATTTCGACTGTTTTAACTCTAGTTTCCAACGTTTTTTAAGCCATTAACTAGACGAAACCGAAGTTTATCCTACTGCTAAGTATATGTATAAAGCGTGATTGACTGACTAATCTATCAACTCACATCTCAAACCGCTGAATAGAATGCAACAGTGGAAATTCAGATTACAGCCCCATATTTTTCAGAATGACATTAAAATATAAAGTAACTGCTATGGCGCGGCGTAGCAGCACAAATAGAGCATCGACTTTGCAGACAATAAGACGCCACTCCGGACTCCGGCATGGACTTTGCAGTGATTTACCCAAGACTGATTCCTTTGGAAAGACGAAAAAGCCTTAAGAGGGAAACAGGAGATCCATTGGAGGGCAATTTTAACGACTGTGGAGTGTAAAACAAAAACATGCAGTGATACGAGTAGAAACTTAAGAGATATAGAACTTTTGTTCAATGTCCTCTAATGTTTTAGCACTTTCTCCTAATGGAAAGCAAAGGGGAATGGGGTGGGACAGGGACAATAAAAGGCACTCGTGTGTACCTATGTGTACTTCTACACACTGAAGATATTGCCTTTGAAGAAAGCAAAAAGGTATCGGTTTTTTGCGCTATTGTGCCTTGAAACAAAGGGCCTTAGGAACAAGACTAGTGATTTTTGGGAAGGGTAAAGAATGTGTATTACTTGGAAGAATATAATATGCGCTATAGCTATTAGCTATACATCAAGTTATCACTATATAGTGCAAAACAAAGTCGCCTCCCCCGTCTGTCTGTCCATATTATGTATATGTATGCTTAGATTTAAATAACTCTGCAACTGATTTTTATGCGGTTTTCTTAGACAGAGTAATTCAAGAGGAAGGTTTGTATTTACAATACATACATAATATAGTATAGGAACACTGATAATTTTCTTTAGGTTAGGTTAGAACGAAACGCTATGATGCGCGTGGGTCGACTAATATAATAATATGTTCTAATTTTGGGATGTCGAGAACGTTTTTGAAGTACAAAAGTGTGCCACTCCAGGTTTTTAAATATGAGCCTTGACCCAATTTCTACACATTTTAATTTGCTTAATTAGTCACGCGAACTTTAATTAACATGAGCTTCGTACCTACGAGTATATGCATGCGGTGTGCGGATGACAGTCCATTATTGGATTAAATGGGTAACGACTTTAATTATAACAGGTTAATGAAAATACCGTGTTTAACTTAATTATTTAAGTGAGTCTCGTTTTATTTTCTGTTTTTTATTGTATTATTATGAAATATTGCAGTGATATGCAGACATTAGGGTGCTTCGGTATGAGGGTGTTTGTTGTAGTTAGTGAAATTACTGGGTCGAGGAATGTTTAGGAGTCTTTACATCTAATGTCTCTTGAATGAAAAACGTTGGTGCAGTGCACTGAGAATTTTACATCATTGTGAAATCCTGGATGGCACTCTCTCTACCTACTGACTACTGATAATGGGAAAAATTAAATTTTATTTATTGATTTTGGGATTAGGGGCAGCATTATCTGTTACTATAAGGATCAGGAGAGCTTCATGCTCGGTTTCTTACTTCTTTGCATAAAACAAGTATTCTCTTGTCTTAAGGAGACATAAGTAATTGGCGTAACGAATTCCTAGGTAACACGTTCCCGTTAAAAGATCTAATATTAGAGCATCTGGCAAAATCTTCTCCGAAATTCCGACTGTCATTAGCAGCAGTAAATATTTTATCTCGCATACATAAAAAAGATTTCGGTAAGTACCTCTAGATATACGAGTATTATTATGTTTTCTTTCGCTCTTTGTCCTTGACCTTGTGTATAAGAAATCATTGATGTTTTTATGTTGATGTCATAATTTACTATTAGTCCAGTCAATTTAGACATTCGAAGTTACATAAAGTCCCAACAAGCTGAATTTCTGTGAAGTTGTTCAAAACATAATTATAAACAATGTCTAGAAGTTCCCCATCATTCCCCTGTAAGGAAAAAAATTAATTCAAGGTCAAAGGTCAAAACAATGAGTTTTTCGCGATTTTCAGCAAAACGGTAAGTTTTTTCATAAAAATATCTTAGACAAAATTGTAGATGGACGCTTGTTGGGACTTTATGTAACTTCACTCTCATTTTTTGGTCTAAATTGACCGGACTATATCTCATATTTATTTTTGATGTTCATTGGCAACAATATTTCTTTTTGAGATGTTTATGACTTGATGGAACAATGAAGATCTCTAGAGTCGAAGATATTGCTGATCTAGACTTTGTGGTATCTAAATACATATAGGGATACATATAGACTGTTTTATTTATCAACGCTCAGCTCAAACCGCTAAATGGTTTGGTTTAAAATTTGAACCACACATAGTATATCAGCTATGACAAAATTTCTTCACACGGAAAAGCTGCAAGTATGGCTAGTTATAGAATACAAAATCCCTTCTTTTAGGTCGCCTATGTCTGCTAAAAAACACGTTGTCCAAATTTCAGTTCAAACGGTCCAACAGTTTTGTCTCTGCGATGATGAGTCATTCAGTCAGATTGCCTCTGTATAATAGTATAGATTTTATTTAGTACACCCCTTCTCTTCTGCCAGCTCATCCAATGGGAGTGGAAAACGGAAACGAACATGTACATGAAATATGAAAGCACATTCAGAACGAATGCTCAGAGCTGGTTAACGTCGCTCCAGTCTCGGGGGAAATAAATACACCTGATCAAACATTCACGACTAATTACCAGAGATACCTGTTCATCTGTCGTAACTCGTAACATCTTCCTGTGAATTCCATAACCATTTGGAATTTGAAGCGTGAAGGGCCCTTTAATAGGGATGTTGACTATTTTTTTTTAAAAATATACATATCTGACAAAATAAATAGTTTTACGTTTTTTAACCTTGGACTTTGCGTTTTCTAGACTGAATAAAATAATTTTGAGCATGACGAGCCCATACCTATATAATATGGATGTTGACTAAAATGTATTTTTGTCATTGGCCTCGAAAAGGTCTTGCATTGTGCAAGCTGTAGGGATGTCGCTCCCGCATCGGCCTTTCTAGCCACTCACGGAAGTGCCGAACCATAATTACGGACGCTGCTTGAATCATCTTTCATAGATGTAAGAGGCCAGCGATGATGATGATGATGATGAGGGCAACTGGGGCATTGTAGGAGGTGTGTCATTGATTGGACGGCACCACAATCACACCTGTCGTCCTTGGAGAAACCCCACCTGACTCGGTTTTCTGCGTTACCGATTAAACTATCCTCGCAGATTGTCCAGGGAGGCTCCTTTCATGCACCCCATGCACTAAAGTTGCTTGGTCGTGATGTCACTGGCACAGATAAAAGAATACTAGTAAAACTCGGGTACGATGGTGACGTAGCGCGTCCCCAAAACCTTACAAGCGTTATATATCTCTGCTAATTACAAGCGTTTATTTACTTTTTCACCTGTCTGTTGTCTATCTGTCTGTGTGTCTGTAATCAAATCTTGCAAGTTTAATTTGACCCGCTTCCCGTGTCCGATTAAGCTGAAATTTTGCATGCCTGTATAAATCGGATGACAATGCAATATTTTTATGACGAGCTGATCTGATGATGGAGCTGGAAAGTGGCCTTAGGAACTCCGTTATTAAACGACGCAACCCCATCGAGTTTGGGCTCATTTGATTCGTCTTGACGAGTTCTTTATGGTGCTAGATTCAAGACAAATAAATCCCATTTCATTTCATGGTAAAAATAATAAAAGCTTGTTTTTAAAAAGTTTTAATATTATTTTTCTACAAAAAAAACTATTATTACTTACCTACTTATCTAATACTTTTTAACATAATAATATAATTGACGAAATATTATAGATTTTACGGTTTTGGGCCTTGTCAACGTCCCTAGTTTGAACCACACCATTTGAAGCGTGTCGAGCCCTTTAATTCTAAGTGCCATTTAGGTTGGGTTGTCACGCCGGAGCTGAAGTGATGATGACACGTTTTTGTACCCATTCCGTGAGGGATTGGATTATTGAAAAAATGTTGATCTGCGTTCCGGGAATGTGGCCCGAGGTCGTTATCGTTCGAAGATTAGTTTAACGTGTTAGTTATCTAATTTTGGGGTTTATCGAATTAAAAGGGATCAGGCATATATGCCTATTTGAGAATGAGCTTCATATGATGACTCTAGAGTTCGTTCCGACAACTAATGTATAATGTATCTAAGCATAGGTATAGTGTAGATATTAGTATCTTTGTTTAATAAGGACACACATGGGACACTTCAAAGAGCAAGTGAATAGAGTCTTGAAAGGTAGGCAACGTACAAGCGGTACCCCTGGTATTGCAGGTATCCACAGGCGACGGTAGCCACTCACCATCAGGTGGGCCGTCTGCTTGTTTGTCACCTATTACATAAAAAAAAATTGACAAATCTTTATAAGTACATACCTAATAATAAAAAAAATACCAAAACTTAGCTATGTTGGTTACGCGCACATAATATCCGATCGAGTGCATCTAATTGAAAAATTCTTTTTGTTTTGCGTTAGTTATTGTTAGGACAAGGATATTATAGAAGGAAGTTTTTGCATAAAAGAAAATAAGTTACACTTACTTAATATTCAAATTATACTTATGTTCTATTTCTATATGTACCCGTGCAAAGCCGCTAGTAAATAGGTAATAACTGGAATCAATCGACAAACAATTTCCGTCTTTAAGATAACCAAAACATCCTACAACAAAAAATCGAAGACCACCACACCTTAAAATGTTTACAAATGTTTGTACAATGAACAAACTACACATTTGTTTATCCAAGATGGCCCTAACAGGTACTCGCGAGCCATGTAGGGGAGGCAAATTAAAGCTAAATATTGCGTGGGCAGAACTTAGACATGATCCCAGAGAGGCAATGACTCAGCTATAGATTATAATATATACAATGTTAAAAGTTTTAATAAACTTTTTTTTTACAAAGAAGACGAGCAAGACTCTCTCTCTCCTGATGGTAAGAGATAAAGCTGCCCATAATAAATACAGTGCTACCTAAGATTGCATAAAAAAATGTAACACTTGGAGGTGTTCTAAATCACCAGGTAGCACACTCACCTCTCTTTTCATACTCAATAATTCCTTTCATAAAGGAATATTTCATTTTCCATAACTTTTAGAATAAATTGCTACACTTTCAAACTTGTAAAAATAACCTTTCTAATTTTAGCAACCTGACAGACGTCAAAGTTGCTTGTGATGATCTGTCAACGTCACCATTCGTTTGTCAATCTGACACTTTCTTTTTTTTTATCGATCCTTTTAGTCGATCTTGTTTATATTACTGGTAATCGATATTTTATTCGCTCGATGTCGTATCAAGTGGGCGGGATCCCGGAGTTTCCTCCATTAGAATATTTCTCCAGTTGAAGGAATACAATCCTGGAGTCAGAGACTCGATTGGTAGCCTTGACAGCTGGAGAAACATCAGAGAAACCCGGTAACAGTCGCCGCCACTTGATACGAAAATCGACTAAAATATCGATCGTGTGAGGGAAAATCGATGTGAGCAAGCGCAGTGCCCCATCTTTAGCTGGCTTGGTTCTGCGCGTCAGTGTCACTGATTTTGGACTGGAGGTTGGACGTGTGTTCGCTTCACCCCCACGCACCGCCTCCGGGCCGGTGCGCGTGGCGGTGAAGCGTCCGCAGCCATTTTGTGACCAGCCTCGGACCTTCACACACTCAACCACAACAGCGGCGAGGTGCGTGATTTCTCCATCGGTTTCTACCACGCTTTCTTTATTAATTATTTGGGTTAACGTGCAACATTATTTGTCGTAGGATTCATCGCCTTTAACAGTTTAAACCAGCGCACCAGTTCGCAGCACGGAACAACGTAATCTTCAAGCCTGCGCAAGCGGTGAGTTTTTGGGCTCATATTTAGTAATCCCCGGCAATATTTCGGCGAATGCAACGTAAATTCTACCCTCTTTTTGGTCTAGTAGATTTCCTTTTGTTAACGTTACTGAAGTGTAACCTTTTGTTCACTTCAGGGTTTTTTGGAGCGGCGGAAAGCGCTCCAGTCTTCTTTGGAGCGGCGGAAAGCTCCCCAGTTCTTCTTTGGAGCGGCGGAAAGCTCTCCAGTCTTTTTTGGAGCGGCGAGAAGCTCTCCAGTCATTTTTGGAGTGTCCTGTAACGCCGAGTCTTCCCAATTTGTGGAGATACGACCGCGGGTTGCCTGCCACGTCGGTGCTAGTGGGTGACAGCCGCGACCTCGGGCAGCGGGGACGTCTTGTCTACCTTTGTGTAGCGGCGCTTCTCTGCGGCCTGACCTTAACGGTACCTGATAGGGCCCGACAGCAATCTGTTGGTCGTACTTTGGACTTCAGACTCCGGTAGCTTCATCTAAATTAATTAATAACCTCTTTACTTTTTCGTCTGGAACCTTCGACATTTAATTTTAATTTGAATCAACACTTCACAAACAACATAACGCTCACACTTCTTTATATCCTAAGTAATTCTCTGTGTTATTGTATGAGTGTAATTTAATCTAGATATATAAGAAGTGTTATTAGTATAATTTTATAGTACAAAACTAAGTTTATTTCTTTGTGTGCACGTTTTGTATGTCCTACAGACAACGTTGATTTAATAAAAACTTATTGAAAGGTAAACATGTTGTTTTAATGAAACTGAGGTCTCAGTTTGTGGTGGGAGTCACCTGGCGCTCTTTAATAAATTCGGTGCCTTCCACCCTCTGGCTCGCATCGTCTCACGCCCTGCCAGCAAGCCTTACCATCTTCGCTTGCTGACTCATGCTCTGGGCCTAGCCACTCTGACGGTTTGTTTCCTCTTCTAGGGACACCGTGCCTACTACAACTTGAGGGTTTCCCTTCGGGACCCGAATGTTATAAAAATAAAATAAAATTCTAGATGCTCTGCACTGGCGCTTTTTACTCAAGAGTCATAAGATCTTAAGACTCTAGCCCAGTAGTTTCACTAGCTACAGTGTCCTCCTACCGAAGCACAGTAATGTTTCCACATTACTGCTCAGGTGGTAGAATAACTGGCACTGTTGGGGTACCCACCTAGTCGACCTCCTGCAAAGGAAGTCTACCCCTGGTGAAAATGCCTGGTGCTATAGAACTGTTAAAGGTTTTATTAATACACTTATTTATGCAAAGATGTAAGAAGAAAACAAAGAAGCGTGCATGAAGAATGTGACGAAAGTTGAGGAAGCGAAAGAGCGGTGTCAGGATTGTACCAAGTAGAGGGAAATAGTCTCTGCCTACCCCAAAGGGAACCAGGCCATAGTACTAAAGAGTCTCTTTACCATGGCCAGGCGTGATTATATTTATGTATGTGTAAGAAGTAAGAAGACGAGCAAGACACTCTTTTTATGGTAAGAGATAACGCTGCTCATAATTAGTACCTACAGTGCTACCCAGCATTTCACAATGATTCTAGATGCATTGAACTAGCGTACATAGTGTCATATTGTATGTTTATTATTGTTTCATGCTGAGGACTATGCCCCGTAATCTTTGTAAAGTTTTCCATCTTTAGCGACTCTTCGTAAACCCCCACTCCCACTCTTCATAACAAAATTTATTTCTCTAAAGGTTAGTTGCCTGGAAGAGGTCGCGTTGAGCGATAAATAATGAATTACTGGAACAATAAAATATGTATTTAAAACTACTTTACCTGTGTTCCTATTATGCGGCGGATGCGATGTCCGAATGTTATGTCAGCTATAAAAATAATTTCTGTAAATGACTGGTTCTGTGTATTTCATTATGTAAATGAAGCTAATTTGAATATCTCTTATCTTATAAAATAAGATTTTAAATAGTGTTAGATTCGAATTGGATTGTTATAAGATTACTCATAGACATAATTTGTTATCCAACAGGTACTCATTCAGACATCTAGACCAGAGCATTACGATCTTCATGGCAGTTCAATATGGCAAGTTTTTTCCCCTTTTTAAAAACTAATATAAAAAATAATATCTTAGGGTGACAGGCACAGTGTAGTGCCGCGCAAAATTTTGAGTTCTCTTAAAATTAATAAATGATGGACAGACCACAAGGTGGACAGACGATCTTATAAAGGTCGAAAGACGCTGGATGCAGGTCGCTTCCAACCGATACATATGGAGTATGGAAGTATATCCAAAGGCTCCCTTTTGCTGAACATAGGCGGAGGCCTATGGCTGAGTAGCAGTGGACGTCCTATGGCTGAGATGATGATGCCGATGATTGTTATTGGTAAATAAATGAATTATTAATCTGTGGAAAAGGACACATACTAGCAGTAGTAGTACAAACGTGTTAAAATGTTGGACAAGTTACTGTATTTCCACCTTGACGGTGCCGGCTGGCGGTATATATAATGTTTTTTTTAATCAAAATCTTAAGCTACAGGGTATAAATAAAATTCACTTATAGTAAAGAACACATCAGTATGAAAGTATCTCAAACCTCAGTTCCTTCCATTAGCAGAAGGAAAGCTCCGGTTCTTGCGATCGTAGGCGGACCAGTCCTGGATAAATGTGCCACAGAACCGGTTCCGGACCCGGGCCCGACAGAGATGGTCTGATTTATAGTATCGAACTATATGTGAGGTTATCGTGGACTTTTAAGAGTTGACAAATTATGGGAACAACTCTATTACTCAGAAGAAATTTATTATGCTGTGCACTAGAGCAAATGTACTTGTAGTAGCTATTAGGTTAATCCAGTGGTTTTACTCGATCGAAATTCTAAATTCTCTCTGTTCTAGGGTCTAATATAACATATAATACCTACAAAGTTTGATTACAAATGGTACCTACCCTACAACTATTTAAGCGTTTTAGTGATAATTAATTTAAAAATGTTCTAGTTAAGTTTTAAGTTGTTGATATTTTGGAGTATTTATTATTTTAACGTAGGGATATAATGGTGCCGCATACCTAAGCCAGAGCGGCAGTCTACTATAGTACAATATTTAAAAAAAAACTATTTAAGCGTGAAGAGGTAACAAACACATTAACGCATTTTTTCTTATTAGTTGGACTGAAGATAGCAAAAAGTAAAAACTATAAATAAGTTTTTACACTTTCAAAGATTTAAGCCTTTTTTTTTATTTTATTTTTATGTGATGAAGTAGAAGTCGAGCAAGACGCTCTCCTGATGTTAAGAGATAACGGCTGCCCATAATCAGTACAGGCCTAGGATTTCACAATTATGTGAAATTCTAAAAGCACTGTACCAACGCTTCTTACTCAAGAGTCATGAGATGTTAAGACTCTTTAGCCCAGTAATTTCACTAGCTACAGTGCCCTCCGGAGCACAGTGATGTATGCACATCACTGCTCAGGCGGTAGAATAACTGGCACTGTTGGGGTACCCACCTAGACGACCTCCTGCAAAGGAAGTCTACCCCCGGTAAAACAACCCAAAACGTAAGAACTGCACAAAAAGTAAGAACAGGATTAAAAGCCTGCACAATAAACTAGAGCAGAGTCCGCGAGATTTTAATCTTTTAACTCAGTTATGCAATACTTCAATTGAAAGATTTAAACTTAAACGGTTTAACTGTAAACAAAGCGCATTGTGGAATCAAAAATGTGGGTCGAAAAAACTATCGGTCCGTCAACAAAAAAGGACATAACGAGCTCGAAAGCCTTTTTAATCCTTTATGGATGTTTCGCCGGAACCAGTTAGTGAGACAATGGGCTTAAGCTTCAAAGCCTCGGGCGTGGAAAAAGTTAAAACTTTTATTTGAAACTAGCTGTGCTCTGTGGCTTTTCCACTCGCTTTACTGGTGGTAGGCTTCGGTGGTGGCTAATTACTACCTATTGGACTGAACCGTCTCCAAGCGGTCATAATGACAGTGTTCCCGTACGATGTTCAGAGAGACAGATAGAGAGAGAGATAGATTTATCCCGCCTTTTAGGGTTAGTCTGCTACCATCGTCGGCATCAGGCGAGATCGTGGTCAAAACTAAACCATAAAATGTATAATTTTGATATCATTTTATTGCAAAAAGAAAACCTACTTATCGATCAATGGAAGCAATGCACATTTCTTGCTCTACGAGTATGTGACTCTAGACTAATTAGATAATTGTTATAATTTGAACATAATAATCTCACATATCATCACTAATATTATAAATTTATATTAATGTAAGGTGTAAATAATTAAACATAATATATATCGTAAATTTCAAATTATAAGTTGTCAAAAAGACCGCTCCGAGCCGTTCCTGATGGAAAGGTGCCCATAACACTTGCTGCGTTTCCACGTTGTATGGTGATGGACATTCTTTGCACCAGGAACGACCCTGAGCGACTATCTCCACTTTTAATTTGGATCCTGTGCCCTAGCTCGTCAATAAGTTTTTTGGCCTCTGTGCACCAGCTGCCCATGGTAAATGTATAATAAGAAGAACACATCCGTACTTTCGCATTTAGTAAGATATACCTACTAATAACTAGGTATCTGGTAATGTACCTCTAATGCGCCTAGTATTGCAATGTAGGACTTTGTTCAGTTTTTCTTTTTTTTTAAACTGAAGACGTAATTTACTAAAACATTTAAGACAATGCCCAATTACCATCAGAATCTTTATTTAAAGACACAGCTCATAGAAACAAAGTATACGAGTAAAAACAGAACAATAGTCGTCCGCCCACATAAAACTAAGTTAGCTAAACTTGGAGCTGAGACACATTTGAAACTTGGACCGCGAACTTGTATAATATTCAGCGTAAACTTCGAACACTATGACACAAACTAGAAACTAGCTGAATGGACTTCGCCAAAACTAGAACAACTTGTTTCGCATTCGGTCTTATAATGACAAGTACCTAATTTGAATGAAATACTAACCTATTATGTCCTGCTTATATGATTTTTAAACGTGAAATATGGTAATACTAGCTGTGCCCAGTGGTTTTACCCGCAGTACTTATGTAGCCTATGTGTTATTCCAGGGTCTAAGCTATCTTTACAATATTTCAGCTCAATCGGTCCACCCGTTTAGGCGTAAAAGAGTAACAAACATCCTGACATCCATTCTTACAAACTGTCACATTTATAATACTAGCTGTGCACAGCGGTTTTACCCGCTGTCCGGTAGCCTATTTGTTATTCCAGAGTCTAACCTATCTCTATACCAAATTTCAGCTAAATCGGTTCACCCGTTTAGGCGTGAAAGAGTAACATACATCCAGACATCCATTCTTACAAACTTTCACGTTTATAATATGAGAACGGCGAAGTTATGGAACTCTATACCGCTCTCAGTGTTTCCCGAATGCTATAACGTGGGTTTGTTCAAATCAAGAGTGAATAGGTTCTTACTGAACAAGCGTGCTACAACTTCGACTGCATCGTCACTTACCAACAGGTGAGATTGCGGTCAAACACTTGTTTAGTCTACTTATACACCATCATCGCTCTATTTTATGTCTTTCCTTTCCCCGCTTTGTTGTCTGGAAGAGATCGTTATTAGCGATAAGACCGCCAATTGTGGCACTTTTATTGTATTTATGTTATAAAGTTTTTTTAAGGCGCTGTCAGCCTTTAAAACTATTTATGTTATGATTGATACAATCTAGTTAATAAGCGCTGGCTCGTATTAGTTTAAGTTGATTTATTAAATAAAGAAATTTCAAAATCAAATCATTGTATTTATGGTTGTAATAAAGAGTTTTCAATTCTATTCTACACGTATTATTTTGTACAAGTAGACCTCTAGAATAGAGGCTGGGAGGAAGAATCACACCTTTGTCACATTGGAAGAATCACATCCGCCAAGCAGTAATGTTCAGAGTAGGTACCTGTGGTACCTACAGAAAAGTCTGATGTGGTAGATAAAATCCTAGAACAGGCCAATTTAAAGTTGAATAAAGCAACCAGAGACAAAATCAGAAACAAAATTAAAACTCTAAAACATGTTTTTAATAAGAACTCCAAAACACGTTTTTAATAAAATAGAGCAGCGAGCAGAAGATATTAAAATTGGATTTCTCAGAATGAAGTCCATCTCTATATTATTTACTACCAATTAATTTAAAAGCTTTTCGCCGGTGGCAAACGGGAAAGCCGCACAAAAATTCATACCGCAACGTTAGCTGGACTGATTTAAATTCCTATCCCGGAGCGATTCCAGTAATGCTATTTTCGCGAACATGAATGCTGAATGCAGTAACGTTTTTGCTTATTTTAACTGGTGATAGAGTATAAAAGGAGAATTGGTATTAGAAATACTCCAAACCATTTCACGAAGAAGTCTCCCTGAATTTCATCTAAAATATGACACTAATATTATAAAGGCGAAAGTTTGTGAGTGTGTATGTTTGTTACTCCTTCACGCCTAAACGGGTGGACCGATTGAGCTGAAATTTGGTATAGATATAGCTTAGACCCTGGAATAACACATAGGCTACAGTACAGCGGGTAAAACCGCTGTGCGCAGCTAGAATTATGTAAAAGAAAAGTGTCAGTTTGATTGAGCGATTTATCAACGCACAGGCTAAACGCGCGGATTAGAAATTAAAATTTGGAACAAAGATAGGTTTTATGACGTAGACCTCCATGATGATGATTTCTGCACACAGGCAGAGTATTATACTTAGTTTAAATTTTAAATATATGATGAAAGCGTCAGTTTGGAATATCATCAAGATACAAGATTAAGAAAGGTGCGTAAAGTAAGAAAAGCATCATTTTGAAACAATAATGACCAAGCAAACAAAAATGGAGAATAGCGAAAACACTGCATTTCCTACTGCGGCGCACGCCATTATTGTCTCATTTCTAGAGAAAATTACAGTTCGCCCTACATTTAGCGGTTTACGGCACAACAAAACTGATGCGAGGATTTTTATAATAATGACCGCTCTTTTATGTGCCTCGGAATATAACGAGTTGGTAAGTGCCGCACTTGGGTGTAGTTTATGGGAAAATGAGCCACTAAAATTCTATGATCACTCGAAGTTTGCATTTTAAAGTAGCTGGAACGTGGTTAGGTCATCTTCACCATCACCTTTAATCTCTGTGTCATAATTATTAAGCTTTCAATTCATAAAGTCAATTTTAATAAGCATTTATTTTATCAGTAACATGAACTTCTCAAGTTAGGTCATATGCGAAATTCTGTCGAAACTTTAAGACCGGTCCTGAATGAGAAATGAGACTAGTTGCTATGCACATCGTGCTTTTACTCGCTGTAATATTTCACTTGCTGACTGATTTATAGGATAAACCATTGTTTGATGACGAACATAAGTATAAAAGGTACGTGACCAAACTTTCAACAAGGTTTCAATGCAATTTGATATTGAGCTTTGCTTTTATGTGTACCTAGAGGTAGAATCAAAATAGAATAGAATAGAAAATACTTTATTGTGACACCACAGAAACACATGATGTGTGATGTGCAAACATTACTGTGCTACGGTAGGAGGGCACTGTAGCTAGTGTAATTACTGGGCTAAAGAGTCTTAACATCTTATGACTCTTGAGTAAGAAGCGTTGGTGCAGTGCTCCTAGAATTTCACATCATTGTGAAATCCTAGGTAACACTGTACTGATTATGGGCAGCCGTTATCTCTTAACATCAGGAGAGCGTCTTGCTCGTCTTCTACTTCATCACATAAAAAAAAAAAAACAAACAGAAACAGAAACATACAGAACAGAAACAGATACAGAAACTTAGAATTAAAACAATTTATAATATAAAAGTGTAACGATTGGCGGTCTTATCGCTAAAAGCGATCTCTTCCAGACAACCAAACAGGAAAGGAAAATTAAATAAGGACGACGGTGGTTGCAAGATATTTAGGCATCAAGATATATACATACCAATAACTGTTGTTAAACTGTAAAGAAAAATAATGTAGGCATGAGTCGTTTTTATTACCTCTTTATTTATTTTATGTGACATCATAATGTCACTTAAAATAAAAAAGTTAATAATTATATTATGTCGCTCTTAAACACGGGCTAAGCCCGGGCCTTTTTATAGGCTTACACGGAGACAAAAAAGTCCAACGCGCAGAGGCCCTTTTGAGCTTTTAATATAAATGTAATGGGTGACACTTATTGGAGTCTGTCTGTAAGTCCATCCATAGAAAATGGACTCAAAGACAGTCTCCGCCAAGTGACAGGACTATTGCTGATTAATGGAAACTACTTGAACTAGGCTATGGATGTGCATTCTAAATGGATGGTTAATGAGACTATTGCTAGGACTACTAATTATATTATTATTATTACGAGCCTATACTGTCCCACTGCTGGGCAAAGGCCTCCCCCAAGTCCCTCCATAATTCACGATTCAGTGCCGCCTCTTGCCAGCCCGCGTGGTATGTGACTAAGTCATCACGCAATAATTAAGCATTATTATTTATTTAATATAATTATTACTTATAAGTTTTAGGTTCAAAAGGCGAGTTGTCCAGCTGTTTTTCGGGTTAAAGTTTTTCATACTCTATAATCACTATAGTCACTCTAGAATCGTTTGTAATTTTAAGGAAAATCTCACAAGATATCTTTTAATCGTGAGATTTCCTGTGGTCATTGGGGTTTCCCGTTTTTGCACTATGTTTATTTTCATCCACCTAGATCCGTATCGCACTGTGTGACGCTGTGTCAAATTCTCAAACTCAACTTATGAGCATTACTATACATAGCCGAAGCAATATGTAAAGTAATGCTCATAAATCCAATTGTAATGCAATATCACCAGTTGATAACAATTTAGCAATCATTCACAATTTGCCTGGGAAATGTCACGTTCCTAACTCTATTCCCACGGGAATAAGAAGCTTCCCCTCGTAAGAACTTTGTAATCTAGGTATTCACTTAGCAAACTGAAAGTTCTGTCTTTAGAGAATAATCAACAAGAACTTAGCGCAGAGATTTATCCCGCCTTCTAGGTTGAGTCTACTACCATCTACAAAAACATCGTCGCTTAACACAACATGAGATTTTGAGTCAAAGGTTAACCTATCTTACTAATATTATAAACGTGAAAGTTTGTAAGAACGTATGGATGTCAGGATGTATGGATGTATGTTTGTTACTTTTTCACGCTTAAACGGGCGGACCAATTGAGCTGAAATTTGGCATAGAGATAGCTTAGACCCCGTAATAACACATAGGCTACAGTACAGCGGGTAAAACCGCTGGGCGCACCTAGTAATGAATAATTTATAAAATGACTTAGCAAACTGAAAGTTCTGCCTTTAGAGAATAATCAACAAGAACTTCAGCGTTCTTGAACACCTAATCTAGATGTTTATCTCTGAAGATCTTAGTTTTAAAATGCACGCCGTTCACATTAAATGTCAGGAAAAGATACCTCATAGCCTATTTGGAAAATTTGCTTCTGCATATGCCGACTAAATAAAAATGTTCTTAGAGACAGAAAGTGGGAAAAACCTCACCAGGGTGGACCGATTGAGCTTAAATTTGGTATAGGGATAGCTTAGACCCTGGATCAAGACATAGTCATACAGTACAGAAAAACCGCTAGCTAGTTAGTAATTGTTCAAAATACATCGTTAAAACTAACTTTATGAACCTTGGGCAGCTTTCACAACAAGTTATTTAACGTCACTTTAACGTTGACATTAAATCTCAATCATTGAAGAACATGTCACGTTTAGATTACATCGATCTAGAAACCTTTATCTCTGATCTAAGAACATAAATAGAGAGTTGACTAAACGTCACCACTACATCGTCTCAGCTAGTTAGCTAGGGTAAATAGATACAGCACACTTGTGAAGTTAATGAATATTATTATTATCAGCCATTTTTGTCCCATTGCTGGACAAAGGCGTCCCTTCCGTCGCGCCATTCTGTTCTGTCTGGTGGTTGTGTCAGGTGGTGCAGTGTCCGTCGCGTCGGGGCCGCGGATGAGTGCTTCGGCGTACCCGTTGCCCCGGCATTATGGCGTTCCGCAGGAACACCCCCAGGTTTTTTTTAGTAGGTATCCCCGCTGCGCCCATCTTCGGCGGGGAGTCCCACATACCGCCCCGCGCCCCCCGGCGTGGGGTGATGATCCGTAACGCATTTTTCCTGGGTAAAAAAAAAGGTGGTGCAGTGTGAGTCGAGCTCGTCCCGCCAGCGTTTTCTGGACCTGACGTTTTATGTTAGATGGTCACCATCTAACATAAAGCGTCGTCGCGGCAGGCATTGTTGTTGTTTTGGCCCAACGATTGTCGTTCATGCGGCAGATATGGCCAGCCCAGGCTGGAGTTAATGAAACAGGTTAAAAAACGAAAAAGATTTTTTTGTTGAAGTATAATTTTAGCACAAACCATATGAAGGTTATTGTTTAAGCTACGTATGTCGCACACCCAAAGTAAAGCTTCATGTCAACCTAACATGAACAAGTCACGAACATTGAACATCTCTTCTATATGCATTGGGTGGTGCAAAATTAATCATCCAATTTGGTCTAAACATAAAGAAAATCGGATGACTTATTTTGCACTACCTTGTATAGTCTCCTCTTATAAAAGCTCAATGTCTATGTCTCGACAAACTTGTCTCTTTATTATTGTAAACGCAGAACGAACGACAATGTGTGTCATTGTCATGGCCCACTGGATGTCGAATAGCTAACAATTACCCTTGATCAAGTTACAAGTTATGTCATAGTACGTAGTTAGCTGATGTAGGTGTAGCTGTGGTCTAAAAAAACAATTAAACTGAGTTATTGTAGTTAGATAAATTTTAGTTTTACAGTAACAACAATATACATAGTATGTATATTACAATACAATACTCTTTATTGGACAAAAATTAACATAATAGACTTAAAACTAAATTAAAGTACTAATATTAAAGTCCGCAATGGGCGGCCTTATCGCTTAGAGCGATCTCTTCCAGGCAACCAACTGCAACTATATTACTGCTGCTGTTAACTTAAAAATAAAACACTTTCAGTTTTCAGCTCTATTTTTAGCTCTATGTCCAATCTTATGGAACTTGTCGTTTTATAACTGTAAGCACAGAACAAACGACGATGTGTGTCATTGTCAAGGCCCACTAGATGAAGAATAGCTAACGATTGGGCTTGGTAAAGTTATGTCAAAAGTCGCTGTTTACATAGAAATTTCACACAAACTGCTGCTAGACTAACTGCTGCTAAGATTCGTGTCGTACGTTTAACATCTCTCCTATATTAGAGCTCTATGTCTAATGTGTATGTACTTCTACCATATATATGTGTATGTAAGTGTTACAATAATTGCGTGTCTATTTTTTTTTTAATTTCCACAAATTCTATTTAATGTAATTAATATTTGTACACCGGAGCTCCGGTAGAGTATTTGAAACTTGTAAATTTAATTACCAACTAATGTATTTACAATACTCTCACAAATAAATGCTTTTGATAATCTTAAGATATCCAATACTCTCAGATGAAAGGACCCTGTTGGGCACATGCAATATTAAATTACACATTTCTTGTTCTATGTCTGTAAGCACAGAACAAACGACGATGTATGTCATTGTCAAGGCCCACTAGATGACGAATAGCTAACGATTGGGCTTGTTTAAGTTATGTCACAGTTGGTAATGTTATGTCACAAGTCACAGCTAACTAATGTATGTTGGCGTCGCCGGTTTGCAGGGAAATGTGATCCAAATTGCTGTTAAGTTAACAAATTAAAAGTATACGTGTAGATGTAGATCAAATAAATTGCTGTTAAGGCCACCCCACATTGGGTGACAGCGATCCTCGAGCGGGTGGCAAAAGTCGTTGGAGAGTCGCGGCGACAATGTCGCGATGTCGCGGCGACCTCTCGGCGATCTCTGAGCGACCAACGCAAGTCGCCGAAGAGTCGCGACTCGCGACGTCAACTTGAGCGGTGATGTCGCAAAATGTTTTATATAGATACGTCCAATTAAACTGCAAGACGCAATGTTAAACCTCAGGAACATTGTGTTTAACTAACAGGTGCAATTTAATACTGGATAAAGCACAAAAGCTGTTAACTAACAACAAAATAAAGCATAGAAACGAGTGGTTATCGCAAAACCCTTTACCGTATGGACAGTTCACTAATAAAACTGTCCGCTGCAGCCATCGAGGGGTTTGGTTTGGTACAAATGTACCAAGCTAAAACTGGGTCACACCAATCGTTACTAGAGTTCAGCCGTTTTAAAATTGCTCCTGTCAACCGAACAAAATGTTTCTGACGAATGAAATCGACATGTAATTTTAAAGTGGTCGAACTACTTCGTTTCGTGTCCATCCGTCACCACATTTGAGTCGGATCGGAAAAGCTTTATCGCCTCGATAACTGATTCTTTTAATATCGAAACTTTTAGCTCAGGGAACTTTTCATTGCGCAATTACTTCATCCATGCTGTTGCGATTAGTTTTGGGTTTTTCTTTAAAAGTTAGTGCCCTTTTTTAAAGCTCTACAAAAGATTGCACTGAACTGCAACATGTAGGTTAGCTGCACAACCAATAAATTGTGATTTGACTCTGACAGTGTAAGTAGGGTAACCTGTTCTCTTGGAGTATAAATCTGTATAAACCCCAATAATTTTTATAATTATTATAGAGCTTTTTCAGAATATGTTAAAAACCGTGTGTGAATACTAGTGTTACGAGCATAATTAAACATCGCTGGAGATAAATGAGGATGAATTGGGCTAGATTCATCATCAGTGACCTTTATAATAATAACTATTACTGCCATTTTATGTGTGGGAGGTTTTAGGCATCCTTAAATGTAGGAAACATTTTAAGGACAAGCCAATTGAGAAGCCCTTTAAATAACGCCTTCATGTTTAATGAATAAATTAGCTAATGTACGTGGTTTTGCACGTGTAGAAAAATCTTATTTTGGCGAACGCACATCTACCCGCAGTGACCGCGCCGAACGAATCGAATTTTGAATTCTTTATATGAAATGTCATGAAACTTCTAACCTCGCACCTTTGCTGGAGTAGAATCGTCCGAATCAGAAGAAGATTTCATTTACATAAATTCTTTCGGCGCGGTCGATGCGGATAGATGTGCGACCTCCATTAAGCTCTACTAAGCTAGAAGAGCTCCGCTAAGCTCTACTCTCTCTCCCTCTAGCTCTCATGAAACCTATCTGTGTTCCAAAATTTAACAGGTCAAGAGTTGTCACGACTCTCCGACGAATTTCGTCGCTTAACATCAAGCGATATCGTGGTCAAAGGCTTACCTGTGAATAAAAAAAATGTAGAATAAAAAAAAATCGTCAAAAAAAGGAAGGAGAAAGCCAGCCAGCCAAGCCAGGAGGGGGAAGGGGAATGCCTCAATTTCGCACAAATATTTTCTGACGTCCGGATTCCCAAACAAAATAAAGTACAAAGGCTCCCTTGCTTAGAATTTGATACTTCGTGCTAAGTTGAGTTAGACTCTAGCCTAGCTTGGTATACCTCTATCCACACAAATCTTTTATTTGTTTATGTTATAAAATGGATCATATAACATAGGAAAAACATCAGCTACATAAAATATATCACGAAATAAATCGGTTTCTTGTGGCCATAACGCATAATACAAACATTTGTGGACACTTCCGACAAATTGAATGGGATATAAAGATACTATTTTGAAATCCAAGGCAGTTTAAATTTGTTACGATTTACGATGATCAATATCGTTTACCATGCGAAAAGGATTAATAAAGCTATAAGGAACTGCAATAAAATTTGTGCCTATATGAATACTAAGGAAAGCGTGACTGAATTACCGTTCAACCGTACAGCTCAAGCTAGTTTAAATTGGGCAGAAAGATTTCCATTAGGTAAGCTGACTACAGACTACAGACAGAGGCAGGACGGAACGTTAAAGCGGTCGCGATCTTTATTTTGTTCCTGCCCGCGTTCGCTTTATATGTGACAGGTTACGTACAAATTCAAACATTTCAAAAATCTTCCAAAATTCAACCCTTCATAGGTTGTTTCTGTTATCAGCAAGTTTTATCTCCCAAATTAAACTCAATCTGTTCACCAGAAACACAATTATCGCATTATTAACATCGAGGCGAATGAACTAAGCGTAGATAACTGAATAGTTTCCAAGCTCAGATTACTGAAATAAAGATATATGCCGCGTCTATCACTAAATTGACGCAAAAAAAAAAAAAAACGTTTTCCCTATCAGTGAGTAACAAATAGTTCCGCATTCCGCATGTATGTCTAAAACCCACCCCATATTGGGCTATCAGCCGGTCGCCTGAGAGTCGCCGGACAGTTAACCATATTGACATCGACGCGACTATAACGCCGAGTCAAAGGCGTCGAGAGTCGTTGTCGTCCAATATGGGGGAAGCCTAATGTGCTGGATGGAAAATGTTTCGAAAAAAAAAAATAGTACTCCCTATGTTTCTGGCCCGTTCGTCTCATAGAGTTCCGAATAGGCGTTATAGTCGTAAAATAGATATTTCGTTTTGTAAAATAAATAAATGACTTTCAGAAATTCTGAGTTGTAAAATAGGCTACTATTCGAATAAATTCATTTAGTTCGTTTTAGTTCATTTAGTTTTTTTAGATGGATTTGTTTTCAGTGCGCAGTATCTACACCTCTTGCTATATAGTGTGTGTTTCCGAGGCTCCGAGGAAAGCGCCAGTAATTAGGTCAGGTCATGCAGATAGAAACACTTGGGATTTATTGCTCCGAGCCGCGGAGCTGAACCGTGGGGTTGTCGACTTTCATTCCACGCTGGCACCAAGTGAAACCAATTACCAGCGTCAATGAGAAACGGTCAAAGCGAAATTACATTGAACTATAGGTCGTACTCTAGCTTCGCTCTGAGAAATAAGTTTCTTTGAATCTTATGAATCTTCTAAGAAGTCTTTCTAAGAGTTAGAACAGTTCACCTTATTTTATATCATTGTGGAATCCTGGGTGGCACTGTACTGATGATTAATTATAGCCATCGTTATCTCTTACCATCAAGAAAACGTCTTGCTCGTCTTCTTACTTCATTGTATAAAAATACCAGTTTCAATAATAAACGGTCAAAGCGAAATCACATTGAACTATACTCTAGTTTCTCTCTGAGGAGCAGGTGTCTTTGAAGAAGGTTTACTTGAGGGAGGTCCAATTTAATCCTCTAAAATATGAAATTGTCGTGTTATCGTGTTCTTATGAAATGCCTGGGGTTATGCAGCATATAGCATACCTAATAAAAACAAATTGAACCAAAGCTTGTGATATGCACTGCATCAAAATCCGTTTAGTAATTTAAAGATACATACATAGGGAATAGGGTTAGACAGACGCGGAAAGCAACTATTATATACTATGTAGTGTATGTAAGTAATCATTATTGATTGCGAGATGATTGGTGTTTACTGTTCAATCAAGCCATAACGTGTGAACCTGTTTGAGTGGGCATAATCGTTGCATCATCGGCGTAATCTCTAATAACAAGTTCTAATCATAGATGCAATGGTCTTTCGATTTTTAAAATTAATAAGCTATTACCGCTCTTTAAATTAAAGTCTATAAATTGTAGCTTATCATGTAGATTATCGACGACGATTATCGACTGCGGACCTTGTAGGTCAAACGTAAGGTCCGATCAGTCCGATGACGATTGTTGAAGGAATCGGACATCCAACCCTATGGCTCTAACGTCATAAGTCTTTAAGTCTTTAATGCGGAGTTGGGGACCGATTTGTGGCACACACTAATCTATTGTTTTTACTTGTTTTTTTTTTGTTTTTTTTTATATGTGTGTAGTGTGTGTAACAAATAAAATATTTTTTTTCTTTCATTCTTTCTTTCCTTTAAAATAGAAAAGGGACAATGATACAACCGTAAAGAACACTTCTACTATCTACAGATCGCCACAGCCACATGCCAATCAACAGAAAACCAAGTGCTCCAAAATACAGCGTTCCCAAGATGCTGGCTGAGCATGAAGTACTCAATATTTATATACATTTGGCCAGATTAATACATCACAATTTTTAACACAGCAAGCGCTCAGATAGGTTTTTGAATGAACCCAAGAACCTAATGTTCAATTTCTATCTTTCAAATAAAAACTCAGTTCCCAAGCTTAGAAATACTAAATACTAACCCATTTATCACAGTTTCCTCTCAAGTCTTAAAGTCGCGTCAATTTATCTTCATTCACAAGACAGCATATAGGTTAACGTTAGTGCTCTGGAAGAAATGTATTATCTAGAACTTGATTAAAATAAAACGGGAAGATAAGATACAGGTGTCTCGCAACAGACCGCTCCAAATAGGTTCATACACACAATTTTAGTGGGGCGCGAGCCGACGCGACATCCGACACTTTCCATCCAAACAGAGACGATGGAGAAGAATGCGAGAGCGTTCTACCATCGTCCCCGCTGAACAGCGGCTGGAAGAACCCTGGGGTTTTAGTAGGGTTTTTCGGCGGGGAACCACATAACCACCCTGCGACTAGCATTACAACTAAAATAAAAAACATTTATTGCCCAATTAAAAAAATACAATTTTAATGCTTAAGATATTCTCATACTAATTATTACTACTTTAATTAGGATTATTATTTCTTTGATCAGGTGGTATGCGTAATGTATTTTAAAAGTCCCAAGTTTGGTTATACGGTTTGGTAAGTTTGGTTAGCACGGTAAGTTATAGCATCGATAGCGCATACTGTATCTTCCCCTTTTCTAGAAGCTTCCTTAGCGTGACACTGGCACTAATGCACAAATAAAACTTTCACGAGTATCGATCCGGCTTGAGCTTCCACATTACCAACACAAACTGAGAAGATGTGTATCACGATAGATGCCGTGTATACGTCAATTTATTGCGCTTCATTTCACGCAAATATACGCGTTAAGTGTCAAATTTTTGTTCAACAAGTGTTATCATTTTTAGCAGTTGATCACATTATTTACACTTTCGCCTTTATATAATTTATTTTAATAATAAAGTGTGATAATTAGACTTTTATAAAAGTTTAACATGCTTGAGCACGACCAAGGTAACAAGAAGATATTTTCTTTGCTATTTCCTCAGCGTCTATAGGCTACAGTAACCGCTTATCATCAGGCTGCTTTTGTAATCTATTTATTTATTCATCACAACAATGTAGGTATTATCTAGGTCTTAGTCTAACTTATTGTACATCAACATTCCCTGTGAGGGCGCTTGTTGAAAGTACGAACATGCATTTATAAATAAAGAAATCTATCTGTAACTTTTTAAAAAAGCACATTTATTTTTATATGCTCCATTGACTTAAGACTTAAGGCACACATATAAGGTGAAGTAACGGTATCTCTTCTTATATGCTATCTCTCACCCCATGCCACTTTAATAATCGATGACGTCATACACAGTAATTTGATGGCGCAGGTGGTGTTTTGTTTACACTGACTGTAAACAAAGCATTTAGGTGTGAGTAGAGATGTTCGTAGTTATACGAGTAGTTGCATGAATTTTGCAGTAACGGTTGTGGTAGTTATCTGCACTGCGGACAGTTTGCGGTAGAATTGTAGTACTCAAGGGAATTTAAAAGAACCTTTAAAATGATACCGACTTCGAGCTCTTTCAATCGGCGTAGGCGAGGGTTATTTTATTTATAGGTATGTATTGTGAATTGTGCCCCTTTGAAACCACAAAAATAATTGAATTGAATGAGGCGTTTTCGAGGTATTCGGTAAACTTACAAGAAAAAAATTTAAGAACTCTTGTGTTATCGGTTAAAATGTTTTTGAGCTTTACAGTAAACCTTGTTGAGGACACAGCTAGTTTTTTTAACTGCTATATTATTTAGGGTATATTACTTACGGCCAAACGTGATGCTTGTCTAGGAAATGCTGATTTTTGTCTATTATTGCTTAGAATGTCTTCACTTGCGGTCTTATTTCTTAATACAATTTTCCAAGTCCAATGGAAGGAATATTGTTCTATTAGTTTCATAAGTCCAGTTAACAAAGAGCTTTTTCTTTACGTTTTTATATTGATAACGCCTGATGAAATATTGCGAGCACAACACCTAACTGCTATTAGGATGATTACTAGCGTAGGCGTTTTCCAGCCATTTTCGCTAAGATTAAAGATAAACATAGTTATTT
Source organism: Hemithea aestivaria (assembly GCA_947507615.1). Classification (NCBI taxonomy): domain Eukaryota; kingdom Metazoa; phylum Arthropoda; class Insecta; order Lepidoptera; family Geometridae; genus Hemithea; species Hemithea aestivaria. The sequence goes on from OX382348.1 coordinate 5,875,403, forward strand.
TATTACCGTAACGAGGTCTTGTTGCTGAGCAATTATGATAGATGGTAAGACATTAGTAAAGACAGGAAATAAGTACAGAGTAAACTGCAGAGATTTCTAGCTAAATATGACGCGGCATCGTTTCTTTCACATTAAAAATGTATGAAAATTGACCATAACATGCGTGGAGAGGAAACTAACAAATTGCAAGTGGTGCATCGCTGATTCCCTGTTTAAACCCTGGGTATTTAACTGAAGTAGATCAATTACATCATTGCCTGGAGCCCATATTATGTACCTACTTTAGTGATTAAAATCGAGTACTTCCCGTCTGCCCCACAAATCGCATCACTGGTGAGACCGCTGATTTTTTAAGGCTCACGTGCCCCACTAATCGCATTTTGGTAGGGCAAAAAGGGACGATAACCACTGACCCTATTTAGTTAAAATCTGGTACAGAGATAGTTTGAGTCCCGGTAAGGATAATACTTTAATTTTTTAGGTACATATATTAATTGACTGCGCAGGGCCGCTAGTAATGGATAAAAAAATAAAAACACACCGCGCGAAAATTTGTGCCAAGTGTAACCGACCTATTAGTCTATTTGCAATCGATACACTGGCAGGTGGTCACCGATACCCATGGGAGGTAATCGGAGACAAGGCGACAGCGAGCGGCCGACCGTTGCACTGGTCTAATGTTACTGTTACGCATCGGAAACGGAAATGTAGGTGATTGTTGAACATGCAAATTTATTTAAATCGACCTATATGTTCACTATATTTGCATTACAAGAGTAAGACGTTGTAAGGGTCCACATGAGTAAGGATAAAAGAAAAAAGCTTTGTAAAAAAGATCCCTAGACCAGCAAGGAAACCGGCCAAATCTGAACATCCATGAATGTAATAAGGTTGTGCCGGTTTTCCAGTCTATCATCACAAAGACGAAGCTAGAGAGCCGCCGTGTTATTTCAGTCCCACATAATCCCCCTTTACCCCCAACAGGAGGGTAGGCAAAAAAGTCAGGGTAGGCAATTTTAAATTAAAAGGAGCCTGCCAAAAGCTGGGATGTTTGGGAGTTTATAGTTTTGTTGTATTATGACCATCATTAGACCAATTTTATGTGGAAACCTATTGGATATGCGACGTCACCGGCCCGATAAAGTTGATGTCACTAAGAATAAGCCACTAATCTCTCTTTCTAATTTCTAACGATCAATCAGTAAAATCTACCCTACATTAACATAGCCCGCGATAGCGAAATTAGACTGCATAGAAATATCAAGCACGGTATTTTTCACTACGAATGTAGCTCAGGTTTAAACAACCCTTTATACTAATTCCGATTGCACCAAGTTCTGATCTCAACATCCGCAGCTAAAGTAAATACGTACTGTCATCTAATCCAGGGGTAACACGAACCGTGTGACTAGGTCAACGGCTCAATTGCACGTACCTATTTATCCAATTGCTGAACGGTTTCCTTGAACCGTGTCTGAATCTAAACCGAACAGACCAGATTGTGTGAGTGGGTGGTAATTGGATGGGGACAATAATTATTTGCGGGTTCGAACATTCATAATTGGAGCGGAGAACGGTGTTTTAGCACGTTTGATGAGACGTGTTTTGGAGTTTGAAGATTTTGTTAAGAGACAAGTGGAAACAAATTATTCATTTATTTTAAGAAAGCTAACCGCTAGGTTGCAAACTCCATTGAATATAAACTTCTTGGAGGCTAGCATATAATATACTAGCTGCGCCCAGCGATTTTACCCGCAGTACTTATGTAGCCTATGTGTTATTCTAGAGTCTAATCTATCTCTATACAAAGTTTCAGCTCAATTGGTCCACCCGTTTAGGCGTGAAAGAGTAAAAAACATCCGGCATCCTGACATCCATTCTTACCAACTTTCACGTTTATAATATTACTAAGATGAAAGCCAATTAACAGCAAAGGTTTTTGAATAAACTTAGCATACCCTTTTCCTCGAAGTAGAGCAAAGTCGAGTCCTATAGATTCTCGATACGACAAAAATATGTACGAATGTAAGTCAATATGTTTTAGGATTGGTACACTTTCACCAGATATAGTACCGTAGCAAATATCAAGAAACTATGGAACCAATTGGAATATAATGTACCTTCATTGTTTATTGTTTACAACGGATATTCAACTCCATCAAACCCATCGACCTTGACCGTGGCACCTTTCAAGGTAGAACCAACTGTTGCTGGCTAAATACTACACATTTGTATAGGTATTAAAAATAGTGGCTGCTTTGTTCCAGATTTTAGATAAAAGTAAATGAATTACATTTTTTTTTCAAGATTTCATATCTTAACACTCGTCCACCTTAACACATTGGCTGCGGTGGCGTTTTATAGAACTATCCCAGGTGCCTGAATTTGTGTGTTTTCAGCACTCGCGCTCCGACCTCAAAAACACAGCTGTTGTGTTTTCAGCAGTCAATATGTTAAGCCGGGTCTCAAACGCCGTCGGGGCAGCGGATGAATGCTTCGGCGTACCCCAGGTTTTTTAGTGGGTATCCCCGCCGCTCCCATCTTTGGCGGGGGAGTCTCACATACCGCCCCGCGCCCCCCGGCGTGGGGTGATGATGCGTAACGCATTTTTCCTGGGACAAGAAAAAAGGGTCTCCAGCTCGTGTTTTGGTCTGCACAATCAACAAAATCGTTATGTTTTTGCTGAGTCGGCATCATAGACCAGCTCTACTTACTATATATTCTCAATCAAAAAAACTCTGTTAAAACTATGAATGAGAATGACATTGCACACGAACATTAGCAAAATAAAATTAATCTTATTCGTTCACAAGATTTTAATGTAAGTACTTTAATAAGACGCTGGATGCAGGTCGCTTCGAACCGGTACATATGGAAGTCTAAAGGGGAGGCCTATGTTCAGCAGTGGACGTCTTACGGCTGAGATGATGATGACTTTAATAAGTAAAAAGCCAAATTAGAAATACTTACAAAATTCAATAGTAATAAATCAGACTAACGTTTATAAAGATAAGGAAAAACAAAGATGTAATCGCATCTGTCACATCTCAATAACTTTCTCAATTCACTTTCCTAGGATCATGATAAATTAATCAGAAGTTGACGTTCTTAAGAACAGTTATAGATTAGGCGATAAACTGTAGGTTGTTAGTGTTCCTACTTATCTAGATGTAGATGACAAGACAAGGCAGTCTAGGAATCGTGGAACAATTAAAAGTGCAGTTTTGTTGACCTATTTGGACTTTCACTTTGATCTTACAATCTTTCAAGGCTTTGTTTTGTTGGTTAATTTAGGTGAAGTTTTTGTAAACAGATCCTTTACTTAAACTTCTTTGACAACCCTAAATTTGTAAAAATGCTTCCACGCAACAATTTTGGTATATAAAAAGGTTTCTAATACATCATGCTACCATTTTTTAGCATTAAGGAAATCCAACGAATATTATAAAGATGAAATGTTAATGTGTATGTTTGTTACCCTTTTATGCAAAAATCACAGAACCGATTAGAAGTTTCATTGTAATCGGTCATTAGGTGTTGCGTGAAGGAGCAACAATTATACACACACATGCAAACTTTCATTTTTCAATATTAGTAGGATATATTTTTAGAATCACGAAGTGGAGCATCCTACGAGGGTTAACCAATTGCAGTGTAATTTGTTCCTGTAATGTTCATCCTTCGCTTCTACATCCCATTGCCACGTCCTCGCCCGATCTAATGATTGCTGATGCAGCTGAGGAAATCCTGGTTTGCACTGTACACTTGACATTCTGCGCATTTGAGCTGCAGGAACACTGTGAATTGTGAATCTCCACCCAATTTGATCTCTGCTCTATTTTAAATTGGACTGGACTTCGACTGATCCTTGGGTATTTCATCGTCATAAGAAACAGAAAAAGTTTCTTTTAAAATCGGCAACGTATTGACTACCGTCGACAGGGGTATATGCTACCCTAGGGCCTGGTGGTGATTCAAGATTGAATTGAAGTCAGAGCTACTCGTCTTCGTCTTCTTGATCTGCAAATAGCTCGCTGTCCAATAACATAGAAATTTTAAAAAAGACCATAGCAACGACAGCGACGCCAAAGCAATTTGGGTACAGAATCCACATTCAGGTGTTAATGGCGGCTATCATTTCCTATCGGGCAGGCTGTCAGACTATTTACAACTTCACATTAATAAATTAAAGTACCGGAGAAGATCATGAAAAAAGTCAACAATTCCTAGACACTTATGTTACAGAAATGGTAAAATAAATATAATAATTTGATTGGAATAAATAGATGAACGCTTGTTATATGATATTCACCTAACACCATATCAATTAATAAAGCAGATAATACAATTAACACGAGCCCTAGAAAGCCAAGCAAGCGAACATTTATCTTCTAAATGAAAATCTCGAAAGGGCCTAAGAGGTCCCAACAACCGTTAGAGAAAAAAGTTTCAATTGAATCTTTAATGAAATCGCGGCCCTTGGAACTTGGATTGTAGGGCACGAGGCTACTTTGCAACGCACAAACGAACGGTTAGTCATGGCCCATTGCTCTATTATAGTTCTTTTATAGAAGCAAAAATGTAGGTTGCATTTGCGGCATTAATATTATTAGGACGATTAATTGTTTCGTATATAGATATCAGTAAAAAAAGAATAAGACCTCTGGATGGAGTTCGAATCCCGGCACCGCTCCAATGATTATATAATTAGTTTTGTGCGATTTTTCCACTCGCTATACGGGTGGTAAGCTTGGGGCATTGCTAGTTACCGTTAGCCACCAACTGAACAAAGCCCAGGCCTCTTTACCCTTACTGTCCCCTCCCGCTTAAAATAAGTACCTTCCTACTGCCTGGTATTCAGGTAACATCATCATTTTTAGCTGCTCTCACCACGCATTAACAGTTTATGAAGTTAAACTTAATCCTTATATCTCATCCGATTCTTCTACGAACGACAGGGTTGAAAGTTTTGTCCTTAAGTAAGATTCTCTCGCTCATACGATATGTCAAAAATTTGAAACATATCTTCATCATGCATTTTATGTATTATGCGTGAGTGAATTCGCGCGAATCAATAGGCGGCGAATTCTCCATTTCTGGACAAAATCTAACTAAAGCTATAACATTAACTAGCTCCTTTAAATCTATTTATAATATGAACTTGTCGTGTAAACCGTAAACTTGATTAATGGCGCCCAAATCAATTTTATTATAACGACATATCATAACTCATGATAGAGATTGATGATCATCACCGGTGCCCACAAATCAATTTAATGCCATCAGTCATTTGTCAAGTCTACCAATCACCTTTCGCCAAAGAACTGATTCTAAATTCTAGATTGGGTAAAAGTAAAAAGAGAAGGGCCGTAGTATTATGATGAACTAGAATTGTTTTTATTGTTGATCCACGACATTGTTGCTTTTTTTTTTATACTCACCATAATTTCCAACTGCTGCAAAGCAGTCAAATCGTGATAATTTTTATGTTGTTTGTATGACCAATATCTATGAATCTTTGTGCTGGAGACTCTGGTTGCTAAGATCTACATGGCCTGCAATCTGCAACATTAACTAACAACGCCTTAATATTTTAGAGGAAACAGCCAGGACCCACAGTTTTACGTCCCTTCCGGGGTTCCATTTTTAATCTGGCAGAGCAAGTAGGATAACTTATTATGATGATGTATAACTCTAATATTATTATATCCCCTGAGAACCTATCTAGTTTTAGTAAGTAGTAAATCATAAATAATAATATTGTTTATTAGGCTAGTTAAACATTATTGCTATTCTGGCGAGGAAGTCCTGCTACCCATAGCACGGGTCTAGAGCCTAGTTTGGGTTGCAGGTTTCTTCAGTATATCTGTAATGCCTTTTATTGAATAATAATTATTTTTTTGTCATTATCTGAATACTAGTGGACCCGCGCGATGGGACAGACAGACAGAAAGCGCCATTTTTACACCTCTACTATGTAGTGATGAACCTTCTCTTTTCCACTATCAAACATAACCCATAAACTCGTAGTACGCCTACATGCCTTACATTGCTTTCTAGCGGAACATTCGGTTTCTGTAATAACACTAGTTATTTCACGAAATTACTCTGTTTTGTGTTCCACGTCGAATTTTGATTCGTCCAAATTGCCCTCGGTTCCAGCAATATTTGATGCTGGAGATTGTTATTTGATTTTGATTTTTAATGTCACGGATGTTGTTGTGATGAATTTGGGAATTGAATATACTGATAAATAATTATAGAAGATGACCTTTGTAATTGTTTTATGCATATATTGTTTTATTTTTGATGTGATAAAGTAGAAGACGAACAAGACGCTCTCTTGATGTTAAGAGATAACGCTGCCCATAATCAGTACAGTGCTACTTAGGATTTCACAATGAAGTGAAATTCTAGGAGCACGGTACCAACGCTTCTTACTTAAGAGTCATAAGATGAGAATTTTTAAGATAAGTTACAATGTTTTATTTTCTTTTATAGGTTAACCTTGACCTAGATCTCGCCTGATTTTAAGCGATGATGCTGCTGAACAAAGTAGCAGAAAGCCTGTAAGGTGTTTCTTACACCTTTTCCTAACTTCACTGAAAATCGAGCCGGAACAACGTAGTCATACCCAAAACTGTGCTGCGCTCAATTACCCAGAGATATAACATGTTAAGTTTTATGTTAAGAAACAAGTGAAATTATTACCATAAAGTACTCGTCAAGCCGAATCAAATGAGCCCAAACTCGATGGGGTTACGTCGTTTAATTACGGAGTTCCTATAGCCACCTTCCCGCTCCATTATCAGATCAGCTCCATGTCATAATAATATTGCATTGTCATCCGATTTATGCATGCATGCAAAATTTCAGCTCAATCTGACACCGGGAAGTGGGTCAAATTTAACTTGCAAGATTTGATTACACACAGACAGACAGACAGACAACAGACAAGTGAAAGTAAATAAAAGCTTGTAATAACTAAGGGGTCATTTCCTTTGAGGGAAACCAATCGCCGTCAAGCTGGTCTAATTAGACGAAACCTCAGTGCGATGAGAATCAAACTGTGAAGCTAATAGAAAACATGTTAAGTTTCTTAGCCCCATAATTTCCCTGACCATATTACTCTTCCGAACGAACCAATTCGAGATAGAATATTAGGCAAGGTCGTGGTAACTAACCCAGACGGGATCTAGGATTAGAAATCCCTCTCAGTTATAGTTTTTAGCAACATATTACAAAATTACCTATTTACTTCAGTAGTTACGTCAGAGTTAGTTCAGCACTGGAAACTTCTACCTAATAGCTCTGAACGTTACCTAAACACGCCCAAACAGTTTCAACTTTGAATGGTAAACGTTAGTTGAAGTTTACTTAGATTGCCTACTCTGTGAAGCATTTGTTCTGAACGACAAAACATTCTTGGGGGTTCTAGTTCTAATCAACCAATACTGTTTTTTGAAATTGAACCCTATTGCTGAAGCTGTTAAGTTGAATTTGAAAGGAAGGATTAACTTAATAATGTGTCATGTCAAAGCATAGACAATATTGCCTTTAAAGATGTGTCCAATCAGAGTTGATTGTGTTCACAGTCTGCCAACTTGCACATTTAAGGACCTTTTGAAGGCTAGCGATAAAGCATTGGTATATCTACTGGCGCGATACTGGATAAAATAGCTTTATATGTTAAAGTATAATAATATTTTATTGAGAAAGAAACAAATAACTTAAGACCGACGTGTGACCGAAATGCTGGGGTATATTTGGCCCAACGTATAAGTATTGCCATTCAACGTGGCAATTGGCAATGCTGCCAGCATTCTGGGCACTCTGCCAACTGAGAGTGGTTTGGAGCACTTGGATTTTCTGTAGATCGACTTGTGGCCGATCTGTGGTTAATAAAAGTGTTCTTTTACTGCTGTAGTAGCTGTAGTATTGTTAGTTTGTTTTTCTCAATAAAGGCATTTGCCATTAAAAAAAATAATTAAGCAATTACCTATATTGCAGTCATAATAAACAACTAATCGACATACATTTTGTTAAGAGCTCGATATCTGTTTTTTACAGTAGTTTGTGCTTTAAGTTGTAAATTCTTCTGAGAGCTTTAAAATATTTACGACATTTGAGCCGTGAAAAAATCGTAAAAGCTTAAATGTAGCAATCTTCGGGCTCTCTATTTGGAAGTAGAGTTCTAAGAAAAAGTGACAAATTAGACAAAGTCGCCCCTTTTTTAAAAGAAACTCTACAAATGAATCTGCCTTAAAGGCTTATTACACCTGCCTAAATTTAGAAGCCTAAATTCAGTCGCCACTGAATTTAGTCAAGTGTAATCACATTTAGCATCCTAAATTTAGAAGAAAGTATCGTGCATCCTAATTTAGTCACTGAATTTAGTGACTAAATTCAGCCAAGTGTAATAACCACTTTATTAGGGTACCGGGGGTAGGCTTCCTTTGCAGGAGGTCGACTTGGTGGGAACTACAACAGTGCCAGTTGTTCTACCGTCTGAGCACTGAGCATTACTGTGCTTCGGTAGGAGGGCACTGTATCTAGTGACATTACTAGGCTGAAGAGTCTTAACATCTTCTGAGTCTTGAGTAAAAAGCGTTTGTGTAGCGCCTAGAATTTTACATCATTGTGAAATCCAATGTGGCACTTTACTGAGTAGGGTCTGAAACAGTAAGCTAACTATTTCAGAAAATTGTTTCGTTTCAAAAGTTCTGCCTTACCAAAACCTTCGGGATCGATTGTAGTAAAGTCCTTAGGTTCAAGCACGTACTAGTTTCAGTTCTTATTTATTGACGTCATTTGGAAACGTGACATCAACAAATAGCCAAAGAGTTGTGTCAGATGGGGAAGTTATGTTAGTTTACCTACGAGCTTAGAAGTAAAGACTTCCAAGTTTTGTTATTTATTGTTATATCTGCTATGTCGTACTCGACTTTAGTTACTTGGGAAAAGTTTAAGAAATGTATGTGAATTTGGTCTTTTTCGTCTTGGTTAAGGCTGAAATCTTTTATTAAATTGTGAAGAAAATGATGGAAGTATACTTATAATAGTTATAATATAATCTATAAAAGATATCTTCAGAGTAAATAATTGAAGTAAACATAATATTAGAAGACCCATAACATGAAGGATCCAAGCGGATTTATACCACTTTACCACTTCATCATCATTCACAGTCAGGAAAACATGTTCTTAAGTATTTCTATATCTATCTCCGACTATCTCGCATACCTAATTGTAATTTTGTGGAAATCAAAATTTACAGTATTTTGGTCCTTTTCCAAGGTCGTCACCATCTTCATATTAAGTTACTGTGTTTCGGTAAAAGAGTTCTGTAGCTAGTGAAATTACCGAACTGAAGAGTCTTAAATCTTGTGACTGTTAATTGAGAAGCGTTGGTGCAGTACACATGAAATGCACCTACATCTATGAGCGGCGTTGTCTCTTATCATCAGGGGAGCGTCTTGTCTCACTTGTCTTTCTTTCTTACTTCTCTGCATAAAAAGTTATCTATAGTAAATTAAATAACGTAAATAGTCTATTAACACTAGCAGTATAGCCTCTGCTGTAGTATAACCAAGCAAGCTCAGTGGAGCGAGACGCTGCGCGGGCGCAGGCAGTGCTGCCATGGCCGTGTGGTGCGGCGCGCGCATTCTGCCGCTCGAACGACGGGTGTACTCTATCACTTTAGTGGTGCGTTACCTTTTGTGATAGGGATGAAGTGATGTGTTTATAGTGCTATATTCTTATATAGGTTTATTTCCGGACCCTAAAAGGCCTTAGGTCTTCCTTTGGTCTTTTTGCTCGCATAATATGACGAATTTTATATTTAGATGTTTTTGCGCTATATTTAAAAGAAGTTTCCGGTTACTTTAATGACAGTTCTTTTAATTATATTTCCCTTAATTAAATTCGTTATATCGTGGGTGTGAGATGATCGCGCGTTGAAGTCCCTTAAACGGACCCTGAAACCCTGGAGTTCCGACTGTAGCAGCATCTTTGCCATTTTCTATACTTAACATTATTTTGGTTTTAATTGAAGAATTTCTAGTAACTACCTCTACATGTAGGTATGTAGGTTATAGCGAGCATTGAGTCATTCATTGCCCACGTTAAAAACATTGTTTTTATTCTTATCGTGGCAATAAATTAGCATATTTAATTCCTCAGAAAATTAGTTATGTACTAGAGGAAGTCTTGACTAAATAGGTTCAACCGCGTCAAACGATATACCCCTAAAACCCTTAATGCATCTACCCCAAACGCAGTTCAGTCGCACTTAATAAAAGTGTGAATAAATCTCCCAAAAAAAAATTGTTCATGTTTCAACTTGGTATTTTTTTTTATAAGATAAGATTTATCTGTTAAATTTTCGGAATTCAGTGTGATAGATACTTAATATTGTAGTTACTCGTTATCTATATAATGTTTTTGTACCGTTTCACGGTCACGAAGTTGATTGAAAAGCTTTAGTCCCATGCTGGTAAACTTTTCATGGCAATTGAGCTTTTGTACGTAAACCAAAATAAATGACCAATTCGTGTCCTGGCATGTAGAAATTTTCTGTTTAATTTTTAAAAATATCATTAATTTCATTTAAAAAAATGCTACATATTAACCTATTCGACTAATTGCATTTCGAGTTCGAATCAGTTACGAAATATAATGTTTTAGACATATAACTAAAAAAAACAAGTTTTTATATTTTAGCTTTAGCAAATGCTGACATAAGAGAGTAACAAAGGTTTCAGATTGGTTCCTTTTTTATTAAACGGTTTTATTTAGCTTACTCTGTTTGTTTTATTCTTTTTACAAGCTTTATATTACTTTCACCTGTCTGTTGTCTGTCTGTCTGTCTGTCTGTCTGTCTGTCTGTCTGTCTGTCTGTCTGTCTGTAATCAAATCTTGCAAGTTTAATTTGACCCACTTCCCGGTTTCCAATTGAGCTGAAAATTTGCATGCGTGTGTAAATCGGATGACAATGCAATATTTTTATGACATCGAGCTGATCTGATGATGGAGCTGGAAGGTGGCCAAAGGAACTCTGTCATAAAACAACGCAACCCCATCGAGTTTGGGCTCATTTGATTCGTCTTGACGAGTACTTTATGATGCAAGATGATAACAATAATTAAAGCTTGTTTTTAAAAAGTATTTTTTAAATTTCACTTGTTTCATTTTTCTTTTTTCTTGGGTCAAATTTAGTAATTGAAATTTCACCCTCTTCCTGTCAACCGATTGATCTGAAATTTGGTATACGCCTTTGGTTCTGGTGACAATACAATTATGTATATTCAATATTATTGGAAATCCAAGATGGCCGCCGCTACAAAATGGCGGACAACGTATTTTTTTTTAATCATATCAATATGGGTATCAAATGAAAGGGCTTGATAAGTAGAATACAGTGCACTATACAAAATTAAAATCCAAGATGGCCGCCGCTACAAAATGGCGGATAACCTTTTTTTTTCAATTTCATCAATATGGGTATCAAATGAAAGGGCTTGACAAGTAGAATACATTGTACTAAAAAGCCTTAAAATAAAAAAAGTAAAAAATGTTTTTAAGTTAAACGGTTTTATTTTAAACATATACTAAAAGCTAAAAAATAAAATCGTGAGGCACGTCAAATATCTAAATCTCTAATGAACATTTTCTCTGACAATTGTAGATATTTGACGTGCCTCACGATTTTATTTTTTAGCTTTTAGTATATGTTTAAAATAAAACCGTTTAACTTAAAAACATTTTTTACTTTTTTTATTTTAATTCGAGTCACTTATAATTTTCATCTCTTCATCTAAGTCGTACACTCCTGTCAGAGTGGTCGTGGTTGTTCTGATGCTCGGTCTTCTGCTTGGATTTTCCCGATGGATTTAACGATGTGACGTTTTTGTCTGTTAATAGCGTTGCGAGAGCACTGGGTCATAGATGCCTCTGTGGCCTTTTTTTATGAGGTCAGTTCAGCTAGTTTAAGAACGGCCTCTTCCCTGCTCTCTTCCCTTCAATTGGACCCTACACAAGTCTCTTCATAGAGTGCACTTTCCGAGAGAACTAAAAAACAAAAAGCTTAAATCATAATTTTCATACATCATTAATTATAATATTATCAAAAGCAATTAGTATCAAATGAAGTAGTAGGTATCCCTCTTCCATCCATTAGAACTTTTCAAATATTCTAGACCTTTTGTTTAACCATTAATTAAACAAAACAAGGGTTGTTATGTTTCAGCAAAATGAAAATCATTTTACGGTACTTTATCATCCCTTCATTGAATAAACATTTTAATATAAGGGTTGGGATAATACTGGGAATCATTACCATAATATTACTTTTGTGGCCCATTAAATTTTTCTTTTGATACAAAGTTGGGGAATATTCTAAAAACACATTTTCATTTTTCACAATTAGGTAGGTACTAACTTTTTTCGTTGAAAGGCATGTTTTGTATTATACCAGCGAGCATATACACTTCCCTCAAAAACATCGTCGTCTCTATTTGCTAAGGAGTTGAGTGGACCCATATCATCATACTCGTATTATCCAAACTTAATTATTTTTGTTATTTAGTCGTGGTTCTACCACTACAATATTTCTGGAATATAGAAATTCGGTGTTGGGGTACATTTACCCCTTGTACCCAACCGCGAAACGCTTGATAGAACAAAAAAAAATTAAACGAACAAAACTGTCATCCTAGCGATTATAGCTTTGGCGCTAGAGTCTTGAATTGTGCAACTTGAAGTTTCAGTACTTTGAAAACATTTAAGTCCTTTTTTTTTTAGTTTCACGCAGATCTGAGAAATATTTTTCCAAACACCAAACCAAACTTTGGGTTTGCAATCAAAGATCAGGCTCGCACAGTTGGTACCAACCATGAAATCTGAGAACACGATAATTTTTACCATCGTGACAGCAAATTGTCGATTGTAGCTTCTGCGAATCTAATTTCATTGTATGGTTTGAACTTTTGGCTACTTGTGTTTGCGGTTGCACCATAAATAATGGGGACAAGAGCTTAAAATCATGTCCGAAATAAAAAGACTATTGAAATAATTCATAATTTTGTGAACGTGAAAGTCGACGGATGTTTATTAACCTTTCATCGAAAAACTGTTAGACCAATTGGGCTTAAAAATAAATAAATAAAAAACCATTTATTAAAAAAAATACAAGTACACACAAATAACAACACTTATTACAAAGAGATCTTTAGACTCTGAACCACAGATCTAGAATAATAAGAAGGCTGCTTTTCAGCGGATTAAAGCACTGGACGCCGTTCATCTGATATATACGTAAATAAGCCAGGGAGGGATTTATCCCACCTTCTAGTTTTAGTCTGCTACCATCTACGGTCGCATCGTCGCTTAACATTACGCGAGATCGTGGTCAAGACTAACCTATAATGTATAAAAAAAAACGCATTTACTACATTTTATTTACAAATCGTTGTCAAATTGCAACAACAGCGTGATTATTCCGGTCCAAAATCGCTTCTCGTTTTGCTGGCGCTCACTGTCAAATTTTAACAAAATTTTGAAAAAAATCTTGAAAATTCTTACGATGCCAGTACAAACTCAAATGCAACTTCAATTTTTTTTAATTTAGCATCATTTGGGCGCCTTAAGTGGCGTTTTTGAAAATAAAAATGTGTTTATAGGTTATTTTTTTGCTTACATTTTGCTGCGCCGCCGTCTCTTTTTTGTGTAGAAAATAGGCCCTGCCCCTCAAGCACAGACGCTGCGTAGACTTGTCTTGCTGTCAAGTCAACTGTCATCCCATACATTCACAAAAGTACAATGTATGAGAATTGGGATGGCAGTTCTACTCTTGAAGTTTCGTCGGGATCCCGTGTGTCATGCTACGGCCACAGCGATGTAATATGGGTAATTTGGGTACAGAATCCACATACAGAACAACCACAAAACGTCAAAAGCTTGTAAAGAGACAAAGTTCGAGCGAATTTATCTGGCTTAACAGGGTTCAGAGATCTTTGCACTTGGCTAACATTTTAATTCTTGCCTTCATAATGAAGCTGTATAATATCTCTGTGAATCGAAGTCATTTTCATATTTCATAAGCCGGTGCTTCACAAAGGAGTTCTTTATGATAATCCCCTTTGTGATATCTTTGAGTGTGACAGGTCGCAGGGCATCAAATTAAAATATCTTTTGATACCTAATTAAGAAATTCATTTTTATGCTTATAACTCCTGTATGTTTTATGGAAATAAACTTTATTAAATAATTAGCTAGAGTTTAGGAAATCCAACCACCATATTTATGATGTTTGTGTCTTATCATGGTTATTGTCCCCCGTGCATATGGCCTTGCGAACTGAAAATTCTTGGTCGTGTGGCCAAACTTTAATCTTTTTTTGACCGAGGAAAATGCGTTACTCATCGTCACCCTGCGTTGAAGTACGCAGGGCGGTATAATATGGGACTCGACCGCCGAAGATGGGCACGGCGCGGATACCCACTAAAATACCTGGAGGTGTTCCTGCGGGACGCTACAATGCCGGGGCAACGGGTACGTCGAAGCACACTTCCACGGCCCCGAGTCAAATCGAAACCTATCTCTACATCTACATCTCTACAAAACAATAGCTTTTTACATTTTGCACAAAAAACTGACCTTAGATAGGTTTCCTTCCCTTTCCTATGTTTGTCAGCCCCCCTTTATTTCTAATAATTCCTCCTGCCTTAGGGCAACTGGTAGAAAATTAGAAAATATTATTGTAAAGCATTAAGTTAGTCCTAGCTATGTGCTGAATAATAAATAATTCTTTTTTATAAAATCAAAACGTTACACTTAACACTTCTAAAATAAATCAAGTAGATAACAGCAAATCTTATTATTTTTCATGAAAATAAGCCCGTAACCTTCTTTTACGAGGAAAACGCAAATAGGGCAAAGCGAATTTCAGACCTTCGTCAAGAAAATCCTTTAGCAGGGGATTTTCAAAGATTTGTGGAATATTTCTACTGTTACAGGCATTTATAAAATGAGACATTTCTTTCTGTGAATCCTAGTTATTAAGATATTTTCCTGCTCAAATAAAACTGCCAAGTGATAGTTGGAATTGTGCTTGTAGGAGGGTTCTGTACAAGTGAAGAGTTGTATGTTCTGCGAAGCCAGGGAGGGCATTACCCCGCTTTTTAGGTTTAGTCTGTACCATCTCCGACTGCATCGTCGCTTAACATAATATAAAAAATATTTATCATTTTTTTTGTATTACAATATAAAATCAGAGACACTACAGTGCCATTTTAATTATTATTTACCCACTGAGGGGCAATTTTGGTTCCGTACATTTTGTAAGTTCTTTAATTTAATTCAATTTATTTATTTAACACAGACTAAATTCAACACGTTTACTATTTTAATTAAATTAAATTATAAAACTGAACTATTTACTAATTACATTCTATGACTTATATAATCTTACATCCCTAACAATACAAGTAATGGGATCCGTTTATATGTCAGTGTGCTAGACTTAAGGCTTCTTATATACATATATGCGCAGGTTTTTATGTTTATAAATGCTCAAAAGATATAGCCTAATCTTTACAAAGACGGACGGCGAGCTTTAGTAAATTGGTTCCGTTGGCTTCTTTAAGATAGAGAACCCTACATTTTTCTTTACAGTTCCGTAGCATAAAAAAACTTGCCTTAATTAGGAATGAAGCGATTAAAACTCCGTTAGGTAAATATTACGATAGAGAAAACTATTATAATTTAATGCCATTAAAGTCGTAACGTTAGTTTAGGCGCATGAGTGTATTAAAGGCTGGCGTAAACTACGGCAGGTCGCACATAACTTTTTTATTATATTGCTCCAACATGGGTTAAGCCTAGGCTTTGGATAAGGGTACACAGTGACGTAAAGCTCGTTTGATCTTTTAATTTAAAGGTAGTGGATGACACTTATTGGAGTCTCTCTTTGAGTACATCCACAGCACAGGTCTCCGACCACAACAACGGAGGTATGATGATTAAAAAAAATAGTACTTCTACAGAAAATTTACTATTATCCCTGTACTGCCCCTCTGTTACACACACACCTATACCTATTATAGTAGAGCAACACTAAAAAAATATTTTAGACGCTACGAAGTGCGCGTGGGTCGACTGGTCCACTACTGGTGTCACTACTGGTCTACTGGTAAATAATAATAAAAAATTACGCTACGCGATAATAAACTAACAAAGTAATTGTAATTTTAAGTACTTTTTGTTATGTGGCCACAATAAAGAGTAATTCTATTCTATTCTAACAAAGCTGTTATTTCTTTACAGATAGACCCAAACACAGCGTTCTTGCGAGCGGCGCGCGCAGGACAACTCGACACAGTCGTCGACCTCCTCGACTCCGGCGCAGTCAAAGACATAAACACATGCAATTCGGTGAGTTACGTCATTTATCATCATCATCATCACCACCACTTGGCGTAAATGTGATGAGCGTAGATCGAGCTACGTAGAACTTTTTTCTGTTTTTAAATAACTTATTATTTATTTATTTTACGGGATAGCGAGAGAAATTTCATTTGGCACAAAATTCAGCAAAAATTTGCAGTAACTTTTTAACTCTGAAATACACATTATTATGCCTTAAGGATTAAGGATCATCATAGGGTCAAAAAGTTAGGAAAAAATCATGTAAGTCAAAATCAAATCGTTAAAACTATGTAAAGTAGGGATTTTTCAAATTGTAGGACCTATATATAAAGATCGATTTAAATAGTTTCTGTTTTGAAATAACTTATAACTGAAAAAAAAATCCTACTTTACGGGATAGCGGGATAAATTTCATTTGGCACAAAATTTGGCAAAAATTTTCAGTAACTTTTTGACTCTGAAATACACATTATTATGTCTTAAGGATTAAGGATCATCTCCAGGGTCAAAAAAATCATGTAATTCAAAATCCAATCGTGAAAACTATGTAAAGTAGGGATTTTTCAAATCAATCTCTATTTAGATATCCTACATCTAAATAGAGATAGATTTGAATAGTTATTACAAGACAAGTTGGCCATAATATGACCAACTTGCTATTATTAACAGTAGTTAATATTATTAACAGTAGTTTTCTACACGCTGAGCCGGTTGGATCCAATCCCAAACGGCATGAAACTATGTCAACCATAACTCCACCGCTGTAATCTCATAGGAGTTTATTGTTACTAGTACGAACATGGAATGAAAAGTAAATTGTGTGTTGTACTTTTGAAACGTTCATTTACTCGTATTTACACAGCCTAGACATGTGGGACTTCGTGGCATGTGAAAATTTATTTCAATAACACTGCGGATTGAAAAAAAGTGATCATTGAAAACCTAATGAAATTTTTGTAAAATGTTTTTATTATGGTCACAATAAAGAGTACTTGAATAGTATTGTAATTTTGTAATGGACTGGCTTAATGCTTATTATATTAATCCAATTTTGTGCTCTGCATCTAGTTCGATTTCATAGATTTTTGTTTAAATTCTAAAGAAAATCTTTGGCCAATCGTGTGAGGTTATACGATGATATTATGATGGCGCTTTCGCATTCCGCTACATCCAATCTGAATCCGTAAAATGATGGTCGTTTTATGCACTACAGCTGAATTATGTCCTTTATCCGTCAATATCAATTTCGGATTAATAAAGACGGGACGAAGAAAATATTTTTATTTATTGTAAAAAATCGCATGGAGGTACCTACATAGTACTTCGAAAATCAATATTCAAATTAGGTCACCCGTCATGACGAATTCGGATCGGATTCGTACCGGACGAAGTGCGAAAGTGCTCTGAATCGGGAAGGTATGCAATTTTTTTTATTGGCATGCACATCGTGAATCGTGACCGCAAGACCGTTCGGCGGCATCGATTTCTGGTGGAATATTTGTGCTTAATAGCTGCGCCCAGTAGTTTTACCCGCTGTACTGTAGTCTGTGTTATTCCAGGGTGTAAGCTATCTCTATACCAAATTTCAGCTCAATCGGCCGTTTAGGCGTGAAGAAGTAACAAATATACACACTCACAAACTTTCGCATTTACAATATTAGTGCGATTATTCGGTGCAATGACATTTTAGCTACGGTTGAAGCTATACCATCAGTTCTTAAATTTTTGTCACACAAACCCTTTTTTCGTACCATCAAACATTTTTCTCAGAAAAATGCTACTCAATTTTGTCCTTTGAATGTTTGTCACACAATTCAATTTCGTAATTTATACTAAGCAAAGACCACACACAAAGTTTTCCCTCTAAGTACATTACTTTGTATAACCTATACTAAGTATATAACCCGTCATATTTTATGAATAATATTATGATAATCGTATTCATGCACCATAAAAATATATAGTGCATGTCATCAGATAGTAAACACCGGTGTATTGAGGACATCCTGGCAGGTTGATCGTGAAAAGTATTACGTAGATGCGCTATGTAATATGCACACAGTATACAAACTATGTTATGAGTATAGCTACGGCTACGTCCGAGAAATAAATAGTGAGGCGGAATGGTTATGAAACGAAAAATAAAAAGAGAATTATAGACACAGATAGAGCTGACTTGCGCCAATTTTCTGCGTCTGTTGAAAAATACATACCCACTCAGGCAAATTTTCCAAATATAAGTACACAAAAAATCAACTGAATCTATAATCTCTAACTGCCTTAAACTTGAGTTTAATGATTTGTTCAAGAAATTCATACGTACATTGTAGATAATTATAAAATAAATGCTTGTCAAATTTTATCAAAATCTTTAAACAAACAATTTTTTTTTTAAACAAGCATTTATTATTATTACTATATAGCACTATAAAGTACTCGTCAAAACGAATCAAATGAGCCCAATCTCGATGGGGTTACGTCGTTTTATTACGGAGTTCCTATAGCCACCTTCCAGGTCCATCATCAGATCAGCTCAATGTTATAATAATATTGCATTGTCATCCAATTTATACATGCACGCGTAATTTCAGCTCGATCGAAAATCGGGAAGTGGGTCAAATTTAACTTGCAAGATTTACAGACAGACAATAGACATTTGAAAGTAAATAAAAGCTTGTAAAATCGGTCCAAATCACATGATTTTTATTTAATTTTATTTTACAATTTTAGGAAAACTTACATCTAGGTCTTAAATTAGGGTACTGATGATTGATGATGATTAGGGATGATAGCCGATCTAATCTAATAAATATACTCGAACCACATCAGTAGGGTAGACTGGGCAATTCACTATAGATCCGCACTTTTATTAACCGTTTCAGGGTCGCTTCATAATCGCTAGTCGAGTTTTATTGCGTTTCATTCATAAAATCGGGGAATTCAGGGTTAAGCGACCACACCTTTGCACCGTGTAATGGCTTACCATTTCAAAATATAATCCTGGAAAATTAGAAAGATTGTTTTGGAAAGATTGAATGGGAAAAGTATTAGATAGGTAACTCATTTTAAAACACAACAATATTATACAAGAAATTCAATACAATTAATATTATAAAAATTGTAACTGGTCTTATTGCTAATAGCGAATTCTTCCAAATCCTCAGATCCATAGATTTAAAATTGTTAACATAATACTTATAATGTAAAATTACTCTTATGAGAGTGCAAACGAAATGCAGGAAATGCAGTGCAAATGCTCGAGAAAAGTGTCATATTATCAACAACAAAAAAACACAATAAATGTCTAAAAACTATTTTTTTATAGAATTTAATACGCAGCGCGAATAACTGCACCAAATAGAGCGTCGACTTTGAAGATGCGCTTTAAAGACGGACAGCTAAATAACCCGTTTAATTAATCATCTACCAGTAATTTCCCTTCGATGGGTGCTTTCCACCATAATTATCAGGATGTCACAGAAAAACACTAATGGGGCCTCCGAGGCTTACAACTTACAAGATAGCTAGCTTAGCTAGTTTTCCACTAATACATTATTTACTTAGAAAATGTAATAGAAGATTTTTCTTCACTTCCTCTTTCAATAAATATTTATTGTAATGCTCGGATTAGACGACTTTGCTATAAACCGCCACACGTTTTTCATTAGTTTGAGTTTATTTTTTAACTGACAATAAAAAAGGGAGATGTTTGCGATTAATTAAAATACGAGTACATATAGGTACATAATTTTTATGAATTACCGATTCCTCGAACCGATTTGGGAAGTTCTTTAGGCAAAAAAAATAGCCTGGACATTTCTGCATTTCAGAAGATATAATTACGTAAAATTGTTGATAAACGAATAATTAAATTGAATTGATTCTAGCGATTTCTAATAATATATGTAAAAGACAGTCGTTAGGTCATGTTGCAGAATTTTTAGTTCTCTTGGCGACCTGAAACTGCAACATAAAGGTTGACCAAACAAGCTATGTATATATTGTGATTTGACTCTGACAGTGTAAGCAGTGCAATCTGGTGGAGTATAAACCCCTATTATTACTAAATCTATCTAGGTGTTCATTGTTCTTTTAAATACCCATTATGGCATAATCTAGGGAAAAGTTCTTCGAAATTGAATAACGGGGCTCTAAAGAAAGTGCATGGCTTTATGCATAAGCCGACCTAATTACAGTGCAAAGTTCTACGCGTCGTTGCTTGTGAATTCTGCGGCGATTAACGCAAGTGCGGTTGAGATAATAGGTGGTTAGCGCCACAGAATGAGTAAGGAAATGTACAGCACCAATTTTTGTTCGGGGACACATAGTTCCCAAGGACTTCAACTTTTTTGACAGTGCTTATCCGTAGTGCACCCCACATTACATTACATTCTAACCCCCTTTCACGTTGAACGCGGACCTCACTCCCCCGCGCTCAACATTTTAATTTTTTTATTCGTTACACTAGTGTGACCTTGAGTTCGACCGCTTCTAGGGAGTCAAAATACCATATATCTCTTTACCGTGCTAATGTGATCCACAGTCTACAAACGCTCAAATTTTGTCAGCGATGTCGCAGTCGCTTGAAAATGTTGAGAATGAACGTTCTCACGTTGCAAAATAACAGGCAACTTGTAATTATTTTTTTAAAGCCCACTTGCGTGTTATGAAAAGTTGCCACATATAAAAAAATTCAACAAAATCACTGTCGAGAGTAATTGACCTTTGTAAAAGCACAATGGCATTGGGAGTCGCTGCAAATTGTATGCAATGACTGTACGAGTAGCAAGAGTAGCGTCTTGATATAATAATATTACAGTTTACTGTGGGACGGGAGTTGCTTGTCTTAGGACAATGTTTTTATATGCTCGGGCCGCGCTGAAAGGTTTTACATGGTTTTTTTACTTTGTTTTTTTTACTTTCAGTTGAAACTGACGTGACAATTCATTTTGATTGTTAACTTCTATGCCATTTGTTTTCGCTTTTTTTCTTCTGTACATAATATACCTGTCTGGATTGACGACGCCACGCCGCATCCATCATTAGCCGATACTAACATCTTGTTATGGCCTATCTAATCTCAATATATAATCTGTGGTTGGTGTCGTTGCTTGGATGGTTTTATGCATAATGTTTCGTGAAATTATTCATTCTTTATTGCTTAAGCATGTGTAAATAATTAAGTGTAAAAACAATGCCAAGCGTAACAATAAAGTACTAATGGCGTAGTTTAGAGGCATTATTACGCGTGGTTTCGATGTTGGACTTCTCATTATTAACATATAATATGATTGAAATAGATAATGTTAGGGTCCACCTTTCTCCTAATTTTGCATCTATTTAGGTTTAAGATTAGGTATCGCTTAATTAAAACACCACAATTTTATACAAGAACTAAGAATTACATACAATTTGTTATAAAAAAGTGTAACAAGTGGCGGTCTTATCGTTTATAGCGAAATCTTCCAGACAACTCAAGGCTTTGTGCTTTGCAAACAAGAATTCTTCTTCCTTTATTAAAATGATGTAGCTCTCCATTTCGCAATTAATTCATTATATAAGATTCTCGTTGCCATTGTGGGAATGAAGTGATTGTTTAATTTGCAATGTCATCTCGTCTTCCCAGAACGTGGTTTCGAATTTCGCCGGAACAATGTATGAAATACATTATGGAATTTATACATATGTAGACTATCTGCGGGCCGCCGTTTCACCCGCGTAATTCCGGTTGCCCTGAGAAAATCGGGATAGTATAAGTAAAGTTTTTTTTTTATACAACTAAGTAAGAAGACGAGCATGACGCTCTCCTAATGGTAAGAGATAACGCTGCCCATTATTAGTACAGTGCTACTCAGTATTTTACAAAGGTAAAATTCTGGGTGCACTGCGCCAACGCTTCTTACTTGAGAGTCATAAGATGTTAAGACTCCTCAACCCAGTAATTTCACTAGCTACAGTGCCCTTCTACCGAAGCACAGTAATGTTTGCACATCACTGCTCAGGCGGTAGAATTACTGGCACTGTTGGGGTACCCACCTAGTCGACCTCCTGCAAAGGAAGTCTACCCCCATTCCTTTGTATTTAGTTATGTGTAGCGACACATATAGATAGGTCAACACATATCGGGTTCTGCTGATGTAGCGGAACATAATTGGGGGGTACCGATTCCTAAATATGTTTGTTTGTAAATATGTTCATGCCGAGATTTATTGCAGTCTATTTAGTGATGTTTGTATGGAAAAAGCAACAAATATACACAGTTATCTTCACATATATCCAGCCAGCATTTAATCTAAGTTGGGACCATTTTAAACCATACATTCACTACTCATTCTTTTATGGTTTTGCCTTATTCTTATATACTTATCTTTTATGGTATATGGTTATTGTTATGTACTGTGTATTTATTGCTCTTTCACGCTCTAACCGCTTGAGCTGAAATTTTGAATATATTTAGCTTAAACTCTGGAATAACTAAAAGGCTTTGATCTCGATCAGTTTTCCCACGGGATCCGAACTTACGCGAATGAAACAACGAAGCGCATGTACTATATTCTAATAGATAATGTACTCGTATACCTAACTCGTATCGTAAATATCCCAGCTCCAATAACATTCAATGACTCGCGCATTTTTTCCTATCTATTATTGTTTCTAATTACTCCATAGGAAATTAGTGCCACCGTCGTGTTTAACGCACGACTGAACACACAATGTGATAAATGAATTCTATAAATAAACCATAATTTACCTATATCACGAAGTCAGTGGTATTAGGGACGTTAATTTGCTATTACTTATATCATACAATATCAAAAGAAGTACATAGACTAAAGGAAAAAGCGGCCAAAATTCTACACATATTCCACATAAAGCGGGTCGTTTTGTACTGGTGGTAGGCTTCGGCCGTGGCTAGTTGCCACCCACTGGACAAAACCGTGTACACTGTTTTGTAGGCTCATGGTGATTACCACTTATTTGGGAATCTGATAATGCCTTTAACATGACTCATGACCTAGCTACTTCTTGGGTTAGGTTTTGATTTTTTCGGAAGAAACATATATTATGTAGAAGTGTTTGACTGTTGTAAAAGTGCCCCAATTAGGCTATTATTTAAATAAATGAATTTGGAATTGGTTTGAAGCTAAAACTTCTTATAACAAGCTCTTTGTATGTAGTGATTCTGAAAGAGAATTAAATAAAAAGGAATCCATTTAAAAAACATGCGATCAGATTCCTATAGCTCCGTGAATTTCAAACACAGAAAGAACGCGTACCACTCGTAATGGCATTTTAATTAATCCAAACGATTTTAATGGCGAGTACCGATAAATGTTGCAATGCTCTGAATTCATTATTCATGCAATCAGACCGTGAAATATTAAAACAAATATTAACGTAGTCGAGGCTTGACGTAAGCTTTTGAAATGTTTTTATTATGTGAAAAACAAGTGGCTCTCCGAGAGGTGCGTTTACTGTTTTTTTTTATTTCATGTCTTTCCGTCAAAATAACCTTAGTGCACTCATAAACCCTGGATGTGCTAAATGCATATTGAAAAGCTCCCCACAGGAAAGTTGCATTTGGTCTGTGAAGGGCTTTTACAATCATGCATTCAGTTAGTTTTCTTCTTCATACCGCTAAGACTTAGACAGTGGTCTCTTTTTTATGCAAAGATGTAAGAAGACGAGCAAGACGCTCTCCTACTGGTAAGCGCACGGACACCAACGCTTCTTACTCCAGAGCCAAAGTATGTTAAGGCTCTTCAGCCCAGTAATTTCACTAGCTACATTGCCCTTCTACCGAAGCATAGTTACGTTTATACATCACTGCTCAGACGGTAAAATATCTGGCGCTGCTGGGGTACCCACCTAGTCGACATCCTGCAGAGGAAATCTACCCCCAGTCTTTAGGCTTACAAAAACATCCAAACAACTTAAAAAGACTCATAAAATATAACGTTTTGTTTTCAGAACGGGCTAAACGCTCTGCATCTCGCCGCGAAAGATGGACACATATCCGTCGTCGAGGAGTTACTCAAACGAGGGGCGATCGTTGATGCAGCCACCAAAAAAGGTGAGAATTTTATAAAAATCTTTCCCTCGCTTTGAAGGAATCTTTTCTAGAAAGGATATGAATAATTAAACAGTTTTCGTCGACTGCGACTTGGTGAAAACAAGTCCGATCCTGCGTAATAAAAAGGAAAACGTGGAATAAACTTGATAGAGTCACACAATTTTCCGGTAAAAATGTCAAGGAGCAAAAAATCCGATACTCATGCACTGTATTCTATATTAAATTCGTTGTCATTATTTTCAACCTGTTTTGTTCCACTGCTAACCAAAGGCCTCCTTTCTCTCTCTTCATTTATCTTTGTTGTGCTATGGTTCCCTGTTCCAGTAATGGAATCCAGTGCCTCTATGATGCGCAAGTCGTCATATATCTCGCATGAAATATGATTTAATTGTCAGTTTAAGTCGATTTGCGCATTAAGATGTGCGGCCTAAGGCCCTGCAGGTCTCCACGACGTGTTCTTTAGTCTTTCTTACATTCTAATCTTTTTTCCAGGAAACACAGCTCTCCACATAGCATGCCTCGCCGGCCAAGAGTCGGTGGCCCGAGCGTTGCTCGCGGCGGGGGCGAAGGCCGACGCGCAGTCGGCGGCAGGTTTCACACCTCTGTACATGGCCGCGCAGGAAAACCATGCAGGATGCGTCAAGATGCTGTTGGCTGCTGGTGCCAGTCAAACTTTGGCTACAGAGGTAGGGTAATTTAGTTTTTTACCAATACAACTTGACTTAAGAAATTATTTGTAATTGCCAACTATATGTATTTCCAAACTACCATAAATATCCGTAGTAAAAGATGAATGAAACCCCTCATTTTTCTGGAACTGAAGACAATATAAACAAAATTCAACAAAAAACTATTCATTTAGTCCAGTATGGCATTTCATCTTTAGCGGTAGCGATCCAACAAATATTTTCTGTTCGCACACTATCAAAGAATCCATTCCAAAGGCAATAAAACCCTTCATATATCCTCAACGGAAGGCGATATAAACAAAATTAAACCGAAAGCTATTAATTCCTTCCAGAATGGCTCCACACCTCTGGCAGTAGCAAGTAAACTCCCAGAAATATCCGTAATAAAAGCGACTGAACCCCTCATAAGTCCTCAGAGGAAACCAATATAAACAAATTTAACTAAAATCTGTTACTTCATTCCAGGACGGGTTCACACCTCTAGCAGTAGCGATGCAGCAAGGCCACGACCGAGTGGTAGCTGAACTGCTGGAATCAGACACGAGGGGTAAAGTTCGACTGCCCGCGCTGCACATAGCCGCTAAGAAGAACGATGTTAAAGCTGCCACATTATTACTAGAGGTCAGTTGGTTATTACTTATTTATCATATTGATTTCTTGATTGAATTCTTGTATAAAACAGATGCCAGTTCTGTGTCTTCGTCACTAAAAAGATAGGCTCTTGCAAAAGTGCTCCATTGTAGCCTATTTAAATAAATTAATTTTGAGTTGAGATTTGAGTCTACATAAGCCTCTTACGAACAAACAAATGCCAGCATAGCAGTTGAAGCTGCTGATATGACATATTTTCCAGATTCCAGATAGGGTTTTTAATAAAGTTATATAAAAAAAAATACAGTCCTTTTTTACTACTAAATTTTAACTATTCTTAAACTTGGTATGTAGTTCAAACTTCTACCTATATGCGCTTTTAAGTTTTAGCACGTTACATGATTTAGTTTTAAGTCTATTCTATAACATTTTGATCTCAATAAAGATTTTTTTCTTTTCAATAAGTATTATACACCTACAATTACCGTTTTTCTTCAGAACGAGCACAATCCCGACGCCTGTTCAAAGTCAGGCTTTACTCCCTTACACATAGCGGCTCACTACGGCAACGTGGCGGTGGCTAAAGCTCTACTGAGCGCCGGGGCCGACGCGGGCAGGGCGGCCAAACATAACATCACGCCACTGCATGTGGCTAGTAAATGGGGACAACTGGCCATGCTGGATCTGTTGATTGAACATGGTAAGTTTATCGTCATCTTCATCACCACCACCAGTACACCAACATCAACATCAACATCATCATCATCAGCAGCAGCAGCAGTCGTAGTATGTCCACTGCTGAGCATAGGTCTTCTCACAGATCACTAAACTAGTACTACGGGTCTTCCCTTAGAACTCTGATCCACTTGCGATTGCATGCAGTCGGCATCTGTCGGGATCCTACATTGTTATTAGCTAAATCAGTACAGCATTTTAGGCGTTAAAAGGTAGGTTATAAACACACCTATCATACTTTCGCATGTTCATCTATTCGTAAGGCGCCCACATTAGGCCACAGAGACTCTTGACGCTCGACGATATCGCCACAACACCTTGGCGTTGTCTCCGATTACTTTCGTCACCCGCTCGTCAGTCGCATAGTTTAATGTGAGGTGACCTTAGACCTACCTCCTGACTTACCGATTAATATTGTTATTCAGGTGCTAACATAGCGGCAGTTACTAGAGACGGTTTGACTCCTCTGCACTGCGCGGCTCGATCTGGTCATAGCAACGTCGTGTCCCGCCTGTTACATCACGCCGCACCCATTACGAACAAAACTAAGGTATGTTTGTACTACCGCGGATGAGTGCTTCGGCGTACCCTCAAAACGTCATAATTTCGAGGGTATTATGGCGTTCTGCAGAAACACCCCCGGTTTTAATGGGTATCCTCGGCGCGCTCATCCTTGGCGGGGAAGTCCAAATACCACCCTGCCCTTCCTGGATAAAAAAGTTATGTTTATACTAAAGGGGTAAAAACAATACGGAATACCTGACATTACCTGATTTTGTCTAATCCATCCTGAACTTACTGGGCCCATAACCTGACATTTAATCAGTTTAATTCCAAAACAGTCTAACACCTCTGCACATGTCCGTGCAAGGCGAACACGTGGAGACGGCTAAGTTTCTGCTCTCGGAAGGTGCTTCTATCGATGACGTCTTCTAAAAAGTCTATACTTAACTTACTGAACAAAAATTCTATCCTTAACTTACTGGGCCTATAACCTAACAAGTAACAAGTATTATTCCAGAACGTTCTAACACCTCTCCACCCCGGCTGTTTCCTATAAGATATGTAGGAGGCAGTCGTTAGGTCATGTTGCAGACCTTGTAGGAATCTTGGCGACCTGAAACTGCAACTTATAGGTTAGCCACACAACCTATAAATTGTGACTTGACTGACGGTGTGAGTAGGGTAACCTGTTCTATTGGAGTATTAACCCCTAATTATTTATTTAAATGGACAACGATGTTTTCGAAACAGTTCCAGCGGTTTTCAAGTTTGCAATAAAATGTGCGTCTCTTATTGAAAGCGAGCTTGACGTCGCCTTATTTTCAAGTTCACTTGTTCAGAAAATTCCATCCCTTACTGGGCCCATAACCTGACATGTTTAATTCCAGAACGGTCTTACACCTCTCCACATGTCCGTGCAAGGCGAACACGTGGAGACGGCTAAAGTTCTGCTCTCGGAAGGCGCACCGATTGATGACGTCACCGTTGACTACCTCACGGCATTGCATGTCGCGGCGCATTGTGGACATGTTAAGGTAAGATTATTACATACAAACAAACATTATGAAAAATTGATGAAAGAGAGCTTGATGCTTGTTTGATGTTACGCTCTCTCGCTCGCACTATTTGACAAATTTTGAAATATAAATTCATAGAATATTTTTTTGAAAATTCCTTAAGATCAGCCGTCCATAATATTATTGCACACATTTTAAAAGTGTTTTCAGTTTGATATATTAAAAAAAAGCCTGAAAACAATTTTTGAAAAAAAAAAAATTTGCTTTCATTGCCATTTTTTTGATAATAGCTGTGTTATCTAGGTCTTTTATGTTTAACTTAGAGGTCGCCCATCAATTACGTCTTTAGATAGATAAATAACAACTTCTTAACATTTCAAAGGGGATGGTTGTGGTAATGGGAAAAAAGTTTTTTTTTTTTCAAAGGTCTTAAAGGCCTAACATGTAATACGATGATTATGGATGTCAAGTGTCAAGGCAGTTAATATTCGATTTGCTAGTACTACCGAAGCCTATATTGCGCTTAGCCTGAATAGCGCTTGGCCTATTTGTTTCTTTTTTATTACTTAATGATAAAATATACCTTGCCAACCCTCTTTAATAATGTAATTAGCTGTCAAATCTCCTTCTTAACGTTATCTTTATTTCTGTTTGCAGGTAGCCAAACTCCTTCTAGATCGTAACGCGGACGCAAACGCGCGCGCGCTCAACGGTTTCACACCTCTACACATCGCTTGCAAGAAGAATCGACTAAAAGTTGTCGAGTTACTCCTCAAATATGGCGCCAGTAAGTTACAAATTAAATATATTGTTAGACTATATTCTATTTTTATTTAATTATATAATGTAGGGTAGATAATGTGGTGGTAGGAATTCATGATTGAATAAAAAGAAGATTTTGTCCACCTACCATGATTTGGTTTTAATTTAATGTCTCAAGTTTTCAAATTGACATAAGAATAATATTATTAAACCGCAAGAGGGTTAAAATCTAAGCTCATTCAATTTATTTTTGGTTTAAGATTCAAGTTGCCTCATAGCTTTAAAGAGGGCCAATTAAATTAACATTCATTGTTCCTATATGCATTTAAAAAGTCTTTTATATAATTTTGTACTAGTAGTAGTGTTGTAAATAACATCAAAAGTCGCGATAAATTTTAAACAGCTTCAAAAGACACGACACCCCTAACTCATGTTCGAGTTTAAGTAATCTATAGTGACCAAAATGCTTTTGGTTCCAGGTAAATCAGCAACAACCGAATCCGGTCTGACTCCCCTACACGTAGCCTCATTCATGGGCTGTATGAATATTGCGCTGGTGCTGGTAGGGGCTGGAGCAGCGGCTGATGCGGCTACGGCTCGAGGGGAAACTCCGCTGCACTTGGCTGCCAGGGCTCATCAGACTGATCTAGTGAGGGTGCTGCTCCGGAATAATGCCAAGGTTAGAGAAAACTTCTAGAAACAGCATTTGTATTAGAGATTAGACTCATAGTCCTGACCAAACGAAGGGAAACTCCGCTGCACTTGGCTGCCAGGGCTCATCAGACTGATCTAGTGAGGGTGCTGCTCCGGAATAATGCCAAGGTTAGAGAAAACTTCTAGAAACAGCATTTGTATTAGAGATTAGACTCATAGTCCTGACCAAACGAAGGGAAACTCCGCTGCACTTGGCTGCCAGGGCTCATCAGACTGATCTAGTGAGGGTGCTGCTCCGGAATAATGCCAAGGTTGGAGAAAACTTCTAGAAACAGCGCTTGTATTAGAGATAAGACTCATAGTCCTGACCAAACGAAGGGAAACTCCGCTGCACTTTACTGCCAGGGCTCATCAGACTGATCTAGTGAGGGTGCTGCTCCGGAATAACGCCAAGGTTAGAGGAAACTGCTAGAAACTGACCACTCGTCTTAGATATTAGACTCTTCTCATTGTGCAGCGGAGTTTCCTTTAACTAGGTCAGGCCTAGTTAAAGGAAACTCCGCTGCACTTGGCTGCCAGGGATCATCAGGCTGATCTAGTGAGGGTGCTGCTCCGGAATAACCCCAAGGTTAGAGGAAACTCCTAGAAACTGACCACTTGTCTTAGTGATTGTGTCTTCTTATCGTGACATAGTAAAAGGAAACTCCGCTGCACTTGGCTGCCAGGGCTCATCAGGCTGATCTAGTGAGGGCTCTGCTCAGGAATAACGCCAAGGTTAGAGAAAACTGTTAGAAGATAACCACTTGTCTTATAGATTGTGTCTTCTTATCGTGACCTAGTAAAAGGAAACTTCGCTGCACTTGGCTGCCAGGGCTCATCAGATTGATCTAGTGAGGGTGCTGCTCAGCGCCGGAGCATCGTCGCTGACCATCAGATTTTTGTGGCATTACAATCGCGGAAGTTTTCAAGACTGAGATGACACAATAAGGAGGCCTATGTCTCACCGGCAGTAAAAATATACTTTGAGGCAGGTTTCTTGGTGCCTGAAGAGTGCACCTACAAGCATATAATTTAGGATATGGCAATCGATACATCTGAACGAGAAACTTCGTCATTTCACCACATAATCGTAGCATCTTTAGCATCTTAAAATCTTCAAACGAAAATCGAACCTATGTGCTTGTCATAAAGTCTATTATCGTTCGTTTCAGGTGGACGCCCGAGCCCGCGAAGAACAGACCCCGCTGCACGTGGCGGCTCGCCTCGGACACGCAGACATCGCTGCATTGTTGTTACAACACGGTGCTGACGTCACAGCTACTACCAAGGACAAGTATACGCCGCTGCACATCGCTGCTAAAGAAGGTAAATGGAAAGGAGCTTTTTATGTTATATATTTGCAGGGATATGCCTTCCATTTCAGATGCGACCTGTCGAAGTACTACACCTTTGCCATATATTCATCTGCCAAGCAGCAATCGTAGCCATTACTAGATGCTGGATTGAAAGAAAGAAAGAAAGAAAAAGTTTTATTTACGACAAATTACAGCATTAAGGTACATAAAACAAAGTCTAATATATAAAATTCTCGTGTCACAGTTTTTGTTGCCATACTCCTCCGAAACGGCTTGACCGATTTTGATGAAATTTTTTGTGCTTATCCGGTATCTATGAGAATCGGCCAACATCTATTTTTCATCCCCCTAAATGTTAGGGGTAGTCCACCCCTAATTTTTTTTATTTTATTTTTTAGACAAAATTTTTAATTTGTATTTTTTTATGATACAACATACAAAAATACATACAATCCTCAATTTTCACCCTTCTACGATCAACCCTTATTATTTAATAGCCATTTTAGTAATTTAATCATTTTTCCTCTCCGGTCGAAAACTGATCAATCGTCATTTAATTAGTTATCCCCGCCAGATGTCTACAGGTGTCACTTCTGACCCAGTAAACAGCACGGAGTAGGGATGAGAACGAAGCCGGTCTCCTTTTTTTATCACTCCCTAGATAGATAGATAGATAACTCTTTATTGGAACACAGAAAATATACAGAAATAAACTTAAAAATAAAACACAATATTATAATCTATGTGTTACAATTGGCGGTCTTATCGCTAAAAGCGATCTCTTCCAGACAACCGTGCAGGATGTGGAGAATATTGCTATTGACATGGGTTTGTGGTGTGATAAAATAATAATTATACAGTAGGTATATTACAAAGACAGTGTTTAACACAGTTGTCGGCCATCATTATTGTTTATGCATCAAGTGTAGTAATAACGTTGACAATTATTATTTTGCTATCTCAGTGTTCTTTTTACTATATAAAAATAAGTCGGGTTTTCCTTCCTGACGCTATAACTCCAGAACGCACGAACCGATTTCCACGTTTTTGCATTCGTTGGAAAGGTCTCGGGCTCCGTGAGGTTTATAGCAAAGAAAATTCAGGGAAAAAAATTCTACTTTTCAAATATAAAACAAAAAAATATCTGGTGGCGAAACGGAGTTCGCCGGGTTTGCTAGTAAGTATATAAGATAAGGAAAAAGGTAAGTATATAGGATAAGTATGTAGGATTGAAAGGCAATGTTATCAAGGAAATTATTGGGCATGTTTAGATTTAACTACTAATATCTCAAAGAGAAACTGCCCTGTGCAGTACCGGTACCGCACAGATTTTTGTATTTCAGAACAATGGTTGACACTGTGTGATGTGTTATGGACAATGATGCTTATAGCATTGGGCACCTGATTCGTTCGTCTCGTTACTTTTTATCGTGAAAAAAAGTCCAAAACCATAATAATCTGACTAAATAATTTACCGAAAGCCGTTGACAATGACTGATACTAGACACCGCGTCGGCAATGCCACTAATGTTGCAGACATAAGCGACGGGAACCATTCGGGAGCTCACATTTCGGAATCCATTCATTGGAACAGGGTCCCGAGGTTTACATCTTAGCTTTACACCACTCTTCTAAATATTCGCACCTGAAATTTCCAATCTCAACATCCCCAGGCAAAGAAGAAGTAGCAGGCATCCTCCTAGATAACAACGCACCAATCGAAGCGGAGACTCGTAAAGGGTTCACCCCACTACACCTCGCCGCGAAGTACGGCGACATTGGCGTCGCTAGATTATTGCTAGCTAGGGGCGCACAACCTGACGCTCCCGGCAAGAGTCATATAACCCCGTTACACATGGCTACTTACTATGGACATCCGGATATTGCACTGCTTCTTTTGGACAAAGGTATTTTATTTTATACTTTGTCTTTTTTTTTTAATGCGTTACGCATCATCACCCTACGCCCGGGGGTGCGGTGTGGTTTGTGGGACTCCCCTGTCGAAGATGGGCGCGGCAGGGATACCTATTTAAAACCTAGAAGTGTTCCTGTGGGACGCCATAATGCCGGGGCAGCGGGTACACCGAAGCACTCATCTGCGGCCACTAACTTCGTTCCTTGGTTTTACCCACTGTGCTCTTGTGTAATTCCAGGGTTTGTCAACGTCAACTCTAAGTAAAATTTCACCTCAATCGGCACTCGTTTAGACATAAAAGAGAACAAACATCCATTCAAACTTTCGTACTTTGTTAACTGAATACAACACAACTTGGACTGATGTGTCCTGATTCCAGATATTTCTTTGATAAGTTTGAAGAGTAGAATTCTGTTGTGCGAATCTGTGAAGATTTTTCTTCTCTCCATTTACTTTACCAAATCTACTTTTCTATGCCAATTTTCTACTTTTCTTGGCTTTAGGAGTTTAAAATGTCCCAATTTTTAAGCTAGTGTAAATATAGTAGCTTGTTTTAACATGTAATTTACAATACGAATTTGATCATAAGTATATATTCTTATCGTAAAATTGCACATTTACACACACCACATCACAAAATTAGTTTCAAAATCAAATCAATAGCCATTAGACACAGATCTTTGGCTCTTTTTCTCACACACTGTATTTATCATAATGACATCCTTGTCTAACTGTCACTGTCGTTTCACTCTACATATTGCTATATTTTTAGCTGACTACAGAAAAGCAAAGGTTCGTCAATATTTTAATAGATGTTGACCAATTACTCGAAGTCGGGTCAACCGACTTGCACAATTCTTTTCCCAAAGTTTTCGGGAAGTATTGTGGACCTTGGCGGTCCTATTTTATCGGAATCAATCAAGCTGTTATGAACTTGATGAATTAAAACGTTTATTTAACTTTATACAGCATGTTAAGACCCATTTTTATATGGAATGACCTTCCTCTTGGGTCAATCATTTCTTCATCAATCGTCAATCTATCTGCCTAAATTCAAAAGGGGTATTTTCAAAGTCTACCAGGGCCGGCAGCGCTCCATTAACGCCTCTAGTGTTGTAGGGGTCCATAGGCGTCGGTAACCACTTAACATCAGGTGGACCGACTGCTTGTTTGCCGCTCTTAACATAAAAATAAATAAATAGACACTGACATTCAACGAGCCACAAAATATCACAAATTCAATACTTTAACTGGTTTTTCTACTAAAGAAAACGTTGGCTAGGGTTCGCACAGTTTGTACCACGTAGTAGCTAGAAGCTAGACTGATGTATATGTACCGTAGGTGCGTCGCCTCACTCGTTGGCGAAGAATGGCCACTCAGCTCTGCACATCGCTTGCCGACACAACCATCCGGATATTGCCTTCGCGCTGCTTGAACACGGTGAGTTGGGACTTACTTTGCTCAATAAACTACTATTGCAAAATGTAAATAACTATTGCAGAAATTAGCACTGGCAACTTTATAGCAACTGGCTGTTTGATATCGCACTCCTAGATCTAAAGGGAAAATCAAATATTTACTACTTTGTGTTATGCACACCTACTTTACAGTGCACGAAGACACAGTTTTATGCATTTTCTGAAAAAATATTTTGTGTTGACGACTCCCTTTGGACGATATGAAATGACTAATATATATTTTTAAATTAGGTTTATGATATAGCTAGTTGTTCCAATAGATGCGTTCTGCAAAGCGACTTAGATGCACTGGGGTAGAGTTTGCGATTATATACAGTTACTTGTTTATTTTTAAATGTACTTACGTTCAATTATGTTCTTCTAAAACAATATCTTCGACTACGAATCGACGGCAGTTTATAATCTTACTAGAATTAACTAGAAAAACGGTTCTTACAATTTTGTAATCTACATTTGAAATATTTAAGACAAATTTTAGAATACATAATATTAAAATAAATAAATCCATTAAAACAATTTTATTACAATTTGTAGACGCGGATCCCAGTGTGAAGTCTAAAGCCGGGTTCACACCACTGCATATGGCAGCTCAGGAAGGTCACGAAGACTGCGTGGAAATGCTCATTGAACGAGGGGCCGATGTCAACGTACCGGCTAATAATGGTTAGTAAACAATTTAGGTATAATATGTAGCTCGATCACGCGGCTCTTCCCGCGTGTAGAAATAATTTCTTAGTGGAAGTCTGCGTCATATAAGGAAGTCTGCCCCTGGTATTTTGTATATAACTTAAATTTTAAAACTTAAGTGTCTTCCGCGAGGATGCGATGCACTTTTTAATTCATGTCTTAAAAGAAGACCTATCAACTGATCTATCAACGCACAGCAAAACCGCTGAGTAGATGTGATGAAAATTTGGAACATAGATTTGTTCCAAATTTGTAGGAGGTGGACTAGTTGTGTATTGTGTATTCCAAACAGTGCCAGCTATTCTCTGTGTGTCTCTGCCCTTATACTGTGTTTCAGTAGAAGGGCAGAGGGCAGTGTAACTAGTGAAATTACTGGGCTATAGAATTTTAACATCTTATGCAGTTCCACTTTCATATGTAAAATCCTCAGTGGGACTGTACTGATTATGGGCAGCGCTATCTCTAACCATCAGGAGAGCGTCTTGCTCGTCCTCTTACTTTGCATAAAAAACATAAATCAAGAGTTTTTGCTCCCAGGTTTAACCCCAGTCCATCTAGCGGCATCAGAAGGTCGCACAGCAGTTCTACGATCCCTGGTAGCCGCCGGCGGACAATGCAGCGCTCGTACTAGAGATGGATACACTCCCTTACACGCGGCCGCTCATCATGGCCACCACGCGGCTGCTCGAGCGCTTATAGCCGCCGGTGCTGACGTCACAGCCACTGCTGCACACTCGTATGTATCTATATACTATATATTATATGGTAGCTACTGGCGGACAATGCAGCGCTCGTACTAGAGATGGATACACTCCCTTACACGCGGCCGCTCATCATGGCCACCACGCGGCCGCTCGAGCGCTTATAGCCGCCGGTGCTGACGTCACAGGTACTGCTGCACACCCGTATGTATTACTAACTTACTATATGCTCGCGGCTTTCTTAGAGCAAACTCCTTTCTTAGCGAGATCTATATCATAAAACCTATGTATGTTACCGGCCAAACCCGATTTCAGAACAAACTAGTTTTGTCTAGGCTAAATTAGTTCTTCCTATACGAGATAGGGTAAACAAATATGGCCTAGCCCAAACTAATTTGTCCTAAGGCTGATAGGATAAAACAGTTCAGGCTAGGCCAAACTAGTTGATCCTGATATAAATACGTACCCTCTAAGATTAACTGGTATGGTCTAGTCTAAACATTATAGTATATCTAGAAGATCCAGGGAGGGCGGGGTGCCATGCCAACCCCCCTTCCCCCCTCCCATGGAGCCGTCTATGCCTACTACATATAGATTTCTACATTTAGATGAATATTGTCTCGTAGGTTCACTCCCCTCCATCAAGCAGCGCAACAAGGCCACACTCTCATCATCCAGCTGTTGCTCAAGAACGAAGCCGATCCCAACGCGCTATCTGCTGTGAGTTCATCAATATTAATACACCTATTATCCTGTCACGGTCGCCATATTATGTATGCGCTATACCTTTTCAGAGTTGCATAATAATCTTTCTGGCAACTAGTTTATTACCGTAACTAGTTGCGCCCAGCTGTTTAATCCGCTGTACTGTAGCAATTATTTGTTAATTGATGTGTTATATGTATGGAGTCACAGGCTCTTACATAAATAATATCCTAGTTATAATATTATAGTTTTTAAATCTTCCTGTACTGTATGTTTTTCTTTCTGGCAAATAAATGTTTTTCATTTATTCATCTCTATACTAATCGGTCCACCTGTTTAGGCGTGAAAGAGTAACAAACATACATCCAGACATCCATAAATTCTTACAATCTTTTACGTTTATAATATTAGAAAAATTAATAGGATGTAGCTATGTCCATTTGAACAGAACTTAAATCTGCAAGCTGCACCTACAAAAATAAAATTTGTGCGTGTACTAGTTTACACACGTAAGAAGTGAAACTTCTTTAATTAAATTAAATTTTAAATTTATAAATTTTTTAAATTCATGTTCATTGGAGAAAGTGAAAGTACTCTTCGTCTGAACCAACCGTGGTAGGGGCAAGAAACAAAAGACGGCGCGTAACTGAAAAATGTGACGCGTAACTGAAAAAATGTGACGGTAATTTTTTTCCAACGCCGATAAAGAAGTTTCACTTCAAAAATTAACGGGGGTCATAATAGATTCTTGAAACAGCTATTTTCTAGAAGAAGAACTTGGATCCGTTTCTGGGTAGGTTCAAATTCGAATTACGAGTAGGTCTCTGTCATGGAAACTCCACAATCCGACTGAACCTCCCAGTTCACGTATTTCTTACCGTTTTTCATAACGTTCCAGTATATTATAGATTGTTAGTATACAAAGTTGGCTAGGCTAATTTTTGTCTGTTTTGTAATTTGCTAATTTTTATATATGATGTTTTCTTTTTTATTTTATAATGTGAAAGTATATAAAACAATTAGTGCTTATTAATAATATGTATAAAATTGCTTGTGCTGAGCTTAGCAGTGCGTTTAGGTGTTTGGATCGATGTCTTGTGATTTATTAGGTACCTTTATTTAAAAAACAATAATATAGAAAAGATAAAAAAAAGTGTGTGCGTGTAACCTTTACGCGCGATTGAAGTAAAACTTCAATTTAATATCCCGTGAACATTCACGAATTTTACTCGACACTGGCAAAATGCACATGTTGCCATATTATTAAAAAAAAAAAAGAAATTAGACAGACCATAGTATATGACATATACTTACAACCAATCAGAATTATTATTTTTAAATGGCGGAAACTACACAGACTATAGTAAGCGTTACTTCCGTCAGAAAAAAAAAAGTAAGCGTTACTTCCGTCAGAAAAAAAATCTGAGTTACTCCCTAGTCGCGCCTAAAGAAGTTTTACTTCAAAAATAAAAGGAAAAGAAAGAAAAACACATGAAATAAAAAAGAGAAAAGGGAAATTAGTAATAATTGGAAATTGTTGTTTATAATTAAGTTTTACTAACTTTGTTATAAGGGTGCTGCAACAGCAATAGCAGCAGGATTTATAAGTGTATAATAAAAAATAAAAAAAACGTTCCAGTATATTTTCTGCAGTCTGCATGTGATAATATAAGATGTGGTGCATAATGATAGATAGATAGATAATCCTTTATTGAAACACAAAAATGTACAAAAACAAACTTAGAACTAGTATATAAAACTAAGTGTTAAAATTGGCGGTCTTATCGCTAATAGCGATCTCTTTCAGACAACCGTGCAAGGAGAGGAGAGCAATTGTAATTCACATGATCATATAATATTAATTATACAGAACGGACAGACAGCGTGTGCGATCGCGGACCGTCTCGGCTACATCAGCGCCGTGGAAGCGTTGCGGCCCGTCACTGAGAATACGCTCAGCCAAGCTGTTGGAGACAGCGGTGAGTAGTTTTATATCCTTCTAGAACATTCTGTGCCAAATTATATTGCTAGACGTATAGAAAAATATTTACAAAAAATACATTTTTATACTGTGATGATGATGGCCGTTTTCGGCATCGGTGATAAGGACAGGCATTTAACTAAGATTGGTAGGGTGTAGGTGTTGTACCCTTATGTGTTATTCAAAACCCTAATATTATAGAGGATAGCCCCTGGTCGGGCCTTAAGCCTTTTTTATACTATACCGTAGTTATATTTGTATTGCATTTGTGTGTTGTATTTGTATGTGAACCACGACGCCACGACCCAAGGTCCAATAACTGGAGTTTTTTATAGCGGAGAAGACATCTACACTAATATTATAAAGAGGAAAGATTTGTATTTTTATATTTTTGTATGTTTGCAACGAATAAACTCAAAAACTACTGGACGGATTTAAATAATTCTTTCACCATTAGAATCATACATTATCCCTAAGTAACATAGGCTATGTTTTTGACTAAAAATAATTAGGGATCCTTATTAAAACTTCGATAATGTTAACCAAGGTATGAAAATTCAAGTCGTAAATTGTCTTTCATCGAATGCGCTGCGGAAACTATGGACGATAGAACCAAAATATGTTCTACAATATTAAAGTACACATTATTATCTAAAAAAAAGTCCGCGGTACCATATAGCCAGGGGGAGGGCATCGGCGGATTTTTACAAGCTTTATATTACTTTCACCTGTCTGTTGTCTGTCTGTCTGTCTGTCTGTCTGTCTGTCTGTCTGTCTGTCTGTCTGTCTGTAATCAAATCTTGCAAGTTTGATTTGACCCACTTCCCGGTTTCCAATTGAGCTGAAAATTTGCATGCGTGTGTAAATCGGATGACAATGCAATATTATTATGACATGGAGCTGATCTGATGATGGAGCTGGAAGGTGGCTATAGGAACTCTGTCATTAAACAACGCAACCCCATCGAGTTTGGGCTCATTTGATTCGTCTTGACGAGAACTATATGATGCAAGATGGTAATGATTATTAAAGCTTGTTTTTAAAAAGTATTTTTAAAATTTCACTTGTTTGTATATCAACACTGGTTGTATTTGCTACCCCACTCGTAGCGCCACGTGACGCGCCGTTTAGTAGCGGCCAGTTTAAGGAACTACGCGGGCCTCACGGAATATTCTCTTTAACAAAAAAATCACGACTTCTTATTTTTTTATAAAACTGTTTACCGTATTATTATATAATAAAGTATACATATAAAATATCTAAATTTATTAAATCGATTTTAATATCCCCAGAAATGTAAAATAATCCTCAAAATTATGATTATTTTTTGTTCTAGCGAGGGATCAAGTTATACTGGTCAGGCAAATTGCCTCTCTTTCTAATAAAGCGTATTCTCCAAATAGCTATCCTTGTCTACTGACTCGTATTTAGCCAGTGTTGTGAATATTTCGCCGATTGAATCGATGCATGATAATCGATTAGAGGACAAATGCATAACCACATCTTTGACCAGGTCTAATTGCATGCTATCTTTAGGTACAACTAGCGCATAATATGTTCTGTAGGCCCATGTCCTAGCTTCATTTATTCCTATCCAGTTTTACCCATTGAAAAGTACCTACTGATACCTATTGTCAAGAGCCTAGAGAGACTTATAGAGCCTAAGCTACCTATTTTACCAAATTTGATTAGTTCAGCTGTAAATATGTTAAAAATAGCTAATGTGTATGTTCATTAGAAAATATTCCAAAATAACATTGCAAGAAATGAGTTTTAAGGGGTTTGCCCACTATACCGTACCAGATGCCCGTTTGCATTTCTTCTTTCTCTCGTATTTTGCCCGTGTTCAAAACAGAATCTAATCACGAGAATGCAGTACCATTTTCATTTTTGCATGCCTATCAATATAATATGTTGCTTACATGTTCAAGCATCTTTACGTGTTAACCTTTTTCGTTGAACTGGCAACAGATGAACTTTGATGAGTTTTCTTTATTAATAACGGAAACAAGTTTATATTATTATCTTTTTATCGGTCATCATTCGTGGCTATAAACCCGTACACTCACTGCATTCTGGTCCCTACACGCAGTTGTTTGGCAACATTGCATGCCATGCATAGACCTGTCAGTATCAGCAACATATTCTCAGCGATATTTATTGTTAACGCTCCGTGCAAGGCTCGCAACGATGTTCTCTTACTTTTCAATGCATACAATACTGCCGTGGTATATATATAATGCGGTTATCTACCAAAACCTAATTTTGAGCTATGAGCAATAATGGCATGGGCCAGATGTTCATATTTGTAAATAAACGGCATAAACTCAGTTGTATTTATTTCGGCTTTGTGCCGACCGGTTCGATCCTGTACGAGGATCTTCTTTAAGGAGTAGCTGCAGTCGGCACGAAGCCAAAGTAAATACAAGTGAGTTTATGCCGTTTATTTACAAAGGTGAATTTAAATATTCACGAATCGTTTAGTGTAAAAAGGGCCCGATGTTATTTTTCGGTTTGGCATGTTCCTAAGACAATTATTATTATTGTATGATACGGTATAAT
Organism: Hemithea aestivaria; assembly: GCA_947507615.1. Classification (NCBI taxonomy): domain Eukaryota; kingdom Metazoa; phylum Arthropoda; class Insecta; order Lepidoptera; family Geometridae; genus Hemithea; species Hemithea aestivaria. The sequence continues at coordinate 5,916,238 of OX382348.1, forward strand.
GGACAGTCACCTTGAAGTCCATGTCATTTATAAGTTGACAACTAGATGGCAGATGATTTTTTATAGTGGGTTATTCTCATAAAATTTTATCATGGCAGTAACGTCACAATTTATTTTTTAACCCCCCACGCAAAAATACGGGGTGTTATAAGTATGACATGTCTGTCTGTCTCTGTATTACGGATTATTTTTTTGATTTTTTTGAGATTGTTTTTTTTAGGTAGAAATAGTCTAGTGTTCTTAGCCGCCATGAAATGGTGATTACATTTTTTTCCACAACTCCCTCAACATGGGAATTAAACGAAAAGGTTTGATTAGTAGAAAACTACAAACTATAAAAAACAGATTTTAATAAACTAACATCTGAAAAACTAAAAGATGGTTGCAACCACAAAATTACATATTTTGAATGCGTTGGGGTTTTTTTTTTAATTTTTAATTTAATTCACTTGTGTTGTAAAAATTGGGTAGTTCCCGTGTTCCCCACTATTCGTCCCACTAGTGGGGCAGGTGGTACTGTCAAATATTTTTTGCTTCTCACGCGCCCCACTGATTGCGTTTTAGTGTGGCGGGTGATAATATTAAAAAAAGTACACTTCACGCGCCCCATCAGGGCGCTGTAACTCATGCAAAAATATAATTTATTGGGCACGACTAAATGATGAATGGTGTTTTTAATGCAAATATTTTGCGAAGAACTAGGAGATCAGAAATTATAAGGAACTATGTACTATTTAGAAGACAAACAACACATTAGAAAATCATCCCATCTGATAATATATTATTAAAATCTCGTATTGCGGTTATTTTAGTCGCACTTTCCTGATTAATTCGAACTTTTATGTACCTTTGTGTAATTTATATGAATGGGATAACATGTGTTTTTTTCATTAATAGACGCAGGTACAGGCAAAGCAGTACAAGTCAACGAATACTCGTATGTAAGACTTCATTTCAATTATGATCTCCTGGTACCTTTTTCTTGTTATCTACCTTGCAAATATGTAAAAGTGATGGAAGAAATGAAGGGTCTTGAGGAAATCTTCATTTCAAATGACAACTATCAAAATTAAAATATCAATATCTCGGAAAGTTCTCGTAGTCTTAGGCTGATGGTGTTTTGGAAGAACCCGCCCCACCAAAACGCGATCAGTGGGGTGCGTGAGACACAAAAATTATTTGACAGTTTCACCTGCCCCACCAGTGGGGCGGATAGTGGGGCACGCGGAAACTACCCAAAAAATTTGATTTCAACGAAATTTTAACATAAATAAAAAGTAAAGTAAGTAGGTATTTTAGGATGTATCAAAAAAATATGACACGTGAAGTTGCGTAAAGTTACCGTCATTTTCGTGACAAGAGATCATCTCGTATTTTGGTATATAAAAACTATGGCGAATGCGAGTCAGACTTGCGCACAAAAAGCTACGTATCATTCATTATCTATACAACAGGGAGACACTTATATAAAATTATGTCTATTATTTATAATATTTACAATATTATCATATAACCTCTTGTTTAGTCGCATCACGCGGCGCTGCGAGTAGGTTAGTGAAAACCTACAGTATTGATAAACAAATATAAAATTTGCTAAAATATAAAAATGCTCCGATGCCATTCCCCTGTTTTTTTTTTCAATCGAGATACCTACAAATTTAATATTTTATTTTTTATGAGCGGATGAGAATATACCATCCACATAATGAAAACGTCATTTTTTGTTATAGACTAAAATAAGTTCCGAACAAGAAATGAAAACTCTTTTTAAAATTTATTCACCAAAAACATAAAAACCTGACCTCTTTTTAACCCCGAAGCAAAAACGACGGGGTGTTATAAGTTTGACGTGTCTGTCTGTCTGTCTGTGGCATCGTTGCTCATGTACTTTGTCTTACTTCTGGGTCCCGTACAGATGAACGGATTTTGATCTTGTTTTTTGTTTGAAAGTAGAGTCGAAAGGTAGTCGAGAGTTTTCTTAGCCGTGTTTGGTGGAAATCGATCAAAGATGGCCGCCGCTACAATTTGGCGGATTATTTTTTTTCTTCACAACCTCGTCAAATGTAAGGGTATGAAATGAAAGGACTTGACTAGTAATATATATGCATTACATTTAATACATTTAAAATCCAAGATGGCCGTCGCTAAAAAATAGCTGATTAATTATTTTCTCCATAATCCCGTCAATGTGGGCATCAAATTAAAGTTGAAAGGGCTTGACTAGTAGTAGTATGTAGTATATATTATTATGATAAATTTAAAATCAAAGATGGCCACCATCCACAAAATAGGTAATTTGGAAAGCGTTGCGTAGGGGGCAATTTTTTTTTTAAATTTAATTCACAAGCTTTTTTTTACATTCGCCTGTCCCGTTGTCTATAATCAAATCTTGCAAGTAAAATTTAATCTACTTCCCAGTTTTCAATTTAGCTTAAACTTTGCATGCATGTGTATAAATCGGATGTCTTTAAGAATCTAAATTTATATATGGAAAGAGTGACTGACTTATTGACTGACTGATCTATCAACGCACAGCATAAACCGATAGACGGATTGGGTTGAAATTTGGAATATTAATAGGGTTAATGACGTAGACCTCCACTAAGAAAGGATTTTGCCATGCGGGCAAAGCCGCGAGCATAAGCTAGTATTTCATATTTGACTTGTTTAAAACTAAAACGCTATTTTTGCTATAAGATGAAATCGGAACTAACAATGTCTTTGGAAAGCAAAAGTCTTCCTTTATGATTTCCGACATTAACACCATTTAAAACAAAAGATCAGATTTGCAACCGTGCGTATGTTCTGCCTCTTAGTCAAAAATATTATATTATCGCTTTGTAATCGATTACTTGGCATAATCGAGTTTTAAATTGAAACTTTTTCGTTGCCCATCACTAAAACCAGCGTAGCCAATAGGAAAAGTGGGCGGAGTCGTCAAATTGTGAAAAAATTTATTTCAAGGAAAACTTTGTCTATTGCCCCTCTATTGGATATGTCCTCGATGCATATAGCTAACTATTGTAGTTACGTCACAATAACTACTTATTTTAAAGAAATGTTATCACAAACCAGACAATAGCGAAAAGATCACGTTATTCATGTCTTGGTATGATTCCTTATCTAAATAAATTATTTCATAATTAAGGTGGTTTCAGTATCTGTAGATTGCTTTTTGAATTATCAAAATTGACCATTGCGTTCAAAAGAAATCACGATTTCAAAAATATCAATGTTAAATACTGCTGTAGCCGCGCGGCTCATTCGCGCGGTCGGCTCCATACGCAGCGGACGCTACCGACGTTGAATATTTTGATTCAATTAAGTCACGTTTAAATTTAGTTGAAAGGTAGTTTGACTACCATGAATGTATTCAAGGTAGTTTTCAACCCAAAATGTCACGGGAACGGGAACAATCTATGTATATACTATATACCAATATATCCAACTGACTCATCATCGCATGGGATAAAACCGCTGGACCGATTGAGCTAAAATTTAAACAGCGTGTTTTTTAGGTAACGTAATAAGCAAGCTGCAATAAGAAGGGATTTTGCGAAATTACCACAGGAACGGGAATAAAATGGAAATCTGTAACCTTTGAGTCTATCAAGCTGAAATTTGGTGTAAAGGTAGTCTTACTACCATGGAAAAATTCAAGATAGTTTTCATTTCAAAATTCTTACGGGAATGGGAACAAAATGGAAATTTGTAACCGCTAGGCCTATTAATCTGAAATTTTGTATAAAGATAGTTTGACGACGATAGATGAATAGATTCAAGACAGTTTTCATTCCAAAATTCTTACGGGAATGGGAACAAAATGGAAATCGAGACGAGTGCTTCGGCGTACCCGTAACCCCAACAAAGGTGTAGAGTAGAAACACCCCCGGGGTTTTAGTGGGTATCCCGCCAGTTGTTTTTGGCGGGGAGTCCTACATAACCACCTCACGTCCCCCCTTGTGTAGGTGGTATGCGTAATGCATTTCCCCGGGTAAAAAAAGGCCTATTACGCTGAAATTTGGAAGTTTGACTGTCAGGAAAGGGTTTACAATAGTTCTCATTCATAAGATAGAAATATCATAAACTAGCGGACCTGCGCGCACTTCGTAGCGCGTAAAAGTTAATTATTATACCTATTGAAATTATTTTATATTTTCCCGGGAATCTCACATCCTTTTTGAGTCTCAAGCTTATTACCTACACCAAAATTTACCTAAATAAAGTCAGCGGTTACTGATTTCCCGTACAAACTTCCACCGCCTCCCATATATACCCTCTTAAAGATTGATTTCTTTAATTTATGCTGTCCATTCCTAAGACTCAAACAAACTTTGTACTAAATTACAGCTAAATCTATTCAGTGGTTACTGATCCAATACAAATCTGATCCCTCTTTTTCCCACTCAAAGACTTCTAGGATAAAACCCCGAACCATGACTATTCCATGACCTATTTGGAGACTCGATATACATCTATATCGAATTTCAGCTAAATAGGAGCAGTGGTTACTGATTTCCCATATAAAATCTGAGCCTCCCCCTCCCTTACTACTCCCTTAAAGGCTGATTTTTGTGATAAAATCTGTTTTATGTCATTGACGGATACTCAAATTACGTCTCAATATCAATTTTTTAGCTCAAAAAGGTTAGCGGTTACTGATTGCCCATACTAAACTATGACCCTCCCTCCCCCTCCCCCTCCCTTCCCTCTTAAAGGACGATTTCGAGAATAAAAACTATTTCATATCCTTACTCAAGCTACATCTACACCAAAATTCAGCGACATAGGAGAGCAATGGTTACTGATTCCCATACAAACTCTGACGAGGGGTCAGAGTTTTTCCCCATTTTCCCCCAATAAAAGGGCTAATTTCATAGATAAAAACTATTTGATGTCCTTTCATGACACTCAACCTACTTCTATACCAAATTTTAGGTTAATAAAGTCAGCGGTTCTAAATTTCCCAAACAAACTTTGACCCCCCTTTTCACCCCCTTAAAATTAAATTTTGACTTAAAAACTATTCAATGTTCCTGAGCACAACTAAAATAATTGTTTTACAAAATTTCAACTCAATCGGTTCAGCGGTAACGGATTTGCATACAAACTTTTTACAGGAATAATTCCCGTTCCCGTAGGAATTTCGTAAATTCCTTTCTTATCGGTCATCTAAGTTACTTAAAGAACACGCTGTTTAAATTCCAGCTAAAAAAGTTTAATGGTTATCGATTTTGTTCAGAAACTTGCACCCCCTTTTCCTACCTTTAACATTGATTTTGGGGATAAAAACCCATGTCCTTTTATAGGCATCAAGCTACCTTTGTACCAAATTTTAGCTCAATAGGATCAGCGGTTCCAAATTTCCCTTACGAACTTCGAACCCCCTTTTCCCCCCTTAAAAGTTGTTTTTTGATATAAAAACTATTCAAAATTCCTGAACATAGCCCAAGCAATCATTTTACAAAATTTCAGCGAAATCGGTTCAGCGGTAACGAATTTGCATACAAACGTTTTTTGGGAATAATTCCTGTTCCAGTGGGAATTTTCCAAAATCGCTTCTTATCGGTCGCCTACGTCACATAAATAACACGCTGGCCACATTTCACCTCAATCGGTCCGGCGGTTTTGTCTGTACGATGATGAGTCAGTCAGTCAGATTACCTCTTTATATAATAGTATAGATAGGATCACAAGTTGTAAAAAAATGAGACTAAATTCATGTTAAAATGCGAATTTAATGTTCGTGATCATTGTCTATTTCTAGCAATATTTTATTAAATCTGTAGATTTTTCATTGAAATATTTATTGCGTAGGTCTTATTATTTCATTTTATTTTTTTATTCATAATGGCACCCGAAGCGAAGCGAGGACGGGCCGCTAGTTATTGATAAAGAATAACCATACGGCAACAAAATGCATATTTCTTATTTCATTTGTACTTATATAAAATCAACAAAAATGAAGAAAATAAATACACGACAAATGACGAAATAACCAAGTACATCGGTTAATTTTCTATGGACGCGGTCGAGGCGTGGCGTATATGGAAACCCTTCCTCTATTCAGCGCCAGTATGGATCTGGGATGCGGGAGCTTTTAAACGACAAAACATGCAGTTTGAGAGTTTAAATGCTACCCTACTTTTAGTTCTGACATGCGGGAGGGTTTACGTACGCAATATTACCATTATAGATTGGAAATCCTTCCAGTATTCAGCACTCAAGTATTTTCGATCTGCGGAAACTTTTGATATTGAATGTTTAGTGTTTGTTTGCTACTATTCTTGTAGTTCTGAATACTGAATGAGACGGCATTGTTAAGGAAATGTAATAAAAAAATACGACAATAATATAATTATTCTATAAACTTTTATTTGTTTTTATTATTGATACCAATGCCAATTCCAATGTTGTACCCACCCCAATATCTGTTGAAGGATCGGTACTCGAAGTTGTGGACTTATATATCTATCTAGGACAAGTAGTCCAATTAGGTAGGTACAACTTCGAGAAAGAGGTCAACCACCGAATCCAACTCGGTTGGGCAGCGTTCGGGAAATTACGCAATATCTTTTCGTCCGATATACCTCAGTGCCTCAAGACGAAAGTCTTTGATCAATGTGTGTTACCAGTGATGACTTACGGCACCGAAACGTGGTCCTTCACCATTGGCCTCATCTCGAATCTCAAAGTCGCCCAGCGTGCTATGGAAAGGGCTATGCTCGGGGTTTCTCTACGAGATCGAATCAGAAATGAAGAAATCCGTAGACGAACTAAAGTCACCGACATAGCCCGGCGGATTAGCAAGCTGAAGTGGCAATGTGCAGGCCACATAGCGCGTAGAGCGGATGGCCGATGGGGTCGAAAAGTGCTCGAGTGGAGACCACGGACTAGCAAACGAAGCGTAGGACGTCCACCCACAAGGTGGACAGACGACCTTATAAAGGTCGCCGGAAGACGCTGGATGCAGATCGCTTCCAACCGGTACATATGGAAGTCCAAAGGGGAGGCCTATGTTCAGCAGTGGACGTCCAATGGCTGAGATGATGATGATGATTATTGATACTAAATATGGAATATGGTATAATCGTATATATCTAGTACAGATCTTGCAATACAATTTTTAACTAGTTTTGACTCAGTTTGAGTTTCACACTCATATTTGGGGTATATCATATTATGGTACCATAGAGTTGATCAGATGATGACGGTAGTTATTGGTGAGTGGATATTAGGTGGGTAGTTGGTTTGGACCCGCGCGCACTTCGTGGCGCGTAAAACAGTCTACAAATACTACCTACATTTAGTCATTCATTTATTTCTAAAATTAAATAAAATTGAAATGAATTGAATAAAATAAAATAAAAAAGCAGCAGCTAGGTATAACTAGCGAAATAAATGAATGACTAAAGGTAGGTAGTATTTGTTGACTGTTTTACGCGCCACGAAGTACGCGCGGGTCCACTAGTTACACATAAACTTTCCTCTTGAATCACTCTTTCTTTTAAAAAAACCGCATCAAATTCAGTTGCGTAGTTTTAAAGATCTAAGCAAATATACGTCAGACAAGCGTTTTAGTCAAACAGATTTAAATATTACTCTGGAAACAATCCCCGAGTTCAGATCGATAAATTTGAAAGAGGTGTGAGTTGTGTATACGTTATTATGGTACCACCGAGTTGATCTGATGATGACGGTAGTTGGTGGGTAATAGGAGTAGGAGTAAGAGTCAGAGTTAGAGTTGAAGTTAGAATCAGAGTAAGAATCCAGAGTCAAGAGTAAGAGTTAGAGTAAGAATCCAGAGTCAAGAGTAAGAGTCAAGAATAAGAGGTAAGAGTCCAGAGTAAGAGTCAAGAGTAAGAGTCAAAGTCGAGAGTAAGAGTCGAGAGTAAGAGTCGAGAGTAAAAGTCGAGAGTAAGAGTCGAGAGTAAGAGTAACAGTAAGAGTAGTAAGAATAAGAGTAAAGTAAATCGTTTTTATTTTAGAAATAAATGAATGACTAAAGGTAGGTAGTATTTGTAGACTGTTTTATGCGCTACGAAGTGCGCGCGGGTCCACCAGTTATACGTAAACTTTCCTCTTGAATCACTGTCTACAGTACTATACAGACATGCGTTTTCATCAAACAGATTTAAATATTACTCTGAAAACAATCCCCGAGTTCAGATCGATCGATCTGAATAGCGGAAGGGATTAAAGTCGCAATCAGAGAATGAATGCACGTAAAGGCTCCCGTAGCTCAGATCGGTCGCGGTGCTGAATAACGGAAGGGATTAAAGTCGCATTTTGAGAATTCACGTATGGAAAGGCTCCCGCATCTCAGTTCGGTCGCGGTGCTGAATAGAGGTAGGGTTTCAATATACGCCGAGGCGTGTCGAATCTTTGATCTACTTATAAACGTACTGGCGACCGTCGCGGTACGTACGACGTTGCTTACAGGGTTGTCACATGTCTAGGGTAAATCACCAGGTATCCAGGTATATCCCGCCTTCTAGGTTTAGTTAGCCACCATCTACACCCGCATCGTCGCTTAAAATCACGCGAGATCGTGGACAAAGGCTAACCTAACAAAATCACAAAGGGACCTTAAATATATCCCTATACTTTTGATGTGGCATATATCCAGCAGTGGACGAGCGTGGGTTGATGATGATGATGATACTTTTGATGTTAGAAATTGACACAGAAGTCACAAGCAGACGGTTACCGTCGTCTATAGACGTCTGTAACACCAGCAGTGTTATCAACGTATTGTCGGTCAAGTAGGCAGCTAAACCCTTCACTACAAAAAATGTTATAAAATTATAGGTATTATCTATTGTACTTAGCATAGACTCTGAAACCCTTAGAAGTTAGACAGAAATAAACTTTAAAAAATATAAAAAGCCCTTCCCTACGATTTACGACGTATAGTACCATTGTAATATACATAGTTAAATGAAATCCTAAAATTAATATGGTTGCTGCAATCCTAAAAAAATGATCTTTTTAAAGATGTTTTGAAATTAGTTTTGATTTCAATGACTTTCTGGTCTAAATGTTATAAAACTTAAGGGTTTCTTTATGAAATCTAAGCCGCGAACTATATGTATGCCTATATGTTAAGCCTATTAGCCTAGTTGTTTACATCTTCTGTGCGACAACCTTAGACGCATCTGAATTTAATGCTAGGTGCTCGTGTATTACATACTCCATCAAAACTTGCATAAATCGGGAACTGGACCGGTGCCAGCACTAACCGTACTGTTTCTACAAAATCTCTGTTCTATACAATAAATGTCTATTATTTTAATAGTTTCTTAGCTAAACGGGGGTAAGCGCTATTCTCTCACAGTCGAGGACGCGGATGAGTTATTCGGTGTACTCGCAGCCCTGGTGTTATGGCGTCCTGCAGGTTCCCCAGGATTTTTGTGTGCAAACAGTGATGATGGGAATTTACTCTGAAATGCGAGCAGTTCTTCATCCTAATGGCTATTGTGCATCTTTAGGGACGGACTTAAAATGAAATAGCATTACTCTATATAGAATAGAATAGAGTGATACTTTATTGTATACCAAAATACAAGAAATAGTTATGAACATAATATGACTAACATAAAACTAGAGGTAAACAATCGGCGGTCTTAAAAAGCCCTGAACCGATTTTGATTATATTTGTTTAGAGTAAACTTTTCAGGTCCTTTTAAAATGTTATCTAAATCGGTTCAGATGTTTTCAAGGTACGAATTTTAAAAATATGCATCTTGTTTATTAAAAGGTAGTTTGAAGACTATTTTAAAATATTTTTTAAATACGCTTCTTTGCAAATACGAGTAAATAATATACAAAGGTGTACCAAACATATAAAAAAATCTCAAATCATTGAGACTTGACTCTTGACTCATCACACAAAAACTGACTAACAATGACCGCACGCCGAACTGGTCAGAACATTAATAATATTAATGTACCTACCTGGTTATTTGTGTGTCAGTCTGTGACTAATGTCTTTGTTATGATACTATACTATGTACCTACTATACCATATACTATACTATTTACTATATTACCTATGTATGTTGTTATACAAGTGATATTTAAAAAAAAACTTTAAAAAAATAAGCTTGTATTATTACCACCTAGGATCATAAAGTACTTGTCAAAACGAATCAATTGAGCCCAAGCTCGATAAAGGGTTGCGTCATTAATTACGGAGTTCTTATGGCCACCTTCCAGCTCCATCAGCAGATCAGCTCTATGTTATAATAATATTGCATTATCATCCGATTTGTATTAATTAAAATTTTAGCTCAATCGGAAACCAGGAAGTGGATCAAATTTAACTTGCAAGATTTTATTACACATAGAAGGGCAGACAGACTGACAGACGGACAGACAACAGACAGATGAAAGTAAATAAAAGCTTGTAAAAATCACAACACACACCATAGAAGTACACTACATAAGTGTTTCTTAATTTAACGATTCTAAAAACTTAGTCAAACTTATACTATGTAATATATCGAAAACATGTGAAATGAAAAAAAAATTAAAAACAAGCTTTTATTATTATACTGCAATAAGAAGCCGCACTTCCACTACTGGTGGTAATCATTATAATGCAACAAAAAAATCCGATTAAAATCTTATTAATAGGTAACTATTTAGTATATCTATATATTACTAGCTGACCCGGCAAACTTTGTTTTGCCATATAAATAAAAAAAAATTTAGGGATGGACTACCCCTAACATTTAGGGGGATGAAAAATAGATGTTGGCCGATTCTCATAGATACCGGATAAGCACAAAAAATTTCATCAAAATCGGTCAAGCCGTTTCGGAGGAGTATGGCAACGAAAACTGTGACACGAGAATTTTATATATTAGATTTAATATCATAAGACTTATATTAAATGAATATTGTGTAGGAATTATAATACTTATAACAATTAAACTCAAAATTTTTACCTTTAAAGGCTTTTGATGGAGCTTTTTAAGATCTTGTTGGACCCAAAATTCAGACAAATAAATGATGTTATCTCATCCAAAAAAATTACTGGAAGTCTTTTTGGCATTGCTATATTACATTTTATGCATAGTAGAAATTTCTGGAAGACTTACAAAGCAAGACCAATATTAGCTAGAAGGCCATATCGATGTTTGCAAATTGTAATAGTTCGGACGATGATTGTAAGCAAATTTAATCAAATATTTGCTCAAACAATGCGTCAATGCATAATTCATACGTGTCTAATCTTCCATTGCTTCCATACATTTCATTACTACATAATACGGCATCTATGTACATACTACATACATAACATACGATAACATTTGACATCTCAAAAAGCTTAATTTGACCAAAGAAACTTTGAACTGTTTTCGATGCTGCTGTCATCGCAAGAGACGATTATTTTATTATTATTATTAGGGGAACCTCACAAGGACCTTAAGCCGCTTCGACCATTTCTGATCTTTTGTGGCAGTCCAGATGAGTTACAATTCACTGCTTAAACCCGTGGCCTCTAGGAAATTCCAGATGATTCGGACTTGTTATATCTCTTCTGGGAGCACAATGTATCGCCCCAGGTGGATACTTCTGTTGAACATTAGTGGGCCGCAGTTGCACAGTGAGTGCAAAGCTGTTTCATCTGATTCGTGGCAAAAAGATACGATAATATGGTTCTCAAATAGCAGTTTCCCTACTTTAAAAGCTTATATCTACAACAAAAAAGATGAATTTTTAAGGATAATTGAATTTAAATGAAATAATGTACCTTTTCTATTTTATATTAGCACTCAAGCAGACGGCTCGCCTATGATGGTGAACGGTTACCGCGTCGTACGGTCCTTAGATTTAACACTAGTGTTGTTGCTGTAGAACGCTTGTGTCATAAAACTGAAAATAATGTTAAATTTCTCAGGATCTTTACGATTTTCCATAAATAAATTCTTCGAGTATATGAGAAGTTGAAACTATTATTCATTATGCCCTTTCAAACGGCAAAAGTAATAAGTACTGTAGCACTAACTAAAGTGTTACTTCTCCTTTTTGTAACACGTCCTTTAAAGGTACTGTAATTTTATAAATTCAATTAAGATATTATGTTACTTATCAGTACTTATATTATAATAAATATTTATGCAGTGAATCCCATTCAATGCATTTATCTAATCAACTCACAATGACACTGTGATATAGGGGACACATGACCGAGTACATAATATGAATTATAGAGGTATCAGATGTATATAAAATATGGTCTGTCGGTATTTATTATAGATCTTTGATGTTTGAATTTTATATTTTTATGCGTGAACACAGGAAGTTGCGTTGTTACTGATAACGATTGTGGTGGCAATAATGTGATACATTTATTATTTTTTGTATTGATTATTATATTACTACGAGCTGGGGTTTTACCCGCTGTACTTTGTGTTATTCCAGGGTCTAAGCTATCCCTATACCAAATTTGCTCAATCGGTCCACCACGTTTAGGCGTGAAGAAATAAACATACACACAAACTTTCGCATTTTTAATATAAGTGTGATGCAGGCAGGTAAACCTTTGACTAGGATTTTCTTCTTCTTGTGGTGCCATCTCCTATTTCCGGAGGTCGGCAATCATCATCGCTATCTTAACTTTGAGACAGCCGCACGGAACAGGGATCTTGAGCTCATATTGAACCACGTTCTGAGGTTTTTGAGCCATGAGGAACGTCTTCTTCCTGGTTTTCGGTTCCCCTGAATCTTTCCTTGAATAATGAATAGGAGTAGTTCGTATTTCTCATTACGCATTATATGGCCAAAATATTGCAACTTTCTTGTCTTGACAGTGTTTAACACTTCGACTTTCTTACTAAGCATCTGCAAGACCCTCTCATTGGACACTCTATCGACGACTAGGATCTTACGTAATGTTAATTAGCTGTTGTTATGTATGTTATAAAGCGGCCATAGATGGTAGTAGTCTAAACCCAGAAGGCGGGATTAATCCCTTCCTGGCTTGATTGAATATACATACCAGAACACGATCATAATGACCACTTAGTGACACCGTGGTCATTATATTCGTGGTATTTTGTGACCTGAAATAAATGAATTTTGTTTTATTATGACGTCATCTCTATTTCCCGAGGGGTAGGCAACCTGGGTATCTTCAAGGCACGAGTGAATAGGTACCTTTCTAAGCATCTTACGTGATCCATCGTCGACCACGTTTTCACTTTCCATCAGGTGGGATGTGGTCAAACGTAGGCCTTTTTAGTATTAAAAAAACCGTTTAATGTACTTTACAGCAATTATAACTTCGATGTACTTACTTGTAATGAAACAAGAGTTGAAATGTCATTCTCAGAACCACTTGGGTACCTGGAACGGTTCCCTGAGCCGTGTCATATTTATTGAATGTGATGGGGTACCGATGATACGGCATGTCTTCTGACACCGTGCAGTGGTTGGGTAATCAATTAGGTTATGAGGAATGAGGAATCAGTATTTTAACGTGTTATAACTACGCTCTAAAACTGAACCGATTTAGATTTTTTGTTTATGTTTGAAAAGGAAATCTATCGTGCGATTTTCAGGTTATGAATAAAAACAGTGCTTAGTTTCGTCCTCGCTTATTCCTCCGCTTTAAATATAGAGAAGCGCACATTGTCAAACTCTGATTCAAAAAACGCTTTTACACACAGCGACACAAAGTGTGTCACAAGTGGAGCTGTTCCTTTACAGAAAACTAGATTTTTCTAACAGCTTTGTCCACCGTATCCTTTCTTAGCGAAGGTTCCTTTTTTTCGTCACTTGTTCAAAGTTCATAACTAAAACAACAAAAAGTCATAAATTGATTAGAATATCTCAACAACGAAAATCGTAAGTTATTTTCATCGAGGACATATCCAATAGAGGGGCAATAGACAAAGTTTTCCTTGAAATAATTTTTTTCACAATTTGACGACTCCGCCTACTTTTCCTATTGGCTACGCTGGTTTTAGTGATGGGCAACGAAAAAGTTTCAATTTAAAACTCGATTATGCCAAGTAATCGATTACAAAGCGATAATATAATATTTTTGACTAAGAGGCAAAACATACGCACGGTTGCAAATCTGATCTTTTGTTTTAAATGGTGTTAATGTCGGAAATCATAAAGGAAGACTTTTGCTTTCCAAAGACATTGTTAGTTCCGATTTCATCTTATAGCAAAAATAGCGTTTTAGTTTTAAACAAATCAAATATAAAATACTAGCTTATGCTCGCGGCTTTGCCCGTGTGGCAAAATCCTTTCTTAGTGGAGGTCTACGTCATTAACCCTATTAATATTCCAAATTTCAACCGATTTTCAATCCGTCCATCGGTTTAGGCTGTGCGTTGATAGATCAGTCAGTCAATAAGTCAGTCACTCTTTCCATATATAAATTTAGATTCTTAAAGACATCCGATTTATACACATGCATGCAAAGTTTAAGCTAAATTTAAAACTTAAATTAAATTTTACTTGCAAAATTTGATTATAGACAACGGGACAGGCGAATGTAAAAAGAGGCTAGTGAATTAAATAAAAAAAAAATTGCCCCCTACGCAACGCTTTCCAAATTACCTATTTTGTGGATGGTGGCCATCTTTGATTTTAAATTTATCATAATAATATTATATACTACATAATACTACTAGTCAAGCCCTTTCAACTTTAATTTGATGCCCACATTGACGGGATTATAGAGAAAATAATTAATCAGCTATTTTTTAGCGGCGGCCATCTTGGATTTTAAATGTATTAAACGTAATGCATATATATTACTAGTCAAGTCCTTTCATTTCATACCCTTACATTTGACGAGGTTGTGAAGAAAAAAAATAATCCGCCAAATTGTAGCGGCGGCCATCTTAGATCGATTTCCACCAAACACGGCTAAGAAAACTCTCGACTACCTTTCGACTCTACTTTCAAACAAAAAAACAAGATCAAAATCCGTTCATCTGTACGGGACCCAGAAGTAAGACAAAGTACATGAGCAACGATGCCACAGACAGACAGACAGACACGTCAAACTTATAACACCCCGTCGTTTTTGCTTCGGGGTTAAAAAGAGGTCCGGTTTTTATGTTTTTGGTGAATAACTTTTAAAAAGAGTTTTCATTTCTTGTTCGGAACTTATTTTAGTCTATAACAAAAAATGACGTTTTCATGATGTGTGTGGTATATTCTCATCCGCTCATAAAAAAGAAAATATTAAATTTGTAGGTATCTCGATTGAAAAAAAAAACAGGGGAATGGCATCGCAGCATTTTAATATTTTAGCAAATTTTATATTTGTATATCAATACTGTAGGTTTTCACTAACCTACTCGCAGCGCCGCGTGATGCGACTAAACAAGAGGTTATAATATGATAATATTGTAAATATTATAAATAATAGACATAATATTATAAAAGTGTCTCCCTGTTGTATAGATAATGAATGATACGTAGCTTTTGTGCGCAAGTCTGACTCGCATTCGCCATAGGTTTTATATACCAAAATACGAGATGATCTATTGTCACGAAAAATGACGGTAACTTTACGCAACTTCACGTGTCATATTTTTTTTAATACATCCTAAAATACCTACTTACTTTACTTTTTATTTATGTTAAAATTTCGTTGAAATCAAATTTTTAGGGTAGTTCCCGCGTGCCCCACTATCCGCCCCACTGGTGGGGCAGGTGAAACTGTCAAATATTTTTTGTGTCTCACGCACCCTACTGATCGCGTTTTGGTGGGGCAGGTTCTTCCAAGACACCATCAGCCTAAGACTACGAGAACTTTCCGAGATATTGATATTTTAATTTTGATAGCTGTCATTTGAAATGAAGATTTCCTCAAGACCCTTCATTTCTTCCATCACTTTCACATATTTGCAAGGTAGATAACAAGAAAAAGGTACCAGGAGATCATAATTGAAATGAAGTCGTACATACGAGTATTCGTTGACTTGTACTGCTTTGCCTGTACCTGCGTCTATTAATGAAAAAAACACATGTTATCCCATTCATATAAATTACACAAAGGTACATAAAAGTTCGAATTAATCAGGAAAGTGCGACTAAAATAACCGCAATACGAGATTTTAATAATATATTATCAGATGGGATGATTTTCTTATGTGTTGTTTGTCTTCTAAATAGTACATAGTTCCTTATAATTTCTGATCTCCTAGTTCTTCGCAAAATATTTGCATTAATAACACCATTCATCATTTAGTCGTGCCCAATAAATTATATTTTTGCATGAGATACAGCGCCCTGATGAGGCGCGTTAAGTGTACTTTTTTAATATTATCACCCGCCACACTAAAACGCAATCAGTGGGGCGCGTGAGAAGCAAAAAATATTTGACAGTTCCACCTTCCCCACTAGTGGGACGAATAGTGGGGAACACGGGAACTACCCAATGTTTACAACACAAGTGAATTAAATTAAAAATTCCCCCAACGCATTCAAAATATGTAATTTTGTGGTTGCAGCCATCTTTTAGTTTTTCAGATGTTAGTTTATTAAAATCTGTTTTTATAGTTTGTAGTTTTCTACTAATCAAACCTTTTCGTTTAATTCCCATGTTGAGGGAGTTGTGGAAAAAAATGTAATCACCATTTCATGGCGGCTAAGAACACTAGAATATTTCTACCTAAAAAAAACAATCTCAAAAAATCAAAAAAAATCCGTAATACAGAGACAGACAGACATGTCATACTTATAAAATCCCGTATTTTTGCGTGGGGGGTTAAAAAATAAATTGTGATTACTGCCATGATAAAATTTTATGAGAATAACCCTCTATAAAAAAATCATCTGCTCTAGTTGTCAACTTATAAATGACATGGACTTCAAGGTGACTGTCCATTATACCGTATCATACAATAATAATAATTGTCTTAGGAACATGCCAAACCGAAAAATAGCATCGGGCCCTTTTTACACTAAACGATTCGTGAATATTTAAATTCACCTTTGTAAATAAACGGCATAAACTCACTATTTTTTTATGCATAAACTCATTATTTACTTTGGCTTCGTGCCGACTGCAGCTACTCCTTAAAGAAGATCCTCGTACAGGATCGAACCGGTCGGCACAAAGCCGAAATAAATACAACTGAGTTTATGCCGTTTATTTACAAATATGAACATCTGGCCCATGCCATTATTGCTCATAGCTCAAAATTAGGTTTAGGTAGATAACCGCATTATATATACCTAGTCAGGTCATAAATTCTGTCACATGTTTAATATAAAATTATTGGAACTAGTTTTTTTATTATGTAACCATTTATATACCAAAATGAACTTAACAAAACATAGATTCTTATGACAATAAAGTTTATTCAAAATGACCTCCGTGATTTTGAATACAGGCCTTCAATCTGCGCGGCCAGTCGTCTATCGCAGCACGAACGAGGTCCATGTCAATATCGGCTGCTGCCTTAATCAAGGATGTCTTGAGTGACTCCAAATTGGGATGAGGCTTTGAGCACGCCTTTTCCTCCAAGTGTTGCCATATCTTGTAATCTAACGGACTCAAATCTGGACTGGAGGAGGGCCAGTCTTCGTGCCGGATGAAGTCGATTTCACGCGCCGCCAGCCAGTCTTGTGTGCTCTTCGCTCTATGAGCTGGCGCCGAATCTTGTTGGAATACCCAGTGCCTGTTATTGAACATGGTATGAGAAACAGGTTCCACAAGGTTCGTCAGGACTGTATTTTGATACACAACTGCATTCGTTTTTACACCTTTCTCACAAAATTGTACCTCTGTTAAACCCCAATAAGAAACTCCCAACCATACCATGAGCGAGGATGGAAAATGACCTCGTTGGACACGCGGAATACGGTTGCTCGCTTCTTCACTACTGTGTGCGTACACCTTATCATTTTGTTTGTTGTAGCTCTCTTCTACGGTAAAAATTTTTTCATCCGAAAAAAGAATTTCTCGATATTTTTTTCTCGCGTACCGCTTCAACAAAGCGCGGCATCTCTTCAATCTCAGGTCCATTAGACGAGCATTTAAACGATGTCCTGTTTTTCTTCGATATGCCCGAAGCCCTAAGTCTTCATTTAACACCCTTTTCACCGTGGTTCTGCTAAACCCCATCTGAAGGGCCAACAGTTTCTGCTTACGTTTGGGATTTCTTTGAATTCGCGCCTTCACAGCTTTTATCACTGCTGGAGTCCTAACAGACCGAGGGCGACCACTTCTTGACCTGTCATCTACACTAGAGTCTTCATTGTATCGTTTGATGGTACGATAAACGAATCTTTTGGTTATATTCAAATTTTTCAGTATGTCAAAAATTTGAATTGGCGCGTAACCGCAACGATGCAACGCAATAACTGCAACACGGTCTTCTTTAAGCGTCCACTCCATATTTAAAAATGAGTAAAATTCTAAAAAGTATACATTTTTATTTTCATGAACAATTCGAAATTCGAATTCAATTAACTTTTTTGTGGCCAGCATTCTAAAAGAAAAGTTTTTACTGTGTGACAATACTTATGACCTGACTAGGTATATACCACGGCAGTATTGTATGCATTGAAAAGTAAGAGAACATCGTTGCGAGCCTTGCACGGAGCGTTAACAATAAATATCGCTGAGAATATGTTGCTGATACTGACAGGTCTATGCATGGCATGCAATGTTGTTAAACAACTGCGTGTAGGGACCAGAATGCAGTGAGTGTACGGGTTTATAGCCACGAATGATGACCGATAAAAAGATAATAATATAAACTTGTTTCCGTTATTAATAAAGAAAACTCATCAAAGTTCATCTGTTGCCAGTTCAACGAAAAAGGTTAACACGTAAAGATGCTTGAACATGTAAGCAACATATTATATTGATAGGCATGCAAAAATGAAAATGGTACTGCATTCTCGTGATTAGATTCTGTTTTGAACACGGGCAAAATACGAGAGAAAGAAGAAATGCAAACGGGTATATGGTACGGTATAGTGGGCAAACCCCTTAAAACTCATTTCTTGCAATGTTATTTTGGAATATTTTCTAATAAACATACACATTACACATTAGCTATTTTTAACATATTTACAGCTGAACTAATCAAATTTGGTATAATAGGTAGCTTAGGCTCTATAAGCCTCTCTAGGCTCTTTTTTTTTTATACTAAATAGGCCTACGTTTGACCACATCCCACCTGATGGAAAGTGAAAATGCGGTCGACGATGGATCACGTATGACGCCTAGAAAGGTACCTATTCACTCGTGCCTTGAAGATACCCAAGTTGTACCGCTCGGGAAACACAGATGACGGCAAAGTGTTCCAAATGCGACCAGTTCTCATTAGAAACGACGAAGCAAAACGCTTGGCTCTTGACAATAGGTATCAGTAGGTACTTTTCAATGGGTAAAACTGGATAGGAATAAATGAAGCTAGGACATGGGCCTACAGAACATATTATGCGCTAGTTGTACCTAAAGATAGCATGCAGTTAGACCTGGTCGAAGATGTGGTATGCATTTGTCCTCTAATCGATTATCATGCATCGATTCAATCGTCAAAATATTCACAACACTGGCTAAATACGAGTCAGTAGACAAGGATAGCTATTTGGAGAATACGCTTTATTAGAAAGAGAGGCAATTTGCCTGACCAGTATAACTTGATCCCTCGCTAGAACAAAAAATAATCATAATTTTGAGGATTATTTTACATTTCTGGGGATATTAAAATCGATTTAATAAATTTAGATATTTTATATGTATACTTTATTATATAATAATACAGTAAACAGTTTTATAAAAAAATAAGAAGTCGTGATTTTTTTGTTAAAGAGAATATTCCGTGAGGTCCGCGTAGTTCCTCAAACTGGCCGCTACTAAACGGCGCGTCACGTGGCGCTACGAGTGGGGTAGCAAATACAACCAGTGTTGATATACAAAAAATCCGCCGATGCCCTCCCCCTGGTTATTTTTAATGTAACTCTTATTTTTAATGATTACTCGATGATATAACATGTCCATTGACACCGCATTCTAATGGTGGTTACCGATAAGGTCCAGGAAACCGAAAAGGGCCAGGTCGCCATGTAAAGCTATATAAAGCTGGTTATTTAGTACCTAGCGCCCTTCTGTTCAGTGCGAAAGTCTACGCTTTTGTTGACAAGTTTTAAGAGCATTATTTTTGATAAAGGTTGAAAAGAAATATTTAAAAAAGGGACTCTATATATTCTGTTAGCTACACTCGTAGATAAAAAAAATAAATATACTAGATACACTATTATATAAACCGCTGAGAAATAAAGCTTATTATAAGCTATATTAGGTTATTATAGCTATTATATTAGCTATATTAGCTTATATTTTTAATATTTTTTTGGGTGAAAGATGCGTTACGTAACATTTAAGTATAAAATGTTCCGACCACGTACTTTTAACACACGACACACATTTCCTACAGCAGTAAGTTTAGTGCGTTGTATCTCGACCTATTTTTCCCTTTTTTAAAAAAAATGTCAAGCAACAAAAAAATAACGAATTTTGTTTTTTTTTTTATTTACTTTCAAACAATTCTCTGAAAAGAACAGAGAGAAATGATACTCTGAAAACTGAAATTTTCTCTACAAAAAAAAAACAAATACTGTCGCTCCGTAATCCGTAGACGCCAATCAGTTAATTATAAATCAGACTTTAATCTTTAATGTAGCTTTCTATCAATGCAAACGTCGGTCTAACCTTGCCGCATTAGTTGGCTCGATGCCATTGTTTTCGAAGTTCATGACACGAAAGTCGGGTGTGCAACTCAAATAAACTTCGAGCCGTCGAATTGACTCAACGAGAGAAAATAAAGAAGATTTGTTGCTGAGCAGTGATGTGCAAATATTGCTGTGTTGTGGCACTGTAGCTAGTGAAATTACTGGGTTGAAGAGTCTTAACATCTTATGACTCTCAAGTAAGAAGCGTTGGAGAAGTGCACCCAGAATTTTACCTTTGTAAAATACTGGGTAGCACTGTACTAATTATGGGCAGCATTATCTCTTACCATCAGGAGAGCGTCTTGCTCGTCTTCTTACTTAGTTATATAAAAAAAAATTAGGCGGCTTCGGTCATCGCTAGTTACCATACACTGGACAAATCCGTGTCTCCAAGCTGTCATTATAAAATGTGTTCTGGCTTGATGTTCAGCGAGGCCAGGCAAGGATTTGTCCCGCCGTCTAGGTTAGTCTGGTACCATCTATGGTCGCATCTTCGCTTTGCATCACGTGAGATGGTTAAATGCAAATCTATTATAAATAATTAAAAAAAACATATCATTTGTTTTTCGCGTGGACTCTCTGAAATATTATTTTTGGGCATTTATTTTTGGTGCGATGTTATTTTTCGTGTGAAGAGTCATCCAAACTTAGTATTCGTTCTGGTAAATATTGACCTGCAGTATTTGTTTGTGTAATATTTTTCTTCTTTAAAAGTTTTATTTTTAAATAATGGACATGTTTGCATCTCTGTTGCGTCTACAAAACGTTAAAAATAAATGAAAAGACTTTTGTTGCGGAAATTTTAACATATGATATTAATAAATTAATCCTTACTTAATACAAGAAGACAGACATGGCTGTTTGTATTTATTTTATTTTATTCGGAAAAGTGTATGTATCTTAGTGGGTAAAATATATAAATTTCTATCCACCATTTACTAGTTTTCGCATATTGATTTTTGTATGTCTGTTAACAGGTAAAAAGGCCTTTCAACTTTGACGCGTGGTTTTACCGGCTGTATACTGCCTATGTGTTATTCCAGGGGTCTAAGCTATCTCTATACCAAATTTTAACACTATCGATCCACTCGTTTAGGCGTGAAATAGTAACAAACATACATCCAGACATCCTGACATCCATACATTTTTACAAACTTTCACGTTTTATAATATTAGTAAGATAGATATATATACTTAGTTGACAGTTGGTTGAATAGTCATCAGTATATAATGCCCTCGGCCCTCAATACGTATAGAAATATTCAAATTTTCTAGTTGGTATATCGCAAACATCTAGTTACAATATTTTACCTGCCGTCCCGCAGTTTGCATGCTAGTTAGAATTTCTATAAATACCTCGGCGTGAATAGAAACTTCCAATGGTGGCCATCGCTGACCGTTTGTTGCTGACCCCTCCCTTTTTCCCGATGTAATCGAAAGTTGGCTATGACTAATACTTTCCATTTTTACTTATTAACATATTACATTGAGTAATTTAAAAATACCTCTATAGAGGTATATAAAATCGAATTCAAGCTTTTTAATAAGAAAACACCTCAACCGAATTCTATTTTAAATGGGACCACCTGAAAAATATTATACCTACTCGTCAAGACAAAAAAAAACCCTAGTCGGTTGAGACGTCTTCGAGTAATCGGAGAACATACAAAAAATTAAAATTTTCATCAAATTGTATACCTTTTTGTAAAGCTGGTTAAGAGCATTTATATGGGGAAAAGTATTATTTTATCGTCAACCGATATATACGCTCTTAAGGCGCTTTGCGGCCTGAGCAACTAATGCGGCAACATTTTCTCAGCATTCTATAGCTATAGTGCTGTCCAACATAAATTGGTGAATCAGCTAGTTTTTTGATTCATTATTATAGCTTCCCTAATTCGTTGATTATAAGTTAACCTTTGACCACGATATCATGAAATTAAACGGCAATGCGGCCGTAAAAAGTAGTAGTAGTATAGTAAATAGTTTCCAGAATATTGCCAATGCTAGCTGCTCTATCCGCAAAGCTCCTAAGAGAGATATTCTCACAGAATAGTACACAGTTATAGAGGGCCGATATAAACGCACTCTACAATTATCGTTCCGCTCTACCTGCCCAGTGGGGGACTGGACAGGAAGACGATGATGACCCATATCCTCTGGCGCTACTGTTCTGACCATTTCTCATTTGTTTTGGAATTGTTGTTTAATTTCTTTTTAAGTTTTTCGCGACGCTACAAACTAATATTACAAATTCGAAGGTTTGGGAGTGAGTGTGTATGGTACTTCTTCACGCCTAAACGGGTAGACCGATTGAGCTGAAATTTGATACAGAGATAGCTTAGACCCTGGAATAAACATAGGCTACAGTACAGCAGCTAGTAACTCATAACCTGCATAATAAAAGGGAATCTGTACTCTACATATTATGTGTTAAACAACTTAATAAACAGAAATGACCTCGAGGTCTGCTGGTAGTAAATATTCTAAATACACATAAAAGAGAGAATATCAACTATTTTAAATATAAATACACACATATAGGTTTCAACACATTCGTTTCTATGAGAAGTTCGACGGGTCAGCTACTATTGCTATAAATCTACTCTTCCGCGCTTCCTATATCATTGTGCTATTAAATTAAAATAAGGAGTGGTTAGTCGATGATAAGTTCTATATTCAAAGTGAAATCACGTTTAAAAATAAACTCGTGATTTATGCTTACTATGTATTATTATGTTATAATATTATGTACAGTGACGTCACGGTATTCAGTCATCGCACAGATCTAAACCCGTAATTTACTAGTTTATTACTTGCTAGAGTTACAAAATACCTTTGTCTGTTATTTATCGGCCAAGCAGTAATGTGCAGGCATTAGGTTTTTTTTTTTATGTGATGAAGTAGAAGACGGGCAAGACGCTCTCCTGATGTTAAGAGATAACGCTGCCCATAATCAGTACAGTGCTACCCAGGATTTCACAATGATGTGAAATTCACCACATCATCATTTCATTTCATTTGTGAGGAGCACTGCACCAAGGCTTCTCACTCAAGAGTCATAAGTTGTTAAGGTACTGTGTTTTAGGGCCTATTGGCTATCCCCAAATGATATGTAAAACACAACCTCACAAAAACCATGACCAAACGAAACAAATACAAACAACAACCAAAAACATTCATAGACATAATTGCGTACATTACTTGCTTAAACCTCCTTATTAATATGAGTTAAAAACAAACGTGGTAATGTACGTTAAAGTGGACATCGATCTTAGTGGGTGTGAATTCGCCAATAGCCCTGCTGATGTACTCGTCTTGTCACTTCTTAGCATAAACCAAAATATTTATTGTAACCTAAGACCTACGTTTCAAATGCATTGAAGAAAGAAATAACATTTATTGCCAAATATTACGTAGAAAAGGTTATTTGTACACATAATTTATGGGAAAAATTGAAATTTTTGAGAAATAAAATAATCATTAAAAAAAAAACATTTAAAAAAACAATTTACATATATAAAAACAGTTAATAAAGAATTACACGCGAGATTGAGCTAATGCTAGCATGAAACAGCAATAGAGCAGCAGCTATATACAGCTATAGTTGGTACAATAGTTACTCTGCCTGTGAAACATCTAAAGGTGTTTGCAGTCACTTTTACATAACTAAAAAGTGCGTACTCTATGAGATTCCGAACTCTGTAAATACAAGTTTTTTTTTTTGCACGCACGTGAGGCCGCGTGAATGATACAACGAGCGCGCGTTCAGTCGTATCGCGACCGGCGACCTCTACGCTATCACAACACCACAATTCAATTAAAACTTAATCCTATTTGAAAAGAGAACTGTGTTTTGAAGTCAGTTTGATTTTGTTGCTGGCCAGTGTTAATTTCCGCGAATCGATGATGTAATGTGAATAGCTTCTTTGTTCAAAACAAACCAGTGCTCAGTGTAAAACTGAAAGTGCTAGTGACTCGCTAATACGGGAAATTTCCTGTGGATTGGCTACATAACAAAGGTATGTTTTGAATTATGAACTGGCTGTGAAAGCCTATATCGCACACCTAAATTCTGGCTTAACTCAAAAATTACCTTTACTACTACGACCTTAGATAAGTGTAGAGATAAATTTGTGATTGCTAACTTTTCGAGTTATATTAGTGTTTTAACAGATGTACGATATGTTAGTCGAGTATCTCAGTTACCACTAACCGGATTTTAGCCCAATCAGCACAGTTGTTTAGGCTTCAAAAAGTAGCAAACATCCTAACAAACATTAACATTAATATAGTTATATTAGTAGAATAATAGGCCTTCATTCTTTTTTCCTCTTTGCAAGACTCTACATTTTCATAAATATGGACTAATATTTGTACTATTTATCTTAGTATACCTATATAGGAATATAATCTTCCTAAGTACTTGCCAGTATATTAAGAAGTTACTCTGAGCGAAAAGACCGCAAATTATTACTCGTAACATTCAATTTTCTATATTGAACAGAATTATATTATCTATCTTTCTCTCCTACTCTGTACAAATTGTGCACGAAATGTCAAACTTTCGTTAAAAAAGTGCTTTTGACATTTTAAGAATTTGACTCTTCGCTCGAACATTAATGTGAAGTGGTGCTGGCCTATTATTCTAGTCCCACACTACTGTAGTGTGGTACTACCTTCACAATTGTTTGTTTTGGTACTAGCTGATACCAGTTATCATATCTGTCCTAATCCACTTCATTGTTATTAATTTCTGCGTATCACCGGCGTATCATCGGCGTATCACCGGCGTATTACCGACGTACGTGGCGTATCGCCAAAATGTATTATTAAACCATCGGAGGGTGCAAACTATGAATTGAAAGCGGACTACACTCCAAATACAAAAGTGATGCCAAGTTTAGTTAATTATTGTTACCTATTAAAATAATAATAATTGGGGTTTATGTACTCTCCAACGGAACAGGTTTCCTTATTTACACGGTACAAATCACTATTACAATTTTAGGTTTTGTGGCCAATAAATGTTGAAGTTTTGACGCCGTACCAAGATTTTATGCCCTGCAACACCTAACAAATGCCTCTTAAATATCTAATAGGAAACAATCCCCAATTTTTATTGTCCTATTTTGTAACAAAACAGTTTCCATATAAGAGTTTATGACAATAAATATATTGTGTGATTGTTATTTCTTCGCGCGTAAA
This sequence comes from Hemithea aestivaria, assembly GCA_947507615.1. NCBI lineage: Eukaryota > Metazoa > Arthropoda > Insecta > Lepidoptera > Geometridae > Hemithea > Hemithea aestivaria. The sequence goes on from OX382348.1 coordinate 5,942,176, forward strand.
AGGCTTTAAATAATAAATATTTTAGGACATTTCACACAGCGCCACCTAACCCCAAGCTAAGCAACTTAATGCTTGTGTTATGGTGGTTAGGATAACGGATATAATAATAATTTTCTTTTGAAAATACATACTTATAATAGATACAGAAAGCCACCCAGACCCGAAACAAATATCTGTGGATCACATAAACATGCCCTTGCGGGAATCGAACCCGCAACTGAACTGATTGAGCTTATATTAAACAGTTCATAATAGGGTTCTTGAGAAAACCGCTGTTCTTAGTACAAAATTCGCAGTGCCTATGTGAATTCATCGCGATATCTGCCTGTATTTCAATAGGCTGTGCTGGATGGTATTTTAATTTTACTGAGCACGGCAAAGGAAACGCTATTTTTGTACTGCTTATGCATTTACCGGGATATTATTACCCGAGACTGCTTTATTTATCCAACTACGTTGAAGCGAATTTTCTAGACACATGGGACTCTTCAAAAGGCAAGTGAATAGAGTCTTAAAAGGTAGGCAACGTACCAGCGGTACCCCTGGTATTGCAGGTATCCATAGGCGACGGTAGCCACTCGCCATCAGGTGGGCCGTTTGCTTGTTTGTCACCTATTACATAAAAAAAAAACATTTGCGCAAATAACTGCATATAGAGTAGGTATTCATTGCAAAATTGCATTTGATAGGTGTTCTTGAATAAATTATTTTTAATATGCATGTGTAATGTTTTGAACACTGTTAGCTTCAATTTAAATATTTCTTCAATAATTAAAATACTTTGAAAATTTTCTGTCGAGCAAACTAAAGCAGTCTTGTCGCCCTGTCTCGATTTTGTTCTGTTGTTTTGGCTATTTGTTGATAATCTATCAACAAATAATCAATCAGTCAGTCAATCATGATTTTCTTTTATATACCTATTTAAATACTAGGTAACCCTTAAATAAAACAAGTGAAATAAAAAAAAACTTTTTAAAAACCAGCTTTTATTATTTTACCATCTAGCACCACAAAATACTCGTCAAGACGAATCAAATGAGCTCAAACTCGATGGGGTTGCGTCGTTTAATTACGGAGTTCCTATAGCCACCTTCCAGCTCCATCATCAGATCAGCTCGATGTCATGAAAAATTGCATTGTCATCCGATTTATACAGGCATGCAAAATTTCAGCTTAATCGGACACCGGGAAGTGGATCAAGTTGAACTTGCAAGATTTAATTACAGACAGACAGACAACAGACAGGTAGTAAACTAAATAAAAACTTGTAAAAATAAACCATCTGTAAAAATGTTGACTGTCTAACTATCACAGTTCATGAGATATAGTCTGGTGACTGGAGACAGACAGACAGACAGATAGACAGTCAGACAAACGAACGGACAGTGGAGTCTCAGTAATAAGGTCCCGTTTTTTCCCTTTTGGTACGGAATACGGAATGCTAAAAATGTTGTGCCATCCTAAACTCAGCATTGAACATCAGTTAGTGAGTCACAATTAATAATAATTAAATTATAATGATTGGTATGTGGTTTGAACTAATTAAATGAGTAATTTATTATCACTGTTATGATAGAATTCTGTTTTATGTAGCATACGATTTATTCTATTGCGGTCGTAATGTAAATTTATGGTTATTGCACATTTTCCCTTCATTTTTACACTTTTATTGCATTACCGTTGTACCTCTAAATAGGAAAGTTTTCATCTAAGTTATGTATCTAACTAGTGACCCGCGCGCACTTCGCATCGCCTATAAAAAACCAGTCAACGCTTACGCGTATGAATTTCAATTTATTACCTTTACAGGTAATAAATTGAAATTCATATCAAATACTCAAGTCTATACCTTTAAACTTTAAAAAAAATCAAACCTCTATATCAACGCAATCAAAAGAAACAGCAATTTTAGCCGCATATTTTCAAATTCGCATCTACTCGCAAGGGAATTAAAAATCAACACCTACAGGGTACTTCCCGTGAGCTTAGAATTTTGAAATTTGGTATACCTACGGGTTTGTACTTAACCCTCGGTGCTCGAGTCCGACTCGTACTTGACCGGTTTTTTTTTTGTGTTCTGGTATGAATTAGAAAAAAATTAACATAGCAGTGTGAGTCAGCTAGTCTAAATAATATAAACCTAATATTTACGAGTATTTACCAAGGCTAAACAATATTTGATTGGGCTGTGATTTTGAGTGTAGATAGCTAAGCTTTTTATCTAGCTATCAGTAATTATGGCAAATAAACAAATTTTTGTATAAAATCTAGGTGACTTGCAAAATAATCTAGGTGAATTTCGTCTCCGTCTGTTGAAAAATAGTTTTGGATTTAGACCTATTTAATTAATATTTTCAACCTACCAAATATCTTACTAATATTATAAACGTGAAAGTTTGTAAGAATGGATGTCAGGATGTCTGGATGTGTGTTTGTTACTCTTTCACGCCTAAACGGGTGGACTGATTGAGCTGAAATTTGGTATAGCTTAGACCCTGGAATAACATATGGCTATAATAGTACAGCGGGTAAAACCGTTGGGCGCAGCTAGTATTTTAATAACTCTACGAAGTTATGGTATTTTTTGAGTTCGACCATAATAAAATTTTAAATGCAGACCAATTTCAAGAGCACAATATGACCTCAGTATCATAATTATCTCAATTTTAAGCACGAACATGACCTTATGGTGTTTTTTTTTAAGTTTCACTGAAGACGAGGAACAATTTGTATGGTACAGAGGTGAAATTTAAAATTGAACAAAATGTACTTGGCCTTATGCCACAAAGTCAATCTTCGGTGAAGTGTACTCTAAAATGTAGGGTACGTTGCACTACAGGTTCCGTAGTACCCTTTTGAATTTATCGAAATTGGTCCAGTTATTTACTGACCATACATTAATACGAGTTAAACATTGAATTCTGTGTAATATATCGCACTCCCAGATGAATACTGACCTAACTAAAAAAAAAAAAATTATTTCAAGCTTAAACAAGTATAGATAAATTTGCAATTGCAATAAAAATACTTTTTGAGTTGAGCTAGTGTTATATAGGTGAGCGATAAACTGGTACCTATTAAAAAAAACTTGTAATGGGATACAGGTGCAAATTAAAACTGGACGAGCTCCTACATGATTAACGTGGCTATAGAATGATGTAATACGACCAGTTTGACCTCAAGTTTCGTATGTTATCTGCAATACGAACCTGTTTTGACACTCCTCTCTGGCTCGGTGAGTACGAGAGTTATATGTATTAAAAGTTAATGATAAACTTAGCAAATGTGATTTGTATTAGGAACACTTAAAATCAGATAAACTCTTAATCTGCTGATCTAATCTAATCTTACCCGTAAGTCCCCGAGCGGGTCAATCGGGCCGCACCCGCGTATTTGAATCTTATATTCGACTGACACCGGCGCTCGAGTATGGGATAGACTGAAAACCAGCGCTGCGCAGTGGTTTCTCCCTGTGCCGCACAAAGCTGAGTCTATCCCATTTGACAATAGAATTGTTCAAATTGTATGCTTTTTTTCATGTGTATATTTTCTGTTTTCCTACTGTCAATAAATTGCTTTTTATTTATTTATTTTTATTTATTAAAGAAGCTAGAAATAATAGATGTCAATTTTGATTTGAACCGGAAGTGTTTCCTGGATCAATGGACTAAATTTAAAAAAATTAAAAAACCCCGAACCCGTTATATTCTACATGTTAAGTCCTTTCATTTGATACCAATATTAGGGGCTGTAGATTTTTTTTTTGTTTTTTTTCTTCTTTCCATTTTGCTGCAGACGCCATCTTGGATCGATTTTCACCAAACATGGCTAAGAACACTCTCGACTAACTCTACGTTAAAACAAAAAAGGGGGTTAAAAAGGGGGAGGTTTATGTCATACAAGTTTTAATTGAGGAACTGAGGAAAATTAAATCGCTTATTTATATCTGGAAAACATTGATAACATAATATAAATAATCTCATAAGTCATGTATTTTTTTACATACATACTTAAATAAAAAAATAAAATGTTCAACAAAACGTGAGATAAGTAAGTGTATTAAAATTTATTTTTACCAAAATCTCCAAGACACATATCATACCGTTTTGGATTTTTTCAAAGGCTTTATTCCTTTTTCCTTCCCAGGTTAATGGAACCACTGTTTATATTTCATCGAAATCGGTCGAACGGTTATCTAAATAACGCGCGTCTCTCTGTTATATATACAATCGTTTTATTTTAATTTTTTTTAGGTACCAGTTTCACAACTTTGTATGATGGATCCGATGTTTATAAATAACAGAATCCGAGATAAATATTAAATAGGTACTAGGCATACATATTTTTAGGTTAGCTGATTGCTCACTTACGTAAACGAGATAACATATTATTTTGTAGCAATTTATCGTATTTGTCAGAATTAAACCACAATTGTGTGACTAACCTAAATAAAACATAATAATATAAAACTTTTTATTATTATTATTTTTTAGGGTGGCAAATGCCTTTATTGAAAAAACAAACTGACATTACTACGGCTACTACAGCAGTAAAGAACACTTTTATCAACCACAGATAGGCCACAAGCCAATCTACAGAAAATCCAAGTGCTCCAAACCACTGTCAGATGGCAGAGTGCCCAGAATGCTGGCAGCAATTCCACGTTAATTGGCACTACTTATACGTTGGACCTAATTTTATTAATTTAAATCAAAAATATTTATGAAGTTAAAGCCTAGATTTATACGGGATTGCTTTTTATGGCAGCTGGTTACCTGTGGATATTAAATAAGTTTGTTATCAAACTCCTCAAAAACGGCTTGACCGATATCTATGAAATATTTGGTACAAGCTTGGGTGGCTCTGAGAAGAGGTCGCGTCGTTACTCTTATTTTTCTACAACGTACGAGTATTTCAGTTAGGTAAGAGTTATGCAAAACAGATATGCAGAAGAAATTTTGCGAGTCAGCCAGTATTTCAATAAAAATCAGTCACTCAATCGAAAAAGACCAACATTTGCGCTTCATATTATCTATCCCATGATTCACTTTCACACAGTTATCATGTGTAAACGGTGTCAGTGGAATTTTCCCTTTCAGCGATCATTTTCACTATTTTAACTTGTCAGTTTCACCAGTAATAACTCTGGCTTTCTCTAAATCTCGTGTAATCTATCTTATATTTTCTGGGCTAACTACCTGTGTAAAGGTGGATTTACACAAATTATAAGAAGTCTTGATATTGTCCTTGGTGTGCCGAACCATAGATTTATGGGAAATTAAAAAAAATATTTTAAAACAAGGTCAAATAAGCAAGCTTTTGCTTAAATTTTAAATTAAAAATTCTGGAAGTGAAAACACAGGTTACCACTTTGTTCCCCGAACTGATATTCTAAAAACGCGTGTCAATTTTGATTAGTATAAAATAAAAATTTTGAAGCGCTCAAGACTGCAGCCCCTCAAGCACAGGCGCCGCGTAGACTTGTCTTGCTGTCAAGTCAACTGTGATCCCATACATTCACAAAATAATTTATGTGATGACAGTTTAACTCTCGAAGTTTCGTCGGGATCCCGTGTGTGCTATGGCCACAGGCAATTCATACAAACTTGTCAACCAAAAACTGTCCCAGTAACAATATATTCGCTTTCCTTTTCTATCTTGATACATTTCCGTAAGAGATATTTTTTGCGCGGCCATGATTCGCTGTTCGCAACTCCATGGTTCCAGTTACCCACTATAATTTACTAAGTATCCACCAACAATGTAGATGCGGCGTAAATGTGCAGATTGGCCCAGTAGCGGTCAGTGGGTGTCCTTGAATGGTCGAGTGCCGGTTCTTAACGATGGGCCGGGCAAGTGCCGATTATATCGATCAATTGGTATGAGAAACAGGCTATAGCAGGATGCCTTATTTATTACCTATACTTAGATGTAATTGGTATATAGAGGAAGTATATTTTTAGCCCAACGTATAAGTAATGCCATTCAACGTGGCAATGCTGCCAGCATTCTGGGCACTCTACCATCTGACAGTGGTTTGGAGCACTTGGATTTTCTGTAGATTGGCTTGTGGCCGATCTGTGGTTAATAAAAGTGTTCTCAACTGCTGTAGTAGCTGTAGTATTGTTAGTTTGTTTTTCTCAATAAAGGCATTTAAAAAAAGGAAGTATATACTAATAATATGTTGTATCACTAGATTTTTTCACTTTTAACGCAGATAGTTTGCATTGATAAAAAAGGAAAATTAAACAGATATTTTTTATTGAAAATTCACGGAAAAGATCTGACAAACTGTAAGATGTCTGTAAGATTAAACAGCTGATTGTGCTATTTTAACGAAAGTTTTCAATTACTTGGGTAAAGTTATTTTAGTTTACGACTTAGGTAAAATGGCAGAAGCGTAGTCTATAAGAAAGTGTTCTAGGATAGCCACATAGAACCTAAAACATAAAGTTTAGATCAGATTGCCCTTAAACAAGATCATAACTGCATTAGGTGAATGATTGTCTCGGGCGAAGCCTTATCGATGTTTGTTTGCAATCTACTCGCTCTGTTTGCTGAGCGCTTGGTACTTGTTTGCAAGGATTTACTGTACAATGACTGCAAATATTATGATGTTGATACATTTTCCTCTTATAATAATACTATTATTATCTATATGAAAATTGACGACCGCTGTGGCGCAGTAGGCTATTACTAGAATGCGGGGCGTACGATTTCGGATTCGATTCCCTTCTTCTTATTCTTTAGCCTCTTGTGGTGCATTTCTGCACATAGGCCTCTCCCAATAATCGCCAACCCGCTCTGTCTGTGGCTTTGGCAATCCAGTGACGTCCCGCATGCCCCCGGATGTCATCGACCCATCGTGTTGGTGGGCGCCCTCGTGGTCTGGTGTTCACTGTTCACCCACGGCCTCCACTCCAAGACTCGCCGTGCCCACCTTTCGGTGTTCATTCGAGATTCGATTCCCACCTGGCACAAAATATTTGTATGATCTACAGAATATGTATTTGTTTCTGGTCTGAAGGACTTTCTGTATTTATTATTCGTATGTTTTTATTATTTTGGCGACATCGGTAGAGATGTATTTACTTTATATTATGAGTTAAAAAGTACGTTTTGCTTCTGCTTTAACCTTTACTTACTTCCATAAATAAAAGTTAGGGTCGATATATTTTTTCAATTCAATTGTTTCTGTAACAAATTAAATTCGGCCAGCTTAAAAACCAGTCAACCAATGTAGAAATTAGACGTATCCGACAAGTTAAATCATATATAAACAAGTGAAATTTTAAATCTTTTAATATTACCATCTAGTCTCTAGCATCGAAGTAGCTACTTGTCAAGACGCCTAAACTCGATGGGGTTGCGTCGTTTAATTACAGAGTTGCTATCCCACCTTCCAGTTCCATCATCAGGTCAGCTCCATATCATAATAATATTGCATTGTCATTCGATTTATACATGCAAGCAAAATTTCAGATCAATCGGGAAGTGGAACAAATTAAACTTGCAAGATTTGATTAGCTTGTAAAATTACACCTTATTGCATAATCTTTAAAAAAAAACAAAGGTTCAACAAACCTTGGGCCATACAAAATTTACTATTATAATAATTACTTAATTATAGGGCTCTAAGATGTAGAGCGGAACGAGACGGCCTCGAAATTGTTCTCAAAAGTTATTATTATAATGGAACTATTATATTTTTTACATTTTAGTCATGCGAGTACTGAATCAGCAAAAAATAATATAAACAATGTAGTAGGTATGTAATAATGCTGTTCTTCATTTTAATGAAATAAATATAGTTACAGTAAAGCCGCGTCTCCAGCTCTTATTTTGGTCTACACTCTCAACAAAAACACGTCAACACACAGCAAAATTCCCCTACACAAAAAAAAATAATGTCTATGCTTCAAGCTTCAACAAATGTTTTTGCTTTGTTTATTCATTTATTTATTTACTAGCTGAGCCCGGCGGTAACCTTCAACAAATGTTTTTGCTTTCCATAGCCGATGGAAAGCAAAAACATTTGTTGAAGCTTAAAGAATAGACATTATTCTTTTTTTGTGTAGGGGAATTTTGCTGTGTGTTGACGTGTTTTTGTTGAGTGTGTAGACCAAAAAATGAGCTGGAGATACGGCTTCAGAAACAAAAGTTTTTTTTTTTCACGGGACTCAGCAAAAGGTTTGGTCCAATTTACCCCATCTAAAATCTCCATTGTGGAGATTTAAAAAATTGTTAAAAATTGTTATTTAAATTTTAATTTCATGTAAGTACTTTATAGGACTTTATAGGATGTCTGCCCATCCATCGGCTCTACCCGCCAAAAATTTAAGTACGATCTAAATAGGTATGTACCTACTCGTATTTATGCTGAGCATTTTTAAAAGGGAAGTCGAAGAGTTTAACTTTAATATTTTTACTTAACTTATTATTAAGCCTAACGAAAACCTGTTATGAAAAGAAAAAAGTCTCTTGAAAGTTTTCCTATTTTTTATTTCATCCATCTGCCGACACCAAGTAAATAAATTCCACCAAACACTTTCATGAACGAAGCGTAACCATCGTAAAATTTAACAGAACAAAGTTTGGCCTAGTGCTGGACTCTGGCCAACTATACCAAACATGTGTGGTCATCGTTATTTCCCACTATTTACCATTTTGCCGCGCTTTTCTACGTCACTTTAGTTCGGGCGCGAAGAACTAGATGGCGGCACTAGTACTCAAAGTTGTATGGAAATAAAATAATAATATAATTATAATATTATAATTACCTATGTAATATTATTATGGTCCTTGTATAAGAGTTATACATAAAGTACATTTTATTAATTGGTGCATTTTTAAATATGAATTAAAGACGTTTCATAATAGAATCGGTGATAAATATTAGCTGCATAATATCATGTTGCGATTGAGAGACGCAACTTTGCCTTGTAATGTAACACATCATTGATTACAGTTCATGAAACAAAACATAGATGGCGTTGCCAGTATACAAATCTCTACATAATATTTGTTTGAATAAATGTTAAAATTGTTTATCTTACGGCCTAAGTAGCTACTAATTAATTTTTTTTTTTTTTTTTTTTTTTTTTTTTTTTTTTTTTTTAGTTTTGGTCTCAACGTTGTTTTGCATTTTAATATATAATCTGTTTATATAGGTATGCTCTACTGTAAAACCTGTAAAATACTTATGGCAATAAACAAATCTTATGTCTTATTTATCTATATATTTTTAATTATAATACAATGTATGGGACATTGTATTCAATATAGCGCCGTAAAACGCGCTTTACATTTGACTGACACACATATTGAGAGAAGTTATGTAATAATGACGATAAGCATTGACCGTGACATTGACTGAGACCATGAAAACCAAGCTCAACGATCATACGGCTCGTGACCAAATGTGGTACTAATTTACTTCGAACAGAACCGCTTTCAAATCGCCACTGAACGTAGACGCTGGCGCCCTCAATTAGAGTCATTGATGCAGCTACTACATGGGAGTACCGATCCGTAACTAACGTGATTTTAAATATAGTTGTGTTGTGATGCTGACAATAATATGTGATAATCTCTCATGTTTATATGTATGGAATGACGGAAGGAAGTAAGATTTTAGGGTTCCATAATTCCATACCCAAAGGGTCATAGAAGTGGCTCTTTGTTTTGGAAGAAGATTCCAAAGTCGAGGCACAAGTAGCTATCAAGGTTAAGCCACTGTCCGAAGTTTTTTCATTTTTATCAAATAAGAAAATTAAAAAAAAAGTTTAACAAAGAGTAAAAGTGGGACCTTAATAAGTAGGTATGACACCACTGTCCTTCGGTGTCTTTTTTAAAACTTCTTGAATTGTGATTTTAAAAAAGTTGTCTTATAGAACGTAATTATAGAAGAACAATCACAACGACTTGTGCCAAAAGCTATAAATTTAATAATTGTCATATAAAAGCTCTGGAACAACTGCAAATAATGATGGTAAAGTAGTACCTACCTAGTCGTAGTACCTATAAAACTGGTGTTTTTGCTGAAGGCAACCTTGACTCTATGTGTTTTGGCTCCGCGTCTGACTCATTTCAATAGTAGGTAATAAAGAATATAGTAAGAACAGTAGATACCGCGCATCGTAAAACAAAAGTGACTCGTGTCAATGCTGAAGAATACTTGTAATGATTTCCCGATCAGTGGAAATTTAGAGGAAATTATCGAGGCGTACGTTTGATGTCGTCGCGCTACTCTCCCACTCTGACACTATTATGAATTTTGAAATATAAATTCGTAGAGTTTCCTCCTTGATTTGTCTTATTGTATATTTTAAACTATTGCATAGCTTCTATCGCGGGCCTTGAGCGTGGGGACCGAATCCAGAAATTCCGTAACGAAAAAACCTAACACCCCCCACTCCGACCGGCACAGCGGTGATACTTTTTAGTTTTTCCATCTAATATATAAAATTCTCGTGTCACAGTTTTTGTTGCCATACTCCTCCGAAACGGCTTGACCGATTTTGATGAAATTTTTTGTGCTTATCCGGTATCTATGAGAATCGGCCAACATCTATTTTTCATCCCTCTAAATGTTAGGGGTAGTCCACCCCTAAATTTTTTTTTTATTTTTTAGACAAAATTTTTAATTTCTATTTTTTTATGATACAACATACAAAAATACATACAATCCTCAATTTTCACCCTTCTACGATCAACCCTTATTTTTTAATAGCCATTTTAGTAATTTAATAATTTTTCCTCTCCGGTCGAAAACTGATCAATCGTCATTTAATTAGTTATCCCCGCCAGATGTCTACAGGTGTCACTTCTGACCCAGTAAACAGCACGGAGTAGGGATGAGAACGAAGCCGGTCTCCTTTCTTTCTCACTCCCTACACAGTTGTCGGCCATCATTATTGTTTATGCATCAAGTGTAGTAGTAACGTTGACAATTATTATTTTGCTATCTCAGTGTAACTCTCATATTAACTTTTAATCATTCCTATTAATTATTTATATGGCAAAACAACGTTTGCCGGGTAAGCTAGTCTATAGATAAAAATGGTATGCAATAGCTTTACCGCGGCAGTCTCCGAGTGCCACACGTCTTTTTGTTATTATTTTTAAGAGTTCCCAATGTATAAAAAATAATAATCCTGAATCTGGGAATCCTGAGAAGCTTAATAAGATTATTAGCTAAAATAGTTTTCATTTACTTTCTAGTTTGAGGAAACTGCTTTTCCACGTTTTGTTAAAAATAAAACATTAGGCAAGAAAGGCTGACCCCCAACACCCAACATGTGTGATGAAAGAGAGATGTAAACTGTGCATCTGGTATTGTAAATCTCCCTTTTATTTTTATTTTTTTTATTTTTGGAGCGGTGACCAGGAATCGAGAAATAGTACGAGTAGGTATAAATCTTGTATATGGTGTGGTTTTTTTTTTTAAAGCGGCATCTGTCAATATTACCTAGTCTGTCTACCTACTTACGGCTTCCGAATTATTCTGTTCTACCTGCGATGTTTTATAAGATACCTTATCTATTTAATAGGTATTTTACATAATGTATAGTGATTTAGTTAATATGTTTGTGAGGCAGGAAGATTGCATTATTATTCGGCAAAGTAGGTACCTACCTAATAAGAAATAATAGTTAGGGTTAACGCCCCGACAGAACATATGTAAGTTACCCTACATATACTATCAGAGTCAAATCACTATAATTTCATGTGGTTTAGTTCAGATTTAACTGCTGGTTTCTAACTAGTCCAATTAATATTATAAATGTAAAAGTTTGTAAATATATGTATGTGGGTTTGTTATTCTTTCACGCCTAAACGAGGGGACTGATTGAGCTGAAATTTGGTATAGAGATAACTTAGACCCTGTAATAACATAATATAGGCTAAGTACAGTAAAACGGGTAGGAAGCGAACAAAATTTACTGCTCAAACTAAAATACAACATATCACTTAAATAAAGAAAACCAGACTTTGCTACAAAATTTATTATAAAAAGTGTAACTGCCGGTCACTAGTATTGAATATATTACTATTTAATGTTGACTATCAATTATCAAAGTCACAACATAGTCACGACTATCTATAGATGTGCAAATTAAAACCAACTTCCTTACAAAAACTCTAGCTATATGTAACAGTAACATTTGTAAGACTAATCACCACTAGTCACGGTTTATCCTTGACTTTAGTTTACGGCTGCCCTTGGAATCAGAGGCGGATCAAGGACTTCTTTCTTTGGGCAAGTTAGATAGATAACACTTTATTGAAACACAGGAAAATATACAGAAATAAAAACACAATATTATAATCTATGTGTTACAATTGCCGGTCTTATCGCTAAAAGCGATCTTTTTAAGACAACCGTGCAGGGAGAGGAGAATATTTCTATTCACATGGGTTTGTGGTGTGATAAAATAATAATTATACAGTATATTACATGTTTAAATACTAACTAAGGTATAGACGGCCAAAACAACAATCACCTTGGTATTGAAGACGATCATCAATTAAAATATTCCTACTTACGAGTATAAGTGAACGCCGAGAAAAAATAAATATAATCCTGACTATGAAATATGTACGATCGGCTTATTTCGAACGCCTAGAAAATTCAAAACTCTACAATCGAATTGGGGGGGAAGGCCCTCTGCCCCCCCTAAATCCGCCCTTGCTTGGAATGGTAGCCAATGGCTAATATTATACACCTATAGGTACCTATAGATACACCTACACTTATAGATTCCTACAGTATCGATTGGACGGATATAGATTTGAAACACTTCAAATCACCAGACCTTTTTTACTGGCGCGAGTGGCCAGTAACTAAATCGCCTACGATTTTCTTACCCTACTACGCCATTACGCTTTTAGTGGCCAGTGCCAGGAATAGGTTAGATTAAAAAAAAAACCTTATTTGAAAATGGAACCAATAACAAGTGAAATTATAAAAGTTTTTAAAAACAAGGGATTATTAGATTATTAATTACCATCTAGCACCAAAGTACTCGTCAAGACGAATCAAATGAGCCCCAACTCGATGGGGTTGCCTCGTTTAATTACGAAGTTCTTATGGCCACCTTCCTGCTCCATGTCATAATAATATTGCATATTGTCATCTGATTTATACATGCATGTCAAATTTCAGCTCAATCTGAAATCGGGAAGTGGATCAAATTAAACTTGCAAGATTTGATTACAGACAAACAGACAGACAACAGATAGATCAAAGTAAATAAAAGCTTGTAAAAATCCCAGTTATATCCCTTATTTAAGCTTTCAAGGTAGAATAATATGGTAAAATAATCTTTCTCTTATTTTATTTATTTAATCCTCAAACAAAATGGGCTTTAGACATATGTTTTGTTAGAATTTTACACTATGCTCGAACATTTGCTTCGAGTGACGCAGCTCTATTAAAGATACTATAATAATAGTTGTTTATAAGTAAAATTAAAAAAATCAGTCCTGTCATATAAATATTTAATTTCTCTCCTTTTCTGTGTAAGAAAATAAAACCTGATTGATAGAGGTAATATAGAATAGTTGAGGTACGTACTTAACCAAAATATCGATAAAGTAATTAGCATAATGTTTAGGAAGTCCCGCCGACGGAATATCAATCCCATTGACCTTCCCGATCGGGAGGCGAACTGAAGGCGATGAGCTCACGCTTTGCGGCGCACCTCTTGCCGTGGCGGTCCGCTGTAGGGGCTGCGCAGACGACAGACTATCCATGACGCACTTTTTAGTCTGTGAAAATAGAACCTATGCAATTATATGCAGTAACGCACACGACGCGCAAAAAGTCCGGCACACAAATAATCCGTGTAATTCGGGCAGACCGGATCGCGCCGCGTCGCGCCGCTCCGTACAAAAAGTGTGTGAAAAAAATAGAACGTTTGCTTCAACGCGCGCTAACGCAGACGACACACACTTTAGTCTGCAATCTGCATTTGCTAGTGGTGGACGTAACGCTTCTTTCTTTTTCTTTTTCTGTACTTCATGTACAAAATAATACTTCGCGATCTCTGCACGATTTCCATAGCGTCTACGTCCAGCCCTGGATTTACACTAGGGGCATTCGGGGCGAGTGCCCAGGGCGGCAAATTTTCAGGGGGCGGCAAATTTCGAAACGAGAAAAAAATATTCAATCCATAAACATCCGATGTTGAATTAAAATTTGTATTCTCAATCACGCTGGTTATTATTACAATTTTTTTTTCATAATAAGAAGTCTGGAATACTGGCCACACAAACTCAAGATTTTTGCTCCAAACGAGCTATCCGTCCACTTTTCGTAGCAAGACTTTTCTCGGCATTTGCAGCTAGTTGCTCGCGTTCTTTTTTTTTATTTTTGGCACTCAAAACGAACTACGCTCTCACTTTTTGCAGTCAGATATACAAAATTTTCTTGGTGCTCGCAGCTAGCTTCTCGCGCTTTGAATAATATTTTTTTTTTATTTTAACACTCGGACCAAACTATGCATCCATTGTTTATATAGTCACAAAAACAAAATTTTCTCGGTGCTCACAGCGATTTTGGCACTCAGGGTGAAGTATGCGCCCACTGTTGTGTAGTCAAATATACAAAATTTTCTCGCTCGCAGCAAGCTGCTCGCAGTCTTTTTAGTCAACATAATATTATAATTTTCTTGCCACTCCAAGCGAGTCTTACGCACACCTGTCGTAGACAGACAGATAGATAGGTAGATAAAACACTTTATTGAAACATTAAAAAATAAACTTAAACATAAAAACCCGGTATTATAATCTATGTGTCACAATTCACAATCAGCGGTCTTATTGTAGTTAGCATTATAAAATTTCTCAATTATAATTTCTCTTTTTCAAAGCAAGCTATACACACAGCTTTCGTAGTTAGATGTATATTTTTTTTATAAATATTCATAATTACATATAATATGAAAGAACTCGACAACAAATTTCTTAGCAAAATGTCTAGCCGATGAGCGTTTATAAATAATATTTCGGCGGAGGGGGGCGGCATTTTCTCACTGCCCAGGGCGGCATTTTGGCTAAATCCGGGCCTGTCTACGTCCCTACAGCTCTGCCGACAGAATGATCGAAGATGTGCGTCGTGTGCGTTGAGTCTGTGAAAAATCCGCAACAGACTTTTTGCGCGCCATGCAGACTTTTTGTACGCCGCAGACTCGATCGTACAAAAAGTGTGCCGTCTGCGCAGTCCCGTACTCTGAACATTATCAGCCCACACCGTCAGTCCTTCCTTGCCACGCGTATGCAGTTACCGTTGCTAGTCCCGCACTAGTTTCCGAACGAGCAGCTGCGACGACAGCCGCAACAAAAAAAAAAAGAAAAACAAAACACGCGCGCTTTCCCGCGAATTTAGTGAGTGCAAAATGGGTGTAGTGAAAAATCAAAAGAAATCCAAAAAAGTGGAGAAAAAAGACCTGCCCAACGGCAAAGAAAATGGGAAAGTGAAAAAGAAAAAGACAGTGTCGTGTTTACAATGCATCAAGCCTGTCAAAGATGGTATGAATTGGTTTTTTGTTCGTGGATATTGCATTTGTGTTAATTGTGGATTGCTTCCTTTCTTATTTCCTTTGAAATTACATTAATTGTTTGATAAGCACTTCATGTTTTCTAACTTCAAACGATTTTGAAATTGAGGTTTCCAAATTGGCTGTATGATTTTCAGACATTATGCTTTAAAAAAAAAACTTTTTAGGATAATTTTCTTTAAAAAATATATTCGAGATTTTTTAAAATTAGGAACACATTATTTTTTTACATTATGGGTAATTTTGACGCCAGATGTTTTAATCATACTAATAATTATTATAATTACTATAAATTATTTATTTATCATGAATGTCAAGTCAAGTCGGAAACAGGTCAGAAAAAAATCAATTTCTAAATATTTATTTCGGACAACTAAATGAAAAATATTATGTACTTTGGTTATATTAACACTCATGAAGTGGTAATACTGTATTTTCCATGTAAAGAATATAATCAATGAAAAACATTTGAGCACAGACTTTCACTGGCCTCGCTACCATTGGTGATAAGTTTTGAAAACAATCAATAGTAATTAAATACGGTACCTACTGAGTCACGCTTCATCAAAAACTTTATATTTATAGAAATGAGGGTTCTGTAGATCTAACTCCTCAAAAAAGTAGAGTAGAACGATTAAAAATTCGTCAGAACCTTTTATTATTTTAGGGATACGTATAGATAGATAGATAACTCTTTATTGCAACAAAGAAAACAATTAACACTAAATAAGTACATATTTCAGTTAAGCAGTGTTACAATTGGCGGTCTTATCGCTAATAGCGATCTCTTCCAGACAACCAAGTATATGTACCTCTAAAGGAAAAACGGAACCGTTATAAGACCACTCGTTAGTTTGTCTGTCAAGAAGTCTTTAAAACACTTTTTTGTCACCTGTTTGTAAAAAAAAGTGTTTCAATTGATTTCGTTCCAATTTATTTAATAAAAATCCCTCGATTTTTCAAGATAATCAAATCATCTTGTCCTCGCTTATAAGTATTTCAAGAAAACTAGAAGTAGGTTTTAATATATTATGTTTTTTTAATTCACTTATTAATATATCAATATGTCACCCACAATGATGCAACCAGGATGCATATATTCAATCAAAAGTTATATTTATCTAATGAAAATGTTAATGAAAATCGTTAGGTAAATTGAAATCTTTAAATTTAAAACAAGAAATAAAGTTACGTGGATACCTACCTACCGAGAACTACTGTGAGATCATCACCACTTATCTATGAACATGCTAAACACACACTACACACAAAAACTACACTTAAAAATCTCATTAGTTAAGTTTTGGAAAATCAAAGGTACTTTTATGGTTAACATGGTTTTTGACTTCAGCTCTCCTGGTTACACCTCTTGTCTATGTCTTCGTCTATGTCGTTCCTTTATGTCTTTGCTTTTCTCTGGTTTTTTTTATTCATTACTAGCTGCGCCCAGCGGTTTTACCCGCTGTCCTATAGCTTGTGTTGTTCTAGGGCTTAAACTATCTCCATACCTAGGCCTCCTCTTTGGACCTCCATATAATACCGGTAAGAAGCGACCTGCATCCAGCGACCTTTATAAGGTCGTCTGTCCACCTTGTGGGTGGACGTCCTAACTAAACCAATTATTATTACAAAAGATCTCTTAACTAAGTAAACGATATTACTGTAAAAAGGTATCAGCATAATGTGTAGATTAGGTTGTACCTTGTCGCAGTGACTCCTGTATCCACTAGTATTTCAAATCCTGCTTTTGAATATCCAATAGAGTGTGTGGGTGTTTTCTATTCTATGTAAAGTTTTTGTGTCAAGGATTATCTATGATCGTAAACCGATTCAGAACCATAAAGTAAACAATAAACATTAGGAAATTAATATGCGAGTACATTAGATCTATATGTCTGATTATGATCGACGGCGCAGCCGGGAATTAGCGTCAGTGGCCCACATAACGTTGTTTACATCCCGAATAGCTGAGATTTCGACACGATGTGAACAGACCTCGTATCTTGTGTCATATCTTTTGGTTTTAGTGGTGTTCTGCGTTTTTTCGTTAGACAATCCTTAATTGAATTTGATTACAAGTAAGAGATCATTTCTCAACTCCTATTTTCTTTTTTTGGTGTTGTTACCACCCTTTCTTTAAAATATGTAAATGGACGAGATGAACTTGAAACGTTTTCTATTCAATGCTCTCGTTGTCCATGTTAGACTAAAGTTATTAGTATTTTTATATTGTCTCAATAAAGAGTATTGTAAAGTTTGGCAGCAACGTCGACTTATCAACAGTCTAAAAGTAGTAGTACATCGAAAAACAAAAATCCACCTGCGTACATTTTAGATGAAATAACGCACACTGCAAGTGAATTATGCGGCCCGCTCTAGTAGAGACATGGCATTGACAGAGTCCTGAATATACTTTTCTGTTAATTACCACTTTTATTGTTGACAATGGGCATTATTTCTATGAATACGGACGTTATGGAAACGAGGTTACTAATAACTCTTGTATTGTTTTTAAATTATGACCATTAGAAGCAAGGCTTTAGTGATAAGTAAGACTAATCGGCACTAGTACATACTGGTTTATCTGACGATACCTACTAGAACCTTATTTGTTCTTCATGAGAATTCACTAGTTTCTTCTGTGGGGCTAAAAATAAATGGTCAAAATTATTATGCTCAGCCTAAACCACTGAACGGATTGTATTGAAATTTGGAACACAGAAACCTTCGCTAAGAAAGGATTTCTCTGTGCGGACAAACCTGCTAACAAAAGCTAGTTGTTCTATAATTATAATATATTCTATAACCGGGTGTATCCCATTGCTGGGTAGAGGACTGTCTCTACCTCCAGACAACTTCTTACAATCCAGTTCTTTGTCTATCCAATCCTAAAAATCTGAGTATTACTGCGACGTCGCGTCCTCAAACGTTGTGTAGGCTCAACTTAAATACATTTTGTTTAACAAAATTAGTATTAGTATATTTTTAAAGTTTTATTATCTCACTCCAGATACAGGAGTACCAAAGTTAGAGTAGTACTCGTAATTCATAATTATCTCATCAAGTTTAGTGATAACGTCATCAAGGGCCTCAGGAAGTGAGCACAGCCTTGTGGTTGCGTAATATTTGTTGTTACCTCACAAAGGTTTGTCATTGAACGTCACCATGGCTACCGAGATTCTAACAGAATAATTTATTCTTCTAAGGCCACCGGCAACGATGAGCGAATAACGAGTAGAACTAGAATGGAGAAACGAGTTGTTGAGCGGCGAGAAGCGATTGCGTAGTTCCGATAGTTGTGTAGCTCGGCTATAGGCGAGTGTGCGAGTGAGCCGAGCGATTACTCGCTCTGTAGAGAAATGACTGCTGGTTGCTCGCTCGGCGTGAGTTCTGATTATCATCTGAGCGAGAAAATCGCCGATAGTTATTCGTTCTCTTAATTCTTCTTCGTTTTTAATTATTGCGGAGTGATTAGAAAATTAGAATTGACAAATCATAAAATAGGGATGGATATTTTAAAAATTTCAAACACAATCATCATTGGTATTCGTATATCTATGTCAAATCACATTGGTATTGCAAAAAGTTACGACTGTTCCCGTCAGAAAAGTTCGTTCATTTTTGAAATCATTTAGGTAGGTGTAACCGCTGAGTTGACTTTTTAGGGTCAACAAAATAAGGAAGGTTTACAATTGTACGAATTCGTAAATTAAATTAAAATCTAGCTTAACATAAATTTCATGATGAAATGAAAAATGAATGATTCATGATGAGATGAGATGAAAAAAAAATCCCATTACATTTTAGCTATGTCATAATTCATGCTCAACCAACAATTCAAAATTACAGCGACTGTGAATGCAATCCACGGAAAATCAATTTAAAGTAATTTGATTTGAAGCATACTTTAAAATGTAATTTCTGAAGCCTTTGAAGCCTACAATCAATTTACTATAGAGGTAGCTATGAACTATATGCTGAAGTCGGCACTTCACTTAGCGCATAATATTATGTTCGCGCGAAGTGCAATGTTCAGACAAAACATAATGTCAAATGGCTCTATGTGGGGTTACTTTATAAGAAACTAGTGTGTGTGTACACACGCCTTTCAGAAATTTATTAGTGTTGCTCTACTACTACTACTACTATCAGTGTTGCATGTATTATAAACCCTATAAACCTTCCTCTTGAATCACTCTATCTTTTAAAAGAAATCGCATCAAAATCCGTTGCGTAGATTTAAAGATCTAAACAGTCGTCTAAGAATTTTCCGAATCGCTTTAAGCGTAATCGAGTACCTAATCTGTAAACATAGGTATCATTAAGATTTAAGATTCATATGATTTGTGTACGTTGTTTTTAAATGGGTAAAATAAAAGCAATATTTAATCAAACTCAGCTGTAAAAACAATGCGCGTCGTAAAAGAATTACGTCACATACATTGCCTGCTCTTTCCATCAAGTACGAACCTTAGTACTTCGGGAGCACGCAGTACGCAGTCATTATGAAGAGGCCCCTAATGCGTTACCACTCAAGGTTGAGCAAATGTTTTGGTTTACATCATCGTGCCACGTTTGGACACACACCGCTGACCGCCGACTTGTCTGCCTCTGGACTTGTGAAGCCCGTTAAATAAGATAAATGGGTTTTTTTATGCCTGAGATATTTCAAATTATATATAGGATGAGTGGATATTTAAACCTGATTAGACTAAGTCTCAAGTGAAGTGGCAATGGGCAGCCCACATAGTGTGTAGAGCGGATGGCCGATGGGATCGAAAAGTGCTCGAGTGGAGACCATGGACTAGCAAACGCAGCGTAGAAGTCCACCCACAAAGTGGACAGACGACCTTATAAAGGTCGCCGGAAGACGCTGGATGCAGGTCGCTTCCAACCGGTACGTCGTTATCTTCACGAAGTGAAGGTCGTGTCTAGTCTGAATCCCTTACACTCATGCCAATAACTGAGGCCATGAGATCAGCGACGAAAAGAACAACTTGGCAGAGTGTAAATCGAAGAGTGATGGCAAATCCTGCAAACAGTCCCTTAGGTGTCGTTATATAATATAGAGTTAACACTGTAGTTGTAACTATTTCCACAACAGGCCCTCAGTCATTTTCAGCAGCCTATACATTCGTATGCTAGATACAGGCTTCCCTCATGGAAAGCCACTCGGTCCTCCACCTTCGTCCTCCAACTACTCTCATCTCTAGATAGCTCTACAGGTGTCTCCCCAGCTATTATCGGTTCTACTGTACAAATGTAACCACCGCACCCCTTTGAAATTTGGTTTATTCTTATGCAAAAAAAACTTCATAATCAATTGTTTTGAAATTTCCCTGACCATGAAACAATACATTTACCTACCTGCCTTTCTTGCAGGTATAACCGCAGTGAAAACCAATATAATATTATAAGAAGTAAATTTTAAAAATATGATCGCGCTATCAATATCTAAGGAGGAGACGCACATTTTAATTCATAACCTGAAAACCGATCTACCGATTTCGATAAAATGTTAACGAAACCACCTGGGAAGTATACTTTGAAAAAAAAAAAGGAATTTTCCAAATCGGTCCAGCGGTCTTCACGTTTCGGAAACATACAATGAAATGTAAAAAACATTTCGAGGATTGCATATCTTATTTTTGAAGTCAGTCATTAAAATGACTAACCAAAGATACTTTTGGGCTCACGACCTTCCATTGCACTTAAACCGAAATAAATAAAAAGTAAACACGTTTCATTTGCATTTTTGCAAATGTTTGTGTTCGAAGAATCATAATTTTAAGCGAAGCACGTTTTGTTTTGTATTATTCATAGGAATTTAAAAATGCGGAAAATTAATAAACAAAGTAAATTTATACAATTTGTCGGATCTTTTTTTGTATAAATACATAATAATATGTTGCGGCTAAACCATGTTATGCAGCTACACCTTGGCTTAGCCGGCTAATCATGGGAGAAGTCGAATACTGTTTTATTAAAGCTAATGTTATGGAAATCGGTTGAACGGTTTTCAAATTGAATAAATTATTTTGAATGAAAGCAGAAAATGTTGAGACCCCCTGTATCATAATCATAATATAAGCCAGTCTCGTAACTCCTGAAACTGAAAACACACTCATATGATTACAGTAAAACAATATAAGCGAGTTAAATTTATAAATTAAATCAAAGAATGCGTGCGTATACCTATTTTAAACATTCAGTATCTAAATCAAGGCAGTAAAATCCTAATAAGGTTGGCAGTCTCGACCTTGTAGTCTCGCTATAAAATATGAACAATTTTAAAAAACCGAAGGATGTGAAGTTTAGCGTTAATTTACGCAGTTACCCGAGATGAGATCACTACACGCAGTTCACACACTACTGTAATGCCAACAGATACCGCGATCTAAATTAAAACTGACTTTGAGCAAATTTCGAATTTTGACCTATTCGTGGAACTGTCTTATCTGAAAATTACTACTTTATAGGATAGCTTTATTTTAAGTTTGACTTGGTTCAAATTATGCACTAACTTTTTGATCCTGGAATACACAGTATTATGTTTTAGATACTCGAGGGTAAAAAAGATGGGGCAAAATTTATACTAATCACTAATCATACTTCAAATTGCTCTCATTTTTAGATAAAAGACTGTTCAACGAATAGGTTGATTTAGTACATTCAGGTTCTTCTTATCATATCACCTCTTACTGGTCGATCTCAGAAGTGTTTTGACATTTAGCACATTTGCACGACGTCAGGCTTGCTTGCAATAAATGAAGGCGAAGTGCATCAGGAACGTAAATTATTTAAGAAATGCATTTTCTTATTGTTTCAAAGACACTCTTTTACACTCCATTCAGCTTGAATTTTAGTTGACGGTATCTACCTTTGTTACAACAGTCTCTAACGCAAATGTACACTAATCAAACATTCAGTTTCTGTAAATATCGCCATAAAACAAACTGTAATTACTATTTTAGAGCTGAGTCTGTATGCTCTTCCCTTGCAATTAACTCGTGGACAGTTTCCGGATGTTACATATAAGCATAAGTATTTTATAATGGTCATGTAGGGCATTATTTATTTTTCACAGTAAGTCACATCTGCTTTCATTCAAATGATTAAGCCCAAAGGGTTAATGATAGTAACAGCGAAATTACTGGGATGGTCACGCTGAATTTTGTATTTCAAAACACTAAGTGGCACTGTCTATGGGCAATTGTGAAAAGTGATATTTTCATGAGGCACTATAATTTCCTTCTCTTGTAGTAACAGGATCCTGAAAAGTACTGTAAATGTTAAGGAAAATAAAAATGTCTTTTGTGTAATGGTTAAATCCCTCAACTAATTTGAATAGATGGTTAAAAGACGTAAGAAGAAAAAGTTATGTCTTTGCTATTATAGAAGTCAATTACCTATATTGAAGAAATAAAATTTAGTGTGTGTTAAAACTGCTATTTAGCAGTCCAATTTACATTAAAAACTGATAAACGACCGTGAAAACACAGTGGTCTCTTTAGCATAATAAAGCCCGGTTTGTAACAAGCAAAAAGCACAATTTTATTCAGTTTATGGAGCTTGAAATTATTCGCGAAAAAAACAGAAAAAAAAACATAAACCTAGTGGTTGCCAAAAGGTTATTCACAGCTGCTTCTGCAATTGCTCTTTTTAATGAAGATATAAATTATTGTTTTTGCTTTATTTCTTTTTTAATGGCATAATTTTATACTCTGATTGTAACTAAGATTTTAATTAACTTTATCCTCAGTTTTTTGTTTTTTTATGCGAGTAAGTGAACGAGATGCGTACGTGTACGTTTGCTTTTAAAAATTGTAGTTGCCAGCATGATATTCTGAAACATCAGAAATGGATTTATCCCGCCTTATAGGTTTATACTGCTACTACCTTCAGCATCGTCGTTTAACATCACGCGAGATCGTGTTCAAATGTAGATCATCTATTATAATTAATGAATAAAAAATGATAGAAAATAGCAGGTAATGTACGAATAGTTCGATTCTGTTAGAGGTAGACCAGCTTTCTGACCGGGCCACCGGAGTCCCACATACCACCCTGGGTGACGATACGTAACACATTTTTCCTAGGTTAAAATAATCCATTTAGACAGATAATGAAGTCCCTTTTTGGCACCTTACCTGCAGACGATTTATGATAGGTTTACCCGTTTTTACCCTTTGGTTACGGAACCCTAAATATGAAGGTGCCAAATAAATATGGTATGTTCATACACCTCTATGTAACTTAATTGCTTTCCATACATACAATATGTGAGACAATGGAAACATTTGTCACAACAGATGTCCATCACTGCCGTTTGTGTTTTACGATCCAAACAATGTACTGCACGTGTATTTTGTAATTATATTGTTATCAGACCTTTTTGTGTTGTATAACAATCTGCAGGTTTGTACGCGCCAAAAGACAAAATCGCGCTATTGTTTTTGGTATTTTTTACATATTACCTATATTAAACTACAACATAGCTTTCAATAAACGAAACCTAGAGACACACGTTTTAATTTATAACTTGAAAACGCTCGACCGATATCGATAAAATTTAAATGGAACCAACAGAACGAAGTACATCGTCTGTGAAAATTTCGTCTGCGCATTCATAATATACAGCTTGGTGACAGACAAACGGACATACTCACAGCGAAGTCTTAGTAGGTTGTAAATTATAATAGGTATCTAGTACCTACCTAATAATAAGGTCTCGTTTTTACCTTTTGGGTACGGAACGATAACAAAAGAAAGAAAGTATTCTGGGTGTTGATGACGATAGAAGAATAGTAATATAATAATAATATGTAATAAGAATTATGGTTTATACCCCAACAGTGTGGCCAAC
Organism: Hemithea aestivaria; assembly: GCA_947507615.1. NCBI lineage: Eukaryota > Metazoa > Arthropoda > Insecta > Lepidoptera > Geometridae > Hemithea > Hemithea aestivaria. Next base: position 5,966,605 of record OX382348.1, read on the forward strand.
CCATAAGTTGCAGTTACAGGTCGCCGAGATTACTACAGGGCTTGCAACATGAGCTAACGACTGCCTCCTATATATCTTACGAGCTGCGCCCAGCGGTTTTACCCGCAGTACTTATGTAGCCTATGTGTATTATTCCAGGGTCTAAGCTATCTGTATACCAAATTTCAGATCAATCGGTCCACCCGTTTAGGCGTGAAAAAGTAACAAACACATCCAGACATCCTGACATCCAGACATCCATTCTTACAAACTTTCACGTTTATAATATTAGTAAGATAGGAAACAGCCGGGACCCACAGTTTTACGTAAACATTGTTTATCTTACACACAATTTCGTCCTTCCACGCGTTTTTCAATACCCACTTGCCCCCATATTACAGTTATGTAATTCAGTAGTAAACGAAGTGTGAGTGAACGCTATTGACCCGAGTTGAGTGATCCCGTTGACATTTGTACGGGATCGCTTAATTAATGTTTCCTAACCTAAATAACTGTTAATTAACTGACTCTGTGCTATTGCTAACTTCACCTGCTTTTAAATGCTATTTGACTTGTATTGCATTAGGAGCCCACAGTTTGAGAACAATTTTATATGCAGCGAAGTAGGATTAGCAAGGCGCTCTTCTGATGTTAGGAGAGATATAATAATTAATCAATACCCAGGATTACAGGATTATTAATGATGTAAAATTCTAGGCGCACTGCACCATACTCAGGAGTCTAAGATGTTAAGACTCTTCTTAATAATTTTACTAGCTACAGTGCCCTCCTACGAAACACATTTTTTATGATATAATTATAATGAGTGAACAAGAATATCAGAGGGCTTTTTATCCAATACACATCCACTACGATTGATGACAACTTCAATGTACATTGCTACGTTTGTTACTTTATTCATATTAATGAGGATTAAGCAAGTAATTTACGCAAATTTATCTATGGCTTCTTGTGTTTTACATGTCTTTGGGCGAAAGAAGAGATGGGGGGGGGTCTGTTGTAAAATTTCGTCATGCCCTGAAATTTCACAAGTGATTTTAACACTGCCCTTCAATCTGGAAAACCATAATGTAGTATCACTGCCTTGGGGAAGAACATACCCAGAAGACCTTACCAAAGAATAGCAGCTATTTGACCTCACTTTGAATCACAATTCCTCAGAGAATAGAAAGATGAGAAGGTTGTTTCCATCAGGATGTATAGTATATTTTAAGCCGATCCCTTGACACTGATTGTTGCAATTATAAATGCAAACAAACGGATTGTTTGCCCATTAATATACAAGTCAGGTAGCGCATCTCTACATTAGACCACAGAGTAACAAATACAGGAAGGTTTTTAAGGTAAGGCAGATAGGTTTGTATATCAATTAGAATTCAAAATCTAATGAATAAAAAATAGATATATTCTAAGTACCTATAGGGATTGGCATTTTTTTTTCTAAAATTATGAAAGGAAGTAGTGACTGACTGACTGATATATTAAAGCACAACCTAAACCGCTGAACTGATTGGGTTGAAATTTAGAATATACATAGGTTTAATGACGTAGACCTCCGCTAAGAAGACCTTGACCACGTGGGCAAAGTCGCGAGCTCAAGCTAGTGATATATAAAACATCATGAAGAAAGCATATTAGGCTATAATGTGTTTTCGGACTTGGCTTGCCCCATATAGAGCATCTATTGACTCATGAAGTCGACGACAGAATCTGGTCGGAGTTTATTTACTGCAAGTTGTTTACTGTGACACAAACTGCATTTTACACGACCTTTTGATTCTGCCGATGATGTCAACCGACTACCGACCGCTCCTTAGGCAAAGTCTGTGCGAAAGGAATAGAGTCGTGGAATTGCGGCAAATCAACTAGATTTTTATAACTACTAAATCATTGCTTCAAGCAGATACCATATACTAATATACAGTCTCAAAATCCTTGCATGCGTTTCCATTTTTTTCCTTTTGATTTGATTTCTGAGCTCGTCGAAGAAAAGAAAAACTGTGACTTAGGTTACTTCATCATCATTAACTGGCACGCTACTCAACTCGGTCCTCTTTCTTCCTCCTCTCTTCCTTTAGGATACTTACATTTTTTTATAAGCTTAATTTTTTTGATACCAATATCTCACCTAGATGTGTTCTGCAGAGGCTAGTTGAGTTGGGTCAAGGAAAAAAGATAATGATTGATCATCCCTAAAGTTAAAAAGTCCATAAGAAATAGCATATATTTGGAAACTACTTTAGTACAATTTTTTTAAAAGGAAACATCCTAAAAGTAACATTAAAATCAGAATAAGCCCGCACAAACTACGTTCCCCATTTTTTGCACACTCTAAAGTGGTTTTATGTAACTACCCACGACTGCCTACTTACCCTTATTAGATCGTCGTGGCTCGTTAAACTGCTGATTTCAGACCGATTCAGTCTCAAGTTTTATCCGCGGTTTTATCGTTGAAGTTTATTATTGACTGATTTCAATTGCTTTATTTACTGGCGGTATTAAATTTTATATTAAGATAGTTTGCAGTAATCTACAATCTACAGCTAACTCATAATTTCAGGATGGAAACTATTTTATTAAGTAATTGAAAAGTTTAACGCTTTATTAAAAAGTCTGCATTTTTTATACTAAATAGGCCTAAGTTTGACCACATCCCACCTGATAGAAAGTGAAAATGCTAAGTTAGACCAAAAAAAAATTTCTAAAAGTAAATTCTATGAGCGATTTTTTAAATTCAGTATTAGCTATAAGACCGCTTATTATTATTACACTGTGACATTATTAATTCATGTGTTATAGTTTTAAGTATATATTTTGTAGTGTTTCGATAGATGTTGTTTCAAGGGTCGCACGTTTTTATTATTCTCAAAAACCCAAAGTTTTCTTAATTTAGATTGTTTTGGAAACATGTGTTATAGTAAAATTTGCTCCAAATTTAGCACGGAAATGTAAACACTGTTGTAACCTAGATAATTTCTTACTACACTGCTGTTTATAGAATAACGCAGATTATCGTGTACGTTATGTCAGCAATGTTTACGATTTACCTATTAGAACATTTTTCATAGCTTGGCGGATTTAAGGGGGGCTAAAACCCTAGTGGCTTAAACCCTAATTTTTTTTAACCCAGGAAAAATGCGTTACGCATCATCACCCCACGCGTGGGGGTGCGGGGCGGTATGTGGGACTCCCCCGCCAAAGATGGAAGCGGCGGGGATACCCACTAAAACCCTGGGGGTGTTCCTGCGGGACGCCATAATGCCGGGGCAACGGGTACGCCGAAGCACGCATCCGCGGTCCGGCTTAAATCCCCAGGCTCAACTAATATAGCATAGTATATTTTCCAGCTGTTGTTTCACACTTTTCGCTAGATCATTCGAGATTCGAGATATAGAGAAATCAAGGCAATTTTTGATACTGCGCGAAAATTTGATGCAACGCTCTGAATCAAATCTTAAAAGATTACGATTATTTTGTTTGTTTAAACAAACAAAATATCGTAGGTTCTTCTAAATGTATTTGACATTGTGCGGAAACATTTAGCATAGTGAAAAGCGGGCTTTAAAGTTTGTAACAAATGATATTAAAAAAATTAGAAGTAGGTAGATACATACGTACATATTATATATGTATTATATAAATTATTGTTCTTCCCATCTATTCCTAGCAAATTGTCATTGATACAAACAGAAATAAAATGTTCTTGGAAGCACTTTCTCAGTCTAATTTCCTTCAGTGCAAGCGCTGCCAAAATGTGCGTCACAATCACAATGCCATCATAATCACAATGCCATCATTCGGACATCGTTTTAGTGTATAACTATTTTTGTTCCAATGACTCATAAAAACAATGATTTCGAAGCACTTTGATTCGGGTCGTAAATTATATGTTGGTAATATAATGTGGGCTCGACGCGTCGACAATACACTTAATAGACCTGTGGTTTGGTAATGTTTCGATTAAAAAAATTACAAGCTTTTATTTAATTTGTAATGTAACCATACATTTTAATGTGTGTTCAGTACAAATCTTGCAACACAATTAAAACAGTATTTTTTTTTAAATATTATCTATTCTTTTTACGCCCAAGGTAATTTAATTCGCTTTATATAATATATGTACATAAGCTAATATATGTTTGACTGCATTTTATATAATGTATAGAAGTGAAGGTACCTACAACGTAATTTTGTGACTCTGAAAAGAAAATCATTTCACACACACATACTCTTTCAAGGGAAAAAAGATCTGTATCATTATATTCTTTTAAAAAAGTCGCAGCCCGCGTCTTTCTGTCCCTGTGTATGCTTAAATCTTTAAAACTACGCAACGGATTTTGTTACGGTTTTTTGTAATAGATAAAGTCGTTCAAGAGGAAGGCTTAAAAGTATAATACATGCATAATATATAAGAGAAACATGGTTAATTTTCTGTTAGACGCAACAAAGTGCGCGCGGCTCCACTACCATACTATAAGTGCAGAAAGACTGATTAGTTAAACTTTCATGGCAATATCGACCGATTACAATGGTGGTCGACGCGTAACCGACCTTGTGGCGACGCTAAATATTTCCTTCCTGTTTCTCTATTTTGCTCACAAAAGCTCTAACACTCGACCATGACCATAATTAATGTTAGTGAGGGCGCTACTGAGTAGTGTATTATTGGGAATTCTGGCCCACTTGCTCACTCCGCTTAGCTTCGTTCGCTCAGTGAGCCAAATTCCCAATAATACACGATGAGTTGTGCGATTACTTACCCTATTCCAGCAACCTTCAACACTCAACACGTTCCACTATTATTACACATTTAACACTCCAAAATGCACTAATAAGGCACTGTTTCACACTAAGACACGATGAGATTAATTTTGGTTTAGCAGCTTCGCGTTTGCTCTTTATATACCTAGATAATATGCAATATGATTCCTGATGACATGGAAATCTTTCCATGAGAAACTCTGAAAGTCAAAATCCCATGAAGAAATCCAGTAAAGCACTTTCTCATAAGGTAGGTACTCGGATTACCTAGTTATTAAATAGAAAATGCAATATGATTCTTGATGACATCGCAAATCATTCCATGAGAAGCTTCGGAAACCAAAATCCCATGAAAAGTGCAATGCACTACTTTCGCAGAATACCTAAATAGATAAATAATAATATGATTCTTTACGCTATCTGAAACCGTAAATTTGCAAATAGTTTTATGAGAAGCTAACGTCACTTACATTCCCAATGTTATACAACACTTTTGTTTGTTTGATAAAGTTGCATTATAGATAGATGGCTCATTCTCATTTTAGCTCAAATTTGATGGTCACACGGTTATATTTCCTAAACGGTTAAAGAAAGAGACATGAATTTTGGATAGATGGATAAAACATATATTTAGCTACAAAATAAATGAAGATTGTCATAATAGACGCAAAAAGATATACTAAAATTTAACATGAAAGGTCAAAAACGGGGCCATTTATCGTATTCTCATGGTGTCACACTTTCCGTTGCAGTGAAACATTTGGGCACTACTTTAACAAATTTCAGTGTATCTGTATATAACATATACCAAAATGTTCGCAAAAAAATACACTTTACGGTATACAGTCTAAAAAAAGCCTTTCATTATTATTTTGAATTTAAAATGGCATAATGCGGCGGTCACACGATTTTAGGTGCTTTAAATTTGCGTAGTTTATCGGCTGCTGTTAAACACAACATCAACAATCCAATACAGAGTTCGATTCATTTCAATGATGGCCATGTTCTGCAATCGTAGAAGTAGGATCTAGGACTTATTGAGCCGTTAGAAAAAATAAAATTGCTAAGTATTAATTTAATCATGGGTGTACCGATCACTTGCATGGACAACATTTTTATGATTTGTATTTTAGTTATTTAAATCAAAGCTAGCTTTTCGAAACGCCAAAATGTGCGCGATAAAGATGTGGTATTTAATTTTATACATTATACCTAAACATTCCAGAATTTTACCAATAAGGGATATTTTCGTCACCAGCGTGGCATCACCTTCATAGCGTTTTTAACCATGAAGGTGATTTTTAAGTCACGAAAGTGTTTTTTTTGTATTTTTTCTTTTGAAAGGGCCTTTTTACCATCTAAAAAGTACTTTATGGCTCATTCTCATGGAATCGATTCTCATCGTCACCTTCATGGCAATTCTTATTTATTGCTTATTTGCAATGTTTATGTATAATATTGTATAGAGCTGGATAACACGAGTAAACTTTTATATAAATGATTTGAATCGTACGTTTCATTTCGAAGAAAAACAGTTTTGAAATTTTCGACGCCACGAAAGTGATTCAGTCATTATTTTTATACAACTTTTTCAAGTAAAACCCTTTTAAAAGACTAAATCTACCAAAAATGTACAATAAAACGACATTTTACGTAAAAACAAACCTCACTACAAAAGAAAATATGCGTAATTTGAGATACTACTTTACCATTCACTTAACTTTTTTATTAGTCAGAAATTTGGTTTGTATGTATTAAAACCCTAACATAACAGATACAGTACTTTTAAGTAGGTAAAAAGGCCATTTCAAAAGAAAACAATACACAAAAATCACTTTCGTGGCTCAAAAATCACCTTCATGGTAAAAAACGCTATGAAGGTGATGCCACGCTGGTGACGAAAATATCCCTTTTTGGTGAAATTCTGGAAAGTTTAGGTATAATGTATAAAATTAAATACTACATCTTTATTTCGCACATTTTGGCGTTTCGAAAAGCTAGCTTTGATTTTAATAACTAAAATACAATTCGTAAAAATGTTGTCCATGCAAGTGATCGGTACACCCATGAATAAATTGAAACTTAGCAATTATATTTTTTCCCACGGCTCGATAAGTCCTAGATCCTACTTCTACGATTGCAGAACAGGGCCATCATTGAAATGAATCGAACTCTGCATTGGATTGTTGATGTTATGTTTCACAACAGCCGTTAAACTACGCAAATCTAAAGCACCTAAAATCGTGTGACCGCCGCATTTTATTATTTTAAATTAAAAATAATCCTGAAAACTTTTTTTTAGCCTGTAGACCTTAAAGTATATTTGTTTGCGATAATTTTGGTATATTTTACATACAGATACATGAAAATTTGTTAAAGCAGTGCCCAAATGTTTAACTGCAACGCAAAGTGTGACACCATGAGAATGCGAAAAATGGCCCCGATTATGACCTTTCATGTAAAATTTTAGTATTATTTTTTGCGTCTATTATGACAATCTTCATTTATTTTGTAGCTTAATATATGTTTTATCCACCTATCTACAATTCATATCTCTGTCTTTAACCGTTTAGGAAATATAACCGTGTGACCATCAAATTTGAGCTAAAATGAGAATGAGCCTTATATGTTATGTTAGCGTTTTAATACATACATACCAAATTTCTGACTAATAAAAAAGTTAAGTGAAAGGTAAAGTAATATCTCAAATTACGCATATTTTCTTATGTAGTGAGGTTTGTTGTTACGTAGAATGTCGTTTTATTGTACATTTTTGGTAGATTTAGTCTTTTAAAAGGGTTTTACTTGACAAATTTGTGAATAAATAATGACGGAATCACTTTCGTGGCCTCGAAAATTTCAAAACTGTTTTTCTTCGAAATGAAACGTACGATTTAAATCATTTATATAAAAGTTTACTCGTGTTATCCAGCTCTATACAATATTATACATAAACATTACAAATAAGCAATAAATAAGAATTGCCATGAAGGTGACGATGAGAATCGATTCCATGAGAATGAGCCAGATATATGTGGCTCATTCTCATTGAAACGATTCTCATCGTCACCTTCATGGCAAATCTTATTTATTGCTTATTTGTAATATTTATGTATAATATTGTATAGAGCTGGATAACACGAGTAAACTTTTATATAAATGATTTAAATCGTACGTTTCATTTCGAAGAAAAACAGATTTGTAATTTTCGACGCCACGAAAGTGATTCCGTCATTATTTTTTTACAACTTTTTCAAGTAAAACCCTTTTAAAAGACTAAATCTACCAAAAATGTACAATAAAACGACATTCTACGTAACAATAAACCTCACTACAGAAGAAAATATGCGTAATTTGAGATATTACTTTACCTTTCACTTACTTTTTTATTAGTTAGAAATTTGGTATGTATGTATTAAAACCCTAAAATAACAGAAAAAGTACTTTTTAGTTGGTAAAAAGGCCCTATCAAAAGAAAAAAATACAAAAAAATCACTTTCGTGGCTTAAAAATCACCTTCATGGTAAAAAACGCTATGAAGGTGATGCCACGCTGGTGACGAAAATATCCCTTTTTGGTGAAATTCTCGAAAGTTTAGGTATAATGTATAAAATTAAATACTACATCTTTATCTCGCATATTTTGGCGTTTCGAAAAGCTAGCTTTGATTTGAATAACTAAAATACAATGCATAAAAATGTTGTCCATGCAAGTGATCGGTACACCCATGAATAAATTGAAACTTAGCAATTTTATTTTTTCCCACGGCTTGATAAGTCCTAGATCCTACTTCTACGATTGCAGAACATGGCCATCATTAAAATGAATCGAACTCTGTATTGGATTGTTGATGATGTGTTTAACAGCAGCCGATAAACTACGCAAATTTATAGCACCTAAAATCGTGTGACCGCCGCATTATTTCATTTTAAATTCTAAATAATAATGAAAGGCTTTTTTTAGACTGTATACCGTAAAGTGTATTTGTTTGCGAAAATTTTGGTATTTGTTATATACAGATACACCGAAATTTGTTAAAGTAGTGTCCAAATGTTTCACTGCAACGGAAAGTGTGACACCATGAGAATACGAAAAATGGCTCCTTTTTTGACCTTTCATATAAAATTTTAATATTATTTTTTGCGTCTATTATGACAATCTTTATTTATTTTGTAGCTTAATATATGTTTTATCCACCTATACAAGATTCATGTCTCTTTCTTTAACCGTTTAGGAAATATAACCGTGTGACCATCAAATTTGAGCTAAAATGAGAATGAGCCATGTATATCTTTTGTATTATACGACTTACAAAAAATGGTACGATATTATCGTTAGTGGAACTACATGATATTTTTTACCAAATTTCCAATTTGTTCTCGTGTTTGTTCCATCTATCGTTTATGAATAGCTTGAAATTCTTGAAATTTCTTTGAACTCAGTCTATTTCAGTACGAAAATAAGTTTAACAATATTGAGGAGGAAAAATGTTTTAAACTGTATGGGGCAGAACTAGTAACTACTCTCGAATTATACGTCAATCGCTACATAGGTATAAAATAATAATACCTGTTATTATTGTTTATTTCTCAATCAGCTTTCAATTAAACAAGTACATGTTGTTTGTAAAGCAACCTCATAATTTGCAGTTTGATGTGGTTGGGGCAACATTGAGTCAGGCCGTTGAAAGACATGGAAAACTTTTACCAAACACAATCCGATGCATTATTTGTGGTCCATCCAACTGTGGGAAAACCAACCTTTTAGTAGGTCTTCTTTTACATGAAGATGGGTTACAATTCTTAAATGTATATATTTATTCTAAAACATTGTATCAACCAAAATACGTATATCTGGAGCATGTAATCAAAATGGTACCTGGAGTTTATTTCTTTAAGTTCCATGAACATGATAGTGTTTTAAGTCCTATGAAAGCCAAACCAAATTCTGTGATAATTTTTGATGATGTCGCCTGCGAAAAACAAGATCATGTACGTGATTATTTTTCAATGGGAAGACACAGAATCATAGACTGTTTTTATTTGAATCAAACTTATAGCAAGATTCCAAAACAACTTATTAGAGATAATGCCAATCTTATAATTTTATTTAAGCAAGATGATATTAATCTCAAACATGTGTATGATGAACATGTCAATACAGATATGCCGTGGAAACAGTTTCGTGAAATGTGTGCTAAAATTTGGAGCGTTTCCTATGATTATTTAGTTATAAACAAAGATTGTAAGACAGACCAAGGACGCTATAGAAGGAATTTTGATACATTCGTACAGTTTGATTAGACAATGATATCAATGTTTAATATTTATGATCGTGTATCTAAAATGGTATTTTCATTTACTATTCAGACTTCATACAGTGAAGTACTATAAATTCAAAATGAATTCAGAAAAATCTATAAAAACACAAATCGTAAAATCAGCTGATGCTATTAAAAAGAAAGTTAAGTTGATGCGAGGCTTACAAACAGATACAAATAACGCTATAGAGGCTGTACTTCGACCACTGACAAATCCACTTGAAGAAATGGTGCAAATAAATAAATCAGTTAACAATAACTTCAAAAAATCCACTCCGAATTGGAGTACCAAGAAATTAGAATTCAACGATTTACCAGCGATTAACTCATTCAATACCGATAGTGGAGACGGTGGTTCAGCTAAACGTAGGAGATCGGACGCAACTGTAATTAACAAGTCTTATTCTGGGGAAGAAAGTAGTTCAGATAACGCAATGAGTGAAGAAGATATTAATATCGAGAATGATGCAAGTGAATCATCTTTTAGATCAGCGGAAAATCCAGATGACTATAGCTGGTCTTTAAGTCCTAGAGTATTGAACGATTCTCCATTTGGTGTTAGATCAGATCGTGGCAAGCTCAAGATGGGATCATCTCGAGTTACTCTAAAAGGAGATAATATATTAATAGGACCCAATGAATATAAAAAAACGCCTGGTTTACATGAATTACTGTTTAAAAGAACACCTGATATGGATTTATTGACAGAAGAGGATTTACTTCAATACAAAAAAATTCTAGTAGATACCAATGCACATCGACGTGACTTTGATCCAAGAAAGCCTATAAAGAGCAACAAGGGGCTCAAGTATGTAAAAATCATAAGACCTCTTTTCAAGTTATCTAAGAATTGTTCAAGTACTGAAAGTCTTCCTCATACTGGTTCAGGATTGCCTTCGATGAAAAAATTTAAGCCAGATACCGATTATGTGTATTGGGATGATCCGAACGAACTGGTAGAAAGATTAAAACTACTTTTAGCTTCTCGTGATGCTGGTAATACCAGTCTTGATAATGAAATAATATCAATTATTGAGGAATTACGAGAAAGTGGTATCATACGCTAAAAAAATCATAAAGCTTTACTTAAAATACGCACGTACACAATTTATAAATTTAGTCATTACAAAGAACTTGGTGAGAGTAGATGGTAAAAACATGGATAAATTTGGGCATTATGTACATAAAAGGATGCGACGAGAATCGGGAGATTCAGATTTAAATGATAAATTAATAAAAAATAATGGCGGTGATTACAACTTGAGATCATCAAGATTGAAAGGATTGATATTGCCCGTGTCTCCTGATGAAGCTGTTAATAAGCATTATATCGACCAGAAACTTAAAAGCTACTATGATAAACTTGAAATAGATGCAGAAATTAAAAATATAAAGATTCAAATTCAAATGATTCTGAATCAGTTTCAACTGAAATCTGGTGAAGATATAACCAAACAACAAATGAAATAAATGTAAAAAGATGAGCAAAAAAGCAATAGTTGATGAGATTTACAAACAAGCGCGAAGAAACTTTGTTCGTCGCTCTGTTATTTTAAAATCAATCGACGATCTTTGGCAAGCAGATTTAATTGATATGCAAAATTTTACTAAAAACAATAAAAACTTTAAATACATATTGGCGGTTATTGATTGTTTTTCAAAATATTCTTGGACAGTTCCTCTGAAATCAAAATGTAAAACTGAAGTAACAAAAGCATTTGAAAATATATTTAAAGATGGAAGAATCCCGAAAAATCTGCAAACCGATCAGGGTAAAGAATTTTATAATGATGAGTTCAAACGTTTGATGCGAATATATAATATAAACCACTATTCTAACGTACCATTTGTTATTTATGCAGACTTCGAAACCATGTTAGAAGTAGTTGAAAATTTGGAATTAGATTCCGTTCACACAAAAAAATTACAGCGACATGTACCAATAGCGTTTGCATATCAAATTGTTTGCATTGAAAATTCTGCAAACAATAAATTTGTTTCATATCGAGGCATTGATTGTGTTGAAAAATTTATATCTTGTATTTATGAAGATACACGGAACATACATGCTTTATTGTCCCAAAATGTACCTATGAACTTTAGTGAAACTGATAGAATAAATTTTGATCAAGCAACTCGCTGCCACATTTGTCAGCACTTTTTATTTGGCGATAAAGTAAGAGATCATTCTCACGTTACAGGTCAATATAGGGGGGCGGCACATAATATTTGTAATTTAAGGTATAAAATACCTAAATTTGTACCAATATTCTTTCACAATTTATCAGGATATGACTGTCATTTATTTATAAAAACACTTGCCGAAGCCCCAGGCCCCATAAAAATAATACCTAAAACTAAAGAAAACTATATCTCGTTCACAAAATTCATCCTAAGTTCTGACGGGGACTTAATTCAATTAAGATTTGTAGATTCTTTTAAATTTTTGGGAACTGGTCTAGATAAACTAACTAAAACATTAAAAAAGCAAGATTTTCATCATTTGAGGCAATGTTTTCCGAATGAAACACAGTTTAATCTTCTTACACGTAAAGGTGTTTATCCTTACGAATATATGGATAACTTAGAACGATATGAGGAAATTAATCTTCCAAGCCGTGAATATTTTTATAGCTCTCTTAGTGATGAACAGGTTACAAAAGATGATTACAATCACGCTCAAAATGTCTGGGATACATTTGAAATTTATAACTTAGGAAAATACACGGACTTGTATTTAAAAACTGACGTGTTGTTGTTAACAGACATCTTTGAACAATTTAGGGCCACTTGCAAACAACATTATCAGCTGGACCCTGCATATTACTTGACCGCCCCGAGTTTATCTTTTGATGCGATGCTCTTTAAAACTGGCGTTGAGTTGGAACTCATTGATGACTATTCCATAGTAAACATGATTCAAAATGGAATTAGAGGTGGAGTCTGTATGGTATCCCATAGACATGCAAAGGCCAATAATAGCTATATGTTAAATCAAGATCCTTTTTTGCCTGAATCTTATTTGATTTACATAGATTGCAATAATCTTTACGGATACAGTTTGTGCCAAACATTACCTCAGTCCGATTTTAGATTTTTGAATGAAACTGAAGTCAATAATTTTGATGTAACCAGTATCTTAAGTATAGCTGACGATGCAAATTACGGCTTTATTCTTGAAGTTGATATTAGCTATCCAAAAAAATTACACTTCCAACACAACGACTTACCGTTTTGTCCAGAAAAAGATATTCCACCCGGGGGAAAGCAAACAAAACTAATACCTAATCTTAATGATAAATATAATTACGTTATTCATTACGTTCATTTGAAAGTATGCATCAAACATGGATTATTGCTCAAAAAAATACATCGTGTTATTACATTCAAACAGAGTGCTTATTTAAAACAATATATAGACTTGAATACGTATCTGAGACAACAGAGTAATTCAAATTTTGAACAAGATTTTTTTAAGCTACTTAACAACAGCATTTTTGGTAAAACTTTGGAAAACAATGAAAAAAAGGTTAATGTGAAATTAGTAAACCAATGGTCTGATTGTAATAACACGACAAAATCAAAAAATTGTGCGCAAAAGCTAATAGCTAAACCGAATTTTCACAGTGTTTCAGTTTTTAGCGAAAATTTAGTTGCAATACAATTAAAGCCTGACCGAATTTTTCTTGATAAGCCCTTGTATATTGGATTCACGGTTCTAGAATTGTCAAAGTCACATATGTATGACTTCCACTACTCTATTATGAAACCACATTATGGTGATCGATTGCAATTGTGCTATACTGACACGGACAGTTTCATTTACCATATCGAAACTAGAGACTTTTACGGTGATTTAAAAATACACTTTTTAAATTTTTTTGATACTTCTAACTTTGGCGACGAAAATAAATACGGTTTACCATTAATAAATAAAAAAGTACCTGGGTTATTTAAAGACGAAATGGGTGGAAAGATTATAACCGAATTTGTAGGATTGCGATCTAAGCTCTATTGTATTAAAAATACTGACACAGTTATAAAGAAAGCAAAAGGGGTGAAGTCGAGTGTAGTACGTAATTTAGAAATATCTGATTATAGATCAACTTTGCTAACTAATAAAATATTGCGGAGAAAAAATATATTATTCAAGTCTTTAAAACACCAAATTTTTACACAAAGTGTAAATAAAATTGTAATGTCTAGTAATGATGATAAACGAATAGTATCTAGAGATAAAGTCTCTACTAGAGCTTGGGGTCACGTATCTTTCCTTGGAATATAAAATCTTGTAATAAATCATTTAGATATAACATTATGATAGTTCAATTGATATGTTATTCATACCTACATAAATTAAACATAATACTATGTATTAGCTACTATGTATATAATATACACTTAAGTTTAAGGACGATTTATTAACTGTTATTCTTGTATCTTTTTTATAAGTACTTATTATAAGACTTGTTTGTAAACTTAGATATAATGTGGTTTTACTTTCAATAAATAAATTATTATTTACACAATATATTTTTTTTCATTTTCAATAAAATTTAAACCTTACCTAATGGTTAAATTTTATGAATTTCCTGTTATCGTATAACATTGAGTTAGTTTCTAGCTTGTAAACCTGTCAGACTACAAAAAAATCTAAATTCTCATCAAAATAACAATCATTAAAGAATAGAGAGATTTTTTTAGTTAAGTATCATTATTATTTTCGAAGATATTGTTACAAGTCAGCTAATATTCGGTTAACCAGTGCTATGGAAGTCTAGCGCCGTTCATATAGGAATACTCGTACATATATCATTTATTCATGTTTAGACTTGTCCGTGCTTGTTTACTTACTTCTGTTGAATCATAGGATCAGGTTACATCAAAACAAGTTATTACTTGTTAATTCCGATAACAATTGTCTAACGATGCATTATGAAATACGACACTATGCAGGTGCACTAGATAAATTCACTCGAATTTATTCATTTATTTGTTGTGATCTGCAGGTGACGTACGTGTTTTCAAAAAATGGATTTAACTGTGAGTATCAAACATGTTCCTTATGTAGTCATGTTTTCTTATATAGTTTTTTATTTCGATTATTATGTTTCATATTTATTTTTAATTGTTACAGAAGGATACACAATCGCAAGATTACTGGCTATTACCATGCGCTCAACCTCAAGAGCCATTGGAGGGTTGGGACGAATATAATAAAATGAGAAACAAAGAAATTGCTGCTGAAGCAGCAGCTGCAGCTGCCGTTTCGAAAAAGAATAATGTAAAGATTAAGAAACGCCTGAACAAAGAGAGTCTCTCCTACGTAATCCACAAACAACCCCAGAGAGGGAAGCGAATATTAAAACTACAAATATATGATTACAACGAGAACCGGGATGCAAATTGTGAAACAGTGAGAGTTCAATATTGTTCAATGGGTGGAATTTACGATGAGGTCATGGACTTGGCCGAAAATATGATTAGTAAAATTTCGCAAAAACTAGGTGAAAGTGGTTCTAGTTAAAAGCTAGTGAAATGTAAATGTTCTTTTTTTATTTTCTTTGTTATGTTTAATTTTTATCATTAAGTTTTTCTTGACATTTTATTTTAAGTTAATTAAATAAAAATATTAATCGAGCTGTTTTATGTACATAATTATATTATTAAGTTTAAGAAAGAAATAAAAGCTTGTGAAATGTGAATTTTCATTATTATGTAATGTTCTTTGTTATAATTTTTATCCTTAAGTTTTTATTGACATTTTATTTTAAGTTAATTTGATATTTATATAGTGTAGTTATACTATTTTAATTAACAATTAAATAAAAATATTAAGCTGTTTTATTATTAAGGTTTAGAAAGAAATAAAATATTGTATTTATATTAAAAATTAAGTTTTATTTTTAGACATTAAAATACCAAAAGGATTAAAATGATGTTTCATTAAAAAAAATAACAATAATCATGTATTTAATTGATGTAACGTTCATCTTAATTTAATATTATGTTTTATTTATTATTAATAATGGAACATCATTTTACTGAAATAAAAAATATATTTACTAAAATAATTATTTATTAAAAACATAAAATACATTTCTTATTATAAAATCAACACAAAATAGGGACATAATATTACAAAAAAAGCTTAAAACTATTGATATTATTATCGGTATACCATTTTTTAATACACATTACATTTTTCAAAGCACAATACTTAGTATGATTAACACAAGTAGTACAATAGTGTTCATATTCGTAATTTAATTTTGACAAATTAGGACACCCCTTTTCTCCTATATCTACCACTTCACAATCATTACATAGATCATGAATCCATTTTATTTTCTCTAAGCCTTTAGCAAAAATTTTTTTTTCTTTTAAGTATGGCGTGATAATGCGCTTAAATTCTTTAAAATCAATGTGGCCGTCACTCCATCGAATTCCTCGATTAATTTCAATCCACCTCACTTGTTGTCTTTCATTACTTGTTAAATAGTAATATGAATAAGGAGGTTTTACCAAAAAAGTTTGAGTATGATTTTTATATGCAATAGCTAGTTCTTTAACAATAAATTGATTACAAGAATCTTTAAATCCCTGGAGATCCACAATTATTGTATCAGAATTCATGATATCTTTTTCACTATATTACTCAATGGTTTATATTCTACAATACAATCATTGAGAATAAGACAATAGGCAGTTGTATTTTCTGGAAATTCTGAATCCGCTTCAAGGTCTACACGCACATCAATTGGGCCGCTTTTCAGTAATTCGTTTTGACGCGAACAATCAATTACAAATAATGGAGCTTTAACTCTAAAGTCGACAAAGTTAAGCATGGGTGTCTCACGGCGTCGATAATAAGAGTGGAGGAAGTTTGCGTATTGTTCGTATATTAAAGAGTATTCATCTCTTCGAAAGTCTGTATTTAAATTTTCATATGGAAAGTAACAAGAATTTAAAAATACTTTTACATTGCGTAAATAGCAGTGATCAAATTGCGACATGTCTTTAAGTGCTTGCCGTTTACGATCCGTTTGTAAACCTATAATTACAAAGCGGGGTTTTTCTATTTGCGATGATGTTTTAATTGACCAAGTATGTTTAGATGATTTTGGAAGAGCTGGGTATTCGTAAAGATCCCAGTTTCTAAACACCATGTTAATTGCCCTATCTCTTTCTAAATGTTTAAGTAAATTGATTCTTTCTCGATCAGAAACTTTGATATGAGGAACGCGCCACACAATTTTTTTAATATCAATGGTTTCACTAATTGCTTCCCCTGTACTGACTTTTAATGAATTTACATTTGTGTTACTACGAAGTAAAATTAATTCATGTTTACAATTTATAATTATCTTTTGATAATCTTCTGCGAATCCTAATATTTTATTTAGTGGAATAGATACCGAAAAATTTCCAGAAAAGCTACTTTTTGTACCATCGATATCCCAGCCCCAGAATTTTGATGATTTTGACTCGTTTTCGGTCATGGACAAAAGAGACTTCATGGTTGTAGTTATCCCGGCATTTTTAATTTTATCAATTTCAACTCCATTTAATTCGTACCGAATGTCTTGGAAGAAAAAAAGAGCAGGATTATTTGTAAAGTTAACATGACTTACTTTTGTTTTGTCGCTTTTGTAAACATTTACATAACCTTCCAAGTAAAGTGTACTTGCTGACGGTAATATGTATAAATCTTGTTGATTGATCGGAATGCGTATTTCATCGTTGATATTAAAGCTAGTTACGTATGGCTTATATGAATGAAATTCAACACTCTCTATCGTATTGTCGTGGATAACAGGATCTGCTATACTTAAAATACTCATTTTAGTAATCCGATAAGTTTAAGAAATTGTCTATTTTCTTTGGTTAATTTTATCTTCGGTGTTTGCTTGGCAATGATACGTTTAGAAGTGACGTTTTTGACTCGTGCGACTGTGTTTTTATTATTAAAATCAATCATTTTTTCTTGATATGTAAGTATAATTGGATATCTTCACCTCGTAAATTAACTAAATTGTTTTCAGAGTCCACTATTCTAATAGTAATAGAAGTAACACTGCTCTGATTAACTGGAAAGTATATGACGTTATTAGGTATTTCTATGATTCTGTATCCTGGAGGCACGTTAGGCGCGAATTCGTGGATTATGTGACTAGGTTTTCCGTTTACATAAGAACCACTAACCGGTCCTATGTAAAAAATGTATAAATAAAACAAGTGAAATTTTAAAAAAACTTTTTAAAACAAGTTTTTATTATTATTACCATATTAGCAACATAAAGTACTCGTCAAGACAAATCAAATGAGCCAAAACTCCATGGGGTTGCGCCGTTTAATTACGGTCCACCTTCGAGCTCCATCATCAGATCAGCTTCATGTCATAATAATATTACATGGTCATCTGATTTATACAGCATGAAAAATTGTAGCTCAATCGGATGCCGGGAAGTGGGTCAAATTAAACTTGCAAAATTTAATTACAGACAGACAGACAACAGACAGGTAAATAAAAGCTTATAAAAAGTCTAAAAAATATGATCACACATACCACTCTAAATCCGGTTCAATGTCAGTGAGGGGTGGAGGCAACCGAGTGTAGGCAGCCACGTTAGGCACCGGAGCTATTTTTGTCTTCTTTGCAGCCTTCGTCGGCACCTTGCTGCTCGAAGGCGCAGTTCTCTTCCTTGGTGTGGGCGCCGGAGGAGCCACAGGAGCCACAAAAGTTTCGGATTCCGAATCAGACCTGTAAAATAAAAAACAAATCAGAAAAAAACTTTATTTCAAGTTTTTATATTCTCTAAAAGGTGGAATAGAAAGATAAAATAAACAAAACTTTACGAACGTGTACATACGTAACGTTTAACCTTAACGTTAAGTAAATACTTACATACATTTTAAACAAAAAGAAGTGCTGGTCGTTGAGCGTACTGGTGCCGGTGTGAGCGTTGGAGCTGGTGCTGGTCACTGGTCACTGGTGCTGGTCACTGGTGCTGGCGTAGAGCGCGGGTGTCTCGAGATGAGAGTCGAGCGAACTGTCTACCGTTTATGATTTATTTCCACATTTTGACCGATTTTATAGTAAACTGTTTAGATCTGTCAGCAGAATTGAAACTAATCGCAATGAAACATAATAACTTACAATACGTGTTGCATTAATATCAACCTTATTTTATCTGCCTTAAAGGGTAAACTCACAAATAGCGACGTATATATTACAACTTATCACGATAATATTTTACCTTATTTATTTCGACATGAATTTTCTACATAATATGATTAAAAAATTAATAAAAAACACGCTTTTTCAAAACGAGGGTTTAAAATAAGTTATTATAATATTGTGTTATTATATATCTTTCATCGAGTACCTACAATACTTTATAGACAAACCAAGTCACTGTAGCCGAAAACGGCTTGGTAAATTATAATATCTTCCATCGAATTATTTACTAAAGATAATATTATAAGGTTGGCTTTATTACTATCGAATGTTTTTTTACCTAATTAAAAAATATATATTTATTTATAAATCAGGTACCTATACCAAAATCACAACTTGAAAACTAGACATTATATATCTATTTAGTTATTTTCTATCATTGTATTTAGTTGTCGAATCTTTTGGGGGATTATAATTACCTGCCTAGTTTTATAGATGACGATAAATGATAAGATAAAAGATGATATGATAAATGTTTTAAGATTTAAAAAGTTTTATCTGGTAATACCTAATTATTGATACGACACGTTTTACCTCATAACTCAAAACTACTTAACCGATACTTATATCCGATTAATAATATGTTTATAGAATTACGCAAAAACGTCAAACTATTAATTACTGGGTTTTTATTAATTATCTACGAAGTTAAAATACTAAGTGAAAGCCAAAAGAATGGTCAAATTAATTAACGCATCCCTACGAGTTTTAATATCTTTAACTTTTTCCTACAATTAATAGAGTCATAAAAATAATTTGCTATAATATAGACATACCTCCTTTTATAAAGTAAAATAACGAACTGATAATCTACCTTTTTAAGACGGTTAAAAATCTGTTATAAATTATAAATCTTACTAATCGGAAAATTCTATCAAGTGAAGATAATTATTATTATTTATTTTCAGTCTGGATTATCCCACTGCTGGGCAAAGGCCTCCCTTCCTTGTAGATAATAAAAAATAAAATTATTTAGAAATTGCTCTTGACAATCAGCTCGATAATGCGTAAAAATTTAAATAAAATTTAGAGTTTAAAGTAATTTCGAGAATTTCTGGCTATTTATTCTTCAAAGATAGATTGTGTTCTAATAAAGAATCTAAAAAATTAGAATTAGGTATGGGTATGTGTTTGAAAGCTTAAAAGGAATGTCCTATAAAAATATCATGCAGTTCAATAACGATAATATCGAACAGATAACCATTTTTTATAAGTTGTTTAAAACAAAAAATCTATCTCTATCTGTACAACATATCAAACAAACAAAAGGGTCGTCTTGCATTGAGAATGCAGATTACGTTAGCTTCCCATAAAACCATTTGCAACCAGACACTTAAAAGTTTCAGATAGCGTAAAGTATCATATTATTGCTTATTTATTTAGGTATTCCGCGAAAGTGTTGCATTGCACTTTTCATGGGATTTTGGTTTTCGAAGCTTCTCATGGAATGATTTGCGATGTCATCAAGAATCATATTGCATTTTCTATATAATAACTAGGTAATCCGAGTACCTACCTAATGAGAAAGTGCTTTACTGGATTTCTTCATGGGATTTTGACTTTCAGAGTTTCTCATGGAAAGATTTCCTTGTCATCAGGAATCATATTGCATATTATCTAGGTATATAAAGAGCAAACGCGAAGCTGCTAAACCAAAATTAATCTCATCGTGTCTTAGTGTGAAACAGTGCCTTATTAGTGCATTTTGGAGTGTTAAATGTGTAATAATAGTGGAACGTGTTGAGTGTTGAAGGTTGCTGGAATAGGGTAAGTAATCGCACAACTCATCGTGTGTTATTGGGAATTTGGCTCACTGAGCGAACGAAGCTAAGCGGAGTGAGCAAGTGGGCCAGAATTCCCAATAATACACTACTCTACTGTCTATGTATTAATGCGTTTTGACAGCGGCTTTGTTCGATAGTTGATTAGTTCCATTTTTGAACACGTTCATTTATATCTTTGGTATTGTAGAGATGTACCATATTAAACTTGCTTCTGTCATCCAAACAAAATGTTCGTTCGTCAATGAAAACGACATGCAATTTAATATTGGTGGAACTCCTTTTTTGCTCATGACTTAATGACGTAATCGTGTAAGATCACGAATCACGATTCATTTTCGGAACTTGTCTGATATTTTTGGACACTTGCTTTTTGTCAATGCTACTCATTCAATGAGACGTTTTGGGAATCGGCCAAATTGTCTGGGAAATTAATGGGCTTACTTGCATTATCATATCAAAGGGTTTGGGGAAGGATTGTAAGATGAAAATGATATTATAAACATCTCAGACGTGACCTTACCTCGTATTTAACTTAGGACTTAGTCCCTAATCTTACTAATAAAAAAATAAAATAAAATAAACGTGAAAGTTTGTAAGAATGTAAAGATGTCTGGATGTACTATGTTTGTTGCTCTTTCACGCTAAAACGGGTGGACCGATTGAGCTGAAATTTGGTATAGAGGTAGCTTAGACCCTGGAATAACACATAACCTACAGTATAGCGGGTAAAACCGCTGGGCGTAGGTATTACCTACTAGGTAATAAGTTAAAAGTAATCGGTCAAGCTATTTTCCAGTTATGACTAAACTAGCTTACGCTCGCGGCTTTGCCCACGTGCAAAATCCTTTCTTAGCGGAGGTCTACGTCATAAAACCTATCTATATACCAAATTTCAACTCAATCCGTTGAGCGGTTTAGGCTGGCGTTGATAGATCAGTCAGTCAATCAGTCACTCTTTCATTTTATATATTTAGAAGACATGAGCTTGAAGATAATTTAATTATTTTATTAAGTTGACTTGTAACCTAATAAAATATTGCCACGGTATTTAAAATCACTCTCTCGTCTTTAGACAACCCTGATTTCATCAGACTTCAAATCAAATCAAAAACCAATCGTCACCTCCAACTGTCTAAAATCAAGGATCAATAACGGTCAATTACAATTAAAGGGCTGTTTAGTCACCGATATGGAGCCAGGAGTCATACGATGGAGTCACATTCATTTGGAGTCAATTGGTTGGCCCCAGGTCCTTAGGCGGTGACTTCACTGCGCGTGTTATCAATGGCGGTTCTAATGCATGGAATGCACTGAAGAAGTAGGCTCTAAGAACGGGTTTGATAAGCTTCCAAATGCGCCATTTTCTTCTAAGAAATGTTTATATTGACTTACTTCGTACGCTGTCTCTGTCGGGCTTATATTCTTTGTATTTGATAGAGATCAAAAAATATATTATAAACTCTATCAAATGAAATTGAATTATTGGTTTTAGATAATTATTCACAACAAAGGCATGACAGGCATTGTTGTAATCATGAGTTTTCTGCTAAATGTGGTACATGAAATATTTTAACAGAAGAGCCCCTCTTCAAGCAAAGGTTCGTACGAAGTGTCAAACAACATAAAATACCAAATATTCTTGAATTGACGCTTCTCGCAACTTAAGTGGTTATTACACTTGGCTGAATTTAGTCACTAAATTCAGTGACTAAATTAGGATGCACGATACTTTCTTTTAAATTTAGGATGCTAAATGTGATTACACTTGACTAAATTCAGTGGCGACTGAATTTAGGCTTCTAAATTTAGGCAGGTGTAATAAGCCTTTTACGAATTAACAAAACGGTAAATTGAGCGCGGCTTTAAAAGTAACATAAGCCACACTTATTAGAGATTAAGTGTGGCTTATGTTACTTTTAAATGCGTCATTTTTATTTTATTTTTAAAGATTTCTATTTTATTTGTGGTGTTCAATAAAGAGTATTCTATTTTAAATGAGTGATGGCCGATGTAATCTTGTGAAGTAATCTATGGCTAAGAATGCGATTGATCATGCGCAGTTTTACCGATGACGTGAGCACTGGTGATGCTGATTGTCAGATGATCGTTTAGAATACCTTTTTTCCATTGATTCAGAAGTTCTGACTTCGAGGACTATTTTAAAAGTTATGTCCTACATCCTACTTCCTACTAATATTATTTACGTGAAAGTTTGTAAGTAAGAATATAATATTATGTATGTCTGAATGTATATTTGTTACTCTCTCACGCCTAAACGGGTGGACCGATTGAGCTGAAATTTGGTATAGTATAGAGATAGCTTAGACACTAGAATAACACATAGGCTACTGTATAGCGCAGCGCAGCTTGTATGAAATAAATTAAAAATGCATATTCAAGCAAGCTGCAATAGTAGAGCACCTTTGCAATAAGTTTTTTTAAATAAGTTTTACAGTGTAATTAATTTAAAAGTGTATACAATCAGATTTTATCAGCGGAATCATACGATCACCATTACAAAGGTACAATAACAAGGTTTATGCCGATGAGATCACAATCCTCAATGGATAGCTGCGCCTGCGCCGACCTTGTGCGAACGCAACGTGACACTGCATGTGCATGGTCGAAACCTTGTCCAAATCATGTTTGTGCTTCCGTGATGATCCCATTTACTTTTAGATAAAAATAGGTAAAATGATTGACGAAACTTTAAAATAAATTGGGTTCTTCCTGGACGGTGGTGCGGGATAGGCGTCCTCGGAAACGCACCCAAAAAAAATTTTTTTTCGTTATAGTTTAGCCTTTGACCACGACCTCGCCTGATCTCAATCGACGATGCGGCCGTAGATGGTAGCAGACTAAACCTAGAAGGCGGGATAAATCATGCCGGAACACGGTCAAAATGACCGCTTGGCGACACGGTTTTGTCCAGTGGGTCACCACCGTCAGCCACGGCCGAAGCCTACCACCAGCAGGTAGGTACAACGAGTGGAAAAACCGCAAAAAAAAATTTTAAAAAATGGACTAATGGATTAATATATAAAAATGAACTGAGCGGTAGAACAGTTGTAGGTAATATTACAGAGGTCTAAGCTACATAATGAGCAGTATCAAAACCACTCGATTTCAACATAATTTTAATGGAACCTGAAAAGGTGACCAGATAAAACAACAAAAAAGATTTTCGAATTCAAATCGAATCGATTCGAGCGGCCGAACCGCTTGATCAATGAACATACCACATACACATACACATTAAATAAAGATTTCGAAGAATTGTAAACCTCTCATTTTTAATTATCGGTTAAAAACTGCGAGAATTAGTAATGATCTAATTAAAGTCAAATTAGCATTCGTGTCAAGGATATGTAAATAAATGTGACGCACGCGCAGGCTCCTACGATTTATATCGAACACTTGTGAAAATAGAAATAATAATATAATTTGTTTATTCAATCTTTGATGAAATCATAGACAAAATTATCTATTATTACAAATGACGAATACATACGAGTACGGGGGTCACTGTGTGTAAGACTACACATAAGCTAAATATACATAACTTTTCTGTAGATATACAAAAAAGTAAAAAACATAATCTAAGTGTTACAATTGGTGGTCTTATTCCTAATAGCGTTCTCTTCCAGACAATCGAACAGGGAGATCAAAATATTAATATTCACATGGGTTGGTGGTGTGATAAAAATTTTAAAGTGATCACAGAGATAAAGTGTTTATGCAACATACATACATGTAGGTATACATTATTGCACCTATCATAGAATACCAACCTCAATTTTTTAAGGTTGCCATTGACCCTAACTGTACCTTTATTTCCGGATATTATAATGCAAAACGATGCAGCAACATGGGCGCATACAACGCACGTAATTATTTAAATATAATTAATTAAAAATAACGATTGTCCTGTATATTATGACTTCCTAAACCGTGACATAATAACACCCCGTCGTTTTTGCGTCGGGGGGTTAAAAATGGGAAAGTACGGATTAAGATAAAGATTTTTTTGAATAAATTTGTGATTTAAAATAATATACGTGTAGGTACTTAGACCAATATGAAAGAATTATGTGTTCATTGTTTTTAAGCTATTTATATATTTGAAGCAAATATCTAAGCCAATGTTTACCTTATATATTATTAAATATATAATAATATATAATGTATTTGCAATCTTAGTAAATACTAATATAATACTATAATCAATGAAGCACGATTTTCCTTGCAAATCCAGTTATTTCTACAGGTCTTTCTGATATTTCCTTTTCTTTCCCACTTTACCTTCACTTGTATCTCCCAGTCCTTTATAAATTTGTGCGTCCTTTAACCTGGAAAGAAATGGGTTCTTTCCAGGCTAGGTTCTGTCTCTCATTTAAATAACTTGAGCTTTTATATAGGAAATTTTGTTGTAGTTTCACTACATTTATATTTTCTTCTTAGGACTTTATTCCTTCAAACCTATTTTAAAACACTAGGAAAGGTTAGCACCGACTACTCGAAGACGCCTGAACTAGATTTCGTTTTAAAGGGTCAGAGGTATATAATTATAGAAGTATGTTATTAAAATCGGTCGAGCGGTTTTCGAGCTTTGAATTAAAACTTATCTAACCCTCGCTCTATAAAGCGTTCAAATTTGCGTCGGATTAATTTATTTTTTTAAATTCATTTCTTGGTCATTTTACCTACATATTTTCATTCACGACGAAATTGTGTCTCGGTTATTACAACGACATATCGCGTTTCTACGATTGTGTATGCATGACAGAATAACAGACGCGCATCGCCAAATCCATATTGTAATGTTCACTTCCATGCGTTTAGTCGCTCGAGTGGAATTCGTGATCACTTTCTTTGGAAAGTTCTGTGCCCTTACTATGTTTGGTGACCGATGGGCTTCACACGTGCTTCTATGTGCTAGATATTTTGGACTGTGGATAAATGTCAGTGACTTTAAAATTATTGTGCCAAAAATGTATAAAAATGCAATTGACTAATGTGGATTCTGTGCCCAAAATTTCTATAAAATTCGAGAACGAGCGACTCGAAAACGAAATTTCAAACAAATGTTTGTATGATCTGAAGAGTTTTGTACTCGTATGTATGTATTGTGATATTTGGTCTTGTGTATCTATTAGGTAGTATGTATTCACAAAAGAAAAATAGATATATAACGAAATTATATTTTATACGATTGCAGCCAAGTCCTGCAAAATAGTATTTTATTTTATTTAAAGTACAGAAATACTTAATTAAGAACTAAGAACCATTTTTGCTTGCCAAACTAAAATATTGATGGAAAATTCAAGCAGCAGTTTTTCTTTCAATTCTTTGATTGCTTGCCTTATAGTCGTTAATTCACAGTTTTCGTGTCTAACGTCCATTAACTTCGATCTGATTCCGTGATAATAAATGTGTGTCTAGTGGAAAATAGTATTGTTCAAACAAAGCTAATGTCGTGTAATGTGAGAAAATTTTTTGTATTGATTGATTTAAGTAACTTAAGAAACAACATGTGCTTGTTTTATTGTCTTCTCAAAAACTGAACAGTTTTTTTTTGTTTGAATTTTTACCCAATCACATTTTTGCGTTAGGTTACTACTCGTACTTCTACTTGCTGTTTCTAATCACTCTTCTATTGAATTTGGTTTCTTATTTCCATTTTTGAGTTTGCTGTTTTTATTTTTTATGTCTAGTATATATAATATTATCACTTTTGTTATTCATGTTTGTATTAAGTATGCCAATAAAACTCATTCATTTCATTTCACATCTTTGAATTTTGCGGATCTTATTAACGATACATAATTTTAAAATAATTTTCTAATAATATGATTTGTTTGTTTCAGGTGGCTTGGAAGGAAAATACAGAGTGGCAGCGCCAGAGCTTATGCAAGATACTTTTATGAGCGATTCTGAAGACGAAGGAGGTGAGTGTGTTACCGCTATTTACGACAATTAATGGAATTTAGCGCTACTTAGCGGAAATCCATGATAATTATTGTTTAAATGTATGTGTACTGCTTAATTTCACTGTGGCGGCGTTTTTAGAGCCAGACGGGGCCAGAAAATAATTTTGTATGCAAAAATCAGTAGACAAAACACAACGTGTGTGTGCGTCAGCAGTCAGCACACAGGTTCCGAACTCAAAAACACAGCTTAAAACAACACCAATTCTCAAAAATTACAGTTCAACCATCTTTAAATTACACCTATCAGTCAAACAAAATGTTCCTGACGTCTAAGTGAACGATCTGCAATTTATAAGTGGGCCGGACTACCTACAAATTGACCATGACAAAACCATTCCAAATGTGCTTACTCATCAAATTGTCTATCTCCGGCGTGTCAAAACTACTAAAAGCATCAACCTTTAACGGTTATAATGAATTATAAGATATCTAGACTGACTCCAGGCCTTGACATCATAGTCCAATTGAGTTCAGATTAGAGCATATAAAGTGCTAGAGATTGAGCGATAAGAGAAGAGCCGTTGCATTGTGCTGATTTTTTTTTTAAATAGGCCTACGTTTGACCACATTCCACCTGATGGAAAGTGAAAATGCGGTCGACGATGGATCACGTATGATGCCTAGAAAGGTACCTATTCACTCGTGCCTTGAAGATACCCAAGTTGTACCGCTCAGGAAACACGGATGACGGCAAAGTGTTCCAAATGCAGTTCTAATTAGAAACGACGAAGCAAAACGCTTGGTGCGGGCTGTTGGTAGCGCCACTAAGTAGGGATTGCCGTCTGCCGTGACGTTGACGTTTCAACAACTAAATCTGAATTATAAACACTCTTTATATACTTGTCAAAGGAACCATTAATAAAAAACACCATATATATGATTTTAAGTCTCTAGATTCTTAATAAATAATCTTGTTTTTAACAAAAACCAAACTTTTGCAATAATAGGTTCTGCGAGATTTTTTCCAACTTAGATTTGAAATTTTTCTTCAAGAAAATGATGGACGACAAAAATATTCCCTACTAGAATACTTAAAAGAATTCTCCTTTTTTTTTTTTTTTTTTTTTTTTTTTTTTATATGATGAAGTAGAAGACGAGCAAGATCTCTCCTGATGTTAAGAGATAACAGCTGCCCATAATCAGTACAGTGTTACCTAGGATTTCACAATTATGTGAAATTCTAGGAGCACTGCACCAACGCTTCTCACTCAAGAGTCATAAGATGTTAAGACTCTTTAGCCCAGTAATTTCACTAGCCTAATCGGTTTATAAATTACGTCGTTATGAGGTAAAAACCATAAGAACAAATATCAGTTGAAATAAAACCTCTCTACTGCCTATATTTGATCGTATAAAAATCAAAAACTTATCGCATAAAATAATATAGCACCTTGAATTCCTAGACCTCAATATTTTTGCACAGTTAGTAGACAGTGCGACGCCCACAATGCGTTACAGGAATTCGCAACATGAATGAAATATCCTGTTTTTTGTGCAACAATAGTAGGCTCACCGCTATTCTTGGAATATGATGTAAATCTGCCAATCATGTAACATCATCGCCGCTTTGTTGGTGTTAATTAGCAGGTTGGATGTAAACAAGAATTAATAGTGAAAATTGGCGATGTTTTTATGCACGTAGGTGGATGGTAATACTATGTCTACAACGGCTCTGTTCGCCATTTTTTAAGCAACACTCATTAGTAAATATGGACCAAGAAAACCAATTTCCTCTGGATTTTACATACAAAGTCATGAAAAGATGAATCGACCTAAGATTTAGGTATAACTTGTCAAAATGCATTCCAAATTTATTATAATTAGATTTACGATGTCGTTGTTATCCTCCACTACGGCTAGCATGAGGCGATTTTTTTCTTTAGCGGTTTAATTTGTACCTAAAACTTCGAACATCTCACATCAGAAACTGATATCTACTTTTCATAATACGTCATTATTTATAGCTTATGTTTCGTTCATAGCTGAACTTAGGCCTCATTTAGCACAATATTGAGCTCGAATTCTTACAGTTATTTTTGTTATTCCAGGCGAAGTCGAGTGTCCAATCCAACAGCAACAACAATACCGCTACATGAACAGCGAGGCGAGCACGCTGCACCGAGCCAAGCCGCTCGAGGACAGCGTCACAGATGGCCACCTCTGGCCCAGCAACAATGACAAGAAGGTGGCCACTATTGAGCGGCAACCGCTCGACATCGGGTGAGTTACATCAACAGTGTTGCTACTGAGCGAAACCGCTCGAGGACAGCGTTACAGATGGCCACCTCTGCCCCAGCAACAATGAAAAGAAGGTGGCCACTACTGAGCGCCAACCGCTCGACATCGGGTGAGTTACATCAACAGTGTTGCTACTGAGCCAAGCCGCTCGAGGACAGCGTTACAGATGGCCACCTCTGCCCCAGCAACAATGACAAGAAGGTGGCCTCTATTGAGCGGTAACCTCTAGACATTGGGTGAGTTACATCAACAGTGTTGCTACTGATCCAAGCCACCGAGGACAGCGTTACCGACGGCTACCTCTGGCCCAGCAACAATGACAAGAAGGTGACCACTATTGAGCGACAGCCGCTCGACATTGGGTGAGTTATATCAACAGTGTTGCTACTGAGCTAAGCCGCTCGAGGACACCGTCACCGACATCGGGTGAGTTACATAAAATAGCCGATGAATTGACGTATTTCGTATTCAAAGCCGCTGGAAGCCACATTTTTTAGCTTTTTGGTGTTTATCGCATAAATACGCGTAAGTGCATAGCATAATAACTTGGAATACTCAATATGTTGCTTGAGATCTTTAGTGACAAATACAAACAGAAATTTATAAAATTTCATTAAGTACTCTATGGGAATGTAATCGTCAACGTCAGGATAATTCTTCTTTTAGACAATGTTGAATCGAACTTGCTAGAGCATAGTTTTTGTCCTCTGGTATTAAATTATACTTTTGTCGATAGCTTCCTGGTATCGTTCGTGGTGGATGCTCGCGGTGGTGCCATGAAGGCGAAGCGTCGCGGCGGAGTTCGTATCATCGTACCACCCGCCGCCTGTGCTGCGCCTACCAGGGTCACTTGCAGGTAACGCACTAACTTCCCCTACTCATGAAAAAATAATACAAATGTTACAGATTTTGAACCAAATTCGTGGGCATGAAATGCTCTTTCCAAACGAAAAAATCCAATCTAGGTTCATCCAGGTGGCATTTTAAACTAACATACAAACACAAACATTTTGATGAAGATACATATGTTTATTTTTAGAAGGATACATGACTATCAACAACCACCAACTTAGTAAATTATGGCGGTTTTATAACTTACAAATTCCTTTAAAACTCTATATAAATTTGTTTTAAGAAAGTATACTAAACCAAGAAGATAAAATAATAACATGGCCTTACTTGTTCTCTGTTTAAATTTTCATCTTTGTATCACAGAGCGGCAACCAGACGAGCTCCAGCAGCGGCGCCTCCGCCCCTCATGGAGGGCGAAGCACTGGCATCAAGATTACTGGAACTGCAACCACAAGGGGCAAAATTTTTGGCGTAAGTGAATTCTCAACATGTTTTTTTTTGCCCCAAACATATTTCATTACATACTTTTTTGTTATTTAATTAATACCCCACAAAGCCACACGTTGGGCGCCAATACAACATGTTAGACTCCAATGCGATACGTTGAATGGCAAGGCCACATTGACCTTGGGTACCACGAAATTATGCGCTGAACACTATAGCTACATATTCGGTACAAATGTCACTCAATATCCATGGCCCCACGTTGGGCGCCAATATCACTTCTTTGACACCAGTACTATACGTTGGATGCCAATACTACATTAAACGCCAAATTTAACTTGGGTTTAACATTAATCTTACACTGGACACTAGGAGTGGGCGTTAATTCAACGAACGGCTTTTTTTAACTGTTAATCTAATGTTAACGAATTAACAGCTTTTTGTTTACAGCAAAACCCGCTAAATCTATCAACTGTGTCATTCAACGATTTTGGCAATGCGCTTTTTTTATTATCTCAACGAAAAGGTATTCAAAAGTCGCTAACGTAATCTGAAGCTGCTAATGCAAAACCAGCTAAAATTATCTATTTCTTCTGCGTTGAAAGAACGAGTAGAAACGTTGCCGTTGGTACAAATCTGTAACATTAATGAAAACCTGTTAATAATGTTAACGGCTTTTTTAACAGGTTAACATGATGAATTTAACGGCTTCGTTGCGTTAACCCAAAAATCGTTAACGACCCACCACTACTGGACACCATAGCTCTACAAATTGTCTACGAATGTCACAAAAATAACCTATCAATGCCCCACGTTGGGCGCCAAAATGTTTTTACATATTATTATCAAGGTAATCTTGTAAAAAGGTAAAGGGGTTGGTCGAGTGATACAGCACACCCGCACGCAAAATGGGCCAAAAGGCCTAATTGCGGAAAACTGCCCGCGAATTAGAAGGTAATCTTAAAATTAATTTTCTTTATTCCAGACCTGTCATAATCGAAGTGCCGATCTTCACTTCACCATGCAAGGAGCGCGAGATAGTCATCTTAAGATCAGACACTGGAGAGACCTGGCAAGATCATTACTTGCATAACAATGATAATCCTATGATACAGGTACGTTCACAATATTACTAATATTATACATGAAATGAAATGCTTTATTTGCAGGAATGTAGTACAATTTGGTCTTGTTTTTGCTCTAGGTCTAGACATTCTACGTCTTCGAGGCATGCAAATTTTCAAATTAACTACACAACATGTGAAAGTTTGTCAGAATGTACGCATGTCTGGAAGTATATTTGTTACTCTTTCACGCCTAAATGGGTGGCCCGATTGGGCTGAAATTTGGTATATATACCTTAGACCCTGGAAGAACACATAGTCTACAGTACAGCGGGTAACACCGCTGGGTGTAGCTAGTAAATATTATAATTACTTGTAATCATATTGGAATGTGTTTTGAGTTCATTTAATTTGTCTAGATCACTCCTAGACTTTGAAGCGTAAATAAAACGCCCTTGAACTGGGAGTGATTGTAGAACAACTTTTGATATCAAAATGTACATTATGTTATACAAATATGTTACTCTTTTTATACAGTCCCAGTTCAAGGGCGTTTTATTTACGCTCCAAAGTCTAGGAGTGATCTAGACATAATTAAATGGCATAAATTTATTATTTATTTAGTATATAAATTAATTTAACTATTTACGTACATAAATATCACCCAAGATTGCTTCAGTTACACGTGGGAGCATAAATTCTTGGTGTCATTTATTAGAGTAATATATTGTCTGCATAACTGTATAGATATTTTCATGTTATGATAATTAGACTTTAGATATTAAGATTATATTAGATATAGCTACATATTATTGGTAATAGTAGTAAGAATTTTGTTTGTAAGAACGCTATCGAATTAGGTTAAACCTGTAATGTTAGTGTTTAGTGGAAATAAATAAATAAATGTTTAATTTTTTACGCCTTTTTTCTGGTCTCTCGCTGTCACAAGTCACAACTTAGATACAGCTTGAAGCGATTTAAAAAGTGTTTTCTGAATTATTTAAATTCTTTTTTTTGTCCTTAGGAGGCATTACAACGCGAGCGTCAAGAGTACGGCCCTAGTGGGGAGACTCTAGGCGAGAGAGGGGAGCGAGTGACCCGTATAGTGACGTGCGACTTCCCTCACTACATCGCGTGTGTGTCACGCGTGAGGCAGCAGGTGCACGCCGTGGGGCCCGAGGGGGGCACTGTCTCCAGCGCTCATATACCGCAGGTACTCATAGATTAGATTAGATAATATTCATAATTATTTATTGCGTTCCATACATAGGTATAATTTTAGATGATAGACAATTTATAATAGGTAACAGTATGGACTCTGTTAGGCATTGCATAAGTTTAAAAGAGAGGTAGAATAATTTGTAGTAATTGTAAAATAATTACAAATTGTAATTGAGAGTATTATGGATTCAAAACTTTAATGTACATAACAAAAGTAATATAAAAAATTAAATGTACAAGTGGCGGTCTTGTGTGTGTGTGTGATTTTTCCAGACAACCGATTCGAAAGGATTCATTCCTTTGCACTAAGATTCCTATTAAAATGTCGACTTGAATCCTTTATTTTAAATAGACGTTTTTGTCCCACTGCTAGGCAATGGCCTGCCTTTCGTCATACAATTTTTATATTCTGTCGAGGGCTTGTCTATTGTCTATTCCAGGGGGACAATTAGTTGATCATGTCAAGCCATATTTTCCAGTGTTGATTGGTGACCACATGGTTTTTATTTTGCCCAACGATCGTCTTGCATGCATCTGATACCCACCCCAGTATGATTTAGGGCTAGTCTTTATGTTTAGCTTTTTATACGTATATACTAACTCGTCCGTAATTTCCCCACAGGTTCAAGCGCTATTCCCCCCACAAGCGCTTACAAAGCGCATCCGCGTGGGTCTCCAAGCGCACGGGCCCGCGCCTGAACTGTGCCGACGAGTATTACCGCGTCACGCCGCTGTATCCCCCGTCATCACTGTGGAACCGAGGAGGAGGAAGTTCCACAAGAGCATCACACTTACGGCACCATTGCCTCTACTGCCGGTGAGTTTAAATAAGGAATCTATTGGTCCCCCATAAGCGATGTTTCCCCATCTTAAGCGCTATTCCCTAACAAACGCTAACGAAGCGTGGGTCTCCAAGCGCACGGGCCCGCGCCTGAACTCCCGCGTCACGCCGCTGTATCCCCCGTCATCACTGTGGAACCGAGAAGGAGGAAGTTCCATAAGAGCATCACACTTACAGCACCGTTGCCTTTACTACCGGTGAGTAATTTAAATAAGGAAGATGATGTTCTCCCTTCAAGCGCTATTCCCCCTACAAGCGCTAAAGAAGCGTAGGTCTACAAGTGCCGTGTCACCCGTCATCACTATGGAGCCGAGAAGGAGGAAGTTCCACAAGAGTATCACACTTACAGCACCATTGCCTTTACTACCGGTGAGTAATTTTAAATAAGGAAGATGTTGTTCCCCCTATAAGCAATGTTTTCCCCCATGACAATCGCTATTCCCCCTAGAAGCGCTAAAGAAGCGTGGGTCTAAAAGCGCACGGGCCCCCGTCATCACTGTGGAACCAAGGAGGAGGAAGTTCCACAAGAGCATCACACTTACTGCACCATTGCCTCTACTGCCGGTAAGTTTAAATAAGGAATCTATTGATGCCCCTTAAAGCGATGTTCCCCCTACAAGCGCTATTCCCCCCACAAACTTTAACGAAGCGTGGGTCTAAAAGCGCACGGGCCCCCGTCATCACTGTGGAGCCAAGAAGAAGGAAGTTCCACAAGAGCATCACACTTACAGCACCATTACCTCTACTACCGGTGAGTAATTTAAATAAGGAAGATGTTATTTCCCTTTTGAGGGATGTTTCCCCCATCACAATCGCTATTCCCCCCTACAAGCGCTAACGAAGCGTGGGTCTACAAGCGCCGTGTCACCCGTCATCACTGTAGAGCCGAGGCGGAGGAAGTTTCACAAAAGCATCACACTTACAGCACCATTGCCGTGTGTATATTTAGAGAGAAACACCTCTTCCCCCTAAAAGTGATGTTTCCCCCATCACGAGAGGTATTTCCTCGTGTGAATACTGTTTCCCCGCACAAACGCCTCATTGTTATTGCCAAAAATGTCCAAACAGTCACTATCAGCATACTCCGATAGCTGATTTGTGGACCAGATTGAAATAGTTTATTAATTTGTCCCACAAAACCGTCTGCATCACCACTGATGTTGTAGACGTCTATAGGCGACGGTAACCGCTCACTAGCAGACGGGCCGTCTCCTTGTGTTTCGATATCTAACTCAAAAGAACAGATATCAAGAGATATCTGGAAAAGACTACAAGACGCGACGTTTTGACTAGCCTTAGGTACAGCAATTGAAAAACAGGAAGAAAAGTAGAGGGAGAGAGGGTTTTTTTTTTTTCTAGTCTGTACTGTCCCACTGCTGGGCAAAGACCTCCAATCCTTCCACTTATCTCATTCCTGCGCCACCTCGGGGGGGGGGGTTTAATGAAGAATTTTCTAATGATTATTATGGTTCCCAGGGTAACAACACTCAAGAGAAGCAGTCGACCTCCAACCTTCGTCTCCTGTGCTCCATCATGGGAGGCCAGGCCCGAGCCGTGTGGGAGGACGTCACCGGCTCCACTCCGCTCACCATCACCGATGATTGTGCCTCCTTCACCACCACCGTGTCTGCCAGGTGATCATCATCTAAACAATAAGATCACTCTTTAGAGACTACGGAAAAAAAATACCATATTCTTATTACTGTTGTTCGAACAACTTGACACCGAAATGACTGAAGCTATGCGCTGCGGACCGTCTAATTTTAGCCCATAGCTGAATGTGACGCATTATTATAAATTATAATAGGGATGAGATTACATTCTATTTGAAAATCTTTTTTTCAGATTCTGGTTGATGAACTGCCAGAACGTGAGCGACGCAACCAAACTGGCCACAGAATTATACAGGTAATCATCATATAATATAGATCAACAGCAATCCCTAAGCGTTGATCGCTAAAGCTAACACTAAAAATGTATAGAGATGACAACTTTAGCGGTAAAAACGGTATTTTCTTATTCGACTCCACACCAATAATTGCCCTTGAGTGGGAATATACTGAGAAAACGAAAGACAGCAACGTTTTTACATTTGGCATTGGCTAAATAACCACGTTAAGAACGTTGTATTGTTTTATATACCTAGTTTTAAATTGCATGTGATTGTTTAACATAATTTGATTGAATAATATGATGAATATTACAGGGACATGTTGCTGGTCCCGTTCGAAGTCCGCATAGTAGTCCTGGGCAAGCGACTGGACGCGGTAGAGGGCCGACTACTCGTCATGTACATCACGGATCGATACGCATACGATACGCTACTGCAACAGGTGCGTATCATTAACTTAACGTACTAGAATAGATTAGAAAACTCTACATCAACTCTACAAACATACAGAAAACTTAAAACTATAACACAAAATCACGACATAAGTGTAACAATTGGCGGTCTTATCGCTAAAAGCGATCTCATCCAGATAACCTTGCAGGGAGAGAAGTAATTATATTTACAAGTGTAGCTACAAAAGATTAATGGAAATAGGGAAGGGGAAGGGGGGAGGGGAAGGGGGAAGGGGAGGGGGATGAAGGGGGAGGGAGAGGGAGATGAAGGGGGAATAGGAGGGATGAGGGGTGATGGGGGGATGTGAGGGGGAGGGGAATGAGGGATGGGGTAGGGGGATGGTGGGGATGGGGTGGGCTTAACTAGTAGAATACAACGCACTATGATAAATTTAAAATTCAAGATGGCCGCCACCAAAAAACCGCTAATTACATATTTTGAAAGCGCTGCGTTGGGGGTTTTTTTTTAATTATTTAATTCACTTGTTGCTATGTCTTTAGTAAGCTATCTGTGCGGCGTGCGCATGTTTCTATGTCTGTCTCTCTCTCTTATAGAAAGCAAGCCAGATATTTTCATTTCTATTTCGCATTGAACAGTGTGGTGTCGCGACGATTATTTTTGTTGAGTGTATACAGGTTTTTTGTAAATAATAAATCGTGTAAATCGTGGGAACTTCATTCCATCCGGGTGTCCCTTGACACCTCTCAAGTTTTTTTTATAGTAAGACGAGGACACTGGTGGGTAAAGGCACTTGTCAAAGGCATTTTTCACAATTTGTTCTGTACAACCATTTAGTATTTTGATAATTTAAGTTATTAATGTGTACCCACAAGGTGGACAGACGACCTTATAAAGGTCGCCGGAAGACGCTGGATGCAGGTCGCTTCCAACCGGTACATATGGAAGTACAAAGGGGAGGCCTATGTTCAGCAGTGGACGTCCTACGGCTGAGATGATGATGATGAAGTTATAATGTCTTTTTAAGGGTATTTAATGATCTGCCATTGAAACAACAAACTGTTGTAGTTATGGTAAATTAATCTACTCCATTGATACCTACGATAGGCAAAAATATCTTCTAACTAACCATGTGTAATTTATTAATTCCCCTAGCCATAGGCGGATCCAGGATTTGGTTCTGGGGGGGCCAAAGTGCGGACGGGCAAAAATATTACAATTTTTACTACGAAAAATATGTGTTTAGCTCATTCTGAGCTGTTAGAAAGTTTAAACATGCATAATAATAAGTGCGCGAACAGTTTGCTGCGAGCGCCGAGAAAAAAATTATAATCTTTACCATGAAATATGTGCAAAATTCGTAACTCTATAAAGCTTATGGGGGGGGGGGGCCTTGGCCCTCTGGCCCTCCCCTAAATCCGCCTATGCCCCTAGCTATTACGTCCTTAAACATACATGCAGAATACATTTGTTTATATTTAGCAATGATATCAAATTATGCATCTGGTGAGGCAATAACATTCGATACGATCATGACATCATTTCGCATTAAAAGT
This sequence comes from Hemithea aestivaria, assembly GCA_947507615.1. Taxonomy (NCBI): domain Eukaryota; kingdom Metazoa; phylum Arthropoda; class Insecta; order Lepidoptera; family Geometridae; genus Hemithea; species Hemithea aestivaria. Next base: position 6,004,219 of record OX382348.1, read on the forward strand.
AGTCACATTTACATTGTAATTTGCAACTAAATTATATACTTGCGATGTAAACAATAATATAGGTGTAACACATAATATAGTCATAGCCATACAATGGGTTGCTAAATAATAAACAAGACATTAAGAAATTTTATGACATATTGTTAAGTATTTAAGTGTAGATACATAGATCGTAAAATTTTCAACCTCAATAAAATTTCAAAACAAATTTCATAATTCAATATGGGTATCAAATTAAAGGGCATTGATAGTAGAATACTATACTTTATGATAAATTTAAAATCCAAGATGGTCGCTACCGCAAAATGGCGAAATACATTTAGAGTCGACGGTTTTTTTTAATTTTGACTTCTTAAAAGTATGTATGTGAGTGTACAATCTCACAATGACGTTTGTTTATAAGTCCAAAACATACTTCATGGTGATATAATTTTCAAATCAATTCACACATATTCGCGATCTCTACAAATACACATGACCTAACTTATTGGCAACTGCGTACATTAGATCATAAATGAAACTAACATGATTCTTTCAGGAGCATTACACCGAGGTGGCACATTCGACTTCAGTGCGTTTCTTGGACGGGAAGGAAGTGTACCTAGAGTTCTCTGGGAACTTGGTGCCCGTCACCAAGTCTGGGAGTCAGCCGATGCTCACTTTTGAGGTAGGTTATTTGTATATATACAGTTTATATTTATTAGTTCGTTGTATATTTTTTTATTATCTCATAATTTATTATTTTAATTAATCATTTATTTAAGGTAACATTAATATTAAAAACATAAATTAAAATACCTTAAAAACTAACCTAACGTCTAAAACTTAAAAATACTCAGAAATCATAATATTATCTAAAACTAAATTATAAAAACTAAACTAAATCTAAACTAAATCTAAAAAGGGCCCCCGCGGCATCGTGCCCAAAACGCTGGCAGCATTACCTCTCTGGATGGCAATACTGATGCGCTGTCCGAGGTAGCTGCCAGCCCTTTGGTCACCGGTCGCTTCAACCAAACGCTCAGATAAATCTTTAAATAACTTCTGAGCGCTTGGACCCCACGGACCCAGGGTCTCGACACCAAAAGGGACAAAAATGTATTGGTTGCCGAGACCCAGGTATTTATTAATTTTTCTTGCTTCAGCCGCCTCAGCAGCTGAGCAAGCTCTTTTTGTGGTACCGGGAAGATGTGACGGGGCCAATGTGTCTACACAGGTGGCATCCCAAACAAGCACCCGCCCCATCTTCCACGGTACCAAAGTCATTCCGTCCGGTCTCTTGCCATCGTCTCTCGAAATGCCATTTGGCTCGAGAATTGCGGGAGCATTGGCGGTGGCAAGAGAGCGGCGAATGATATTGTTGAGTGCGGCATGTCGTGATAAACGGCCGGCACTCAACTGGCAAGAAAGTCCGTGGTGTCCAAGTTGGTCGACGACCGAGCCGCAGGGACACTTATGTGGCACACAGACCGGCACCCCTAACCTGAGACTGATCGCAATGCAGAGAGTTTCTGGGTCCAGGAATGTACCAGCTGCCGGAGAAGGATAGGCATTGAGCCAAAATCCAGCCTCCCTTTTGGCGACAGCTAGTATTCTTGCGCGATTAGGGCCAAAACTTGAATTTAAAATGTTATCAAAAACAATTTTACAAAGCGGATCATCCCAGCTCCGTTGTATTTTAATAGGTTAGTTCCACTCTGTACCTCTGGCTATTCGCGTAGTGTCAAATTCTCCGACAAATCAAAATATGAAGCTTTTTTTTAAGAAATGGACACTGCTTGTACATTTTTGCGAAGTGAAGCAACGCAAGTGAAGCAGTGGCTTTAGGCTTAATATTTACAAGAACAAGATAGATTGAAAGTGAACAAAAGTAAAAAATTTATAACAAATTTCGCTGTAGTAATTCCTTTTGGAAGAAGACTGGTCTTTACGATCTCGTCTTCAATTTTAGGTTTGTTACTGTTTATTGATCTTTGCCATAAATCTGTTATATTGTCATAAGATTATGACGTATTATCATGAACAGTCATTTTTAAAACGTAGTTTAATAAGCCTTTTATTATATTTATTATTCTGACAAAAAACCACCCACACAGGTTGTGTGGGTGGTTTTTTGTCACTTTTATTTACAAAATTTTTCATTTTATTGTCGTTTAATGTACTTTATTAACCTTTTTTCTCCAGGCATTCAAAGACAACCGCGTAGAGTTCCCAGTCCGAGTCAAACACCACGAAGAGAACCCGGCGGGACGCATCTACTTCATGACGGAGCCTAAAGTGGCCAAGGGCGAGCAGTCCCCCACGCCAGCTTGCGTCCTAGATGTGGAGCTACCTGACTCCATCGCTCCACGCGCGGCTAAGAGTCAGATTGACTACCTCAACTTGGACCAGTCTGGTAAGTAACTAAAGGCTTAAGTAGTCCAGCATACGACCTACATATTTATATCTACCTTTGTACTCCATTGTAAGAGTCAGAGTCAAATTGACTACCTCAACTTGGATCAGTCTGGTAAGTAACTAAAGGCTTAAGTAGTCCAGCATACGACCTACATATTTATATCTACTTGTGTACTCCATTGTAAAAGTCAGAGTCAGATTGACTACCTTAACTTGGATCAGTCTGGTAAGTCACTAATATGAATGTCAGACGGACGAACAAGTAACTAAAGCCTATAGTAACCAAGAATAATCTACTTGTGTAAAGCTGTCTCTCTCTATTGTAAGAGTCAGATTGACTACCTCAACTTGGATCATTCTGGTAAGAAACTATTATATTAGTAACATAGGAATGGAACCTAAACTGGCCAAGCCACTTATGTACTTACTAAAGGGGAAACTGCCTTATTCGACGGTATGAGTCAGATTGACTACTTCAACTTAAACCATTCTGGTAAGTACCTATTATATTAGTTACATAAGAATGGAGCCTAAACTGGCCAAAGCACCTAAATACTAAATGGGAAACTGCCTGATTCGACATTATGAGTCAAATTGACTCAACATTGACCCTTTTGGTAAGTAACTAATATATTTATATAGAGAATGGACTATAAAGTTTGTATACTCAATAAGCTACTTGACTACGTCATTAAGCGTCAGATTAACTAACTACGACCAGTATTTGGGAAGTGCCTTTATTGAAAATAGGGTGATAACACAAGCTCACCATATATTATTGAAATTAGATTTTGAATGTTTTTGCTATAATTTCGAATTGGTATTATTTATAACAATAAACTTTAAAAAATATCCACTAGATAAGTAGAACTTTTACTATAAATCTTAAAGCAGCACGATATTAAAACGTTCTGTTACTAAATGCCTCTCAGGAGCACCACTTCTTTCAAAATCAAGTTTAGTATAATTCTTTTATAACTAGTACATTTTATATCATTGTAGTTACAATAGAAAACATAACCATTTAGAAAGATGTAGACACTACCATTTCGGTAAACTTGAACACAGCTTATATTCGAATACTTATTTATATGTATAATTTATAGTGTTTCCATTTTTAATATTCTTAATTTTATTGTAAAATTATAATATGACGAAATTATTTCATAAGCCGGCGCTTCCCTTCGCGCGAAGTTCAATTTCTTAGTTAAAAAGGATTTTGGCATTTTGTTTATAAAAGAACAATATATTATAATAACATGTTTGCGGTAAAAGCGGGTTTAATAATTAAAAACGTGTTCTTAATTATTGGTCGGTATGCTCATTAAACTGAACAACAATAACAATTAACAAAATTTTATGTGTATATAAAATGACCAATGGAAAAAAATTATAAAAAATCATTGTTAAAACAATAATGGCTTCAATATTATAGATAATTCAAGAACATTAATAATTATAATTGATAAATATCTTCAGAATACATAATTATGGATTGTTAAATTTGTTGTCGAATCAAAGCAATATACACGTTACTAAACCGAACTTTCAAAGAAAATAACTAAATGGAAAGACTATAGATATTATATATGTTTTCCAAATAACAATTAAATAAATTAGATGAAATAAGTACTATAAAATGGCTGTTGTTCCGTATAGGTTTCGACGCGTTGAAGGACGAGTTGAGCTTCCACTGGGGCGACCACAATAACAGCCTGGGACCTGCGTCCCTGCCTTATCATCACGAGAAACCTGTTAACGGACATGTGAGTACTTTAAACAAGTGAATTAAATTAAAAATTTAAAAAACCCCCAACGCAATACGTAAATCACCATTTTTTGGTGGCGGCCATCTTGGATTTTATATTTTATATAGTAGGTTGTATTCTACTAGGTAAGCCCTTTCATTTGATACCCATATTGGGGGGGTCGTGGAAGAAAAAGTAATCCGCCATTTTGTAGCGGCGGCCATCTTGAACCGATTTCCACCAAACATGGCTAAGAACACTCTCGGATAAATCTACTTTCAAAAAAAAAAACAATCAAAATCCGTTCATCTGTTCGGGAGCTACGATGCCACAGACAGACACACACACACGAACACACAGACAGACACGTCAAACTTATAACACTCCGTCGTTTTTGCGTCGGGGGTTAAATAGACTTTTACAAGTAAATCAATGGTAAACAATGTTATTTTCTTTTAATCTTAATAAAGAGTATTCTGTGGCGTGCCATGGGGGAGGCCTATGTCCAGCAGTGGACGAACGTAGGCTGATGATGATGATGATGAAAAAGTAATCTTACCCCCGCCATAAAAGACCCTAGTATAATTATTTCTATAACTTAGTACTATTTATATCATTGTAGTACAATAGATACATATTCGTTTAGAAAGAAGTTGACGCCTCCATTTCGGTTAAGACTACACGGCTTATATTCGCTTACTTATATAGCTACAGTTTCCATATTTAAAAAATTGGATAAAAACTGTCCTAGGTCCTTTCCACTAGTTTCTAACTATCTCTATTCTAAATTTTATCTAAATCGGTTTAGTGGTTAAGGCGTGAAGAGATCAAACAGACACACATTAGCTTTTATTATATTAGTATGGACAGATAAAGAACAATTTTTTTCTTTTGCAGGATAAAATTATCACAAACGGTGACGTCAAGTACCCAACTAAAGATGCTGAAAAAGAAAAGGATAACAAACCCAAAGGTAAATATAAAAAACTTGAGAGGTGTCAAGGGACACCCGGATGGAACGAAGTTCCTTTCGATTAATGAAAATATCTGGCTTGCTTTCTATAAGAGAGAGAGAGAGAGAGACAGACAGACAGAGAAACATGCGCACGCCGCACAGCTTACAATAGCTAATAACTATAGCAAAAAGTGTCGTGACAACTTTTCGTAAGAATTTTTTCCGTCTAGCCCCCTTTCACAACGCGCGATAAGGAACTTCGTTCCAAATACAACATCTATCTATAACTAATAAATATAACATCATTTTCTTTTCCTGCTTGGTTGTCTGGAAGAGATCGCTATTAGCGATAAGACCGCCAATTGTAACATTTTTTCAAATTTATTAATTTTATGTTAGATATTGTTTGTTCTGTAACTTTTGTGTACAATAAAGCGTTATCTATCTATCACATCACCTTATACTTAAAAACTTCGTAATATTCCGAAACTTACCTTCCACTTTTTGTTACAGTAAATGGAAACTCCGTACCCGATGTAGACTCTAACAAAACTAAAGCTACGTTCGATTCGGACGAGGACAAAACTCCCATGAACACATTAGAAAAAGGCAAAAAGAAGGAAGGCACAGGTTTCCTTGGAGGCCTCGCCGATAAAGTCAAAAATGTCTTCGGACACAGCCAAGATAAAGAGGATGAGAAAGAACAAAAGGAATCTTCCCCCAAACCCCAACCGAAACCTCGCGAATCCAAAGAGAAATCACCTCGCGAATCCAAAGAGAAATCGCCTCCCAAACCGGCTCCGAGAATCATAAACGAAGATCTCCTTGATAAAGTTGAGGATATGTTCAAAGATTTACATACTAAACCTCATCAAGATGACGACGACTTGGAAAGTCACATTTATAAAACTAAATTGGTTGTAGACGAAGACGCTCCCGATGGTAAAGCGGAAGACAATTTACATGAACAATACGCTTTGATGCAACCCGTAGATACTCCCATTTACAGCAAGAAGTCAGATCCGTTCATTTTCTACGTCGGATGCTGCGAAGGCAAGTTTAAACCCGGCGAGAAGCATAGACACGACGAAACCTCCAATGTCCTCGATATTGCAGAACAAGAAAAGTTTTTCACTAAAGAAAAACTGCAAGAAATCTCAGACGGACTTCACAAAGAGATCCTCGAAGATTTGGATAAATTAGGCAAGGAAAAAGAAAATATTGCTGTTAAAACTGGTGAAGTGACTGAAGATTTTATTGTTAAAGCTGATGCTATCAAAGGAGATATTAAGAATAAAGGGCAGGATATCAAATCGGCTGCTCAAGACCAAATTGATGATATTAAAACAGCTGCCAGTAATAAACTGAATGATATTACTGAAACAGCACACAAAGTGCAAGATGACGTTAGTGCTAAAGCGTCCGAAATTCAATCAAATGTCGCGACTGAAATCGACAACGTGAAATCAGCAGCTAAAGATACAGCAGATCAACTTAAAGACGGTGCTTATAATGTTAAAGATAGCATTCACCACAAGGCACATGCGTTTGATTTCCTTGCGAGAGAACAAGCTGAGGAATTAATAAACAGGGCAAGTGAAGAAGAAAATAAAGCTAAACGCGCTGTTGCAAATACAGCGGATAACATTAAAAACAAAGCTCAAGATGGTGCTAACGCTGTAGCAGATTCTATTCACAGTGCACAAGAGAATTTGAACCAAAAGGCACAAGACCTTAGGGCGAGTGCTGAAAGAACCGCTGATAAATTTAAAGAAGACTTGAGCGAATCATCAGAAGCAAGTAGCGCTAAGGAGAGCACAAAGGAAGCTAAGGAAAAGGCCAAAAAAGCCAAAAAAGAAGCAAAGAAAAAGGCAAAGGAAGGAAAGAACTTCTTCACGGGACTCGTGAGTAACATCTTCGGTGAAAAGGACAAGATTGAAAATGAAGTTAAAAACAAAGTGTCCGAAACGAAGGAATCCGCTAATAACTTGTTAGACAAAGCGGCGGCTAAAAAAGATGAACTTAAAGATGGCGCTGCCAAAAAACAAGAGGAATTGAAGGGTGGTGCTGAAAACTTGGTGCAAAAAGTACAAGATAAGACTCAGGAAGCGGCTAAAGCTGTGGATGACAAGAAAAATGAAATTGAGAAGTCCGTTCAGGACAAGGCCGATGAGGCGAAGAAAGCTGTTGAAAGCAAAACTGAGGAAGTAAAGACAGCTGTACAAGACAAATCCAATGAGATTAAGGATACCGTCCATAACAAAACGAATGAAATAGAAAGTGCCGTTCACGATAAGACCAATGAAGTGAAATCAGCTGTTTCCGATGCCAAGGATGCCGTTAACAACAAAGCCAGTGAAATAGGTTCTGCGATTAGCGAAACTAAAGATGCTGCTTACGAGAAAGCGGGCGAAGTTAAAGGTGCCATTCACGATAAAGCCAATGAAGTTAAATCAGCCGTCAGCGATACTAAAGATGCAATTGTAGACAAAACGACAGAAATCAAAGACGCCACAGCCAATAAAGTCAATGAAGCTAAGGACGCAGTACAACAAAAAGCTACCGAAGTATCAGGCGCTATCCATGATAAGACTACTGAATTGAAGGATGCTGCAAGTAACAAAGTTTCTGAAGCGAAAGATGCTATTAAAGACACAGCCAATGCAGCGAGCAACAAAGCTAGTGAAATCAAAGGAGCCGTAGAAGGCAAAGTCGTAGAAGTTGCCGACTCAATCCATGATAAATCAGTTGAATTGAAAGACGCAGCAAGCAATAAGGCAAGCGAGGCCAAGGACGCTGTTCAAAGCAAAGTCAGTGACGCATCAGATGCGATACACGACTTCAAAGATTCAGCTGTTAATAAGGCAGCTGATGCCAAGGATGCAATGAAAGACAAAGCCAGCGAAATCTCAGGTGCCATTCAGAACAAAACTGTTCAATTCCAAGAAGCCGCGAGCGATAAGGCGCACGAACTGAAAGATTCTGTTCAAGGAACCTTCACAGGAGCGTCTAACGCTATTCACGACAGAGCAAGCGCAGCTAAGAACGCTTTCGACAGTAAAACGGCTGAAGTTTCAAGCGCAGTTCAAAGCAAAGCCAGCGATATCAAAGAATCTGCGCAAGCGGCTGCTGACAACGCATCAAAAGCTTACCATGACACGACAGAATCTCTACACAACAAGAGAGATGAATTCGGACAAGCATTACATGACAAGAAGGATCAAGCACAAAGCGAACTGGACAGGATAAGACAAGAGGCGGAACAGACCACGGACGAAATTAAAAAGAAAGCCGAGGACACTCTGAACGCTGCCGCAGAAAAGAAAGGGGAGCTACAAGCGAACTTGAGTAACAAATTCGATGATTGGCAACACTCTGGGCAAGAGGAGTATGAGAATTTGGAAAGGTCGTCGAAGGAGGCGTTCGGTCGCGCGCATGATTCAGCCTTGGGCGCTTTCGATAAGGTCGAAAGCTCGGCAAAGGACAGAGCGGCCGACGCGAGCTACGCTTGGGAAGACTTGCAGAGTTCAACAAGAGACACTTACGCGGACTTTAAAGATGACGTACACAGCTTGGGAAGTTCAGCTCAAGACACGCTGCACAGCTTTCAGAGTTCAGCTGGCAACACATTCGACAGCTTAGACGATTCCACTCGGGAGGTATTCGGGAAAACTGAGTCTGGAGCTAAGGAGTTATTCGGAGAAGCGAAAGATTCTTTTGAGGGTTTCCAAGTTTCTGCAGATAATAAGTTAGAGGAGATTAAGGGTGCCGGTAAAGAGAGGTTGGAAGAAACTGGGGGGAGGTTGGGAGAGGTTGCCGGAGAAGTGGGGGAAGATTTAAGGAGGGCGGAGCGGGCGGCGTTGGATGCCGTCGCGGGTGAAGCTGATAACTTCACCACCAGCCTTAATAACCTGGGCAGCTCGGTCTTTGGATCATCGGGGAAAGGTGAATATGCCTTATATCCTTTTTTATATGAGAAAGTTTGGACGTGTTGAATTGTGATAAATGTAAGCGATTTTTTTGATTAGGGAACCTGTATGCAATAAAATACAAATGGGATAAAATTTTGTAGTTTAAGTACTTTATGTTCCATATTATTTAAACTTCTAGTTTGGTTTGCTGTGCTTTGATATTATTGGTTTTAAGTTACCTACATAGGTAGACTTTTAACACAAATACCCAACACAAACTCTCTGACCCATAAGATAACTTATTATTACCCATAATTTTTCTTTAAATTGTTTCCATTTTAATTAAGTATTAGTTACAAAACAAAGAAAAGTATGTATAATATTGAGTATATCCGTTATCTAACCACCATAACACAAGCATTAAGTTGCTTAGCTTGGGGTTAGATGGCATTGTGTGAAATGTCCTGTCCTGAAATTTACAATAATGATCTAATCTAATCTATTTTCCAGGACTAATGAAAGATTCAAGCACGAAACTGTTGGAGTCAGAGAAAGCCCAGTCGTCACCGTCACCGAACAAGAAGAGTTCCGGGTGAGTTATCCTTACATACAACTTCATACAAATACCATACATTGTATGAAATGTGTAAATAACTGCACGATACGGTGCACTGACTAATTTCACGATAATGGCATTTTAAGTTATAGAGACTAGTATAAAAAGCAAGGGATTTATCCCGCCTTTTAGGTAGGTATAGTCTGCTGCCATCTACGGCCACATTGTAGCTTAATATCTCGCGAGATTGTGGTCAAATGCTTACCTATAATGAACAAAAAAAAAACGAAAACCACGCTAATTAAAAGAAATAGAGACAGATTGTCAAAGTTTTGTTACGAACGGCAATGATTAGTACAGTTGAAACTGGCTTATGCTCGTGGCTTCATTCGCATTAAATCCTTTATTAGCGGATCTCCACGTCGTAAAAATCTTCTGTGGACCAAACCTATTTAGAATGTATGATCCACATTCCACATTCATTTAAGCTATTTAAAAGTGGGCTTGTTAATGAAATAAGTGTCTTGAGAGAACGTCTAAGGACAATCAGACATTGAGCGGCACTGTGTTGTCATTATATATGATACAATCATGATACTTACCATGGGGCAACTGATTTGCTCGTCTCATCACAGTTAGAAAATGCATACGTGCGTCCGTGTTAGTACGGTCACAGATAAAAGAATACGTACGGTTATTATGACCGTGTTCCGGTATGATGTTCAGTGAAGCCAGGGAGGGATTTATCCCGCGTAGAAGGGGTTTAGTCTGGTTCCATCTACGGCCGCATTGCCGCCTAAAGCTAACACACTAAGGGCTTGTTCACGTGAACGCGCGGGCGCGGGCTCGGGCGCGACAGACTTTTCTAACACCGCACGTGCGTTTGTACGTGAACACTTTCATAGCACGTCGTATGTTTGATTTCACGCCCGCGCCCGCGCCCACGCGTTCAACGTGAACAAGCCCTAAGCCGGTAAAGCAAACGCGATCCGGGGCAGAATCTTTGTAATGTTCTAGTTTGTACGTAACCTGTCACATATAAAGCGAACGCGGGCAGGAACAAAATGAAGATCGCGACCGCTTTACCGCTCCGTCCCGCCTCAGTGTGACACGCGATATTATAGTCAAAGTCTAACCCATAATGAATTAATAAAAAAACATGTCTTTGTAATATAATTTAATATGCCATTGTCTCACGTCATCTGTCTACCACGGTTCAAGTCCCAGGTTACTATGGTTACCTATCTCCACCTGTGTAATAATATCGCTAGAGACTAGTACACACATCTAACTCCACTCGCACACATTACAGAATACCGAAGCTTAAGAAGAAGAATAGGAAATAGTGCGCCGATCGACCGACGAACGATGTAATATACTTTTAGTTTTAATATTTATTGTTACGACTTAGTTTGCGCATTTCGTCTATAACAGAAACTACAACAAATTCATTTAAAGAACATTGAAATGTTTAATTTTTTCAACAAATCTGTTCCAAAGAAAAGTGTCAAAAGCGTGTTCATAAAATTGATACTGTGTTACGTCAGCTGGAGGTATAAAGGTTGAGTTACACTGAGTACTTCTATGTAAAATTTTTGTGTTTTTTATGACAATGGTATAGACGAAATATGTCAAACGTTCATTCGACCGACGAATCGATTATTTTCGCGAAATCAATCTCTATTTCGTAACAGTTTAGTCCCGTCGTAAATTCAATACGATGATAATAAAACGTGATATTTAAAATATCAACAGTCGTTAAAACGATACAAATCCAATCAAGAAATATAATTGATCTCATAGAAGTGAATCACGAGAGTAATCGGTTCGTCGCACCACTGTATAGATATTATGTGACGTAAAACACATCTTCCAGTGAATTAACTAAGATTACTATATAAAAGAGATTATATTACACTTATTTATTAATTACAAATAATTTTGGGTACCTTTGAGTACAATCTTTAAAGTATTTTCAAACTTTGACTAACAAGTCGCGATTTCAAAGAAATCAATAATCGATTAAACTTATAGTAATATATTATAACTTGACTACAATCGTTTTATTGTATTGTAACTTTTATAAATAAAGGATTATTAATTATTATACAAAAGTTGATAATGTCTCTAATCTTGCCTATTGTTTTGTTTTATATTAAATCAGATCTGTATTAAATAATTTTATTAATTGTATAACTTTGAGAATCTGCATTTTATATTAAAATTAAGTGTTTTTAATTGTGTCGTGTGTTTTAAATAAACACTGTCAGTGTTTTGTGTTGCATAATTTATTGTATTTTAAAACGAGTTTTTTATCATAAAATGTTTATACAGCTTTGTACAAAATATAGAATCATGGAGCATGTTTAGACACGCTTTTATATTTTTTATGTTAATGTTAGTAGATTTAGATCTGCTAGTTTATTTATTTTTTTAATTTGTCGACTCGAATATTTTTGTTAACATATTATGATAGAATGTGTTAACAATATTATTTGTTAAATGTTATGTTCTCATAAAAGCTGGGACACATTGAGACAAATTTTTCATCTTTTGGGTAATTAATTTAAACATGACATTATGTATGTCAAATTTGTTATGCCAATTTGGCATAATGGCGCTTTGTTCTCAGTGTGTCACCAGTCTTACGGTCACAACTTTGTATTTATAGCTTTTAAATCATCACGCAAGAAGCTTACTACAGAACTTATAATTAAGTACATATATTATGAAAAATAACAGCGCTCTGCTTGTGATGTCTCTCTGTAAGTCGTTAATTATTATTATATGAGAACATTCTCGAACAATAAGTTTTTCTTTTTTTTACCTTTAATATTTAATGTTTTATTTAGTTAAAGAAATTTAGTGATTCACACACACATAACTCAATATTGGTTCCAGCTACTTTTTTTTGTAATTTTTAATGTCCCACGACTGGGCAATGTTCATAATCTTTTTTAACGTTTTTAATAGATCGATTAATTTTTTTAACTCCTTTTTTTATTAATTTTTTAAGGTTCAATTTAAATTTAATAATAAAACTTTAATATGATATTAGCGTATTTTTTTAATATTGGATGCCATACCATGTAAATTACACGCTTAAACTGAATTCAATGTTTTATAAGTGCACTTATATATTATTGATATTTTAACCTTTAACCACTGAAACTGTTTTATGTTTTATTTTACTTTTTTCGATTCAACAGTATTTTTTGAGTTTCCTTAAAAAAATAGATTTAATGTCTCAATGATAGATTTTCATAAATAAAATGTCAAAGTTAAATTTTCATGAGGTGCATAAAGAGTCATGTAATGACGGATTTTCATAAATGTCATAATAAAATTAACATTGCCTATAAATAAGTCCGTTGTATAGGTTTTTATTTGCTACAAAAATGTATTGGAAAATATAACATCATTATATACCTGTATATTCTTTTTAGAAACTTTTAGGTTGATATTCTTTCTTTAGGTATTAGGTATGTCTATGCACATTATATACCTACATTCTACATGTTATATGTACCGCACTCGCACCATTTCTGCATAAAATCATCTACTTTTGCTTGCACCGCACTTATTGGTAAGTTATTTTGCAGCGTTTTATTTTATTTGCAGATTTTGAAGTACATACTCTGTTCGATTAAAATATTTATGTCATGTTTTGTAAATCATTTAAAAAAATGTTAAAAATAATAAAATAAATATCTTTATTGCAGACACAAGATCCATAGTTTAATCTAATTAAGAAATTAAAGAAAATGTTTTCAAATTTACTTTTAAAGGAATAAGTATATGTATAACTTTTTTAATTTTCCATAATAATTATTAATAATAATTATTATCCTCCTTATTAACAATTAAATATTTATTTGACATAATACACACACGTTACACGTTACGTGTACACGTTTTTAATTTAGTGGTTTCCGAACTAGTTCGCACTTTGTTTCGGGAGCGTATATGCATTATAAAAAGCCAATCAATTATTTTAAATAAATATTTTAATATCGAACGGAGTAGCCCGCATTTGGTAATGTTTGTGTGAACATGTTTTTGTGTGTGTTGCAGCTTTTTCTCCAAACTCCGGCGCAACCATTGAAAGTCCACAGCAAGTCTGCTTCAGGATGGTGTTTATTTTAAATCGATATATTTATTTGAAGAGTTCAAATAGGTATTTAGATGGTACTAAACTCGACATTTAAAAAATGTGACGTCAAGCGCAATTTAATCTTCCTAATGGTAGATTATTAAAATATTATATTAATAATTATATTTAAAATAATATTGTTGCTTAGCTCCCTAACCTAGGCATATAATGAAATGTGTTCCATTTTTCAAAATTGCTTTATAGCTATTGGTGTACAAGTTAGAGATTATAAATTTAATTACAAAAAACTTTATTTTTATTTCCCATATATATATATACATATTTTTATTTGAATAATTAGGTGCTTTAAGGTTAAAAGAACTATTTAATGTCTCATAAAAAATAGAAGTAATAATAATTGGTCCCCACCGTTTCAAAATATTTGTTAACCCTAAAAAGGTAACCATATTTAGCCACACATAGGTAAACCTAACTTTACGTCGTAGTGGGGAATCGTTTACGTTATTTCGATGTAGGTTACCTTATTCCAGGGTTAAACTCAATTTGGTATTTGGTTCCCTCCCTACCTTCATCAAATTTTTCATGAATATCAATAATAATATTTTTCACTTCACTACTCTTGCACAAGGCGTTAGACATAAGTATTTAATTATTTATTTATTAATAAATATACAAATTTAATTGAATGTTTGTTATATAATGCAGTTTGAGATTTATTGGTGTGTTAAATACATAAAATATTTTGTCGGTTTGTGTGTTTGTAATGAAGACTTTTGAATTGATAGATATACAAAAATAAATTTAAAAAATTGGCGAAATAACGGGAAGCTATCGAATCAAAAGTCACAGTAAAAGATTTTTATAAATTATTATAATGATTGCATTTTATATACCTACTTAAAATATGGATATAATGAATTGTATTTACTGAGCAGAACTAAAACGTGTAATTTTTTTCTGTTAAAAAAAATCAGTGAAATCTAGGTAGGTAGTTTTTAATTGCCTAACTCCACATTATCTAATAGGTATTTATAATTTTACAAATAAAAATGTTTTTTAGAGTTCTTTATTTTCCATGGATATCTATATAAATATTGAGCGTAAAACTAAAATAGAAATGGCGCAATAAACAGTGCGCAATAAACAATTTTGCCTTAAAATAGTTTCAAAATGAAATCTAGCTACCTAGTCAGGTAGTTTTTTAAATTGCCTACCTGATATTTTAAATCAATTTAAATCCCGAGTTTCTATTTAGACTCCTACCTTATGAGGACCTCGTGTTTGTCAATAAAACAACAATACATTATCAAATTTAAAACAATTTTATTTTAATTTTCCATGGAAATTATGTATTCCAGCCTAAATATTTCGGAGGAACTGTGATGCCAAATGAAGATGATGTGTAAAGTTATTATAGTTTTGTTAATTTATTAAGAGTCTATGTTTATTATATTTATTGCTTCATAGAAAGTAATAAAATATTCCAAAATTATAACGTCTTTTATTTACCCCAAGAACACCATATATTTTATATCTTATCTTTATATTTTATATCGCACCTTTGGTGGAAGAAGGCACAAAATTGCAATTGTATTTTTTTGCAATTTTACAGGAGAGTCATAGATATTATTTGCATTCTAATTGCTCTTGGACTGCTAAAATATTGCTGTTACGCAAATCTGGTTAGATGTGCCCTTAATGCACCGAAGGTGCGATTATAATCCTTTCAGAATCCGTTCGTGATTCAATTATTGCCAGTTCGTGATTCAATACTTCGCCAACTCGTGATTCAATGTAATCACATTGAAGATCACTTCGCCAGCTCGTGATTCAATTCTTGATCACTACGCCAGCTCGTGATTCAATTCTTACCACTTCGCCAGCTTGAGATTCAATATCTTCAAATTGAAGATCACTTCGCCAGTTCGTGATTCAATTCTTGATCACTCGTGATTCGATTCTTGCCATTAGGGTAATAAATGAAAGAATATATTAATTTAGAACAATTTTTTTATTTCAAACACAATTTTATACTCTACATAAATGATTTCTTAGACGTTTAATTGCATTAAGACATTCATTAAATGCTATTTATGTATGCCTAATTATTTGATATGTTTTTATAATACCAACATTTTAGTAACATATTATGTACTACATTAATTTTATTTAGCATCGTTAGCTTGTACGTTTCCAATGACGCAAACCAGTGAAGAGCGGGGTTGAAATTGACCAATCACAGTGCTAGAAATTATTTGAAGTTTCAATCCTAGATCTGTAGGTAAATATTAGCTCGCTCATCAGTCAATGGAAATGCACAACCAAAGTTCTTGAATTGTATATCTTTTATACACAGATATAAGTAGATTCAAAGGATAGATAGATTCATATTTAAATGTTTTTGTGACCTCCTAAAGGGCGTTATTTTACAGAACGACCCTTATTATTATATTACCCCTGATTTTACAGAACGACCCTTATTATTATATTACCCAGTTTATTTTGTAAAATTTCGCTTTTTGAGATGTTATATTGTCATCGTAAGTTGATGATAATATCCCTTGATTTACTGATACGTTATGAAGATGAACATATTCTTCAGTATCTAAACAATTTGTCCATGACATAAAACTAAGACAACCAGGCATTTTGTATAGGTTGATCCTAAAATCTATAATTATTTAAATCATATTTAATTATAAATTTAGTTCCGTTATGGTTTTAAATATCACATTTCATAAAGATTACACATATTAACATATTAATAGGGTTTTGTTAAATCAGTTATCATTTGAACCAAATATTCACAAGAATATTGTTACTATATTGTTACTTGTTATATTGTTACTTGTAATGCTTAATTACTGTAATGACAATAATTGGCCAGCCGTGAACGCGAAAGTTTGTAAGAATGTATGTCTGTTACAATACTTTGGGCATATTGCTCGTAGAAACGATGATAGCCTGGAAAGACTGATCGTGACTGGCAAGGTAGAGGGGAAACGGCCTAGAGGGCGTAGCCCCAAGCGATGGTCTGACCGGGTTGCAGAGCAATTGGAGATATCGGTCAGCGAGGCACTCCACAAAGCCGAAGATCGGAGCCAGTGGAAGAAGACAGTCTCGGGCAAACAGCAGGGAAGGAGTCACGATCCTTAACATTAAGGGAATGAGTGAAGAGAGAGATGTCTGTTACTCTTTCTCGCCTAAACGGGTGGACCAATTGAGCTGAAATTTGGTATGGAGATAGCTTAGACCCTGAATTAACATATTATAAGCTACTATACAGCGGGTAAAACTGCTGGGCGCAGCTGATTTGGCATAAATTAAAAAAATTAGGTTCCAAATTTCAAGCCAGGCAACTTTCCAATGAGTTACAAATACTAAGATCTCATATTATAGTGAATAAATAGTTCAAAACATAAAACATTTTTTTATTATATCAAATATATATAATAATTGAATTATTAAATATTATTTAATTAATCTAAATTAAAAAATTATATTTATACTTAAAATTAAGAATAACATAAAAGCACCAACTTATAATATTGGAATGTTATTCTATATCATAAGGCACCTTAAAAATGTACAACGATTATCACAATGTTCTTATAATTAACAAACAAAAAAAATGTTTGAAATGTAGTTCAAGGCAATTCACAGTAACACGTCACAAACTTACTAAATGCCTTGACTTTTAGCGGGATGAAAAAATTTTTTAAGACTTCGACAGACACCCTATATTCCCATTCGGCGAAGGTGCGATTATAATCCTTTCTGAATCCGTTTGTAATTCAATTATTGCCAGCTCGTGATTCAATTCTTGCCACTTCGCCAGCTCGTGATTTAATTCTTGCCACTTCGCCGGTTCGTGATTCAATACTTCGTTAAGTGGACAGTGGACATTAATCTTAGTAAATGTGAATTAGCTAATAAGCCCTGCTGATTTGTTATTTATTAGTAGCAATGTCAAATTAAAAGCGATAAATAAGATATTAATCATTATTTTAGTATAATAAATAATATTATTATTCTTCTTTAGGAAAGTGCATTAATATCTTAAATTACTATTTTATTCAAATTTTTATCTTAAAAAACTAGTCATACAAATTAATATTTTAAATAGAAAAAAAGTGTTTAAAAACATAAAAATTAATACATTTCTCGTATTCGAGATTTTTAACTATTTAAAATAAAAAAAAAACTATTCTAAGCGTATACTTATATTTAATAATATTTTTGTATAATAATTTTCATATTTAGGAATATCGTTTATCATAAGACTTAGTTTAATTGGGTTAAAAAATTAACAACCATTTTATGCCGTCAATTAAATAAAAAATATAAAAACGTGTTGTGCCGACCCTACCTATAGTCGGGCCGGCCTAAAAGGCCACATTTGACAGATGTCAGTCATAGCAAACAAGTGTTGGGACATTGTTTGTTTATTTCGATTACAGGATATGAATCGATACGATCTTCAAACACGTTGGAATCGAATACAGTTTTATGAAAACATTCATAAAGTCTTATTAATTTTAATTCTAATAGGTTTTTTTTGTAAACATGTAATGGCGTCATGGGCTAGTTTTGCCAAAAACATCTCACGAGTTATAAAAAAACCTGTAATAAAAAAATATGTTTATTCTCTATACATTACACAATTTTATTTTAATTACATTATATTTTACTACAATATAATCACAATATTAACAACATATTTTATTTTAATCGCAATATAGTTATTTATTTATGATCAAATATTCAATCCAAGTTATAATTGCATTCGATTCTACATTTCAAATTTCGATTTCGCGATTTTATTGGGTAGCATCCTTATTGTTTTAAAAACAAAAACTGATTGACGTGACCTTGTATAGGGTGTCCTATTTATTCATCTAATGTTTTTAACCCCCAACGCAAGAAAGGTGGGGTGTTATAAGTTTGACGTGTTTGTTTGTCTGTCTGTTTGTGTATCTGTCTGTGCCATCGTAGCCGAACGGATTAATGAAGTTTGTTTATTTTTTCGTTTATAAGATTAATAATATTACTCGGCAATGTTCTTAGCTATGTGTATAACACTGCCGTGCAGAGACTAAACCGCAGTAAGTGCAAAATCGCGGTTTCGAGAAAATCGCGAAAAACGTTTTGAAGCCGTTTTTTTATATGTTATGTATAAAAAACAATAAATATTTTTTTTCTATCGGAACAAGATACCACAGCAGTATAATTTAAGCAGAAAAAATAATGAAAATATTTGTTTTATAATATAGAAAATAATATTTTTTGAAAATGGTGTCAGTTACTACAGGCAAATTAGTATATATTAACTAATTAAAGTGCAGCAATAATACACATTACTGCAAAATTTCTAATTTTTGTATAACATTAACAACTAATTTGCAGTATCCAGCTGAACTTACTGCATTTTAATTTTATGTCTTGAATAAATTTTTCAGCAGTATATTAATAACTCAAATACTATTTATATGAAATGTTTCAAGTATATGTAAAAATATGTAAAATACATAAGTTTCTATATATGTTCTTCTTTTAAATATATAGTGCCTTCTTTTTAATATATCTATCAACGCACAACCTAAACCACTGGACGGATTGGGTTTAAATTTGGAACACAGATAGGTTTTATAACGTAGACAACCGTTAAGAAGAATTTCGCCATGCGGGCAAAGCCGCGAGCATAAGCTAGTATTGATATAAGTTGGATTTTAGGCTTTTATAAATGCTTTCAGTCAGTTTTGTCAGAATTATGTCTCATATTTCGATTTAGATAGTTTATACGGTAGGTGGATGATACTTTCAAATAAAATTATAGAATTTTAGTACGAAAATTAGACAAACCGAATTCTAAGACTTGGTGGCTCACTTCTTTATTCTTGTTCAAATCATTGTAGCACTTTGAGGTTTCTCTGTTCCAGGTGGTATAGCGAGGTTGTTTCTATAATTTTATGTAGGTGTGTTTTGTGTCTGTAGCTTTACAAATCTTTCTGTAAACAATTGTCATTTAAATTTTATGTCCTAAGTTATCATGTGAAATGACTTTGGTACTATTAGGCAACCTTATTTATTAATCTTCTATTCAATTTATTTATTTAAACACATCTGGCACATAACTTATCTTCTTTTAATATCTGCAGAGTCTTTCTTACACCAAAATTGGAAGAGATGGCAAAATTGCTGTGAGAATTGTGTAGCCAATTACATTATTTGGTTTTTTTTTCACAAACAATGTGCTATGGTAAAAATAACTCTGGATCGTAATAATAATTTATTCTTTTCTCTCTCTTTTGTTAATAATAATTAACTCGTTTCTCTCTTCTCAATATCAGATTAAGCAACACTATGAAATTTGGATTAAACTTGCATTTCCCTGATCAATTACAATTAATTCCATTCACAGAAAACGATTTTCGTTTTCTTCGTTATGCGTAATAATCAGAATGATTTCTAGATATTGATATTGTCTATGTTAAGAATATTCTGACAGTTCATAAAATGAAAATCTGGATTGCTTACAGATGTATCGATAAAAAGATTATCATAATATATTTGTCTTTATTTTTAAGTTATGAGTAGTTGGGTGTTAAAAGGCTTAGGTGTGTCTACCTTTTTTTTATGTGGAGAAGTAAGAAGACGAGCAAGACGCTCTCCTGATGTTAAGAGATAATGCTGTCTATAATAAGTACAGTGCTACCCAGAATTTCACAATGATGTGCAATTCTAGGTGCACTTCACCAACGCTTCTTACTCAAGTGTCATAAGATGTTAAAAGTCTTTAGCCCAGTAATTTCACTAGGTACAGTGCCCTCATACCGAAGCACAGTAATGTTTGGATATTACTGCTCAGGCAGCTTGAGTAGGAGGCGATTCTATTAGTATTTTAAAGTTTCTTCTACCCATCCTTGTATTTGTAGATAGTTCTCTGCTTTCGCTGGCTTGTGTGGTTATTTATTCTTTAGTTTGATTTTGACTTAAGACAACCTTTTGCTTTAAACACTGGTGTTTGTTTTGCATTTTATTTTACTAGATTAAAATGAACCAAACGGAACTTTTTTACATTTATGCAACACCGTTACTCATTTTTATAAAAATTGAATCGAACTAAGGAGTCAAAAATGTAGGATTATTATTCTTTATCTTTGAAGTCTGATAAGAGTAGCAATATAATATAACAATTGTGTGCTATTTGAGTGAATTGCTATACGCTATTAGATTTGGCGGGCCAACCTGTTTATTCAATGAAACTGTTGTGCGTAATGTAAATTAAATCAAATCTAATCCGACTGACGCTTTCACTACTCTACAAAACAAGGGCAGATGCATACTAAATCGCAGTATGATCTATAACGAATGAAGTAAATTCCAAAATGACTATCTAAAATGCCGATAAGAATGCAGCCAAAATGAACTTAAACTGCAAATTCAGTAGTAACTATAATTTTAATATTTGCTAGAAAACCAACCATACTGCAGTAAAAAAATATTTTACTGCAATTTCGTCAGTAATGTTATTCGAAAACCAAAATGCAGTATAATTATTTTCAGTACATTATCGTGTTACTGCATTTTCGTTTAATGAATCATTTTTGGTTTTTGTAAATAAAACAGTAGTATGCGTTATATTGACTACGTTTACTGCATTTTAACTAGGGACTCTGTAGGTCACAAAAGACGTAAATGCTCTTACTGTATTTTAAATAGTGTTTTGATAAATAGTGCTCAAATGTGACCCGCAGTAACTATTTTCAATCAAGGTTTTTACTACCTTAAAATTTATTAATTGACAAATGGGTTAGATTGATGTATTCCTTATTTTGTGCGCAATAAGGTGGCATATATAACTAAAAATCGACAAAATGTCGAATACTGCGGTTTAGTCTCTGCACGGCAGAACATATTCTTTATAGTTTAAAAATAAACACAACAATGACTTGAAACAAAAATTGAGTATTTTTTATTTTTAGTTTTTTTTGGTTAAACATAATGCCACAAAAACCGTTGTTTTATATTAGAAATAAAATCTATACCATCGGCTTATCCGAAATTGACACCGTTGAGGACTTTAAATTTTTTTAATAATGTGTGTGTATGTTTGTTCCTTCTTTACGTTTCTTCTGGTAGAAATTTCAATTGTAGTTTTTGGTAGACTTTTTTATGGTAGAAAAATGCGTGAGCTCCTGATGAAGGACATCGTAATTGTCCGAAACTCAGGATCGAGCCTAGCTCCGACCATTATTTCCGTGAGTTTTTAGTCGTTTTGTTTACATAGTAATATGGATAACTCTCACGTTAGTTTTCAAAAATGCACAGTAGAAAAATCTACTTAGTAGTTTATGGTAGAATTTTTAATGATAGAAAAATCTACCAAATGGTAGAAAATTAATAGTAGTTTTTGATAGATTTTTTATGGTAAAAAATCAACTAAATGATAAAAAAAGAATGGTAGATTTTGCTAGAAATTTAATGGTAGTTTTTGGTAGAAAAATTTAATGGTAGTTTTGGCGGAAATTATGATATAAGAATTTGGTAATAAGTTAAATGGTAGGCATAAAATCTACCAAATGGTAGAAATTTTAATGGTAATGCGTAAATTGTTAATTGTAAATTCGAGTATAGTGTTCAGTGTTCAGCTAAGTGTTGTCATATTATTTATTGTTCAGCTAAGTGTTGACATATATTATTTACAGAAAAAATAAGTAAAATTTTTAGATCATCCTGTAAGGGAATTTTGATGATGTGTCAAATGTGGCCTTTTAGGCCGGCCCGACTATAGTGTGGGATAAGGGCAGGTAGAAGAAGAATTAAATTTAAAAAAATGATTTATTGATTTTAATGACATATTACGCTTCTGAGGTTTTGGGTACGGAAGAGTTACGTCAAATCTCAGTATAAAATGTTCCAGGCAAGTACTACGAAGTGACGTCTTAACCTCCCGTCAAACGATTTTATTGAAAAAAAAATTTGCGTTTTACCTGTTTTCATATAATTTACAAAATAAAAAATGTGTCCAGTATTTTTTAAAAATCTAATCTTACTTATTATAATTCATAATCAAAATCTAAACGACACATAAATTAATCTAAATCATTAATTATTCTAATTAGGAATATATTGTATACTTCATAATTGACAAGTTTCTAATACTCGAGTCTTTAGTCAATAAAGTCAAAAATGAGATTTATTTTACGTTTGTTTCTTCTTAAATACATTAATAATACTTAGTTTAAAATTAAGCCGGTCTCATCTGGTCGTTTCGTGGTCAATATTGACCACACCGTCACAATCTAAATAGTCAGAATTGGTCAATTGTCTTTTAATGAACAAATGCGGAGTTTTCCGCACTTTATTTTCCTTTAAACAATTGGGTACCATTTCCTTTCTTTCCATACAATGTTGTATGACTATCCTTTCGAAGAATAAAGCTATAACAAAATGTATACTTACTATAGCTAATATAATGTAAGTTAAAAGTGTATCTTTAGGCATTTTCAGCTGTAAGAAACGTGCCAACCACTCGGCTGGTGCAATAGCTATATATAGACTAATTCCGGTCATAATTAGAATACTGATCATTAGCTGTTTATTTGTAACAATGGATTTTCTATAAGGCGAGCCGTGACTAAAGACTATAGCCATTATAATGTATTGGAACATAGAGACGGCGTAAATAGCGTAATTTTCCCAACATTCATTCGCCTCCTCTCCTTCGTACGTATGTCTAACGTACCAAGGGAAAAATGTCAAAGCAAAATAGCTAAAATACTGCGCAACGCCTATAAAGAAAAGCTGACCAATCAGAGACAACAGCGGGACCAAACCGAGCAATGACGTCAGCGGTGGTATCTTACACAGTTTGCCTGTATACGCTTCAGTCATACCGAAGAAAAACGCAAAGTTGACGATCAAAGCGACATCTATGAACAGGAATTGGAAATCTGTCAGATTTGCATCGAAATAGTATAAAAAGGCTACGGAAAAGAATTCTGTTAAAGAATAGGCGATCATAAACTTGAATACTCCGAAGGAAGTTGTTAAGGCAGCTCTTCCTTCTCGTAAGACCCTCGTCACACAGATGATGTCGGGTTGCGTGCAAGTAAAGGGTGCGGCCACACTGGACTCTAGTTCGGAGAGTGAGACGCCGGTGTGGGCGGCCCTTAACGCTCCGCAATCGTTGGCGCCGTCTCCGCACATGCCTGGGAAACAATATATTATATAAAAACAACACAATTACACTATTAATAGGCTAATATTAAATTAGTGTAGAGGCTAATAAAGAAGAAACGGTTAGACCGATTATGCTGAAAGGTTTTATTATGTGTACCTACTATTATAGACGTTGTTTTTGAAGTGAAACTTCTTTATCGGCGTTGGAAAAAAATTACCGTCACATTTTACGCGTCACATTTTTCAGTTACGCGCCATCTTTTGTTTCTTGCCCCTACCACGGTTGGTTCAGACGAAGAGTACTTTCACTTTCTCCAATGAACATGAATTTAAAAAATTTATAAATTTAAATTTAATTTAATTAAAGAAGTTTCACTTCTTACGTGTGTAAACTAGTACACGCACACATTTTTTTATATAGTTTAGACTCTACAATGGCTTCATCGCAAAATCGTTTGCAAAACATCCCTTTCGTTAAACGTCAATTTTTTTTATTATTTTTTTTTAAATTTATTTTGATCAGTCCATTTTTCAAAATGTCTCTTTCGCAAATTGTCCCTCGCAAAATGCCTCCTATATACAAAAGTAACTGTCGTGTCGCTACCCTGCTGTGCCTAGTGTTTACCCGCTGTACTATGTGTTATTCCAGGGTCTAAGCAATACCTAATTTCAGCTCACCAGTCACCACCATCACCAGTCCACCTGTTTAGGCGTGAAAGAGTAACAAACATACTTACATCCGGACATTCTTACTAACTTTTTTAATGTTTTTAATATTACGTTTATAATATTAGGGACTTTCACGTTTGTAATAAGTAAGATAAGAAGTGAGATATATGCTTTTTCTCGGCAGAGCTTTTGGGACTTGTGAGATTATTGTTATTTTTTTTTTCATACACCTACTATTATAAAAAACACTGGCGGATCCAGGATTTGGTTCTGGGGGGGGGGGGGGCAAGGTGCAGACGGGCAAAAATATAATTTTTACTCCAAAAAGTGTGAGTTTATCTCGCTCTGAACAGTTAGAAAGTTCAAATACCCTTAATAATAAGTGCGCGAGCAGCTCGCTGCGAGCGCTGAGAAAAAAAAATCATCTTGACCATGAAATATGTTCAAAATTCGTAACTCCACAATGCTTCTGGGGGGGGCCTTGGCCCCCTGCCCCTCCCCCCTAAATCCGCCTATGATAATAAATGTATCAAAAAACTACAATCTAGCCTTATAAGACTAATAAGTAATTTAGTTCTAACTTAAACTGCTAACAAGAGTTAGAATATAAATGAATATACGTACCAACATAGTATCCAAGAGCTTGGTAGTCGAGTATGAGTTGTTGTTTCTGGTCTGACGTCATGCGAGCGAACACTGCGCCCCGGGACACTACCTGAGGGACCATCGTCGGGTAGTGCTCACGTAATACCTGCAATTTATATTTACACATAAATACATACAAACATTCATCATCATCATCATCTCAGCTGTAAGGGTTGACCCACGTGAACGCGCGGGCGCGGGCGCGAAATATCAAACATATGACGTGGTATGAAGGTGTTCACGTACAACGCACGTGCGGTGTGAGCAAAATCTGTCGCGCCCGCGGCCGCGTGTTATAGCGTGAACAAGCCGTAAGACGTCCACTGCTGAACATAGGCCTCCCCTTTAGACTTCCATATGTACCGGTTGGAAGTGACCTGCATCCAGCGTCTTCCATTAAGTAAAATTAATAAACACCTGTGTCTAGGCAACCCATACATTTTTGTCCCTTTTGGTGTCGAGACCCTAGGTCCGTGGGGTCCAAGCGCTCACAAATTAATCATACCATCTAGCACCAAAGTACTCGTCATGACGAATCAAATGAGCCCAAACTCAATGGTCGTTTAAATACGGAGTTCCCGTGGCCACCTTCCAGCTCCATCATCAGATCAGCTCGATGTCATAATAATATTGCATTGTCATCCGATTTATCCGAGAACGGAGGACCGATTTGAGTGGTGTGCCATGGGGGAGGCCTATGTCCAGCAGTGGACGAACATAGGCTGATGATGATGACCCAATTTATACACGCAAAATTTCAGCTCAATCGAATTCGTTGTCGGATCTTTTTTTTTACTTAACATAAAGAATAGTGAAGTATCAAGATTTGATTACAGACAACGGACAGGTGAAAGTAAATAAAAGCTGTAAAAAAGAACATATCTCACCTTCCAAGTGTCCCCAGTCATAACAATCTTGTATTTAATATCTGCTGAAGATTCCACGTCGTTGTAACTCAACATCCTGACTCCAGCCGAGCTCATTTCTTTAGGCAACTGTGTTCTACGACCGACTGGACACTGTAAATAAAACATTTTTTTTAAATATTTATTTATTTATTGTAACACCACATGAAAATTAAAAATTTACAACAGTAATTAACAAACAAAACAAAGATGTTGCAACCGGCGGTCTTATCGCTAAAAGCGATCTCTTCCAGACAACCGTACAGGATGGGAGTAACATAATAATATCATGTATTTTTATTACTTTCAATACATAATACACAGGTATACATAATTTAAATTTGGTAACAATATTTATTTAAAGTTGAAAATTTCATTTAATATACTAATTAAAAATATATTAAAATAAATACGTAGGTACTCGTAACTAAAATATGTAACAAATTAAAAAAAAAACTTTTTATAAACAAGCTTTTATTATTATTACCATCTACCACCAGCAAAAGTGCACCAAAGTACTCGTCAACACGAATGAAATGAGCCCAAACTCGATGGGGTTGCGTCGTTTAATTACGAAGTTCTCATGGCCACCTTCCCGCTCCATCATCAGATCAGCTCCATGTCACAATAATATTGCACTGTCATCCGATATATACATCCATGCAAAATTTCAACTCAATCGGAAACCGGGAAGTGGATCAAATTTTACTTGCAAGATTTGATTACAGACAATGGTCAAGTAAATAAAAGTTTGTAAAAAAATATAATATTGAACTACTCCGAAAGAGAAGAAGAGATGGTCAAGGGGCATAGAGTACGCATTACCGGAGGTATGCTGTCGCAGATGATACGCATTGACGCTGCATAACGTCAAAAGACCAGAGAACCAGAGTTTCTACTTTGAACGAACTAATCAAAATTAGACAACCACTTCTCGCTGCGATCCGCCATATTTTGGCGATTTTATTTTCATCCAAAAATATCTCGAAAGCGGGATCTATTTCGTCTCAAATCTATGCCAAGTTACAATGTGCAATTGTGTTTGTTGTTGTGTTGTGCGTTGTTGTGTTGTGTACTGTACTGTACTGTAGCCTATGGGCCCTGATTTGACCCTGATTATACCAAATTTCAGCTCAATCGTTCCACAAGTTTAGGCGTGAAAGAGTAACAAACATACATCCAGACATCCATACATTCTTACAAACTTTCACGTTTATAATATGAGTAAGATAATATCTTTAGAAACCCTATATATAATAAAATAAAAAAAACTTACCCCTTGTTGTGAACTCTCGCAGTAAATATTAGGACCGGTGAGCGAGTCTTCTACTTGTAACAAGACCACTCTCTCATCAGGTTGCAGGATCCCACATTCTTTGGCCACACTCACCGCTGTGTGGATATTGTCTCCTATAACATTTTTGTTAATTAAGTTATCATGTAAGCGGCAAATGCCTTTGTTTGATAACAATAAGGATCTTTAAACCTAATATTACATTTTTAAAGGTTTAATAATAATAATAATTGGGGTTTATACTCCAACAGAACAGGTTACCCTGCTTACACTGTCAGAGTCAAATCACAATTTATAGGTTGTGTGGCCAACCTATATGTTGCAGTTTCAGGTCGCCGAGATTACTACAGGGCAGGGCAGGGGTTTAAGAGCGTATATATCGAGTTACGCTCTCTCGCTCGCACAATTTGACGAATTGTGAAATATAAATTCATCGAATTAATTTATTGAACATTACTCTATACCAGCCCTCCATAATATTATTGCACACATTTTAAAAGTGTTTTCAGTTAGATATATTAAAAAATGGGATGGGGTGCAATATTGGAAAAAAAAATAAAACGGTCAAGTACGAGTAGGACTCGGGCACCGAGGGTTCCGTATAAACCTACGGCATTCTACGGAACCCTAAGGAAAAGTGGGTATAATATTATATACTGTAGGTTTTGATTCCCTTGCGAGTACTTGCGAGTTTGAAAATATGCGGCTAAAATTGCTGTTTCTTTTGATTTCGTTGACATAGATGTTTGATTCTTTTACAGCTTAAAGTTATTATAAAGCTGAGTATTTGGTATGAATTTCAATTTAATACCTGTACGCGTTCTTGAGGAAAGGGATAGCAAAATACAAAATTATTAAAAAAAAAAAAATTATGATGTGACTAAAAATTTACAGTTTTCGCAATTTTTCCTGTGCCTGTGATTTAAGACGTTGCTGCGAACCAAATTTCAAGATTCTGAGTTAACGGCAAGTACCCTGTAGGTTTTGATTCCCTTGGGAGTAGTCGCGAGTTAAAAAATACGGCTAAAATTGCTGTTTCTTTTGAATGCGTTGAGATAGAGGTTTGATTTTATTACAGTTTAAAGGTATTATAGACCTTAGTATTTGATATGAATTTCAGTTTAATACCTGCACGCGTTCCTGAGAAATAAGGTAGTAAGTATGAAATTATTAAAAATATATTTTTTTTATAAGATGTAACTAAAAATGTACAATTTTCGGAATTTTTTCTTTATCTGTGCTCTTAGTACGAGACCCATTTGCAAAAAAGTCTTCAAATAACGATTTTCGTGGGACACATCTCCGCCATACGAATTTTTGGTATGTACTTATTCGGCATATTTTCCTGAACACGAAAAGTGCGGTAGTCACTTCCTAAGTGTATGGAGGGGGTAGTTATGACGTCACAAAGATGGCCGCCGGGCCTTATCTATTGTGCGGGTTATTTAAATATCTACTGAACCGATTTACTTAAATAGGGTGTCAAATGAAAGGTTATTAAATAAGCTTTATTTTATTTCTAAGAACTATCAACGTGATATAAGTACCAAAGGAAATATTTCCAAAAAACATAATTTGTAAAAAAAAAATTTTTCGTCTTATGTTTATAACTTGGTAACCGTTAGGATAATGCAAATATAGGTTATTATAAAATATTTAGTTCCTTTCACCAGCTTTCTAAAAAACCTTTAATCATTACAATAAAGCTATAAACAACGGAACTGCAGCCGTTTGAATGAGCCTCGGTAGCGCTGAACTCATAGCGGTAGCCAAGCCATTAGACGGGTTTTCTATAGAATGATAATAGAATTTTGAATAAAAAGCATGTGCGATAGTAATGAAAATATAAAATAATATTTAAAAGTAAGCTGCTATCTATTCATAAGTTGTATTTAGAAGTATTTTCTGATGTGATCAGCATAATAATAAGTAGGCATGTATGTGTTTGTACTAAACTTACTGAAAAAATTATTAAAAATAAAAACATAATTTTATCTAATTAATGTCCTCAATCTGATCTGTATCTTCTAAATAATTATACTGGTTATAACAATTTAACCGACATGACATATCCCTTCTAAGCACTTTTGTTTTTTGTCATTACATCCACAACGGGATGAACGGCAACAAGCTTAACATTGACATGATATAAGTTCGAGGTCTTTCAATGAGATTGAATTTACGGATGAAGTAACTGGCAATAAAAGATTAGTATCCTCGATCATCCAGCCACAGCCTATGAGTTCAGGAAGCGTGGGCTTTGCTACGTTCGCGTTCTGCCAACATAACGTCTGGTAGTTCGATCTTAGCGCATGCTTTCGAAAGGCTTTTCGTGTCGGCGGTAACTTATCAAGTTCTTTGATGTTCTGGAACATTATTGCTCTTAAATTGACTATCCAGTTCTTGGTATACAAACAAGAAACCCGGACTGGGTTTCTTGTTTGTATACATAAGAATGACAAATCTTTCAGCGTTACAAAATTGTTCTTCTTTACGCTGTGGGGTTACACCGAAATTTGAAAGGAGTTGATAATGTTTTTGGAAAATCGGCCAGCTTGATTTTTTTGTGTGACCTGACAACGCGCTCGTAGTGTCACACCCAGTTAGAGTGTGATAAGCCAGCAATGATTCCTCTTATCGGTTGTCATGTTTTCTAGTATATATGTCGCTCTTAAACACGGGCTGAACCCGGGCCTTTTTATAGGCGTACACGGAGACAAAAAAGTCCAACGCGCAGAGGCCTCTTTGGGCTTTTATTATAAATGTGATGGGTGACAATTATCGGAGTCTATCTGTGGTGAGTCCATCTGCCATCTATACAAAATTGGCTCAAAGACAGTAATTAATGGAAACCACTTGAACTAGGCTATGGATGTGTATTCTAAATGGATGGTTAATGAGGCTATTGCTTAAGACTTCGGCACCTGCCATTTCCGTCCCATTAGGAAATATTTATATAGGCAGGTGATGACTCGCCACTCACTAAACGGGCCCCCATAAAGGCCGGCATTAAATAACCGACAATAAGGGCAACGTTGGTGCAAGTGGCTATAGG
The DNA here is from genome assembly GCA_947507615.1 of Hemithea aestivaria. Lineage (NCBI taxonomy): Eukaryota > Metazoa > Arthropoda > Insecta > Lepidoptera > Geometridae > Hemithea > Hemithea aestivaria. Next base: position 6,034,653 of record OX382348.1, read on the forward strand.
GGGAGAGGTGTCCCTGGACTTTAACCACTCACACGTCCGCGCTTGACAGCTGAAAAAGCGTTGAACGTCCGCGTCCGCGATCCAAATAGAATCGCGTCGAGCGCTCACTACCGATACCTACTAAACGTCTATTTTCTAGCAAACTATTGAACCATTTTCTATGAAAAAAATAGCATAATATAGTTAAAACTATAAAAAAATAGAATATCTGAAAATTTTGATTCAAATATTAACACAAAGTATATAAAAAAAATGCGAACTTGGCAATATGTGTTAATTTTAGGTATTTTTTGGTTTAAACACTTTTTTACGAAACATCTCTGAATATTTCTTATTTTTACCTGCATATTATTAAACTAGATTATATAAGCTTTGATTTGATACCAAAATATAATTACTTGAAAAGTACAGTGTAGCACAATAAATCAAAACAAAACACCCATTCGTGTATAAATTCTTCAGCGCCTAGAACAAAATCCTGAGAATGGAAATATTAAATCAATGAATTCAAACTATTTTAGTTAATATTTTTTAATTTTAGGTATACGTAACTAATCATGTTGAACTGTTTTTCTAAATTTACATTGTATTTTAATAAAATAATAGTTGATTAAAATTAATCATGGAAAATATTACGGAAACACGGCATACGCGACAAAAATTTTACATGTCGACTTTAAGACATGTAAAATTGTCCTGATTGTGTTTATTTCCTTAATATCTGTACCAATTCCGAAAGATAGTATCATGAGGATCATAATAATATATAATTTTAATAAAATAAGGTGAATTATAAACATTTTATACGCAGATTTCTCTGGCACGCATGAAAACTTCGAGACTATAATTTCAAAAAATAAATTTTAAATGTTGCCAAGAGCTTAGCTTCAGATTTAATGACTACAGATTTAAAATGTTTATTACAAAGCCATATACAACCATATTTACGCAACTTTTCACCGTGATCATAGATAAAAACATGTTTTTAAAGTAGCAAGTCGCTAGCACCGCTATAGCGGCTGTAACGTTTAACTCAACTTTTTTTCAGACCGCTATAGCGGTCGGGACGTTTGAGTGGTTATACACGTAAAAGGCCAACTCGCTACTTATGCTTCACATCCTCCCTCTGAGCATGCAGCTCTCGCGATTCCACTCTGGTCGGCCAATTAAGGCAAGCCGAAGATGAGGAACAGGATCCTTCCCCGGGAGCACTCGGGTCCCGGGCGTGGGGCCACTACTCCCCAACAGCTCGCCATAAGTTGCCCTGCGGCACTAGTATATATTATTAACGTTAATAAATTTTGGTTTTTTGCTAGTACCAAATTTAATCCACACAACACTTGGTAATTCCTCAGAGAAGTGCAGAACGAGGAGTAGCACGTCATTTACTATTAACCGTTCAAAGCCCGATTGTTTACAATCAATCCCATGTAGTATGAAACGGGTATCAGCTTCTTCTTGAGTACCTCTCAAATGATCAATGAAATCAGAGGAAATCATAGCTGTTTTATTACACTCTAACTGGGTGTGACTTGTGACGCTGCGCTGCGAGCGCGTTGTCAGGTCACACAAAAAAATTAAGCTGGTCGATTTTTCAAAAACATTATGAACTCCTTTCAAATTATGATGTAAGCCCACAACAGCTTACAGACGAACAATTTTGTAACGCTGAAAGATTTGTCATTCTTATGTATACAAACAAGAAACCCAGTCCGGGTTTCTTGTTTGTATACCAAGAACTGGATAGTCAATTTAAGAGCAATAATGTTCCAGAACATCAAAGAACTTGATAAGTTACCGCCGACACGAAAAGCCTTTCGAAAGCATGCGCTAAGATCGAACTACCAGACGTTATGTTGGCAGAACGCGAACGTAGCAAAGCCCACGCTTCCTGAACTCATAGGCTGTGGCTGGATGATCGAGGATACTAATCTTTTATTGCCAGTTACTTCATCCGTAAATTCAATCTCATTGAAAGACCTCGAACTTATATCATGTCAATGTTAAGCTTGTTGCCGTTCATCCCGTTGTGGATGTAATGACAAAAAACAAAAGTGCTTAGAAGGGATATGTCATGTCGGTTAAATTGTTATAACCAGTTTAATTATTTAAAAGATACAGATCAGATTGAGGACATTAATTAGATAAAATTATGTTTTTATTTTTAATAATTATTTCAGTAAGTTTAGTACAAACACATACATGCCTACTTATTATTATGCTGATCACATCAGAAAATACTTCTAAATACAACTTATGAATAGATAGCAGCTTACTTTTAAATATTATTTTATATTTTCATTACTATCGCACATGCTTTTTATTCAAAATTCTATTATCATTCTATAGAAAACCCGTCTAATGGCTTGGCTACCGCTATGAGTTCAGCGCTACCGAGGCTCATTCAAACGGCTGCAGTTCCGTTGTTTATAGCTTTATTGTAATGATTAAAGGTTTTTTAGAAAGCTGGTGAAAGGAACTAAATATTTTATAATAACCTATATTTGCATTATCCTAACGGTTACCAAGTTATAAACATAAGACGAAAAATTTTTTTTTTACAAATTATGTTTTTTGGAAATATTTCCTTTGGTACTTATATCACGTTGATAGTTCTTAGAAATAAAATAAAGCTTATTTAATAACCTTTCATTTGACACCCTATTTAAGTAAATCGGTTCAGTAGATATTTAAATAACCCGCACAATAGATAAGGCCCGGCGGCCATCTTTGTGACGTCATAACTACCCCCTCCATACACTTAGGAAGTGACTACCGCACTTTTCGTGTTCAGGAAAATATGCCGAATAAGTACATACCAAAAATTCGTATGGCGGAGATGTGTCCCACGGAAGTTAAATTTTTTTGTATTGGGGACCGTACTATCTAAGGAATAGCTTTTTACCAAATTTCAAGATTCTATGTTCACGGCAAGTACCCTGTAGGTTTTGGTTTTTTGAGAGTAGTTGCGTGTTTAAAATTTCGGCTAAAATTGCTGTTTCTTTTGAATGCGTTGAGATAGAGGTTTGATTTTATTACAGTTTAAAGGTATTATAGGCCTTAGTATTTGATATGAATTTCAGTTTAATACCTGCACGCGTTCATGAGAAATAAGGTAGTAAGTATGAAATTATTAAAAATATTTTTTTATATGATGTAACTAAAAATGTACAATTTTCGGAATTTTCCCTTTATCTGTGCTCTAAGGAATTGCTTTTTACCAAATTTCAAGATTCTACGTTCACGGCAAGTACCCTGTAGGTTTTGGTTTTTTGAGAGTAGTTGCGTGTTTAAAATTTCGGCTAAAATTGCTGTTTCTTTTGAATGCGTTGAGATAGAGGTTTGATTTTATTACAGTTTAAAGGTATTATAGGCTTTAGTATTTGATATGAATTTCAGTTTAATACCTGCACGCGTTCATGAGAAAAGGGGTAGTAAGTATAAAATTATTCAAAATATTTTTTTCATATGATGAAATTAAAAATTTTAGGTTTTCGCAATTTTTCCTTTATTTGTGCTCTAAGGAGTTGCTTCGTGTCAAATTTCAAGATTCTGAGTTCACGGGAAGTGCCCCGTAGGTTTTGATTTATTTGGTAATGTCGAAAATTTGCTGAAATTTGCAACATATTCGACTATATCTTTTGATTGCGTTGGCCTAGAAGTTTGAATTTTCCGCAGCTCTAAGAAGCAATGGACCTTAGTATTTCCTATAAATTTCAGCTTGTTACCTCCACGCGTTCCTGAGAAAAAGGGTCTTGACAGACAGACGGACGGACGGACGGACGGACGGACGGACGGACGGACAACAAAGTGATCCTATAAGGGTTCCGTTTTTTCCTTTTGAGGTACGGAACCCTAAAAATTTCAAAAAATCCTCATTATGCCAATTTTTGTATATATTATGGAGGGCTGGTCTAGAGGAATTTTCAATAAATTAATTCCATGGATTTATATTTCAAAATTCGTCAAATTGTGCGAGCGAGATAGCATCACTCGATATATACGCTCTTAACATAAACAAGGGTTTAGCTAGGCGATTGTCTCGCTCGCACTATGATGGTTCGAAATTTCTAATTGTACAATTCACTTTCTGAAAATGTGTAAAGACAAAGAATTGCGTCACATTTTTTTACTATTTTATAAGAATTCCCAGTTTGCTACCTTAAATAACAATTGCATTCTTAATTATTTTACCGGGGGTAGACTTCCTTTGCAGGAGGTCGTCTTGGTGGGTACCCCAACAGTGCCAGTTATTCTACCGCCTGAGCAGTGATGTGCAAATATCACTGTGCTCCGGTAGGAGGGCACTGTAGCTAGTGAAATTACTGGGCTAAAGAATCTTAACATCTCATGACTATTGAGTAAGAAGCGTTGGTGCAGTGCACCTAGAATTTCACATAATTGTGAAATCTTGTTGTATATATATATATATATATATATATATATATATATATATATATATATATATATATATATATAATATATATATATATATATATATATATATATATATATATAAAATAATATAAATAAAATATAAATAAAATATGAAAAATACCTATCTTTAAACATGCATCAAGAGTTTTGTAATGTATAAAACTGGTTATACTTTAAAAAATAGTATAAAAATATGAGCTAAAGCTAAGAAAGGATTTCAACATGCGGGCGAAGCCGCGAAAATAAGATAGTTGTAAGTAAAATAAAAGTAATAAATAATAAATAAATATTTCAGGACATTACACACAGCGCCACCTAACCCCATACTAAGCAACTTAATGCTTGTAATATGGTGGTTAGGGTAACGGATATAATACTTGTATACTTTTCTTTTGTAAATACATACTTATAATAGATATTGAAAGCCACCCAGACCAGATGATAATATTAATAAGTAAAGAACTAACCGGTGATCATAACGACGTGTATGTTAGCCTCCTGTAATTCAGCAATAATACCCGCCGTGGCAGCTTTAACCCTATTCTCCATTATCACCAGACCTAGGTATTCTAGCTCGCATTCTACCTGTACAAATAAAAAAACATTTTATAAAAATAAATTAGTTTTTTAAAGTTAACCTCGTCACAATCATAATAAATTATATTTATCTTAAGAGCGTATATATCAAGTGACGCTTTCTCGCTCGCACAATTTGACAAATTATGAAATATAAATTCATAGAACATTTTTTTGAAAATTCCTTAAGACCAGCCCTCCATAATATCATTGCACACATTTTAAAAGTGTTTTCAGTTTGATATATTAAGAAAAGGCATGATGAGAATTGTTGAAAAAAAATTTTTTTTGAAATGTTGCTTCCCTTGCCATTTTTTTAATATATCAAACTGAAAACACATTTAAAATGTGTGCAATAATATTATGCAGGGATGGTCTTAAGGAATTTACAATAAATTAATTCTATGAATTTATATTTCAAAATTAGTCAAAAAGTGCGAGCGAGAGAGCTTCACTCAATGTATAAATAAGTTTTTTTAGGTTAACCTCGTCATAATCATAACATAGGCCTGCAAAAAAATTTTTTATGGTGCAGCTCGGTTTGTACCTATGGTCGATAAAGTGGATAATGTACAATACAATATATTGACATATGTCAGTTTAATTCATCAGCTCTAGTTTTTTTACTACCTTCATTTTAAGTGTTTAGCGGTCTTGTTCGTAAATAGTGCTTATTACGATAACATTGATAAAGTTTATGTTGCTATTTCATTATGGCTAGCTGTCCAGATGTTGTGTTAACCATCCTGATATGTTTTGTTATGTTTGTGGTGAATATATACTGAAAGATCAGCGTAAATCGATTAAAAACACTACGAGTCGTTAGTATTTTGCTTACTTGCGGGCGCCTCATAGTGTATGTATAAAATGCATTGAACATTTGCGATAATGGAAGAAAGGGACACGTACGTCTTCGAAATTTAGAGTGCCTATGATAGGGCTAGAAGAAAAAAATCATTATAACGACTGTTTTACTTTTGTATTACTTACATAGTGGGTATCAACGAAAAGAATCGCCATAAATGGAAATACCTTAATATTTCTTCAGCAAGAATACCTATTCCTCATTCAGAAAATGTTCCATTACCAGCTTTTCACCAGGTATCGCCGAAATCTCAGGAGGATCAAGCTGAAATACCTATTTCTTATCAAGTAGATGATGACTTTGAATACTGCGGAAAAGATTCAAATCCTAAGCCATGTTTGCATAATCAGCTTAATAACCTCGTCAGTTAATGAAAGACACCACTAATTTTGAGATTCCAATGCATCATCTGGAAAGACTTGCGTGGAAATCATTTGTAGCAGTTACACAAAATTTCCCTGGAAACAATAAGGCTGACACCTATATAGAACTAGTAGAGGAAATGCTGGTCCGTTTTAAAGATTAAGGGAGTAATAGGAGTGTAAAATAACACTATCTCAATTGTCATATAAATTCCAACACAATAGGAGATCTAAGCGAAGAGCAAGCAAAACGTTTCCACCAAGATATAAAGACGATGGAGAATAGATAGGTACCAAGGAAGATGGAACATTCATAAGATGGCAGACTATTGCTGGGGAATCATGCGAAATGGCCCAAGTCAGTTTCACTCCAGAAAATCACTCAAAAAGCAATTTCTTCAAGTTTAATGCCAATAAAATGACTATTTTTTGTGAAAACTGTATTTTGTTTTATCTCGAGAACTAGAGCTGATAGAAAAAAAACCGAAAATCAGGTCTAAAATCTCAGGCACCAAAATCGTTGTAGGCCTGTGTAATACATCATTCTTGTGATTTATCTAAATACATAAATAGGAAGAGTAACTGATTGATAGATCTATCAACGCACAGTCCAAACCGCTGAACAGATTGCATATAGCATGAACTATGAACTGGTCAAGTAATCCAGAATTTAATCTTCTCTCTTCTCGCCGAGCGTAGCGAGTGATTTTAATACAGACTAGTGATTTAAAGCGGACGAGTGATTCGAAAAAATATTTTTACAAGTATTAATTAATATAACTATTTAAGCTTGTTTTTTGGCGTTTGCCCTAATATTTATAGTTACTTTCGATTATTTTTAGCCCCACGGCTGGACAAATGAATCTTTAACCCCAGCTTATTCCAACAGTCAAATGATAGGCATATCTGCTGAATCGATAGCGAGATTTTTAGAAGGTTTAAACTTACTCTGCCCTCGTCACTCGCTATCGTCTCAATACAAATTAAACATTACAACAAATCTTGAATGTTATATTAAAGAATTATTTTCTTTTGACTGCATATTGTTTACTATTCTTTTTTAATGCATGAATTTATTGATTATATTGTAATTAACTAACATTTTTTTGATATTTTTTAAAATCTTTATTATTTTAATTTGAGGAATGTTTAAATATTACCATTGACATTAATTATATTTGAAATTATTATAACTTTTAACTAACCTAACCTAGAATTAAATAGCTACATTTGCAGTCTAAATGATGTTAGCTCAACATGTCTATGATCAATTCCCTGTAACTCCTTTACTTTTTCCGCAAAAACGTGGTCCCAAACTCACACCACTAAATTATAATACTCACGCGACACGAGGACATACATAAGGCATAACCATGCTAAATTTAATTTCTGTACATGAACTCGCCCATTCATTCATTTGGGGTGTCAATTTACTTAGTCGGATAGTGTTGAGTGAAACAGAAATATTCAATCAACATGTGCAAACGGGATGGACAAAACGAAGGAGTACACATTTAATAACAAAAAACTAAAATAAAAATGGCAACATTCTACCTATTTCTTTCAAACTACTTTTGTCAAATTTGACAAAAAAAATGTAAACAAATAACATTTTCTTTCTATTTTTAATGATTACTAAGTTATTTCGAAGATTTTTCACAATAATGTTGATGAAAATGAGTAAAATAATCCGTGGCGGTGCTTGCCAAATGAATTACAAAATGTATATATACGGCGTATGCAGCAGTTGCAAATAGAAAAGTGGTTGCTGCTATGACTAAGTGTTTCTAAGAGAACAGCGTATATCTCAGGTATGTTTAAGTTAGATTAACAGTACATCATCAAGCTCATTGAATCTCATCATTGAAAACGTAAAATAATCGTTATTTTGTCCATAAATAACTATTTTGTGTTATCTATTTGTTTACAACTAAAGTCATAAAATACATTATAGTATGACTGAAAATTTTTGATACTTTTCATATTGTCCAAGTTTAATGATGAGTAGGAATGTTATTATGTGTATGAAAAATTGTGTTTTAGGGTTCCGTACCCATAGGGGAAAACGAGACCATATAACTAAGACTTCGCTGTCCGTTCGTCTGTCTGTCTGTCATCTCACGAACCGTGATAGTTAGAAGGTTGAAATTTTCACGGATGTATTTTTGATGCAATACTAAAAATAGAATAAAATAAAAAAGGGGCTCCCAAACAACAAAGTGCTTTTTCCGTTTGTTTTTGTATATATGTGTATGAGATGTTTCAAGAAAGAGTTCAATTCAAAAGAGTTCGACTTGCACTTGGCATTTTTATTTTGTTTTAATGTATTTAGTTGTTAACAATAGATAGACAACTTAACTGGAAATCTCACATAAACCATCTTTGTAAAAAAGTAAGCAGCGCATCATATGCGCTTTTTAAACTAGCCCCTGTAGTAAACGTTGATGCATTATTGACTGCTTATCACGGACTAGCGGGATCTATCCTGCGTTATGGAATTATTTTTTGGGGTAACTCAACAGACGTACATGTAGCATTTAAAGCACAAAAACGTTGCATTCGCGCTATGTTTAAATTACACTCAACAGACAGTTGCAAACCTTATTTTTTACGGCATCAAATTCTAACACTTCCATCACTATATATTTTTGAGGTCTCCATGTTTGTCAGAACTAACTCCCACTTGTTCCCGTTGATGTCAGAGGTGGACAAAAGAATCAGGCGCGTAGATTACTGTCGTATACATCCGTCAAGAACAGCACTCGCACACAAAAGTATCCTCTGTATGGCCCCAAAGATATATAATAAGATTCCCAAAGAAATAAAAAACTTGACATGTACACTATTTAAAAAGAAATTAAAAGCAATGTTACTAAATAAATCTTATTATAGCATTACCGAATATCTTGACGAAAAATTTTGACTCTTAAATTATATTTTCATTTTGACTAAATACTTTATTTTTTGACATTATTCATTTGATTTCTTTTTTATTTTACTCTTGACATGCATGATTTTATTGATTTGAATTTAAATTGAATTTAATATTTGTTATTTACTTTTGTTATTTCATTTAATTATTTTATTATGATTGAATTTTAATTTGGCATGCATATAAATAATAATTTAATATTTGTATGCCAGCGGCGCTGGCCAGACATGCTGTACTAATTTAACCATAACATAACATCTCTATGTAACCATGTTTGATACAAATAAAACTACTTTACTTTACTTTAGATGTCCCTACGTACAAGTACAAATACAATTGCTTTAATTGGGATTTTTTTTTATTATTATATTCATGGCACCTTTTTTACTGTTACCATACTGATACGCCTTTTTTACTTTTAAAAGATGATATTAATCTTATTTATTTTGTATTTTCTAGGCGAATTGAAATCATCAGTCAGAAAATTTGTTTTGGAAAGTATTAAAAATAACGGAAAATGCCCGCCTACGAGACATCGAAAAGACCACCCCACCGCAAAAAATAAAGGATTGGATTACCTTAAATTAACGATTTATCATTTTATTTTATTTATTTTTAATATTATATTTGTGTCATATAACACATCGTCTTTTATTATCATTTTATAAAAGTATCATTATTAGACGCATGTCTGTTTTATGTGAAGCATGTGTGTAACTTTTTCGCGCCAGAACTACTATCTGATTAAACAGAGGTCAGTGACCAAGTACAGTAGCGATTTTTTTTAAATAATCAAAGTATCAAAACTGTTTATAGTTAAATTCGGTATTGCCAGACGGGTAACTCAAATATATTCTTTTATGTCAGACTAGGGTAACCTTGGTATGCTTGAAACAAAATGAATATCTCATCAACCATGATGTCCTGAGGAGTACAACAATAGAACGAAGCATTCGACAAGGTAATGGCAAATTTGCCAAATTTGGTACAGAGGTAGTTAGAATCCCCAAAAAGGATACGGAATAAGTTTTATCGGTTTGTACGACAAATGTCCAAAATCCAAAATGTCCAACTAGTATTAATGTCCAACACTAATTTGGTCCAACATGGCTAACGTCCAACTAGGAAAAATGTCCAACACGAATAATTTCCAACATGAATTTGGTCCAAATGAAATATGTCCAATTAAGAATAATGTCCAACACGAATTGGTTTATTTCTGACGCTGTCATAGAAGAAATGAAAGGTCTTGGGGAGATCTACCTTTCAGATGACAGCTGTCAAACTTGAAATGTCAAAATCTGGAAGATCTTCAAAGTTTTTTAATTTCTTCTATGACAGCGTCTGCTTAGGACGAGTATTTTTCGAGATATTGACGTTTCAAGTTTGACAGCTGTCATCTGAAATGACAATCACTCCAAGACCTTTAATTTCTTCTATGACAGCAGCAGCCTAAGACGAGTATTTTCCGAGATATTGATGTTTCAAGTTTGACAGCTGTCATCTGAAATGACAATCTCTCAAAGACCTTTAATTTCTTCTATGACAGCATCAGCCTAAGACGAGTATTTTCCGAGATATTGACGTTTCAAGTTTGACAGCTGTCATCTGAAATGAAGATCTCTCCAAGACCTTTAATTTCTTCTATGACAGCATCCGCCTAAAACGAGTATTTTCCGAGATATTGACATTTCAAGTTTGACAGCTGCCATTGCATTGGAAATAAAGATTGTTCACTAGGTACGTGACACTTTTAATAGGACTACGGGATTAGCTATTGATAGAACCACGGATAAAATAAAACTTTATTGGACATTTTTACGAATGGACGTTTTAGAATGGACAATTTTCAAATTGGACCTTTTTACGATTTGACATTTTTATGAGTGGACTATTTTATTCGTATAAACCTGGACGTCTATAATATTTGTCATTTTTCATAATTGGACATTAGTCGTATAAACCTGGGCTTTGGATCGGTGTCGGCTCGTGCGGTGATAAAAGCGCGATGCCAGAATCAGGTCGAATCAGGCCGAGCCGGGGGGGCCGGGTCAGGTGAATTCTTCACTTTAGAGGATTTTCCTTCTTTCTTCAGACTTTTATTAAAAGTCATTATTGATTTAATTCAAAAACAAATGCTTTTATTTATTGTACAAAAATAACATCTTTGTAGCGGGGGTGAAGCCGTGGGTTTAGCTAGTATAAAAAATAAATATAACGTTACCTAATCGAATGCGAATGCAATAAACTACCAAAATAACATTGTTTCAGCCATGCCTAGTTTACCCTATATTTTAATGTATTTAATGTCAACTAAAATCGAAATTATATAATTTGGTTTAAAATAATATTTGTTAGCTGTGATAAGTTTTTCCTGCTTTTTACTGCCTTTTTTCCATTTTTACACCAATTTACCACACAAAAGGTCATTTTTGTCCGTTAACTATATTATTTTGGATATTTTTAAAAATCAAACGATGCGTGCGTCTGTCGCTGAGCGCGTTGTGTGACTGAGCGGCGGGTGAGTTGTACTTTTTAAGCCCCGCCCATATAGTTGTACTTTGCATTGAATCACTTTTTGAGCTGTGTTCGATTTCTATTATTTCCCTAATTCGTTGTCTATGATATAAAATTATGTGTTGTAACAACATAAACACCATGTTGCTTGGCAAATAAAGAATTGAATTAAAATAGATATAATATATGGCCGATGGGGTCGAATAGTGCTCGAGTGGAGACCACGGATAAGCAAACACAGCGTAGGACGTCCACCCACAAGGTGGACAGACGACCTTATGTCGGTCGCCGGAAGACGTTGGATGCAGGTCGCTTCCAACCGGTACATATGGAAGTCTAAAGGGGAGGCCTATGTTCAGCAGTGGACGTCCTACGGCTGAGATGATGATAATGATGATGAGATATAATATGAGAGAATATATATAATATGATGAGATATGATATGAAATATAATATGCGTACCTCATCTCTCGTCATAGTTTCTAGTTCTTTAAGTCCGACCTCCATCATCCTGGTTGCCATGGCGATCACTCGGTAACCTTTCTCTGCGTACGAACTTAGCACTTCGTTCAGATTGGCGGGTACTGGAATAAATATTAATTTGATACCAGATTAAAAATAATATAAAATAAATAAAGGTGGGGTTTCTCTGGGAGCGACAAGTGTGACTGTGGTGCTGTCCAGACAATGGAGCACCTTTTTAAATGTCCGAACTGTCCCACAACCTGCACAGTTGACGACCTTTTTGAAGCCAACGAAAAAGCCGTAGAACTGGCTCAGTACTGGCTCAAACAACTATGAGTCCTAATTAAAAAAAAAAACCATAACACGCCATACGATTCGAATAGAAGAAGAAGAAGAATAAAAATAGCTTTGATTTCACTGACCAATATTGAAATTACTAGCTGTGCCCAACGGTTTTACCCGCTTTTCTATAGCCTATGTGTTATTCTAGGGTCTAAGCTATCTGTATACCAAATTTCAATCGGTCCACCCGTTTTGGCGTGAAAGAGTAACAAACACACATCCAGATATCCTTTGTTACAAACTTTCACGTTTATAATATTAGTAAGATTAGCTTATGTAATTATTATTATTACCAAATTATCTCTTATCAAATTAGAAGATAATTAAAAAAAATATTATCGTGAAAGTTTGTAAGAATCTATGGATGGCTGAATGTATGTTACTCCTTCACGCCTTTAAGGTTGATTGAGCCGAAATTTGGTATAGAGATAGCTAAGACCCTGGAATAACATAGGAGCTACTAAATAACGAATAAAATTGCTAAGCTCAGCTAGTTTAAAATAAATTTCACAGTCACAGTTTATACTCGTATAATATTTTTTCTGCAATCCTACCAATATTATACACGTGAAAATTGTAAAAATGTATGGATGTCTAGATGTATGTTTGGTTGCCTGGAAGAGATCGCTTTGAACGATAAGGCCGCCCATTGTGGGCCAGTGTGTTATAATATTGTCATAGTAATTTTAAGTACCTTTTGTTACATTTGACACAATAAAGAGTATTTCTATTCTATTCTATGTTTGTTACTCTTTCACGCCTAAACGGATGGACCGATTTAACTGAAATTTGGTGTAGAGATTGGTTTAGAGAAGTATTACAAAGTAGTAAAATATAAAACATACCAGTATGTTGTAGGCATAGTTTAGCGATCATCTCAGGCGCCCCCTTGCAGTAAACTCTAGCAACAGTCTCCCCTAACATTCTGACCACTACGCTAGATCTTTGCAAGGATGACACGAATTGGTGCTGTTGTACCACACCCAGTTCTAGAGGCATCTGGAAATAAAATAGCATTATTACCTATAAATAGTCATTTTTCAACAGACAAACCAACCTATGAGGAATTTTGAATCTATCATCTTGATTTTTTGGTGAAAAGCCCTCTATAAAAATATTACGAATGTTTTTTATTTATTCTAAACGGGGTCAGTAACTACATCATTTTACCTGACATAACTCTCTCTTTCTCTCGTAAAAATACGAAAGAGAGTGAGATCAGCATGTTACGTTAAAGAGAAAACTTCACACCCAAGCATAGAAAAATATAGTAAGATGCGGTACTGACATTTCTGACATGGCCTGATTCAATTAGGCCCAGGGGGGGCCTGATTTAAGAGCGAAAATTTTGCCCTGGCACAATTTTACTTCGGCGCGAGTCGGCGCAAGAACTGACACTTTCCGATCCAACAGGCCCAATAATGCCAAACTTAAGTTTTGCATAGCAACGATAGCACTAAGCCGCATCTTCCCATTGTCCCATTTTTTTTTTCATTTTTTTTTAATGTACATATGTAAAATGTTAATCATTAACGAAATAATTTTTACTATTATATACCTATTATCATTATATTTTGCTACCTACATATTTTATATAAGACTAACCATTTAATTTAGCATTAGTTCATGAATTCACTAATTAGATAGCACATAAGTTTTCACCTTATTCACCTTAGTGACGAAATTGTGTATTAGTTTAAGTTTTCTTAAATATCTGACATGTAACTTAAACTTACATGAATGTCATCCACATTAATGTTGGCAGTTTTCTTCGGTCTGACTATGGTCGGCATTAGAATCTCGTATTTATTCGGGTCGGGTACGTTCGGTTCCTCTAACGTCCAGCCTGTCGACTCAAACATCTGTAAAAAATTATAACATTTATATTAGAGTCATTTTAGCACATCTCTATTATAAATGCGAAAGTATGGATGTGTAATGTGTACACATGTGTCTATATTTATCTATATTTTACTTCTGCGCGATTAAACGGTTGAAACGATCGAGCTGAAATATAGTATTTATTTTTATTTATATTTTGGAAGGAACAGAAAGTTAGCAATACTTACAATAAGGTCTAGAGGGTCTCCACTGAGTTGTCCATCGATGAGGGTCAGAATGTAACAAGCAGCCATAGCTAACTTCAGTTCGTGCAGGTACATCCTAGTTGGGACCCTATATGGATACAGCCAGTAACACTTACAATGAGGTCCAGTGTGTCCCCACTGAGTTGTCCATCGATGAGGGTCAGAATGTAACAAGCAGCCATAGCTAACTTCAGTTCGTGCAGGTACATCCTAGTTGGGACCCTATATGGATACAGCCAGTAACACTTACAATGAGGTCCAGTGTGTCCCCACTGAGTTGTCCATCGATGAGGGTCAGAATGTAATAAGCAGCCATAGCTAAGTTCAGTTCGTGCAGGTACATCCTAGTTGGGACCCTATATGGATACAGCCAGTAACACTTACAATAAGGTCCAGAGGGTTTCCACTAAATTGTCCATCGATGTCTTTTCAGCCCAGTAATTTCATTAGCTACAATTATGCCCTCCGCGCTTTAATGTTTGCACATCACTGTTCAGGCGGTAGAACAACTGGCACTGTTGGGGTACCCACCTAGACGACCTCCTGCAAAGGAAGTCTACCTCTGGTAATGTCTAGGAAACCAATATGGATATAGGAAGGTAAAGTAATACATACATATAATCACGCCCGGTTCCCGATGGGGTAGGCAGAGACTATTTTCCTCCACTTGGTACACACACCTCTATCGCTTCGTAAACTTTCAACACATTCTTCATACACACCCGCCGGTTCTTGGTACCTATATGTCACTAATACTTACAATAAGGTCCAGAGGGTCTCCACTGAGTTGTCCATCGATGAGGGTCAGACTGTGGCAAGCAGCCATAGCTAGCTTCAGTTCGTGCAGGTCGTTCAACCTAGCCGGGTCCCGTAGAGGAGCGCCCAGGATCGGGGGCGAAGTCGCACCACTGACGGGGACTACGCCCCACATGTCTAGCCCGTCTTCTGTTAGGGTGCCCGTCTGGAACATAGAAATTTGATTAAATTTATATCTTCATCACAATAGTTATTCAATCATCATCAATTTATCATCATATTCAAAAATTATGATCATCACAATCATATTATCGCCATCATAGGCGGATTTAGGGGGGGGGCAGGGGCCAAGCCCCCCCCCCCCCCCCCAGAAGCATTGTACAGGTACGAATTTGCACATATTTCATGGTCAAGATTATAATTTTTTTCACGGCGCTCGCGCACTTATTATTGAGGATATTTGAACTTTCTAACTGTTCAGAGCGAGCTAAACACACACTTTTCGTAGTAAAAATTATAATATTTTTGCCCGTCTGCACCTTGGCCCCCCAGGACCAAATCTTGGATCCGCCAGTGTACGTCATCATAACTATCATCAACATAATACATATCTAAACGCTACGTCATAATAATCATCGTCGACAATTATCACAATACCACAATTATTATCACCATTTTACGAGTAATAACTATAAAGATTTTGCATTTAGCATAAAATTATGTTTATTAAGATATTATGTACATGAAATAATGTAAAAATCGTGTGTGAACCATAAATCAATATTGGAACGAAGTTCCATATCGCGCGTTGTGAAAGGGGGCTAGACGGAAAAAATCTTACGAAAAGTTGTCACGACACTTTTTGCTATAAGCTATTGTAAGCTGTGCGGCGTGCGCATGTTTCTCTGTTTGTCTCTCTCTCTCTCTCTCTCTCTCTCTCTCTCTCTTATAGAAAGCAAGCCAGATATTTTCATTAATCGAAAGGAACTTCGTTCCATCTGGGTGTCCCTTGACACCTCTCAAGTTTTTTTTATATTATGTTTGTGTGTTGTGTATTATTTATTTATTTATTTTATTTTATTATTCAGCACAACGCTAGGACTAACTTAATGCTAAAATAGCATTTTCTACCAGTTATCCTGGAACTGGATAAAATGTACTGGACAATGGGAGGAGTGCAGACAATGTTAAAGAGATAATGTGATCTTAAAACTAACAAAAGAGATTAAATTAAGCACTACTATGTTACTACAAGCTATACTAAATACAAATTACTAAAATACTAGTTTAATATACCTTATACCAACAATAATATAATAAAATATGATAATATTTGCATACATTTAATATGATATTTAAATTACTATATCAATACATACATATTATACAATATATCTATATAATAAACTACAAAAATAAAAGATAAACATATATACCTACTAATAAAAATAAATATATATCCATACACTATATTAACCTGAAATTAAAAACAATGATAATATGAGGTACCGACAATACTGAATCACAAATGTTAAAATGGTTAAATTACCATTTTTATATATTAAGTAATGAATCACTAGTTCTCATGACTCATTTGGGTATACTTTTTTAATGAAGTGCTCTTGGACAAGTTTTTTAAACGATTGCTTAGACGTCGCAGACTTTATCTCCAATGGCAGCGCATTCCAAAGCCTGACAGCCTCGACAGTGAAGGAATTGTCTGTGAAACAGGTGGTGTGCGGAGGCATAATCAGGAAATGGGTATAGCAAGACCTTATTGGTCGACTCATGTTGTCCTTCAGATAGGAGAACCTGTCCTTCAGGTACAGAGGTGTGTGAGGGTCACTAAGGATAGAATAAAGGAGACGGAGAATGTGGACATCTCTACGTTCACGGATAGGGAGCCATTTTAGTTTTTTTCGAGATTCTGATACATGATCGAATTTTTTGAGACCGAAGATGAATTTAATACATGTATTTAAAAGGCGGTCGAGTTTATTAAGGAGGTCACAATTGAGATCCAAAAAACAAACATCAGCATAATCGATAATGGGGAGAAGCAGTGAGTTAACAAGAGAAATTTTGGTTTTGGTCGGAAGAAAATTTTTCAAGCGGATGATAGCGTGAAACGTTGCATAGAATTTGCGTGATATTTCCTTCACATGCTCCGACCAGCAGAGGTTGGAGTCAATTATAACACCAAGGTCTTTGACTGTCGGCGAGAAGGGAATAATCACATCGTTGTAATATAAATTAGGCAGGTTAATCAAGTTGATTTTAGAAAGCTGACGAGAGCCGCCAATCACAATTGCTTGGCATTTAGACGGATTAACAGATATACCAAAACTGTTAGACCAGATAAGAAGGCGAGAGAGGTCAGCATTAAGTGCAACTATTGCTCTGCCGAGATCAGCGGCTGGTGCGGCGGAATATAGCTGTAAGTCGTCGGCATAAAGATGGTAACTACACGCTAGTTGTTCAGAAAGAAGATTTATGAAAAGAGAAAAGAGAAGAGGTGAAAGTATACCCCCTTGAGGGACACCCGTTTCAACTTCAAGCGGGTTTGAAAAACTTTGACCATTACGGATAACTTGAAAACGTTTATCTAGATAAGAAGAAAACCATGAGGTGGAAGTTGTTGAAAAATTTAAACGAGGTAGAATCGCAAGAAGTATGTCGTGGTCAATGGCATTAAAGGCATTACTGAAATCGATCAGAACAAGAACAGTAACTAGCGTGTTCTCCATGTTCAGCCTTATATCTTCCGTGACTTTTAGTAGGGCAGTTGTTGTGCTATGGCCAGTCCTAAAACCTGATTGAAAAGGATTGTTGAGGTTACTGGTGCAAAGGTAGTCAGTGACCTGTCTGTGGACCTCGGCTTCTAGGACTTTCGACAGGAAAGGCAAGATTGAAATCGGACGGAAATGGTTTGGAAGCAAAGGGTTTGACACTTTTGGAAGTGGGATAACTTGGGCTTGCCGCCATTGGTCAGGAAAATCCCCAGTGGTAAGAGAAATGTTAATGATATGAGTAATTGAAGGGATTATGTGATTAATGATGTGAGAAATCATTGTGCGTCCGATATCATCAGACCCGACAGCTTTCGATCTAAGGGAACCGAGTATTTTCCTGATACGGTCCTCACTCACAGAAGTGAAATTAAAAGGATCATTATTAGGCAAAGAAATCGTGGCTATTTGCTGGAGAGTAGCTTGTTTTAAACCCGGCGAGACTTTGCAGCTGGCAGTAAAATGTTTGTTCAGGACATCAAGATCGATAGAAATAGTACTGTCAACACGTTTAGTCCCACCCAAGCCAAGAGACCGTAAAAAATCCCAGAGCCCAGAAGGAGTTGCTAATTCAATCTGTTCAGCAATGTGTCGGCGTTTAGCATTACGGACGAGTTTGTTACAAATGTTTCGGAGTTTTTTGTACGAGCACCAATTTTCGTCCGTCCTCTCACGTTTGAACCGACGGAATGCACGATCCCTCTTCTTCATAGCGCGACGAATAGCTCCACTAAACCAGGGGGCTGAGGGGCGCTTGATTTTTACCGATCGGATAGGGGCATGTTTATCAAACAGGTTCAGGATATTCCTATTCAGAAACTCCACTTTTTCCCCGAGAGAAACAATCGAGTCAACCTCTGACCAATTGATCTTGGAGGCATCCGAATCGAGAGCGTCGACATTGAGCCGCGAAAAGCTACGTTTATTTATTATAGCTGGTTTGGGTTTGGGGGTTCTAATTTTAAATGATGTGAAGATGAGGTCATGATGCGAGAATGCGGGGGCCGAGAACTGACCATAAGTGGACACCATATCCGTATGCGAAGTGAGAATAAGATCTAGGAGGGTATCAGATGTGGCGGTATGGTGAGTAGGGCCAAGATCTAATGGGGTAAGGTTAACTGACTCCAATATGTCGCGTAGCTTCTGAGATCGAGAGGTAGAACGCAAGAGACACGTATTGAAATCACCCATTATTAAGAAATGGGTATAATTAGTCATTAGGGATTCAAGAGCGGATTCCAGGGACGAAAAGTAATTGACATTCGGAGGACAGTAAACCACACCCAACACAAGCTTGACTCCGAAGTCCACCTCTAAGAATAGATATTCCGCATCAGCGTGGTATGAAGATGGAGATTGGGCTATAATTTTGTATTTAAGATGACTCTTGATGTACATGGCTACCCCACCACCTTGTTTCCCAGTACGATCGTTTCTGAGCAGAAGAAAACCGGGAAGAGGATAGGAGATCGAGGAAAGTGTGGGTTTTAGCCAACTCTCAGAGATAAGAACTGCGTGAACGAGAGGAGAATCAAAGGTTTCATGGAGATCGATAAAATGAGAAGGAACGCTTTGTGCATTTATATGGCAAACGTTAAAGTTTTTTTTATAACTTGTTAGATTATGCTGAAGTATTTCACCGGCAGTGGCATTTACAATATTATCATCAATACTCTCATAAGATGAATTTGATTCAGCTGTAAGGAATGAATCATTATCACTAAGATTTAATTCCATATATTATAAATATAATAAATACTATAAACTAATAATAAATAATATATTATACTTAAATATTTATTCTGAATACAATTAAAATATAGGTATAAATATATTTTCACAGCAAGCTTAAAATCTATTACAATATTAATTCACTAACTGAATCTGCTACAAAATGTAAAATATAATTAATAAGCAGATGAAAACTTATGACATAGAATAATAATTACAGGCAAATATACATAATAATATTATAAATATATAACTCAAGAATACACAGGCATTTTACAAATAATTATTTGCATCAAACACTATCGAAGCAACATGTCGTTATCTATTATAAAAAAGAATCAATGTGTATAATGTGAGTAATTTTAGATAGGTATTAAAAAAAAAAATAACATAATTTATTATTATTTTTAACTTTGGCAAATAAATATAAAGTGATAAACCAAAATGTCTGACTGTAGAAAAATAATTTTAAAAAGTAATGTGTCATTGTCAAAATATAAATAAATGACAGATGACGTTGACAAGTCGTGACTTATCTCTTGTCAGCCAGTGTTTACAATAAATTTCGCATAACATACCTTCGGTTCGAAATTATTCAAAGAAAACTTTTAAAAAAAATTAAGCGTAACAAAGGAATAGATACCCGAGAGACCAACAGTTTGAACAGTGCATCAAAGTTAAGCTCTAAACGACATACATGCACGACTATAGCGAAAATAAACCTAAGTAGGTACTACTTTTTGGATGCTGGAATTCTTTTCACCTTTGTGGCTCCGGTCGCTTTCACAGCAGTTGCCTTTGGCGTTGTCTCTTTAGGCGCAGGCGCAGGCTCCGTTCCCTTGGGCGGAATCTTGTCGAGGTCTGCCATGCAATAAACTCGGTGACGCTCACCGTCCTGGCCGAGAACGAAGACTACTCCTTCCCGAGTCCAAGCACTGGATATACCGAAGCGCCGGCGGGCAGCGAGGAAAGCATCATGACGGGTTTTAGTCAAGAACTCTGTTACCGTAACGCCAGAACCTTTAAGGGATGTTTTGGATAACCAAATCTTGTCGCGGAGACCTACATCGCGCAGCTTGACGAGAATTGGCCGCGGTCTATCCTTGTTGGCGGCGCGCCCCATGCGATGACACCTGCTTATGTCGCTTGTGGTGAAGCTGGATAATTTAAGTCTATCCACCATTACCTTGGCGACTGCTGTTGCAGTGTCCTCCTTTGTTGACTCCTGAACGCCATGAATTAGTAGAATCTTACGTCGACTTCGTGTTTCGCCCTGGTCAACTTGCAAAGCTAGCACAGCAATCTGTGCCTGTAGAGCACGCATGGAAGCCACAGAGAAGGCACGCAGCGACGCCAGTTCATCAGCCAGACTGCCCGGACTACTAGGTGCTGTCTTCTTTACCTGCTCTTCAATGGTATCCAGCCGACGGTTGAAGGTCTCCATCATATTATTTAAGGACTCTTGTACTGCATCCATCTTGAGTGATAGTTTGTGTGTGAAAATTTTTACCAATGTGAGATTGTGAAAAGCGGCTTGAAATTAGGTAGGGAAAACACTTTGTGGCAGTTAGTGAATCTTAGACCATGGATTGAACCATTTATTGTGACTGTAAGTAACGTTATTTATTTTTAGTTAATTAATAAAAATAGAGCACTTAAAAATGTGTGTTTATCTTTCCACACCTACCCCCGAAAAAAAGCATTATGTGTTTATTATATATTATGTGTTTGTGTAATGTTTTGTGTGTGTACTAATGTGCCAAACCTTATCGAAACAGAAGCAGTCGACAGATCCGCTGACATTGACCGCCCTCGTGTTGAGACAAGCGACCGCGGCCCGCTTCAGCCGTGAAACAGCGTACAACCGGCCCACTGTCATGGCGGCGGGTAACGCCGGGGGAATCACTATGGTTATTATGTCTAGCGCTTTGATTATTATGTCCCGAGGTGTTAGGGCGCGGTAGGCCTAAAAATAAAATAAATATTTCAGCAGGGCTATTCACTTATTCGATAGGAAACCGAGTCGACGACCGAATTGTCTAAAATGTATGAAATAACGTATTACGTCGTATCGATTTAATAATACGGCATACGTCATTTAATACAATTGCTTCGGTTTGGTTCCCTGACGGATAAGTGCACAGTTATAGTTTTCAGTATTTGTTTATGATTTTAGTAAGTGTCAAAGTGCCTTGTGGCCATTATTTCTCGTCTTCTTACTTTTTTGCACAAAAAATAATTTAAAAAAAAAGATGTATCTTACAAAAGGCAAAATGGGATTTTGGGATCACCGTTTTAATAAGCCACTTCTTCAAAGAGTAGGAAACGGTATTGTAATGTAAGTCAACACAATAGATACCAATGGGTGCCAGTGTGGTTTTTTGCCAGCACCCGTTATAAGATAAGAAAAGACAAAAATTGCTTCAATGAGGGTTTTCTGAAAAAAAAACATCCACTAGGAAACAGCACTGAGACATCAGGTCCGGACCTGTCAAAAATGTCTAGTACAACCTTTTTTGTCCATATGCACGTGAACAACAAGGTTTGATTCAAGAATTATTTATTTTTAATTGATAACATTCATAGACAAATACCGAAAATTGTCTATATCATAGATAAGAATGGACCTCCTGTCACAGTGGCGCCAACTGGCGGATTAAATTTTCGTGAAAACCCTCATTCGTCAAACTCTTTTAACATATTCCTACCTTCAAGGCGACGGTATATGCCAGTCCGCATAGCGCAATTCCCGCCAAAATGATGATAAACTTGTAAGAGTCTCGATCAAACTTGAAGTCAGCTGGCACCGGGTACAAAATGCTCCTCACCAGGTTTCCTTTGCTAGTGTTATAACCTGTTCGCAGGACTAGAGCCCTGGAAATTAAAAAATAAGTACTAATTTACTAACCGACGAAACCAAACGGCCCTCCGTTTGGTTTGGTTTAGTTTATTTACGTAGTAACTTTTTAAAGAGTAGTCCGATTTTGAAAATTCTTTTTTATTGGATAGGGTATCTTACTAATATTATAAACGTGAAAGTTTGTAAGAATGGATGTCAGGATGTTTGTTACTCTTTGACGCCTAAACGGGTGGACCGATTGAGCTGAAATTTTGTATAGAGACAGCTTAGACCCTGGAATAACACATAGGCTACAGTACAGTGAGTAAAACCGCTGGGCGCAGCTAGTATCCCATACATTCCTGTTTAGAATGGTGCGTGGGATATTTTTTTTTATTTACCAGGATCCCGAAGTAATATCATTCCATACATTCTGGCTATCAAAGTGCATTCTCACCTGACAGGCTCGTTATTATAATATTTGGTCTGTATAACTTTGGTGCCACAAAACAGTATGCTAGAAGCGTTCTCCTTCATATCGAATGGTTTGTCCACACGGAGCAATGCAGTCTTTGTTACGGGTACCGATTCACCTGCAAAATTGAAGAGATTGACTGATTGATTGATTGAATGAATGATTGATTGATTGAATGATTGATTGAGTTGATTGATTGAGATGATTTTGAAGCGGTGGTAGCCAAGGGGTCATGTGGTGCAAATGTTATTCAGCAGGGCTATTCACATATTTGTCAGGGAACCAAACCGAAGACCGAATTGTCAAAAATGTATGAGATATTAAATCGATACGACGTTATACGTCATTTCATACATTTTTGACAATTCGGTCTTCGGTTCGGTTCCCTGACAAATATGTGAATAGCCCGGCTGGATCAACGAGTTCGAATCCCGGCCCCGAACCTATGACTATTATTAGTTATGTGCGGTTTTTCCACTGGCTATACTGGTAGGCTTCGGCCGTGGCTAGTTACCACCCACTGGACAAAACCGTGTCGCCAACTCCGCAGTGCATGAGACTCCCGCGCGGGGGGAGAGACAGAATATCCCCGGGGGGCACGGACAAAATTCCACCCACTGGACAAAACTGTGTCGCCAAGTAGTCATTGTGACTGTGTTCCGGCATGATGTTCAGTGAAACCAGAGAGTTATTTATCCCACTTTCTGGGTGTGATCAGTGATCGTGATTCGGATCAGTGATCTCGTGATTCTGACCAGTATTCAGTGATCCGGATCAGTGATCTGGTTGGGTGTTCAGTTATCCGTGTCCGTGTTCTGTGATCCGGGTCCGTGTTCCTATTCCTATAATAGGCACTATTCTATCCTTTAATAGTCACTATTCTATCCTATAATAGTTACTATTCTATCCTATAATATCCACTATTCTATGCTATAATACACACTATTCTATCCTATAATAGATACTATTCTACCCTACAATAGTCACTATTGTATCGTACAATATGAACCCACCAGTGAGCATGCTCTCATTAACGACAGCGTTCCCGTTCAGCAGCACAGCGTCGCAGTGCATGAGACACCCGCGCGGGGGGAGAGACAGAATGTCCCCGGGGGACACGCTGCGGCTGTCCACCGTCACCCCGGGGGATATCTCCACTGTGTCGTACGCTTCCACTGTTGTGCGGAGGTTTTCTTGGTTCTGTGGACAAGAAATGATGCCACTATTAGCAATGATACGATCATTTGATTTTGTATGGTGGGATGTAGTTGATCTTTCATGCTTAAAATGGTGGTCCGATTGAACTGAAATTTATTATTTAGGCCACTTTTTAACCCCCGACGCAAAAACGACGGGGTGTTATAAGTTTGACGTCTCTGTCTGTCTGTGTGTGTGTGTGTGTCTGTCTGTGGCATCGTAGTTCCCAAAGTCCCAAACGGATGAACGGATTTTGATTTAGTTTTTTTTGTTTGAAAGTAGAGTTAGTCGAGAGTGTTCTTAGCCATGTTTGGTGGAAATCGATCCAAGATGGCCGCCGCTACAAAATGGCGGATTACTTTTTTCTTCCACGACCCCATTGATATGGGTATCAAATGAACGGGCTTAACGAGTAGAATACAGCCCACTATATAAAATTTAAAATTCAAGATGGCCGCCATCAAAAAAATTTGAATTACGTATTGCGTTGGGGGTTTTTTAAATTTTTAATTTAATTCACTTGTTCGATCCGATTCCGATTGAAACACGTTTGAAACTAATTAATACCAGCTAGGAGTGGGCGTTAATTCAACGAACGGCTTTTTTTAACTGTTAATCTAATGTTAACGAATTAACAGTTTTTTGTTTACTGCAAAACCCGCTAAATCTATCAACTGTTACATTCAACGATTTTGGCAATGCACTTTTTTTATTATCTCAACGAAAAGGTATTCAGAAGTCGCTAACGTAATCTGAAGCTGTTAACGCAAAACCAGTTCAAATTATCTATTTCTTCTGCGTTGAAAGAACGAATAGAAACGGAATATGCCGAGTGGACGCGAGGGCGCCTATGTGAGCGAGCGAGACGCCGCTAGCTTAAAATTGTACGAGCGAGAGTGAGAGATATCTATGTTTCTAAGTTCGCTTGCTACTATTAACTGCTACGTTGCCGTTGGTACAAATCTGTTACATTAATGAAAACCTGTTAATAATGTTAACGGCTTTTTTAACAGGTTAACATGATGAATTTAACGGCTTCGTTGCGTTAACCCAAAAATCGTTAACGACCCACCACTAATACCAGCGTATGTTTGCGGCTATGTCCGCTTGGACAAATACTTTCAAAGCGGAGGTCTAAGTCATAAAACTGTGTGCCAACGTTCAGCTCAATCCTTTAGCAGTTTGGGTTGTGCATTGATAGATCAGTAAAACATAAAAATCCCCACATTTCGGGATAAATTTCTGAAAAAGCATAAATATAACACTCACCCGTCTAGTCTGTATAACGCTAATGGCAACACCGAATGTGGACATAATAACAATGGCAACACAGTAATAATAATACGGCTCGGCCAACCACACCGCTATCGTGAACACTTGAAACATGTAGAATGGATTGAACACTTCCAGTAGAATGGAACACCAATTTACACTTGATCTCGACTGATATCAACTTCAAATATGGCCATACTGACTGCGCCCAGCGGTTTTACCCGCTGTACAGAAGCCTATATGTTATTTCAGGATCTAAGCTACCTATATACCAAATCAGCTCAATCGGTCCACCTACCAGGCGTGAAGAGAAACAAACATACATCGATAATTCTTACGAATTTCGCGTTTATAATATTAACAGGATATACATATAACTAGCTTTTATACTGCTTAAACAAATCCTTTCTTAGCTGAGGTCTACATCATAAAACTGTGTGCCAAAATTCGTCCCAATCCGTTTAGCAATTTGGACTGTACGTTGAAACCTAAAAATATGGGATAAATTACACAAAAACAAAAAATGTATTAAAAAAATTACTTACCCTTCTAGTTTGTATAACGCTAGTGGCAACACCAAATGTGGACATAATAACAATGGCAACACAGTAATAATAATACGGCTCGGCCAACCACACCGCTATCGTGAACACTTGGAACACGTAGAATGGATTGAACACTTCCAGTAGAACGAGTGTCATTATGCTTTGCACTGGCACTTTTATCTCGTTTAGGCCGTAGATGTTTAACCTGAAAGGAAAAAGTTGATTTATTTGAAATTTATGCATAATTTTTATTGGAGGACAATATAAATAAAAAAGAATTTGTTTTATTGAATACTAGCTTATATTCGCGGCTTTGCCCGCGTTGTAAAATCCTTTCTTAGCGGAGGTCTACGTCAAAAAACCTACCTATATTCCAAATTTTAACTGACTCCGTCCAGTGGTTTGGGCACTGCGTTGATAGATCATTCGGTCAGTCAATCAGTCACTCTTTCTTTTTATATATTAAGAAGATATACTTACATCCTAACCCTGCGTTCACTACTCGGGTTTCTAGCACCCATGGCCTGTAATTGTGCACAAGTAGCGCCAGACTCTATGCCGGCCAGGCGAAGCCATTGCGCGCGACTAGTATCGAATATTAACGTTTGTTTCTTGTGGCGGAAGTAACGGTAACGTTGGGCATCTGGAATGTATTTCATTTAATTTAAAAAGTAGCTAGAAACGCGTGTGTGTGCCGCGGTAGCGGCCAGCGAAGCGCCAAAACTTTTTCTTTATAATACCAGGACTTTTAACTATCTTCTCAACTCATTAAAGAGTAGATATAATCAAATCAGTTTTGACGCTTCCCTGGCCGTTACCCCAGCATACTCGCGTTTTGTTTTTGTAAGGTACTAATAAATTGGTCTTTATTCTTAAATAAAGACCAATAGAACATAATGGCTTAATTTATTAGGCTGTATACTAGTAATATAATTATGTATTAAGTATTTAACTTACTAAGTGTAGTTCCATCATCCAAATGTAGTGGCGTGTGTATTGCGTCTGCGCTGTCAATAGAATCCTTCTCGTTAATGTCATCTTGGAACGCTGCGTTTAGTAATCCACTGAAAGAGATATATTATAATAATTATTATTTATAAATCATATTAATGAGATTTTTTTTTAATAATATGGCAACAGTGTGAAGTGTGCATTTTGCCAGTGTCGAGTTAAAAGATTCATTTGTTTATTAATATTGAAAGTTATTTTACCTTGTGTCAGCAATATTTTTGTCCAATATTTTGTGAATGTAAAAACTCTTGCATTTCTTTTGATATGTTTCCTGAAAAGGCGAAAATCAAAATTATTTTTTTCAAAGCTACAATGGAGAATTTTTGTAATATTTATTATAATAATAATATTTCTGTTATTTAAATTTAAATGATGAGCTAAAATGAGTATTTAAGCACTTTGTCTATGTAATATACTGTATAATTATTATTTTATCACACCACAAACCCATGTGAATAGCAATATTCTCCTGTCCCTGCAAGGTTGTCTGGAAGAGATCGCCTCTTGCGATAAGACCGCCAATTGTAACACATAGATTGTATATTTTTCTGTGTTTCAATATAGTGTTATCTATCTAAACAAACTAAACAGATTTCACTAATTCAATCTTTTGTTCTTGACATAGCTATTAATGTCTTAGTTACTTACCACAACCAAAACTTGATCAGCCACCTGGAAACAGCACCTGACGCAAGTGGCGTACAATAGCCAGACGGGCATCCAATGGAAGAGAAGCAAAGGCAGGCCACATGTGATCACACATAGTGCGTAGACTAGAACCGTCCGCCATCTGCTCTTCCGGTACCCATATACTACCTGAAAAACAAATAGTTGATGTTACTACTTTGTCCGTAATTAGGCCCCTGGCCCATTTTGCGTACAGGTAGGGTATCACTCGAACTTATAGTGGTTTAAGCTCTCCAATGAATTTAAGCAGGCTTTTAGGGTTGTCAGACCTGTCACTTTCATTATAAGAGCAGTGGCCAAAAACTATAATTATTATTTTACTGGGCTAAAGAGACTTAACAAATTAAGTCTTGGAGTAAACAAGTGACATTTTAAAAATACTTTTTAAAAACAAGCTTTTATTATTATTACCATCTAGCATCATAAAGTACTCGTCAAGACAAATCAAATGAGCCCAAACTCGATGGGGTTGCGTCGTTTAATAACGGAGTCCCTATGACCACCTTCCAACTCCATCATCAAATCAGCTTGATGTCATAAAAATATTGCATTGCCATCCGATTTATACAGGCATGCAAAATTTCAGCTTAATCGGACACCGGGAAGTGGGTCAAATTAAACTTGCAAGATTTGATTACAGACAGACAGACAACAGACAGGTGAAAGTAAATAAAAGCTTGTAAAAAGGAGAATAAGTGCAACTCAGTATTATGTAGGTATAGGAGTTTGTATACATTTGGAAGACAACATGACGAATTTTGGAATAAAAATTCTTAGAGCTTGCCTTTTTATTTTGAAATATGTAAATACGTAGAATTGACCTTTTTATTTAAACTTACTTTTTTATTTTAAATAATATACCTAAAGTCAAGGAGTTGACTTTGAAATTATATTATAATAAATATTAATATAATCAGTTGCAATACAAGCAATAAAACCTAGAGATTGTCACTCTACCAAGATGTAATTGCAGCAAGATACCTACAATTCTCAATTACCTACAATAATTAATATTAATCATTTAACAATGAGTAATTGTAGGTGAAGAAGGTAATTAATAATGTTCACGTTTGAGTGAAAACATATGCCCGTGATAAAAATTACTGATAAGTATACTTGTCATAATATTATGCATAATAGTTACGATGGTGATATGGAAACTATTAATTAACTTTATTATATACTGGAATCAATTATATAATATATCAATAACACTGGCGGATCCAGGATTTGGTTCTGGGGGGGGCCAAGGTGCAGACGGGCAAACATATTATAATTTTTACTATGAAAAGTGTGTGTTTAGCTCGCTCTGAACAGTTAGAAAGTTCAAATATCCTTAATAATAAGTGCCGAGAATAAAATTATAATCTTGACGATGAAATATGTGCAAAATTCGTATCTCTAAAATGCTTCTGGGGGGGCCTTGGCCCCCTGGCCCCCCCCTAAATCCGCCTATGATCAATAATATACAACTTGTGTCCAGTGGTTTTACCTGTTTTAGAGAATACATTATTTATTATCATTCTACGATACCTACCTACTAATGTTTTTTATTCAATAAAGGCTAGCCTTTGTTAGTTTAATATAATTCTTAATGTAGGTATGTTTTATTTTTCTCAGAAAAAATATTGACGAAAATTTTGTGCAGCGCATGACTTAATGTATTTTTTTATGTTAAGACTGTAAACACACTTTATTTAATAAATGATTATCTTATCTTAGTTAAGTGAGGATGCGGCTATAGATGGTAGTTGGTAGCACACTAAACCTAGAAGGTGGGATAAAACCCCCCCCCTGGCTTCACTGAACATTATGCCAGAACATGGCACACGGTACTTATATTATAAACACCACACCACAGACAACCTCTGTAGTGCAGTGGGCCAATACCCGCCTGCAACTCAGAAGGTTGCGGGTTCGATTCCCGCATGGGACAAATGTTTGTGTTATCCACAGATATTTGTTTCTAGTCTGGGTGGCTTTCTGTATCTATTATAAGTATGTATTTACAAAAGAAAAGTATATAAGTAGGTATTATATCCGTTATCCTAACTACCATAACACAAGCATTAAGTTACTTAGCTTGGGGTTAGGTGGCGCTGTGTGAAATGTCCTGAAAATATTTATTTATTTATTATTAAACATAGCCTGTCTTATTTATTCCATTGGAGTATTCTTTATAAGTTTATTTATATTAACAGTTATAAAGTATAATGTAACCTTATTTAATTACATGAATAAATAACAATTATATTAGATATAATATAACTAGAAAATTTTGAGCATTGTGATGAATTACTAATAAAATAACAGATTATTGTTTAAACAATTTTCATATAAGGAATATATTATATCCCAATAAAAATTGCAGGTTTTTACACAAAACTGCTTTTTCTTAGTAATATAATTATTTAATTTGAATCTGAAAAATTAAAACAATATTAGGTTTATGTAGATAGATATGGATTTGTGCTAATATAGTGCTGAGTTTAAACAAAGCAGCAGTATAGCAGAGACAACCTTTGCCATTTTTATTTCAGTTAAGGAAAATATGCAAGTCAAAAACCAGTCCTACCTGTTCAAATTCAGGGTCTGTGTTTATGTATTGAGCATTAAGTTCTAAATATAAATCTCTGCTTTCATGCTCCTCATAAGTTATCAATGGTTGAATATCATCATCTAAATCCATGACTAGATTTAATTATTTGGCTAATAAACACAACTTGGTGGCTTTGGGCTTGGAATATAAAAAAGTGCACTTTATTTACTTTAATTTTGGCAGGCCCATTAAC
This sequence comes from Hemithea aestivaria, assembly GCA_947507615.1. Lineage (NCBI taxonomy): Eukaryota > Metazoa > Arthropoda > Insecta > Lepidoptera > Geometridae > Hemithea > Hemithea aestivaria. The sequence continues at coordinate 6,065,333 of OX382348.1, forward strand.
ATTTTTTTTATTTTAATAAGCATTATTCAGTCACATATTTCTATACAGAATTATCTAATTCACTGTACACTGTAGTTATTATTTCATAGTAGTGATACACATACACAACACTTTCAACCGTTAAAACCACTCTTATCTCTTATTACACAATGCGGTATTGTTTTGTGATTAGACAACAATGAGATTCTTTGAACAGCTGGCGCTCCTAATATCTTCCAAAGAGTACAATGTAAAGTCCATGTTTTATATTATATTTAATTTATTAGAATGTTCGTATCGTTTTCTGAGATAAAACACGATATTATATTATTAATGTAATTCAGAATTTTGGAGGTCACAGTTCACAATCACGAAAAAAATTATAAATAATTTTGTATAAACAAAAGGCCGAATTTTGATTCCAAATTCCAATGAAATGCCAAAATATACTTGTGACATGTAACTGACAAGTGACATTGACATAAACTTCAAATATTCTGACAACGGACATTTATAGTGATGACCAATATAAAAAAGCATATTCTGTTTTAGAGTGCTTTTCACGAAAGGAGTCCCTATGGCGCGGCGCCGCTATCGCGCGTTTTAAAGTTAAAATATCTAAAACATTTTGACTCCCCAAAACTTATCTTAGTTATCTTGCTTTCATATTTATTTAATTTCTTAATTAAATAGGGATTTGCTTTATCTAACATATAAAAATTATAAAGGCTATGAAGTACGAAATCTACATACATTATTCAAATTATACTAAAGCCGCGTCTCCAGCTACTTTTTTGGTCTACACTCTCAACAAAAACACGCCAACACACAACAAAATTCCCATACACAAAAAAAAATAATGTCTATGCTTCAAGCTTCAACAAATGTTTTTGCTTTCCATGCCCGATGGAAAGCACACACGCACGGTGTTGTGTTTTGTGTGGGTGCTTTCCATCGGGTTTTTGTTGTTTTTGTTGAGAGTGTAGACCAAAAAAGTAGCTGGAGACGCGGCTTAAGTCTCGATCACATGTATTATTTCACGTAATTGAAATTTACCATAAAGCAAATAAAGTTTGAAAATAAATTACGGTACTTACCATTTGACTGTCATCTATGTTAATGTGTTGCTCGTAGCTAAGTGTCATGTTGTAATCAAATGACTGAAACAAAAAAAAAACTGTGTTGACATAGAATTCATAGCAATGACTTGTAAAAATCACTTTTTATAAAATATTTATTACCATCATATTATAATTATTACAATAAGTGGTTTTTAGCCAACAGGCCGACGATTTATTATTATTATTATTGAAATTAACAAAAAAGCACTATAACATTTGTATTTGCTCTACCTGCTTAAATGCTTAGTCGCAGTACAACTTATTTTTTTATCTGTGGTTTATTTATTGTCTGTTGGTCTATAATTCTAATTCATTCATTCATTATGCTGTCATTTGATGTGACAGTCACTGTCACCATCACCCACTGTCACAGAACTGTGGACACAGAATAAAGACAAAACTGTGGTTTTGTTGTTTATTTGCTAAAAAAGTCCATTTTATCGCTTTTTTTAATTGCCCCTAACTAATAACGAAGCATTAACTATTTTATTCTACTCACGATACACTGGTAAGATAATTACGTTCGACATAACAATGGAAGTTGAGACGATATCTAAAACAAAATACCTATAACCTCAAATTTAAGGCAATTTTTGAATATTTTCGATGATATCGTAGAATTTCCGACGTTTTCTATAAAAATATTATACTAGTATGTGACCTAATCTGTATTTAATTATTATTTATCCCTATGTATTGTTAATTTTTCACTGTAAAATGTATGTTTTGGTTTCAGATATAAACTGGCACAATGATAATACCGGTGAGATGTTTCACGTGTGGGAAGGTTATTGGCAACAAGTGGGAAGCTTATTTGGGTCTCCTGCAAGCAGAATACACTGAGGGGTTTGTATTTATTAGAATTTCCTTTGTTAATTTAGTTATTAAGTTTTCTGTAGGGGGGAGAATTGACTTCGATTCAAGATGATCTTCTCTTACTCAACTCTTGATGCTTGAGCCCCTGAGCAGCCCTTAAACTATATAAATTATATGTAACTTTATAGGATACAACTAAGGTCACACTTAGGACTTATTGTAGTTATGTTTCACATGTATTGTAATAATTATAACCTACTTGTACATGAGTTATTACAATACTTGAGAATTTACTTCAAAACTGTTGTTTTTGGAACTGTTGTTCCTTATCGCACGTTGTGAAAGGGGGCTAGACGGAAAAAAATCTTACGAAAAGTTGTCACGACACTTTTTGCTATAGTAAGCTATTGTAAGCTGTGCGGCGTGCGCATGTTTCTCTCTCTCTCTCTCTCTTATAGAAAGCAAGCCAGATATTTTCATTAATCGAAAGAAACTTCGTTCTATCCGGGTGTCCCTTGACACCTGTCAAGTTTTTTTTTATTTGTTATGGTTTAGTCTTTGACCATAATGTCACGTTAAGCAAGGATACGGCCGTAGATGGAAGCAGATAATTCCTAGAAGTTGAGATAAATCCCTCCCTGGTTTCACTAAACATTATGCCAAGTAGTCATAAAGACGACTTGGCAATTCAGTTTTATCCAATGGGTGGTTAACCAGCCACAGTCAAATAGAGTGGAAAACCCTCACATAACTATAGTCCCAGGTTCTTGGCCAGGATTCAAACTCTGTGATTCGGAATTTCAATCTTACTAACATCATAAACGTGAAAGTTTGTAAGAATGTATGGATGTATGTTTGTTACTCTTTCACGCCTAAACGGGTGGAACGATTGAGCTGAAATTTGGTATGGAGATATAGCTAAGACCCTGGAATAACACATTAAGGTACAGTAAAGTGGGTAAAACAGCTGGACGCAGCTAGTTAAATATAATATAAGGCCTAAGAGTGCATTATTTTGTAAAACTATACTATTCATACATCTACAATAGACTACTATTGGCTAAACAAAGCCTAAAATTAAGATCTTACATACCTAAAATCTATGAATAAACAATTTCCAACTCACTTTACCTATTTTGCTTCTACACGTCAACTTAAAATAATGACACCAAATTATCTTCCAAGCAATTGCTTGACAAGTGCTGCAATCAAAGATAACTACCGCAAACTGACATAAAAACATTTCCGAGTGGAATCATAAAAGTTGACACTATCAAAATACCATTAACTCGTCATAAAGTAAGGTAAAGTAAATTAAGGTAAGGTGTAACCTAGAAAGATAATCTTGACTTGGCCTTCCTTTTAGCCCTTTTATGCTCTTTCCGGTTAGAACAAACATTATAAAAGAAGGGTTTAGGTTTTTACTAACTCAACCTAATCCAGTTAGTATTTCATTCATTTTTTTATTATTAATATTAAGCAGATAAAATAGTATATATTTTAGGAATTATAATATGTATTTATATATATATTTATTGTATTATGTATGTATTATAATATTATATGTATGTTATTAAATATTATATTATAAAAGTATTAATTTGAACACACCACATAACCCATGTGAATTTCAATATTTCTCCTCTCCCTGCACGGTTGTCTGGAAGAGATCGCTATTAGCGATAAGACCGCCAATTGTAACACATAGCTTTTGTATTGTTTTAGTTTATGAGTTGTTTTTGTACATTTTCTTTTGTGTTCCAATAAAGGGTTATCTATCTATCTATCTACCCAGCAGATTTATTCACTGAAAAGTAACAAATCTAGACACGCGGCAGCGAGTCAAGCCAAGTTCAAGCAAAGGAACTGGCGACCGCGCCGTGTGTTATATTACACGAACCGTCCAAAGCGCGTTTTGACGACTTTTTACACCCTCGTTATACAAAAACTATTACACATAGACAAGTCAAATTTGGCACATATACTTAAATATACTAACTATATCTCTGTTCCAAATTCCAATAACACAGCTCAAACGGTTATTTAGATATAAACATCCAGTAATCAGTGAAGTTAATACATACTGAGGGATAGATCAAAAGTAATATCCCAGTTCCAGATGACCTAGAAAGCTGAAATTTGGCATCCCGATAGGTAATGTAGTAGTAACAAAGGGAAAAATCAGAAACTAGTATTTTTTTATCATTTTAAATTATTATTAATTTTTAAAAAAATGTATGATTTTAAAGTTTGGGTCGCCTAGGTACGCATAAAGCAATACATGTTGCATGTTGCTATAATTTTTGTGTAGGCGGCTATTTTCTGTTAGATACTACGAAGTGCGTGCGAGTCCACTATTCCTACTAATATAAATACAAACTTTATACCTACTGTACGTATGGATATATGTTTTTAACTTTTTCACGCCTAAACGGGTGGACCGATTGACTTTAAATTTGGTATAATAAAAAATATAGCTTAGACCCCTAGAATAACATAATATACACTACTGTACCAAACTGTATAGCGGGTAAAACAGCTAGGCACAGCTAGTCACTAATAAAAATAGGTTCCTGGTACCTACGTAACAATTGTATATCCTATGTAAATACCTATCAATATATCGACTCACCAGCACAAGGCGGCTCAGTAACATAGAGGTAATAATATTAACATTGTTTACAATATTAATAATGTATTTATATCGCCTTATGTGCTAGTTGGTGTAAACATTTTAGATACCTACGTACATGTAACGTGTAGTCATAATATTATAGGTATGTGGCGGTATCTGGGGGCACGGCAGTGCCCCCGCCAAGTCGTCGTCATTACAAGTCTTGTCGGCTTAGGTTTCTTTTGATCGAAATTCTAATCCAGTTCCAGATGATCTAAAAAGTTAAATTTCCATCCAGGTAGGCGGTAGGTATTAGATAGCTGGGTGAATATAGATAAATTTATCAGTAACTAGTATTGTTTAAAAATCAATTGATTGGGTACAATATTCAAATCAATAGTGCACATGAATGCTATATATAAATAAGTACTAAATTAATTATAGGTATAGGTATATCGAAGCACGGCGAGGCTCACGGGCCGCGGTGAGCGGTGCGACGGCCGTGCCATGGAGCAGTGGGGTGGGGGGGAGGTGCAATAAAATAATCATTTGGTATTAATCTTATTATGACAGAGTGTCTTAAACCTATTACATACTAAAAAGGACTGTACAAAAAGCAATGATATCCCATCAAAAACATAAATGTGAAAAGAGAGCCAAGTTCAATATTACGATGTATGTACTCATAGTTACCTATGATTTGGTAGTTGACTTCAACGACAAAAGAAGTGAGATCTAAATGGGTGCCAAGTTCAATGGTCAGTCCTGAAAAATATTTACAACAACATAAAATATTTTATTACAACTTAAAAGATTATTCTTCTTATCACTTAGAATTGATATTATTTTGAAGCACAAAGTTTGACTTGGCTAGTTCTCATGGGTACCATACGACGAAGTATCATTAAGATAAGACAATATATACTTTATTGTACACCACATAATGTTACAGAAAATACATAAGTGTATAATTAAAATTAAAAATTACAATGTACAAGTGGCGGTCTTATTGTTAAAGAGCTATTTCTTCCAGACAACCAATGGATGGAGGGGACTAATTTACACGATAAAAGACGGTGGCGCACTAATTAGCATTAAGTGCGTTTAATAGTGATCAAGCTAAAATTAAGAGAGTACCTACCTAGTATATTATGAGAACTGGCCAAGTCAGTCTTTAGGCTTCAAAATAATATTAATTCTAAGTGATAAGAAGAATAATCTTTTAAGTTGTAATAAAATATTTTATGTTGTTGTAAATATTTTTCAGGACTGACCATTGAACTTGGCACCCATTTAGATCTCACTTCTTTTGTCGTTGAAGTCAACTACCAAATCATAGGTAACTATGAGTACATACATCGTAATATTGAACTTGGCTCTCTTTTCACATTTATGTTTTTGATGGGATATGTTATTCCAGGATCTAAATGATCTATATATGTATATACCAAATTTCGGTACTGTTGGTTCAGCAGTTAAAGCAACAAACCCACATCCATACTTTTGCCTTTGCTTTTGTGTGACAAATTATTTTCTATTATCAACAACCTCCAATTTTAACCGACCAACCTTTTTTTAACCGACTCCAAAAGGAAGTTATCAATTTAATATGTATTGTATGTAATATTATTAGATCTATGACATATCTAAGACAATATCAGTACACCCACACTCAAACTATACTCAAAAAAATTTAAGTGTGTGAATTATAGAACACAGAATGTGGGGTATTCGGAACACACCCTTATAATGTTAATAAATATTAACCCCTCAACTCCCAAGCGGCTCAATTGGGCCGAATTCAGGCTTTAATGTAAGAATGCTAGAAACTAATTCAATCCACCCCCACTAAAAACAATTGAAGCGCTAGTAGCTGAGGAGTTAAAAAAACCTTGAAACTAAATGTTTCATCTAGAAAAATCCAGTTTACAACATAAAGGGCAAGAATACATTCTAAGACTAAAAAGATAAGCCACGTTTAAGCAAGAAAGTAATAAACATAAAATGTGTAATATCTGTTAGTATGTAAGCTGTTTATGAGCTAGGTAAACCGTCTTGTGGAAATGGCTTTGAAGTTGCAAGGTGAATCAGACTTTTTAAGGTTCACAGAAAAGACGATTTTGTTATAGATATTGCAGTATATATTATAATAGAAAGATATACCGTATACCTATTTTTAAAAAAATCTGTCTGAAAAGAAGCACAAAGTGCTTACGCGTTTGTCCTTATCAAATCACGTTTTAATTCATGTGTTAAAAACTACTGCATCGATTTTAATTTGAATGAAACTTGCATTGTGCCCTAAGCTAGACTAAATGTGAGGCAATAAAAAGGAATGTTCAAAATCCTATCACTACGTTTCGGAGAAACGAGTGGATAAAATTATGTTGCTGAAATTTGGTACATAGAAGCCTCTAAGGATTGTCCCAAGTAAATTGCTCGTAGTTTCGAAGTTTCAACAATGTAACAAATATAAGTACATGAAGAATTGATATAAAATTAAATGTCCTTTTTGAAGGTGGTTAATTAATAATTAAAAAATATCGATTTATTACCTAGCCTCGCTGAAATATGCCTGTAATTTACGACCAGTGACCAGCCTTTTGATTTTTGTTACAATATTTTTGGGTGATCAAATTATTTTGGTTCAATAACCTGGGGTTTAGTTCCAACCTTGAAACGCTCTTCATCAGTGTATTTTTTCTGTTGAATACCTTTAAGATAAGACAAATATCAACATTTAAAATTTGAAGAGAGATTTAAAGTCATAAGGTCAATTTACGTTATATCATTTTTCACCTGGACTCTTACTTACTGTGTTTCGTGTGGTCTTGTCTAATAATTATTGTATAGTTATTAGTGTCTCGTATTAGATTTTAGAGGGTAGAAGTACATTATGTTGTTTGAGTATTAGTAGGTAGGCTAGTATTTGAAATATAAGGCGACTTTAACCCATAGCCATCAGATGGTCTACAATTTTCAGTCCAAGGAATTCCTGGGACGTAACACGTGGGAAGGCAAAAATCTAAATCAATAAATATGTATTCCAATAGGCTATTGTGAAACACTTTTAGAAGATCTTTTTTACAAAGTTAATTATTATTTTAAGACTCTACCACTCATTCGGAAAATGCCTCTGTGAAAAGGGTAGTCTGGTACCATCATATCATAATCATATATCAAAACAAGTTAATTTCTCACGAAAATCACAGCTCGTTTACAATAACAAAACCTCCAATGTCCTTATTGACTTTTTGTGGGCAATGTAGGCCAAGACCTTTATGTCAGATGTTTGTATTCAAAAATAATATTAATTTGAAGGAAAAACTAAAACAATAATACTTGTATATTGTATATCTGTTTGACAATGAATCGTAAAGTTTTTGTGGTCTTATAGTTAATACGGATACATTAGTGTTTTCCTTATTTTTCGATATATTTATGTAAATTTATTTTATAGAATATTTCCATAATATAATTGCGAGGGATTTCAAGCTCTGTCAATGATCTACTTAGACGGATCTTGTCAGTACAACGCACCCTTTGAATGTATTTTTTACCAAAAAAAAATGCTAAAAAAAGAATTCTAGAAATATTTTTCTACAATTAGCATACTAATTGTAGAAAAATATTTTTAGTCTTTAAAAATGGTCTGTAAAAAAGTTCTCATTTTGGTTGTATATTTAATATTTATATTATTATGCTCAATCTTTATAATGACTTTTATTAACTGTTTTGTGACATTAATCAATGATAGTATAATTTGGTCCCAAATAAAAAAAATTGAAATCAGTTTTAATTTTGTCCAGTACACACAAAAAAGAAATTTCTTAGTTCACAGTTATCATTTATCACATAGTTAAGCAATAGCAATTTATCTAATTACACATGCCTTGTGTAAACATTATTATCTTTACAACTAAAATACTTGATGATAATTCAAGGAATTTTTCAACAATTGTTACATATAGCCAAGGACGAAGTAATTACTGGACTGAGATCACTGAAAAAATAAGTGAGGCACCATAGTAACCTTAGGTCCGTACATTATTGCCGCGGATGAGTGCATCAGCGTACCCCATTGCCCCGGTATTATGGCGTCCTGCAGGAACACCCCCAGGTTTTTAGTGCGTATCCCCGCCGCGCCCATCTTCGGCGGGGGAGTCCCACATACCGCGGTGATGATGCGTAACGCATTTTTCCTGGGTCAAAAAAAAAGGTCCGTACATTATGCACGCATTTTTTTTCGCACACTGCACTACTTTATTGTGGAAGAGCGCTTCCAATTTCCACACTAAATACCTATCATACAAGTTTGGTCCGAATTTATTCGCTACCATCATCAGTGTTTCCTGTATGCTTTAACGTGGGGTTGTTCAAATCAAGAGTGAATAGGTTCCTACTGAACAAGGGTGCTATAACATAGACTGCATCGTCACTTACCAACAGGTGAGATTGCAGTCAAACGCTTGTTTAGTCGGCAATAAAAAGTCCGAATCCGTCAAATGATGGTCCGGCGTAGCCTCTAATCGGATTCGGATTGAATGCTATGCGCAAGCGCTCTAAATGTTTGTGTCAGACGTATTTCTCAGCATGCGTGTACATGCGAGCGAGATGGCTTTATGGGTGCTTCATTTCGTTTTAACAAAACTACATTTGGTTATTTTTGTATTTTTCTATACAGCCTTACGTTTTGAAGCGTGTTTTAACCCGCATCTGACATACAATTTATGATGTTATAAAAAAATCAAGGTTTATGTGAAAGTCGTTTATTTTGAAATGAGTCATACCATAAAAATAAAGATTATCTCCGCTGTAAGGTTTTGTATCTACTATGATTTTTTAATCCGACCAGAGGTCCTATTGGCTATCGCGAAACGACATGTGACACATTGACTACTGAAAACACAACTGCTGGGCGGATAAAGGGGGGGCAGGGGGCCAAGGCCCCCCTAGAAGCATTGGAGAGCTACGAATTTGGGCGCAATTTCACGGTTAAGATTAATTTTTTTTCTCGGCGCTCGCAGCAATCTGCTCGCGCACTTAGTATGAAGACTATTTGAATTTTCTAACCATTCGGAGCGAGCTATACACACACTTTTCTTAGTCAAAATTATAATATTTTTTGCGTCTGCACCTTGCCCTCCATGAAAAAAAAATCTGGATCCGCCCTTGGCTGTGTTTTTGAGGTCGGAACGCGAGTGCTGAAAAACACAAACGTGTTTTGTCAAAAAAAAATTCCATACAAAATTAATTTCAGGCACCTGGGAAGTGCGTGCGGGTCACTATCTTACTAATATTATAAACGTGAAAGTTTGTAAGAATGGATGTCTGGATGTTTGTTACTCTTTTACGCCTAAACGGGTGGACCGATTGAGCTGAAATTTGGTATAGAGATAGCTTAGACCCTGGAATAACACATCTAAATATATAAAAGGAAAGAATGACTGATTGACTGACTGATCTATCAACACACAGCTAAAACCGGTGAACGGATTGGGTTGAAATTTGGAATGCAGACAGGTTTTATGACGTAGACCTCCGCTAAGATAGGATTTTGCCACGCGGGTAAAGCCGCGAGCATAAGCTAGTAGTCTATATATAGGCTATATAGTACAGCGGGTAAAACTGCTGGGCACAGCAGAAAATAAATAAATATAAGAAATAAATATTTTTTGATTTTTTTTTTATTGTATTTTGTCTTTTCCAGAGACGCGCTAGATGCCCTCGGTTTGAAGAGGTACTGCTGCAGACGTATGCTCCTCGGCCACGTGGACCTCATCGAGAAACTACTCAACTACGCGCCTTTGGAGAAATAATACATTAATATAATATATTATACAAATAAATAAAAGGTGTGACTGACTGGTTGATTTATGTGGGACACAGTCCGAACCGCTGTGTGTCTTATTTGAGTAGAAAAGAAAAAAACTCTATTGAACTGTAAATACAATAGAATAAGCTTAAAAGATTACATGTTAGAGAAAATAAGTGTTACAATTGCTCTTATCGCCAATAACGATTTCTTCCAGACAACCAAGCTGGGAAAAGAAATACTTAAAACCACCCTATTTAGCGGGACCCCCCCCTAGATAGACCACCCCCTGTCCCTCCCCCCCTTCTCCTAACTTGGTGGGGGGATGCATCTGCATCGCACGGCTTAATGTTAATCATATCTAATGAATAAGCTTAAAAGATTACATGTTAGAGAAAATAAGTGTTACAATTGCTCTTATCGCCAATAACGATTTCTTCCAGACAACCAAGCTGGGAAAAGAAATACTTAAAACCACCCTATTTAGCGGGACCCCCCCCTAGATAGACCACCCCCTGTCCCTCCCCCCCTTCTCCTAACTTGGTGGGGGGATGCATCTGCATCGCACGGCTTAATGTTAATCATATCTAATGATTTTTGTCTCCTCATAATTTCACATATTATTCAATTTCTCTATATTTTTTTTATAATCGTGACAAATGCCTTGATTGAGAAAAACAAACTAACAATACTACAGCAATATAGAACACTTTTATTAACCACAGATCGGCCACAAGCCGATCTACAGAAAATCCAAGTGCTCCAAACCACTGTCAGATGGCAGAGTGCCCAGAATGCTGGCAGCATTGCCACGTTGAATGGCAATACTAATACGTTAGGCTAAATATACCCCAACATTTCGGTCACCAAATTGCCTCGATTTAAATATTTATTTCATCCAACAAATAAAAATAATCTGATAAGGACATGAAGTACAGTAATCATCGATTAAATTTATTTTAGTTTCGCTATTTGTCGTAGGACTTCTTTCGTAAAAATCACTCTATTTGCTATAATTTTACTATGTTAGTAGAGTCAAACCACTTTATAATTGCATGTCATCGCCATAAGCGTCATTAAAACTTTGTTTGACTAACAGATGTAATTTAAAAATATGTTACTACCATTATTCAAATGAAAATTTGCATAAATTATACTACTTATTGGTTGTTATATAATCTTTACGGTGTTTTAACACGTTATCAGAAAACAAATTGAATATCATAATAACTATGAAAATAACTAATCATAGACAAGTGAAAAAAAATTAACTGACTTTACATAGGTCGCTTTGATTAAGCGATGACGAAACGCACGTTTAAGTAAAATTAATTATTCGTAACTAAAAAAAACGCTATCATTTTCCTGCCCTTATCCCACACTAGGTAGGGTCGGCACAACACGTTTTTCTCCGCCATTCTGCTCTATCATCCGGCATATCTTCATCCACTCCCCTAGCACGCATATCCTCTTTCACACAGTTCATACAAACCTTTTTCGGGCGTCCCCTTCCCGGATTACCACCTATCACCATATTCATAGACTTTTTGGTTTTAGTTGTAGGGTCCCGTTTTCACCCTTTGGTTACGGAACCCTAAAAAACTTCCAAGAATTGAGAACCATTCTTTCTTTTTTGAAGTTAGTTAAAATTAAAATATTCTTTACCATACAAATTGTCTAATCAGCAGAGCCGTTTGGTGTAGAAAATATAGATATATGTAGGTAGGTGAACTAGAAAACATTTTATTTAAATAAAAATTGTAACAGCGACTCTGAAATTTGTATTCTGTACTGTATGATCTTGTAATAATAAGCAAGTGTAATAAAGTTCTAATGTTTTATATTATAAATAAATTATATTGAGATAATGTAAATTTGTTTTAATTGTAAAGGTGAGCTTTCACAGTGGGTCCTAAGTCCTAAACACAGAAAATTATTATCTAAGAGAGAATAATTAAATCTAGTAGATACCTAGATTCGAATTGGTAACTCTTTATTGAAAAGATATAACCCCTATAATCAGTAGGTACAGTGTCTACCCAGGATTTTACCATAAATTAAAATTCTAGGTGCACTGCACCAACGTTTCTTACTCAAAAGTCATAAGATGTTGACAGAATAAATAAAAAAATTGTTATTCTTATCGACAGATTATTATTTTAAGTGTCTAAACAAATAATAAAAGCGTGTATCTTATCTAATCTATCGTAAACTACATATTTGAGATGAGTATTTGTGAGGGATCTTCAATACGTAAGCGCACTAGATAAAAATATGTAGGTACTTCAAGTCATTTTACCATCATATTAAAACCTTATGATTTTATAAATTAAATTTTGCGATAGTATAATATGTTCTAGGCATTCATAAAAGTTACCAAAATTTGCATTTTTTTTATTGCCTAATCTTTTTTTGTCTGCATTGTCCTCGTCATGAGCTCATGACGTCACAAGTCACATCACACATCTATATAGGAACATTGTCAATGGCATGAATTAATTAGCTCATGTGGCAATGATGCGTCGGTTTTTTAACAAAAAAGTGAAGTTATACTTAAGTTATACGATAAGGATAAACCGAATGAAATGGCCGCGGAAGCAGTCCTTGTAACACTTTGCGTTGAGAGTTGAACTCATCGATGATATATAGGTACAGTAGACGCTTTATATTGGTATTCAGAGCTTCAGAGCAAACTTTTCTGGTAACCTTTGAAACTGAACAGCACCTCTAAACCACTACAAACGTTTGCCTTCACGCCGAAACTGCTGAACCGTTTGAGGTGAAATTTGATATGTAATAAATAATAAAGGTACCTACATAAACTCTTCCCGATTCAGAAATTATAATTTATATAGGATACCTAAGTATTTTATCACTCCTTTACTTAGACTAACTTAATACATAGGAGACCAGGGATGGACGTAACAATTTTGGGTTTTGCCATCATATCTCACAGAGTTTTAGTATTATTGAAATTCTAATTAGTACACTAGTTAGCTTGGTCTTTCAGCTATCTCCAAACATCAGTTTTAAGGCTATTTATATAATAGATTCTGAGAAATTCGAATAAATACACGAAGCGGGATTTGTTACAACCATCCCCACCCCCAGGGTAAGTTGTAACAGAGTAAAGGGATTTTTGTAACATTGTAAATAAAACAAAATACTTTTATAATCAACGTATTTATTTATAATCAGCCTTTAAGGAAATACTTTAGTATCAAAATTCTTATAGAAAAATCAAAAATTTAAAGAAACATAATAGTCATAACAAAGTAATCAACATAAGAAAAAAATGAGATCTCAATCAGACAAACAATTATGGTAAACATACGTTATTTCGTTATTAGTGCAGTCTACATGAGCCCACAACTTATTTATAATAATCAGCCTTTAAGGAAATACTTAAGTATCACAATAATTCTTATTGAAAAATCAAAAATGTAAAGAAACATAATAGTCATAACAAAGTAATCAACATAAAAAAATAAGATCTCAATCTGACAAACAATTATGGCAAACATAGCTTATTTCGTTATTAGTGCAGTCTACATGAGCCCACAACTTATACTCAGCCAATATTTTTTCTTCTTCATCGGTAAAAACTCTCTTTTTCGATACGTAGCCTACTTTCGGAAGATCTGTAGAACCTTCTTCAAGCATTTTCTTCTTCTTTTGCACGTATCTACACAAAGTAACATGGCACAGCTGGTAAGAATTTGCAGCATCTCTGTATGGTACGTTTCTAAGAAGGACTTCTTCTGCAGCCAAATCCATTATTTCTGCAGTAGCTAACCCTCTACTGGTCGTTCTTTTATGTATATTAGGCATTCTGAAACAATAATACAGATTTGTATTAGATACTTTGATATATAAAAAACGCTATAAAGTGCTTTTAGATATCACACGATAAACGGGATGAAAGTAACAACATGTTACTTTTATCCCGACACTTGAAATTTCCCGAATTTGGCAGTCATATGCCTATAACATTAAAACTACTTTAGAAACATTCCATTTCAAACATAAAATAGAAAGATGGATAGTTACGCTACATCACTGACATCTAACATGCAAGATTGAATATACCATAACAAAAACAAACGCAGTTGAAAAAAACTGTAAAAACTTACTTTTGGGGTATTTTTGACGCACTTACTCGCTACGTGCACAACCTGACGGCACAGCGCCGCGAGCGCAACTTAGTCCAATCGGGATCCAAAATGGCGCATTTCTTTGAACAAACCATCAATGCAGCCAACATAGTTTCTTCAAAAATCCATTTGTTACGTTCAACCCGTGTTACTTGTATACCTGGTCTCCCTACATATATAGGTAATAGGTACACCCAAGTAAGAAGACTAGCAAGACGCTTTCCTTATGGTAAGAGATATAACGCTGCCCATAGGTAATTGGTACAGTGCTACCCAGGATTTTACAATGATGTAAAATTCTAGGTGCACTGCGCCAACGCTTCTTACAAGATGTAATTCGGAATTGGTTTAGTGTAAGGTGTCTATTGGTGTATAAAGTCGATGATTACAAGTCTTGGACCCGATGGCATTGCGTGACGACTAACCAACCTACCTTCATTTCATTTGAGTCATCCACTGTAATTTAAAAATAATTGTACCTTCTTATTGTGCCACATTTCGTATTTAAATATAGCTCTTATATCCGGTGATTACAGTTCTATTTGGGTTGAGACTTAACTGGGTAAATCCCGTCTTCATCCACATTATTTGTTGAAAGAATAAGGTACTAATTCAGGGCTGCGTCACACTGAAAGCGTAGTAGGGCGTATTCGCGCAGATAGTTGTGTTTCCTTTTTTTTGTAGGTACCTAAGTATTGCGCCCTTTTTTTATCCAGGAAAATGTGTTACGCATCGTCACCCTGCGGCGGTACGTGGGGTGGTTGGACGTGCAATATCTGGTGGAAGGGAAGATGAGCGTGAGGACTGATCACAACGGACCAACAAATGAGGACATTTGATGGTTTCGGAACAATTGTAAACGGACGTAGCCCGTTTGTGAAATGAAAAATTATACGATTCACCTGCTACAGTCTGTTATAGCCATACACTGCACTACAAGTTGCAAGTGCAGATTTTAAAATCTCGCAGCTGGGTCATCGAACGGTTCCTCAAACAGGTTACATTTGCAACATGTTGTGGACCTTTTTTGTTTGTAACCTGGTTAGCGCTGTACAAATAATTTAAAAGTCATGGGTCGTAAGACTAACCTGTTCTAAAAAGTAAAAATTTTGGTATTTAAACCATAAAATATTTTGAGGGTATACGCAGCTTTTGGAAAAACGATCACTTTTTTACTTGGTAGATCATTATAATAACCACACAAAAAACGCGAGATGATTTGCACACAAGTACCTAGGTAGCACACGACGCCACCTGTCAAGATTAATTAGTAATCAACTCTTATCTTGCGTCAAGAGTACCTACATAGTCTGAAGTTTAGGGGGCTTTAGGAGCAGCAGCCCCTTTAGCATAGAAAGACTAAAGACATTGACATAAGAGTAGCAACTCCTGTCCCACTGTCAAGACTAAACTGACATTATATATCAAGACGCTACTCTTGCTACTCGCGCTGGCATTGCATACCATTTGCAGCTACTCCTAATGTAATTGTGCTCTTGCATACGTAAATTATTCTTGACAGTGGGACAGGAGTTGCTACTCTTACGTCAATGTCTTACTATATACTAAAGGGGCAGCTTGAGTTGTCAAAAAGAGTGACAATAGGAAGAACACTCGCTTTTGCCGAACGTTTTAGGCCCGTATGACTCCGCACCAATAGTGTGGGTAGTTTACAATAATATATTTGGGTTGTATGGAAGGATCAGTGTATTGACAGTCGGTCAAGCTCCAGTTGCCATTGAAGGTTGTCTGACAATACACATTTACTGGAATCGCAACCGTGACGTGTATAATGGACAGTCTATCAAGAGATAGCTATTATTCTATCCTTTGTAAGTCTACAGTCGAATCTGTTTAATGACAAATTAACTCTGACCTTACCCGTAAACATTTTTTTAAATTGCAGTAGGTACACCTTTGTTCCGCAGACGAGTGCTTCGGTATGCCTGCTGCCCGGCATTATGGCGTCACAGGAACTTGCCCAGGTTTTACCATCCCGCCGCGCCCAACTTCGGTAGAGAACATAAAATACCCTGCGCCTTTCGACAAATAATTAAACTACTAGCTATGCCCAGCGGTTTTACCCGCTGTTCTATAGCCTATTATGTGTTATTCTAGGGTCTAAGCTAACCAAATTTCAGCTCAATCGGTCCACCCGTTTAGGCGTGAAAGAGTAACAAACACACATCCAGACACATCCATTCTTACAAACTTTCACGTTTATAATATTAGTAAGATTAGAAACGAACGTCTCTGGCGCAGGGTGCTTGCATTTTTCCTAGGTCAAAGAAACAGTAATTTAATCTATTATATAGCTCTCCGTTGGTAGGACATTCTACTGGAACAACTCCGGGTTTTATAGAGTCGTACCAAATTGTCCAATTTCTTTTTCTGTGTAAGTATTTGGTAGTTTTACTCGTATAGGTATTAGAATGTTGTGTCAACGTTTCTATCAAACACAATTTCCCATTTCTATTGAGAAAAAAATTCACACACCTAATTTTAGTTAAACTGGTTTAGCTATATTGTAGATACCACTTTAATTCCATTCATAACTGCTCTACAACATATATGAGCTTCATATTATGAGCAATTCAATGACGTAGGTATATTAAGTGGGAATCACCTACCGGTGTCAGCAGACAGGGCATACTAACTCTGTGATATTCTGTGTCGAGGGGAGATCGGGGACCTTGGCTCCCCTTCCACCTTGACTGATTTGGTGATATATGCCTGGCAACCGCTGTCACGCATTTAGGCCACCGATGACTAACTAGCTTACCCTAGGTCGCATTATAGGTAATGTGACATCGTGACTTTCCAGGTCTAGCTTCCTTTGGAGTTGTCCAATACAATTTTGACTCTTAAAATTTATTAGAGAATCCTGATATTCCAAATATCCATCTTCTCTCCACACATATTGGTCGTTCCCGTTATTACCTTTATTTCGGTAAAATTGTACCTTATTTACAGAAAACAGTGATCTTTTGCTAAATATGATGGAAACTAGCGGCCCGTCCTCGCTTCGCTTCGGGTGCCATTATGAATAAAAAAACAAAATTAAATAATAAGACTTACGCAATAAATATTTCAATGACAAATCTACAGATTTAGTATAATACCATTGCTAGAAATAGAAAATGATCACGAACATTAAATTCGCATCTTAACATGAATTTAGTCTTTTACAACTTGTGATCCTATTTATGATATTTCTATCTTAAAATATTCTAGTAGCTTCTGGTGCTTCGCCGGCCACTGCCGCGGCCTTTACAATGTTTGGAGATACTACAAAGATTTTAGGGAAATAAAAACTATCCTATGCTCTGTCCCAGGACTCAATATTAAGTTAAAACTTATTTCCCTAATTCGTTGGTTAAAACCAAATGAAAGCTACGTCAGTTCTACGGATACTGATTCCTTATACAAACTCTTAAATGCCTGGTTTCCTCTCGGAAAGGGCGGTTTCGGGGATAAAAGCTATTTTGTGTCCTTAGGTACTGGTACTTAAACTAACCTTTGTAGAAGTAAAAAAAAAGCTTAATTGGCCTAACGAATATAGATAACTCATACAAACTTCACCCCTGTTCCCCTTATAAAAGGGGATTTCTAAAATATAAAAACTATCCCATGTCCTATTTTGGTATACAAACTACCTTTATTATACTTACTAAATTTCAGGCCCAGCGGTATTAGAAATTTCAATACAACATTTGCCCCCACTTTTATAGGAGAAAAATGAAGGAAAAGAGGGCCTTCCTTCTCTAAGAGGGAATATCTGAGATAAACACTTTTTCACATCCTCTCCTGGTACTTAAATACCTTTATGCCAAATTTCAACTCTATCAGTTCAGCAAAAAGATAATAAAAATATATATGTTTAGGTATTAAAAAAGAACCTATAGGATAGGTATTCCAAATTTTATCATTCTAGGTTCAGGAGTTTCGTCTCTACTGTGATAATGATGAGTCAGTCAGAATACCCTACAGAGTTTAGTGTAGTCCCACATATTATGTTAGTTAGGTTGGAAAGTATCCACAATGCGCAAATCGAGCGCACGAAGCGAGAATGAGGCGATGCGCTTGAGCTTGGGAATCAAACAACTTTTTTATACCAAATTTCAGCTTAATATTCTCGTTCCCATAGAAATATTGGAATGAAAAAACAATCCATTATCGTTTCTTGGTAGTCAAACTACTATTACATCAAATTTCAAACTATTCAGCTCAGCGGTTACATTTTCCATATTAGTCTCGTTCCCGTGGGAATTTTGGATTGAAAACTATCTTGTATTCTTTTTTGGTAGCTAAACTATCTTTGCATTAAATTGCAGCTTAATTGGCCACGTGGTTACAAATTTCTATATTATACACGTTCCCGTGGGAATATTGGAATGAAAACTATTTGAACCCTTTCCTGATAGTCAAACTACCTTTATACTAAATTTCAGCGTTATAGGCTTAACGGTTACAGATTTCCATTTTGTTCCCGTTCCCATAGGTATTTTGAAATGAAAATGATCTTGAATCCATTCATGGTACTCAAACTACCTTTATAATGATTTTAGCTTAATAGGCCTAGTGTTTACAGATTTCCATTTTGTTCCCGATCCCGTAAGAATTTTGGAATGAAAACTATCTTGAATCCATTCATGGTAGTCAAACTACCTTTACAACAAATTTCAGATTGATAGACTCAACGGTTACAGATTTTCATTTTATTCCCGTTCTCGTAGGAATTTCACAAAATCCCTTCTTGTCGGTCGCCTACGTTACCTAAAAAACACGCTGTACAAATTTCAGGTCAATCGGTCCAGCGGTTTTATCCCTGCGATGATAAGTCAGTTAGATTTCCACTTTAAATTTTGGCATGGACATAGATTGTTCCCATTTCCGTAAGAATTTTGGGTTGAAAACTATCTTGTACTTTCTTGGTGGCCAAACTACCTTTGCATTTAGTTTCAGCTTAATCGGCCAAGCGGTTACAGATTTTCATATTATTCCCGTTCCCGTGAAGAACCGTTGTGAATCCTTTCCTGACAGTCAAACTACCTTCCAAATTTCAGCGCTATAGGCGTTACCGCGATTTCCATTTTGTTCCCGTTCCCGTAAGAATTTTAAAATGAAAACGATCTTGAAACCAATCATGGTACCCCAACTACCTTTATACTAAATTTCAGCGTAATAGGTCTAGCCTATTACGGTTACAGATTTCCATTTTGTTCCCGTTCCCGTAAGAATTTTGGAATGAAAACTATCCTGAATCTTTTCATGGTAGTCAAACTACCATTATACCAAATTTCTGCTTAATAGACTCAACGGTGACAGATTTCCATTTTTTCCCGTTCCCGTTAGAATTTCGCAAAATCCGTTCTTATCGGTCGCCTACGTTACCTAAAAAACACGCTGTTTAAATTTCAGCTCAATCAGTCCAGCGGTTTTATCCCTGCGATAATGAATTAGTAGATTTCCACTTTAAATACATATTGGTATAGAGTATATAAATACTCGTAGATTGTTCCCGTACCCGTGACATTTTGGGTTGAAAACTACCTTGAATCCAGTCATGGTAGTCAAACTTACCTTTCAACTAAATTTCAACGTAATAGGCCTAGCGGTTACAGATTTTCAGTTTTGTTCCCGTTCCCGCAGGTATTTTGGAATGAAAACGATCTTGAATCCATTTATGGTAGTCAAACTACCTTTATGCCATACTTCAGACTTATAGGTTTAGCGGTTACAAATATCCATTTTGTTCCCGTTCCCGCAAGAACTTTGGAATGAAAACTATCTTGAACCCATTCCTGGTAGTCAAACTACCTTTATACAAAATTTCAGATTAATAGGCCTAGCAGTTACAAATTTCCATTTTGTTCCCGTTCCCGTAAGAATTTTGAAATAAAAACTATTTTGAATTTTTCCATGGTAGTAAAACTACCTTTACACCAAATTTCAGCTTGATAGACTCAACGGTTACAAATTTCCATTTTGTTCCCGTTCCTGTGGGAATTTCGCAAAATCCCTTCTTATTACCTGCCTACGTTACCTAAAGAACACGCTGTCCAAATTTCAGCTCAATCGGTCCAGCGGTTTTGTCCCTGCGATGATGAGTCAGTCAGTTTTCTATTTTATATAATAGTATAGATTTCAGCGTAATAGGTCTAGCCTATTACGGTTACAGATTTCCATTTTGTTCCCGTTCCCGTAAGAATTTTGGAATGAAAACTATCCTGAATCTTTTCATGGTAGTCAAACTACCATTATACCAAATTTCTGCTTAATAGACTCAACGGTGACAGATTTCCATTTTTTCCCGTTCCCGTTAGAATTTCGCAAAATCCGTTCTTATCGGTCGCCTACGTTACCTAAAAAACACGCTGTTTAAATTTCAGCTCAATCAGTCCAGCGGTTTTATCCCTGCGATAATGAATTAGTAGATTTCCACTTTAAATACATATTGGTATAGAGTATATAAATACTCGTAGATTGTTCCCGTACCCGTGACATTTTGGGTTGAAAACTACCTTGAATCCAGTCATGGTAGTCAAACTTACCTTTCAACTAAATTTCAACGTAATAGGCCTAGCGGTTACAGATTTTCAGTTTTGTTCCCGTTCCCGCAGGTATTTTGGAATGAAAACGATCTTGAATCCATTTATGGTAGTCAAACTACCTTTATGCCATACTTCAGACTTATAGGTTTAGCGGTTACAAATATCCATTTTGTTCCCGTTCCCGCAAGAACTTTGGAATGAAAACTATCTTGAACCCATTCCTGGTAGTCAAACTACCTTTATACAAAATTTCAGATTAATAGGCCTAGCAGTTACAAATTTCCATTTTGTTCCCGTTCCCGTAAGAATTTTGAAATAAAAACTATTTTGAATTTTTCCATGGTAGTAAAACTACCTTTACACCAAATTTCAGCTTGATAGACTCAACGGTTACAAATTTCCATTTTGTTCCCGTTCCTGTGGGAATTTCGCAAAATCCCTTCTTATTACCTGCCTACGTTACCTAAAGAACACGCTGTCCAAATTTCAGCTCAATCGGTCCAGCGGTTTTGTCCCTGCGATGATGAGTCAGTCAGTTTTCTATTTTATATAATAGTATAGATGTATGGGAAAACTGAACGGTTTTGTTCTCAAACTTAAAATTAATTTATTCAAATAGGCTACATTGGAGCACTTTTGCATGTCAATTTTACATTTTTTTCTATTCTAAAACTCTACCGCCTTTTTCTAAAAAAGAATTGACTTTAAGAAGCTAGCCACGCCGAGTTTAGTGAGGATTATTCCTTTACATTAAAGTGAAAATTTTATTTTGTATGAATCGCCAATAAAATCTACATTGGTTGGATACTAGATCAATGACGCCCTGCCACTCCAGTTTTCCACGTGGTTCCCTTGTTAGAATCAAGTGCCGCATTCCGATCGTCCACAGATAACATTATCTATCGAGGTGAACTAATGAAAGTTAATTCGAATCCTAATTACCCACTGCCTTACTTTGCTAAGTGACTGATTGACTTCCATGTAAATTGGTTTTTGATTGCGCATATTGACCACCTGGCATATATTATGTTAACTAGTGGACGCGCGCACTTCGTAAGCCTAAAATAAATTATCAGTGTTGCTTTACTATAAACCTTCTAAAATGTCTACCAAAAAAAAACCGCATCAAAATCCGTTGCGTTCGTTGCGTTTAAAATTACGGTTTTAAAGATCTAAGGGGATTATAGGGACAGACAGACAAGGGAAACGACTTTGTTATATACTATGTCTTCGAAAAATACACTTTTGTGACAAATGGCTTTATTGAAAAATTATATTAGAATACTGAAGCTGTTTGTAAGGATTTTGAACCCACAGATCAGCTACATGCTAATATGCAGAAAATCGAAACCACTTTTATGTATTGGGTGGCAGCGTGAATTAATCAGATTAACATAAGACCTAAAACAAAGACTTAACAAGAAGGATTTTTTACATAGAATGGAGAACTGCATTTGACCACACAGGTGCGGGTGAACCTTTAAAGTTTTCCAAGAGATTTTTTAAGAGACCAAGAACTCCCTTACTCGCTATACATTATCCACGTCAGTAGTCAGCGTTCTTACGAATAGTTTTCTTTGAACATCTTATTTCATATCTTATCGAATGACTACGCACTTGTAGAGTTAAAAATAAAATAGGGTTTTCCACACGTAATAATGAAGGGTTTTCGAGTGCTCTCTACCTCTATAGATATAGAGTTAAACATGTGATCGTGAAAACTAAAACAATCTTCTCATAGAACTTTTGCTAGAGCCAAGACAATTATGTATTGTTTCAGTGGCATCATCTACCTCTATTATAATCTATAATAATATTATTGGACGTCGACGTTAGAGCAGAGCCATAAGGTTGGATGTCTGATTCCTTCAACAATCGACATCGGACCTTATTTTTGACCCATAAAGTCCGAAGTTGACAGCCAAAAAATCAGACAATCCGGCTCTACCGTCGATAAATCTAAATATATAATAGGAAAGAGTGAATGACTGACTGATCTATCAACGCACATCTTAAATCACTGGAAGGATTGGGTTGAAATTTGGAACACAAATAGGTTTTATGACGTAGACCTCCGCTATGAAAGGATTTTGCCACGCGGGCAAAGCCGTAAGCGTAAGCTAGTTATAGATATGTGTACTGTCCCTATAGCCAAGCGTCAATGTCTAAAAGTCTGCTGAAGAGTTACATCGATTGCAGCAAATTTTTATGTATGAAAAAGCCAGTTCCAGAAAATTACTTCCACTATCTTTCTCTTATGCATCGCATGGCATGTGTACAGAGTTGCAGAGGTACAATGAACAATGTACGGATCAAAAATATCGTAGTACCCACAAAACCGGATATAATAATAAATCCGTGACGCGACGACGTGACGGGACGAATTGTGTCAGGTTCAATGATAATACTGAAGCAGATGACATTATCTTATAAATAGCATTATCTCACAGGTATAAAAAGGCAAACTTTGGACATTTTAGGTACTTGGTTTCTGAACTTTGATTTTTCATTGAAATTTTTTTTTTTTTTATAGCAGACTAATCAAGCGTTTGACCGCAATCTCACCTGTTGGTAAGTGACGATGCAGTCGAAGTTGTAGCACGCTTGTTTAGTAAGAACCTATTCACTCTTGATTTGAACAAACCCACGTTGTAGCATTCGGGAAACACTGAGAGTGGTAGCGAATTCCATAGCTTCGCCGTTCTCATAATGAAAGACGAGTCTAGTAGTCTTGTTTTCGTTTTTGTATGCTTAACTTTTGAACTTCAGATATAAAGTACAAGATACAAGGAACAGGATCTACCAAGAAATGGAAAGATATCAGTAATGAACATTTCATGAGACTTAATACGGTCATCATCATCATCCACAGCCCTCTACGTACTACATCCCACTGCTGACTGCTGGGCCTAACCTCCTTCATGTTATGCCACTCAGCCCTGCCCTGTGCCAGTCTCGTCCATAATATGTGACCTGCAAATTTTACACTATATCGTCCGCCCATCTTGCTGACGACTGACATTCAGATTGCTCAATTAATACTGTACGGTGTTAATTTATTATATCTACGGTATTAATGCCCTGTGATAAGTGAAATGTTTGTGTTTAAAAGCCTAATATAGCAAACATAATAATATCGTTGTAGAACCTATAATAATCATAGTGTAGGTATAAAAATATATTTATTTATTGTAAAATTAGCTGCGCCCAGCGGTTTTACCCGCTGTTCTATAGCCTATGTGTTATTCCAGGGACTGAGCTATTTCTATACCAAATTTCAGCTTAATCGGTCCACCCGTTTAGGCGTGAAAGAGTAACAAACATACATCCAGACATCCATTCTTACAAACTTTCACATTTATAATATTAGTAAGATGTTCATAGTATTTATTAAAATAAAATAATCATAGTAGTATACTGCGAATCCTGGAATTCTCCTGGAATGTTCCCAGGAACTTCTTGTCATCATTCCCGCCTCCCGATTCTATCACCGTACCATCGCTCATCGTCGATTAAAGGCATATATAGGAAATCTCGAACAACTTGTAAAACCACTTACTACGTACGTACGTTACGTTCTTTTAGTTAAAAAAGGCTATGGTACCTAGGAAATTTTCCGAGTCAAATAGTAACAAAGTTAAAGCACGGTAAAGAGATATACAGTAGTTTGACTGAGCGTGATTTTTGAACATAAATACCTACAGTCTCGCGGTACATGCGCAAGTCATAGGGCTGCCGGGCAGCCGCTGCCCGCATACAGTAGGTACCTACCTATTTCATATCATCTACTTACTTAAGTTACTATCTAGACAAGACAAGAGACAAGACAAGAGACAAGACAAGAGACAAGACAAGAGACAAGACAAGAGACAAGACAAGAGACAAGAGACAAGACAAGAGACAAGACAAGAGACAAGACAAGAGACAAGACAAGAGACAAGACAAGAGACAAGACAAGAGACAAGACAAGAGACAAGACAAGAGACAAGACAAGAGACAAGACAAGAGACAAGACAAGAGACAAGACAAGAGACAAGACAAGAGACAAGACAAGAGACAAGACAAGAGACAAGACAAGAGACAAGACAAGAGACAAGACAAGAGACAAGACAAGAGACAAGACAAGAGACAAGACAAGAGACAAGACAAGAGACAAGACAAGAGACAAGACAAGAGACAAGACAAGAGACAAGACAAGAGACAAGACAAGAGACAAGACAAGAGACAAGACAAGAGACAAGACAAGAGACAAGACAAGAGACAAGACAAGAGACAAGACAAGAGACAAGACAAGAGACAAGACAAGAGACAAGACAAGAGACAAGACAAGAGACAAGACAAGAGACAAGACAAGAGACAAGACAAGAGACAAGACAAGAGACAAGACAAGAGACAAGACAAGAGACAAGACAAGAGACAAGACAAGAGACAAGACAAGAGACAAGACAAGAGACAAGACAAGAGACAAGACAAGAGACAAGACAAGAGACAAGACAAGAGACAAGACAAGAGACAAGACAAGAGACAAGACAAGAGACAAGACAAGAGACAAGACAAGAGACAAGACAAGAGACAAGACAAGAGACAAGACAAGAGACAAGACAAGAGACAAGACAAGAGACAAGACAAGAGACAAGACAAGAGACAAGACAAGAGACAAGACAAGAGACAAGACAAGAGACAAGACAAGAGACAAGACAAGAGACAAGACAAGAGACAAGACAAGAGACAAGACAAGAGACAAGACAAGAGACAAGACAAGAGACAAGACAAGAGACAAGACAAGAGACAAGACAAGAGACAAGACAAGAGACAAGACAAGAGACAAGACAAGAGACAAGACAAGAGACAAGACAAGAGACAAGACAAGAGACAAGACAAGAGACAAGACAAGAGACAAGACAAGAGACAAGACAAGAGACAAGACAAGAGACAAGACAAGAGACAAGACAAGAGACAAGACAAGAGACAAGACAAGAGACAAGACAAGAGACAAGACAAGAGACAAGACAAGAGACAAGACAAGAGACAAGACAAGAGACAAGACAAGAGACAAGACAAGAGACAAGACAAGAGACAAGACAAGAGACAAGACAAGAGACAAGACAAGAGACAAGACAAGAGACAAGACAAGAGACAAGACAAGAGACAAGACAAGAGACAAGACAAGAGACAAGACAAGAGACAAGACAAGAGACAAGACAAGAGACAAGACAAGAGACAAGACAAGAGACAAGACAAGAGACAAGACAAGAGACAAGACAAGAGACAAGACAAGAGACAAGACAAGAGACAAGACAAGAGACAAGACAAGAGACAAGACAAGAGACAAGACAAGAGACAAGACAAGAGACAAGACAAGAGACAAGACAAGAGACAAGACAAGAGACAAGACAAGAGACAAGACAAGAGACAAGACAAGATAAGATAAGATAAGAATACTCTTTATTGGAACCAAAACAATACAATTGGACTTAAAATCTAGTATTTAAAACTAAACAAAAGTTTGGTCCACAATGGGCGGCCTTATCGCTGTGAGCGATCTCTTCCAGGCAACCAACCTTTGTACGGAACTATAATTGTCCGGAAGAGTAAGAGTGGAATTTGGTAGAAAAACTTATTCATAGACATTGTTCACTTATAGCTAATTGTACTTTAATTTAAAGATCAATAAATGCATAAATTATATTATATATTGATATACCTACGTATACATATATATAAATACATACATATATATAATATAATACATAATATTACATATAATAATTACACATCAATATCATATTACATACATAATATACACAATACATATTATATTACTGATAAATAGGAAGGAAAGATTATTAACTTCGTGCCAAATAGTGATCTCGTACTTGGATTTTGAAACATTCAAGAGTTTTTGCACATCTGATAGAGACGGGGAGATTATTCCACAAATGGACAGCATGATAAGTGAAAGAATTACCCGTGAATTTTGAAGAGATTATCGGGGTTGTAGTCCGTAGAAGATAATTACTGGAAGAACGTAGAAGAAAAGAATGAGAGTCACAGACAAATTGAAAACGAGCTTTTAGATAAGGAGGTGTAGAGGGATTAAACAGAATATTATAGAGAAGAGACAGTATGTGAGAATTCCGGCGAAATCTGATAGGCAACCATTTCAGCTTACTACGGTACTCGGAAATGTGGTCGTATTTGCGTAAACCGAAAATGAAACGAATACAGAAGTTTTGTAGTCGTTCTAGTTTGTTCAGCTGATCTTGGGTTAAGTCCAGATAGCTAGCGTCAGCATAATCTAGTATAGGGAGAAGAAGAGACTGTACAAGCGCAGTTTTGGTGGTGATTGGTAGAAAATTTCGTAGCCTTCGTAATGAGCCAGCCGCAGCATAGATCTTTCGGCTGACTTCCGCTATTTGAGGCACCCATGATAGATGGTTGTCGATATAAATGCCTAAATTTTTCACCGTTCTACTGATAGGTATAATGGTAGAATCGAAGATGACCTGCGGTAGACGGAACCAATCAATCTTGGAGATCATCCGCGAGCTGCCAATTACGATCATTTGAGTTTTTAATGGGTTCACGTTGAGCCCGTAAGATTTGCTCCAATCTAGAATGTGTTGAAGGTCGGCATTAACTGTATCGATGGCAGATTCCATTTGATCAACTGGGGCCTGAGTATAAATTTGCAGATCATCGGCGTAAAGGTGGTAAGAAGAAGAGAGTTGATGAGAGATAGAGTTTATGAAAATAGCAAATAAAAGAGGAGATAGAACGCCGCCCTGCGGCACACCGGCAGTCGTATTACACCATGATGAGTACTTATCATCGATGCGAACACGCTGCCGGCGCCCAAACAGGTAACTGCGAAACCAGTCAATCACCGCAGGCGACATATTAAGAGAGCGAAGAAGACTAAGGAGAATATCAAAATCAACGTTGTTAAAGGCGTTGCTGAAGTCTAGCAGTGATAGCAGTGTTACGTGTCCAGTGGCCATGCCAAATCGTATGTCATCGGTTATTTTAACCAAAGCTGTGACAGTACTATGGCCTCGACGGAAACCAGATTGAAGTGGGTTTAGGAGGTTATTTCGTATGAGAAAGGTGTTGATTTGCTGGTGGACAAGACGCTCAAGTATTTTAGAGAGGAAAGGAAGAATAGAGATGGGTCGAAAGTCAGAAAATGAAGAAGGATTAGATTTCTTAGGAAGTGGGATGATCTGGGCTTCTTTCCAAAGGGAAGGGAAAGTAGCGTTTGTTATAGAAAAATTTAGTATGAAACAAATTATTGGCAAAAGTTCATCAAGGATTAAAGTAATCATCTTTCGACTGATGCTATCACTGCCGATTGCGTTGGAAGAAATAGAAGCAATGCTCTTCTTAATATCACTCGCAGAAAATTGACTAAAGAAGAAAGGAGATGAGTTAAGAGTAGGCACTGAAGAGAGTTGTGAAATTGTGGCAGCTTTTACTGGACCATCGAAGCTGGAAGAGGAAGAAAAATGCTGATTTAGTTGGTCAATGTTAAGATCTTTAGGAAGATTTTCTTGACGAGACTTCCTCATCCTGTACAGATTTTAGAATATGCCGGCGCTGCGCATCTCTACATGATTTGTTGCACTTATTACGGCGCTCCGCATATTTGATCTTATTTTCATCAGTGGGCCGCAGTTTATATTTAGTTTTAGCCACAAACTTCTTTTGCATCAATGAACGTATGTCACTGCTTATCCACGGTGCAGGCTGATGTTTGATTTTGACAGGTCTAATGGGTGCGTGCTTATCATACAGATCGGTTAGAGTAGCGTTAAAAAGCATGATTTGTTCATCAACTGACACAGATTCCATAAGCATGGACCAGTCGAGCTCCCTTGCATCTCTTCGCAAAGATTCAATCTCAATACCACCAAAATTGCGCTGTAGAAGAACTTTGGGCTTTTGTTTAGGCGGACGGATTTTATACGAAAGAAATATAAGGTCATGGTAGGAGAAGGCGTCCGCTGCACACTGGCCATGATGTCTAACATAATGTGGAGATGAGACAAGTATTAAATCCAAAAGAGATGGTGTGCAGTTTGGAAAATTATGCGTAGCATTGAGAGGTAGGATAGTAAGATTGTTTGCTCTGGCAATAGATTGAAAAGTTTTAGCTCGAGAGTCCTGCTTTAAAAGGCATGTATTGAAATCGCCCATGATTATAGAGTGATCATATGATGGGCAATGAGATTCAAGAAGAGTTTCGAAAGAAGAAAAAAAGTTAATACGAAGTGATGGGCAATAATACACGCCGAGAAGAATCTTAGTATGGGATAGCTTAATTTCGATTAAAAGGTGCTCGCCTGCGCTGGAAGGGGGCGGTTGGGCCGACACACTTACAATAGAAAAAGGAATATGAGAGCGGAGATATATGGCGACTCCACCACCACCACTACCAGTGCGATCATTGCGAATAAGTTGGAAACCAGGAAGCGAGTACGAAGCATTTGGTAAACAAGGTTTAAGCCAGGACTCCGAGACTAGAATGGCATGTATATTGTTATTATCAAATGACGCTAGCATATCTGTAAAATGAGCCGGAATACTCTGAGCGTTGAAATGTAGTACGTTAAAGTTCTTGGAGCCACCACTCAATATTGACCCAAGTGAGTCCGAGAGAGATGGAAGGCTCCTAAAGCTATCATTAGAGCTGTCTTCACCTGAACAGGACAAGAATTCTGAAACTTCATCACTAACAAGATCATCAGATAACATAATAATATTAAAAATGATATTATACTAATATATCTACTTAAATAGTATAGATTAAAAAAAAAAATATGTATATATATTTATATCTATAATAAACTTACAATATTCTTATAAATACCTATTAATAAATAAATAACTCACAACTTTATATGTTTCCTTATACAAAAATACCACCTACCGACAGAGTGCTATTATATAAAAACAGTATTGTGAATAATACCTGTACTGCTAACACAACACAATATTAATAAACTAATTACATAAGACAGGTATGTTGAAAATTAAAAAATATATAAAATATCTGATTGGGCTATTAAGTAAAAGATACAAATTAATCTTGGAATTTTGGCAAATACACAGACCGTGCGAAGGCATATTAATTATTTAAGACAAAAGTATAAATCGACAGTTGACAGATAATAACTATGATGTATGTCAAATGTCAAAGTATTATGGTACTGAAGTTGTCAACTGTCAATGTATGAGAAAAAAAATACAGGTCATGATTTAAAAAATATATAAAAATAGAGAAAAAAAATGAATTGTGCAGTAAAAATGAACACGGTGGTTATGAAGAAAAATTTCGTGCTATACTACATCTACCCTGCAAAAATAAAAGAGCCCAATCAGAAAAATAAGAACTTTGTGTATAAATCATACCGTCATATAACATGGCTATTTTTTAACAATACGACGAGTCTTCGTTTGGGCTGCAGGCACATTGACTGTGGTAGACTTAGGCGCAGACACAAGTTTCGGTTTGATCCTTTCCGAAACCGCTTCCAGATCAGCCGTACAGCTAACACGATGTCGTGACCCATCCGGCCCAATCACAAAGATGAAGCCCTCGCGCGTCCAGCATTTGGATACTCCAAATTGTTGCCGAGCTGCCATAAAAATGTCATGGCGAGATTTCGTCAAGAATTCAGATAACGTAAAACCGGAGCCCTTCAATGCTGTCTTGGCTGCCCATATTTGTCCTCTCAAAGACATGTCATGAAGTTTGAACAATATGGGACGGGGTTTGTCAGCACTGCCCGCACGACCCATCCTGTGCGATCGGCTAATGTTGCCTGAAGTAAAACCCTGTAACTTAAGCCGCTCACTCAACACCTTAGCTACTACATCGCTTGTGTTTTCGTTTGGCTCCTCCCGGACTCCATGGATCAACAGGATTTTCCGTCGCCCGTGCATTTCTTGTAGGTCCACTTGTTTAGCCAATACCTCAATTTGTGCTTGGAGAGCTCGGAGGGATGTCAACACAAAAGATTTAAAGCTTGAAAACTCCAGTGCTAAATTATCACCCTCAGTTGTTGGAGTGCTTGGTTTAGAGGCCTGTTTTTCTTCAAATGCATCCATCCGCTTGGCAAACATAGAAATCATCGAATTCATACTATCCTGAATTGCATCCATCTTGTGAACTGTGTGTGTCCAGTGACCAGTGTTGTGTTAAAAAACTTTGTGCAAGCAGTGATTACTAGAGAGAACACTCACTGGTAGGTAATAAGAGTAATTACTTGCATTAACACATAAGTTGTGATATTATATTAACTATTTACTATTTAAATATTTAATAAAATACAAGAGCTTTGAAAACATGTATTACTTATTTCACTCCTACCCACAGAAAAAAAGACAAGAGACAAGACAAGAGACAAGACAAGAGACAAGACAAGAGACAAGACAAGAGACAAGACAAGAGACAAGACAAGAGTCAAGACAAGACAAGAGACAAGACAAGAGACAAGACAAGAGACAAGACTTGGACTCTTACTCGCACTCTTACTCAAACTCTTACTCGAACTCTTACTCGCACTCTTACTCGAACTCTTACTCGGACTCTTACTCGGACTCTTACTCAAACTCTTACTCGAACTCTTACTCAGAATCTTACTCTTATTCGCACTCTTACTCGGTCTCTTACTCGCACTCTTACTCGGAATCTTAATCGCACTCTTACTCGGACTCTTACTCGCACTCTTACTCGGTCTCTTACTCGCACTCTTACTTCAGCAGAATACTTTTAAAAATAAAAAAAATAACTTCTTACTAACTTACCTCAAAAACAGCATAATATCGCATGCTATTTTTTTGACATTTTATATAATTTATTATATTATGTATACATACGTCAAAAGTAAATAACGTAAATTACACTAAATACTTGCAAAAAACTATCGCGACGTCCGCCCGTCGCTGCGTGGCACCCGCTTCTGGATTATATACCCACTTCTACCCACATCTGCCCACATCTACTCACTCCCAAATTCCGGCCGTTTCTATGGAGTCAAACTACTGTATATCTCTTTACCGTGGTTAAAGTGTGTAGTATTGAAAGCAACTGAAAGATTTCCATACAAAACAATTTCAAATATGACCGTGTGACATTGTTATGTAAACAGCTCGACAATTTTGTCACGGTATGTAATCTGGAATTTTTCGGTTTCGTAATTATTAAACAACTAGCAGCTAGCGGTTTTACCGGCATAAAATAGGCTCTATATAAAATATCAGCCCAATTGGAGCGGAGAGATAAATAAGAAACGTCCATCCATATTCGTTTACTTACGTTACGACAGTGTGACATCTCAAAATGCATAATTTTTCAAAATAAACTTTGGTCTTTATTTACCTAGGGTCGTTTTCTGTAAGTATATGTCCGATTTTTGAGATGTTTTTTATACACATTGTCATCACTAGTGGACGATATTCATCGATACAAACTTTCGCATTTTTTTAATATCTAATAATATCTCTTTCCTCACAGGTGTGTCAAAAAGGCAAATTTGAATTATTGACATAAATACTTATATCTGGAATTTATCGGTTTTGTAATTGTTATAATATCTATTTTATATTCAATTTGTTTTTCCGCGGTTACAGTAGGTATAGTCAATCGTAACTCGTAACGTAGTGGAAATGCCAAAGGAATTTCTGTAACCCTGTGTCACTACTCAGTACTCAGACGTGACAATAGAAAACTCATAATAACCGCTATATAGGAATTACTAGAGTACCTAATACTAGCGTAGAAATAATAGGTAAGACACGATCTCTAATCTTAATTGCAGGTATATAACAAACGCTAGGTACTAGATTACTAGGTAAACTAGGTATATATACCTCCATTATATTACTCCTTCTCAGTTAATGTCAGTTTTATGATTTACTAGAACATGACAGAAAAGGTATATTAAATTATTATAAAAAAAACGTGTTTTTTATTGTTTAAGAACGTGTTTAGTTTTATTTTTTTTAAATATAGTAAAATTATGACTGGAACTCAACAAAGAGAAGTAAAAATATATAATGCAAAGTAGGTATATAGGTAATTTATGCATCTAAGTTGGTAGCTACTTATTGGAAAAGACACTTCTTTTATGATTTTTGAGGTGTAAAATTATGACTACACAATGTAATATTATTATGATTAACTAGCTGCGCCCAGCGGTTTTACCCGCAGTACTTATGTAGCCTATGTGTTATTCCAGGGTCTAAGCTATCCCTATACAAAATTTCAGCTCAATCGGTCCACCCGTTTAGGCGTGAAAGAGTAACAAACACACATCCAGACATCCATTCTTACAAACTTTCACGTTTATAATATTATAAGTAAGATGATTAACATAAATGACAGTGGTTGAGTGGTTTATATTTTAAAGCTAGCTGCGCCTAGAGGTTTTACCCACTATACCGTAGCCTATATTTTATTCCAGGGTCTACCCTATCTCTATACCAAATTCGAGCTCAATCGGTCCACCTGTTTAGGCGTAAAGGAGTAACAAACATACACACTCACAAACTTTCGAATTTTTAATATTAGTGAGATAGATACAAGGTTACAAGTGTTCTTTTTACCGCTGTATTATCTCCTTCCTTTTTACTCAATAAAAGTATATTTTGCCAACAAAAAATATTAAAATAAGTAAATGAACATAAAGTTCAATAGTGTCTAATTTTACATCAATTTTGTATTAATAAAAAACGACAAAGAAACCTACCTTTTTATTATGATATATATTTTATTCATCATCATCAGCCCGCTCGTCTACTGCTGGACATAGGCCTCTCCCAACTCCCAATTCCCAATACGCGCCTCTGAGCCCGGTCTTTAGCTCTTCTCATCTCTACCAGTACTAGTCTCTACCTACACTACTATATTATATTATTTTATTTTACCTATATTTTTTCTATATATTTTTTATTCTTTACTAGATTACGCGCATGGCAAAATCCTTTCTTAGCGGAGGTCTATGTCATAAAACCTATCTGTATTCAAAATTTTAACTGAATCCGTTCAGTTTGGGATGTGCGTTGATAGATCAGTCACTCTTTCCTTTTATATATTACATATTTATTATTCATCAAGTTCAATATTCCGACACGAAAGCAGGCTGAACAAAGTGCGAAAGCTTAAATAACCTCTTGATGTTCGTAAAAGCTTTCCGATATTATGTAATGTCCATGTATGTAATATACATAATAGTTATATGCATATTGCATATAATATGTCCGTGAATGGAGCCCGAGACACTTTCACAAGTGATTCATTTGATTGTATTTCCAAACAGAGCCTTTTGTTTTTATATTATGTATTTGTTGATATATAAAGCGAAATCTAGCTCTAAGTGCGATTTGGTTATAACTGTTAGCACTTTAAGCATTTGTGTAATAAATAAATAAATAAATAAATAAATAAACAATTGGAAAACATGCTGAGTACATGTATTAAGGCCTATTCAAACCTGAGCGATATTCGCTGCCGCTGTGGGTAGAGGTACATACCGCGCGGGTTTCGCTCAGGTATTTGGGTATCAAGTACCGCGGCTAGAGCGACCTGAGCGATATTCACTGCCGCTGTGGGTAGAGGTACATACTGTGGGTAGAGGTTTTCTCTGCCGCAGACGGTAGCGAATACCGCTTAGGTCTGAACAGTAATATTACCGCATACCCACTGGGTTTTCTCTGTCGCAGACGGTAGCGAATACCGCTTAGGTCTGAACAGGCCTTTAATTTAATTATCTATATATATGTTACGGCTAAAGTCCGAAGTGAGGCTAAACCTAGATGTAGCCGCACTTCGGACATTAGCCGTGAGATATACAAATTGATTGCACCCAACGCAGTGGCAAGAAAAATATGTAAGGCATAGTTTAAATTATGTTTGTTACCTCTTAACACCTACACTGATTAACCGATTAAGTAGAAATTAGAAATACAAGAGATCTGAGGATGAAGAGGCACTGTGGACCCATTTAGAGGCTCTAAGGCTGTAAATTAAAAATCGCAATAAAAATCCATTTTATTGTTTGTCAGGGTTTTTGAGAATTATTGGGAGGCCGAACATAAAAACGTCGCGTAAACAAGCCTTTTTTTCTCTATTTTTAAAAATTTTGACTTTATAAATCGTGATGCATCGGGCACCGGTTTGCACATGTTATCATAATTTATATTATTAAGAATTTAATGACGCAGAAAACCTATAAAAATTGAATTGGTCTGTGATTCACATTTAATAAGGACAGTGTCCAAAGCCGGCGCTATTGAAACAAAACGTGCTTTGTTTCTATACAGCTAATCCAAAACTGGTTCGTTACATAACGATTTTACTAATTTATTGGTCAACTATTATCGTGTTTTAATGGCCACATTTTACATTTATATTATAATACGTTTAATTTTTCATATAATATAATAAGTAATAAGGTCTTTTCTTATGTTAAGGTCTGTTTATTTAGGTATTTTAAATTTATTCTAAACCCAAATCAAAGGGGTAATGCCATCACACTTCCTACAAATTTTACGCATATATAAATGTATCGATGTGTGTAAAGAGGCAAAAAACTGCCTCTAGACTATCATATTTACCACCTTATGGAGAAAAATGTACAAGTTTCGTTTCAAAATCATAAAAACCTCGATCTATTCAGACGTGTAGTCTAGAGGTAGTTTTTTGCCTCTTTACCACACATCGATACTTTCGCATTCATATTTTAAATATAAGAATTGTAGCATAGATAGTGTCAAAAACACGTAGGTACTATGAATTAAGTGTGCGAAATAGCGTGGCCCTACGCGAATTGGGCTTATTAGGGCTGCCTCATTTCTTTATTGAAGAAGTTCCATCCTGTACTTATAGGTCCATTGTCCAGCATGTCGTATTAAATATTATTTGCGTACACATGTACAAAAAACACAGTTTCAATGTCAAGGCCGTACATCATGCGACAATAATAACTTATTTATGTACTAATAATGTGAGAAGACAACTTTACATAGGATCCCAAGAAATATAGCACCTTAGTTCTAATTGCTACTGGTTCGTGAAAACCGTGTCAACGTTTACTGCAAACATTTCGGACCCAACATGGGTTTATTAACCTAAAGATGTGACAACCATAAGTATAGTTTCTTAAAACGTAAAAACAAAAAGTTTTAAATCGGTCTTTTCGTTGTTATTTTAGCACATATTTTTTCTTGTCGCTATTATAAACTTATGTACCTTAACATTTTTTGTATCGTTTTTAGTACTTTCTGCATGTTCTTGTATAAAAACCACTCATTTAGAGTATAAAATAAAAACCGGTCAAGTACGAGTAGGACTCGAGCATCGAGGGTTCCGTACAAACCTACGGGTTTCTACGGAACCCTAAGGAAAAGTGAGTATAATATTATATACTGTAGGTTTTGATTCCCTTGCGAGTATTTGGTATGAATTTCAATTTAATACCTGTACGCGTTCTTGAGGAAAGGGGTAGTAAATACAAAATTATTAAAAATATTTTTTTATATGATGTAACTAAAAATTTACAGTTTTTGCAATTTTTCCTGTGCCTATGATTTAAGAAGTTGCTGCGTACCAAATTTCAAGATTCTAAGTTAACGGCAAGTACCCTGTAGGTTTAGATTCCCTTGAGAGTAGTCGCGAGTTAAAAAATACGGCTAAAATTGCTGTTTCTTTTGAATGCGTTGAGATAGAGGTTTAATTTTATTACAGTTTAAAGGTATTATAGACCTTAGTATTTGATATAATGTATTTCAGTTTAATACCTGCACGCGTTCATGAGAAATAAGGTAGTAAGTATGAAATTATTAAAAATATTTTTTTATATGATGTAACTAAAAATGTACAGTTTTCGCAATTTTTCCTTTATTTGTGCTCTAAGGAGTTGCTTCGTGCCAAATTTCAAGATTCTAAGATCACGGGAAGTACCCTGTAGGTTTTGATTTTTTGAGAGTAGTTGCGAGTTTAAAATTGCGACTAAAATTGCTGTTTCTTTTGAATGCGTTGACATAGAGGTTTGATTTTATTACGGTTTAAAGGTATTATAGATTTGAGTATTTGATATGAATTTCAATTTAATACGTTTACGCGTTCATGAGAAAAGGGGTAGTAGATATAAAATTATTCAAAAAATTTTTTTCATATGATGCAAATAAAAATTTATGGTTTTCGCAATTTTTCCTTTATCTGTGCTCTAAGGAGTTACTTCGTGCCAAATTTCAAGATTCTGAGTTTACGGGAAGTGCCCCGTAGGTTTTGATTTATTTGGTAATGTCGAAAATTTGCTGAAATTTGCGACATATTCGACTATATCTTTTGATTGCGTTGGCCTAGAAGTTTGAAATTTACACAGCTCTAATAGGCCTTAGTATTTCTTTTAAATTTCGGTTTGTTACCTCCACGCGTTCCTGAGAAAAAGGGTCTTGACAGACAGACAGACAGACAGACAGACAGACGGACGGACAACAAAGTGATCCTATAAGGGTTCCGTTGTTTCCTTTCGAGGTACGGAACCCTAAAAATAATTTTTTTATGATAACGAGAGACAAAACCTGCAAATTAGGAGCTCGACGGTAAGAAGCATGCATTTCCCATATTATGAGATACAGTGCCACTCCGTGTTTTTTTAAATACATGATTTTACATGGCAATGCACTGCGCCTGACACCCTTAAGCCTTCCACATATTACGGTAATCGAGACGATTCGTCGTCAACGACCCAACGCAACGACCATCCGATGGATCGCCAGTCGCACTGTTGCGTCGTTGACGTTCCAGACGATGGATCATCAGTAAACTGTCGTTGACGGGGGATCGTTACGATCGATCGTACCGTGAGTAGCAGGCTTAAGATATTAGTTGTTGAATCTCCCCATGCCCAGTTTAATTTCGTTGGTAACATTGCCTGTCACTTCGGAACGCAGCAAAGCCTTGCACATTGCACATCACCGACAAGGATGTTATTATGAAAAATACGCTAATTGGAAGAGAGTGCCACCACATTCTAGCTAATTGAATACTTAGCTCAGTAACTGAAATGTGAGACCGTTATGTCTCCTCCCTCCAGATTATGGGTTGTGTGTCTAAATCGTTGTGCTGTGGGACATTATTTAATTTACCCAAAACATATTTTATTATGCATTAGTATTTCAGGGTGTAACAGATATAAATTTTAAAAAAATCGAACGTTGCCCTTTGTAAGACATGCAATGCTAATTTATGAATTTAGGTATTGTTTGGTTCTTGTTATTCTTTGTTGAAGTTATATTTAACGAACAAAGAGATATTGACTGTGGCCATTATATATCATTGATATTAACAAATAATTTTTATGGTACATTAATACATAATGTTTGTCTGTCACGGCTAATGTCCGAAGTGCGGCTACACTTAGGTTTAGCCGGTTAAACCTAGGTGTAGCCTAACTTTGGACTTTAGCCGTAACATATCTAATGTTATGGTATTTTAACCGTTGAGAAAGGAAATCTTTTTCATTCATTCATTAAGTAAATCAATTAGGTACTTATTTATATTTTTGGAACTGCTCGATACCTTCATAATATGACCTCAATTCTTTGAGGATTCTAAACAAATATACACAATACATATTTTCAAAAGTATATAAGTACCTAT
The DNA here is from genome assembly GCA_947507615.1 of Hemithea aestivaria. Classification (NCBI taxonomy): domain Eukaryota; kingdom Metazoa; phylum Arthropoda; class Insecta; order Lepidoptera; family Geometridae; genus Hemithea; species Hemithea aestivaria. The sequence continues at coordinate 6,104,054 of OX382348.1, forward strand.
GTATTAATATTTGTCTGAATGCTTGTCATCGAATTTCTTTAAACTACTGGTCCGATTTTCTCATTTTCTTGGTTTATAAGTAATATTTAGTTCAATACAGGCAAGCGCTTCAAAGTGCAAGATTCTAACGATTAGACATTTTAATTTTACTAATATTATAAACGTGAAAGTTTGTAAGAATGAATGGATGTCTGGACTCTTTCACGCCTAAACGGGTGGACCGATTGAGCTGAAATTTGTTATAGAGACAGTTAGACCTTGGAATAACACACAGGAAAAACCGATGGGAGCAGCTACCTAGTTTAAAAATAATTATGAAAGTACATCTACTTTTAAAAATAAAGTGCACAAATCAATTCCTGCGTTTCGAATTCGGCAATAAAAGAAATAACTTTAGTCCTTAAATTCTGGTTTGTATTAAGGTTATTCCAGTTCATCCATTTTTATAATGAATCTCTTCGCCATACAAAGTGTTCCCGGCTTGTTGAAATGACGTGCATTTAAAATTGGACGATCTTTTCCTGAATAAAACCTGTACGAGTTGGGCTCCATTTACACTGCCACGGAAGATGCACATATCTTTTTAGGTCTTACAATATTTTTATAACGAAACAATATTTATAAAAAAATACATTAAAAACTAAATCTAATTAGTCTATTGATTTTTTTACTAGCTGCACCCAGCGAATTTACCCGCTGTACTGTAGCCTATGTGTTATTCCAGGGTCTAAGCTATATCTATACCAAATTTCAGCTCAATCGGTCCGGTCAACCGGTGTTTAGCCGTGAAGAAGCAACAAACACACACACTCAAACTCAAACTCAAAATTCATTTATTCAAATAGACTACAATGGAGCACTTTTGCAAGTCAATTTTACATTTTAATTTAATATTCTATCGCTCATTCGCAAGGCACCTCTATGAGAAACTCACTCACTCACGAACTATCGCATTTATAGATAATATTAAATATTAGTGTAATACCACTTAGTAAGATAAGAAGACGAGCAAGACGCTCTCCTGATGGTAAGCGATAACGCTGCCCGTAATTAGTATAGAGCTACCCAGGATTTCTCATATAAGATGTTAAGATACTTCAGCCCAGTAATTTCACTAGCTACAGTGCCCTCTAACCGAAGCACCAGTAATGTTTACACATCACTACTCAGGCGGCAAAATAACTGGCCCTGTTGGGGCATAGGTGTAACTTTAGCCTTACAATACAATATACTTTATTGCAAACCTGGTTACAAGAAATTGTTTCATAAGTAGACAATACACATAAAGCTAAAGGTATACAATCGGCGGTCTTATCGCATAGAGCAATCTCTTACAGACAACCTGGTTCAGTTTAAAGACATTTATTCCTCATTAAGACATACATTGGTAGTCACTTACATGAGAAACATTTAAAGTAAAAGTATATGAAATAACATTATTGATTCGTCGTTCTTAGTCTTAAGTTAATTTTAACAATGAATAGAAAAAACACAAATGCTAAAATAAGTTAACAAAATATGAGGGTAGGTAAAAAACAATTTTGAATAATTAAAATATTAAGAATTCATTTTGAATACATGTTCCGCTAATTTTGATTTGAAAATTTGCAGTGAGTTAGAGTTTCTAATTACAGATGGTAACTTGTTGTAAAGCTGTGCACCTTCGTAGGTGATCATTTTTTGTCCATAATTAGTGCGCGTCTTTGGAAGTACCAACAGACTCGCGCGACGGCTGCTTCGCTTGGTAACTTGGCGCACGAATTTGAATGTCAAACTAGTATGGAGAGAGCTTTTTAATAGTTTATAAATTAATATGCAAGTGTGATATGTGTGTAATTGTTTTATGTTCATTATTTTAGTGTCGCTATAGATTTTGTTAGTAGGAGTTAAAAATGGATATCGAAAAAGTATTTTGATTATTTTATTTTGTAAGACTTGTAAATCCGTTAAGTTAGTTTTAGCGGCACTACCCCAGATTTCTATTAAGTATAAAAGATGTGGTTTAATTAGGGAATTGTAAACTTTGTAGCGTACCTGCCGCGGAATACACTGAACTGTGTTGCGAATTGGCCCAATACATGACGACAGTTTAGATTTGACAAGTTCTATGTGAGGTTTCCACGTCAGGTTGGTATCCATTATGAGCCCCAGATATTTTTCGTTCTTTTTTTCAAGAAGAGGTACCCCATTTACGGTAAGTGGCATGTGTGGTGGGACTGGTTTGTTTTTGGCTTTAAAAATGACGTAGCAGGTTTTTGCAGCATTAATGGTCAAGAGATTGTATTGAAACCAATTAGAGAGTGAATCTAAATCGGATTGAGCTAGTGTTAAAATTTCTTGTAAAGTGTTTCCAAAATAAAATAAACATGTATCGTCTGCGTATAAGGTTACGTTAAAGGTTGCGTTAAAGGTGGTTGGAAGGAATATTCAGAACATGTATAGAGGCGGTGTGCAATACTTCTGGAAATAATGTTATCTATTGTTACAATAGTTAGATAGTTTACACAATTAATATTATGTTTACAATATACCTGTATATATAAAAATAATACCGCCTTACTCGTTACTGTACCGATTTGGATAAGGGTTTCACGATGACAAGTTAACTGTTACGTTGGTAGTTAGCATAACTCGTTTTGATATAGGTATGTACTTATATAAACTGGAGTTCGTCAAAAAACTTTTAGTTTTATATTGCAAGGAACGTTTTATTTGGATTACGAATGTAATTTAAAAATGGTTTTGTCTACCTAATTAATTATAATAGGTTTCTAAGTTAAGGAATTTTAAAAAAGACAGTAGATTTTTAAAATAATATTAAATACCGGTTGGAATTATAAATAGGCTTATGTGATTTAATTTTAGTGTCTAGTGTTAGTTAATTTTGTTTTAATTTTTATGTTTAGTTAAAAAGAGGCTTGTTAAGGCATCGTAGTTGATAAGAAACTAAGTAGAGCAATCCTAGTATTAAAGAGCGTATAGGTATATCGAGTGACGCTCTCTCGCTCGTACTATTTGACAAATTTTGAAATATAAATTCATAGAATTAATTTATTGAAAATTCCTTAAGAACAAGCCCTCTATAATATTATTGCACACATTTTAAAAATGTTTCCAGTTTGATATAATATTTAAAAATGGCATGAAAAAAATTTAAAAAAAAAAAAAATACAAATTCATTTTCATTTTTATTCTATGAATTTATATTTCAAAATTTGTCAATTTGTGCGAGCGAGAGAGCGTCACTCACAATCTCTACTTGGAGGGTAGTTGTTGAATATTTTCTAGCTACAAAAGTGAAAACTTGTATCCTGACATTTTATTCACTAAGACTAGTATAGCTTTACTACTATACTATACTAGGCTCATTCTCATTTTAGCTCAAAATTGATGGTCACACGGTTATATTTCCTAAACGGTTAAAGACTGAGATATGAATTGTAGATAGGTGGATAAAACATATATTAAGCTACAAAATAAATGAAGATTACCATAAACGACGCAAAAAATAATACTAAAATTTAACATGTAAGGTCAAAATCGGGGCCATTTTTCGTATTCTCATGGTGTCCCACTTTGCGTTGCAGTTAAACATTTGGGCACTTCTTTAACAAATTTTGATGTATCTGTATGTAACATATACCAAAATTATCGCAAACAAATATACTTTAAGGTCTACAGACTACAAAAAAGTTTTCAGTATTATTTTGAATTTAAAATAATATAATGCGGCGGTCACACGATTTTAGGTGCTTTAGATTTGCGTAGTTTAACGGCTGCTGTTAAACACAACATCAGCAATCCAATTCAGAGTTCGATTCATTTCAATGATGGCCATGTTCTGCAATCGTAGAAGTAGGATCTAGGACTTATCGAGTCGTGGGAAAAAATATAATTGCTAAGTTTCAATTTATTCATGGGTGTATCGATCACTTGCATGGACAACATTTTTATGCATTGCATTTTAGTTATTTAAATCAAAGCTAGCTTTTTGAAACGCCAAAATGTGCGAGATAAAGATGTAATATTTAACTTTATACATTATACCTAAACTTTCCAGAATGTCACCAAAAAGGGATATTTTCGTCACCAGCGTGGCATCACCTTCATAGCGTTTTTTACCATGAAGGTGATTTTTGAGCCACGTAAGTGATTTTTAAATATTGTTTTCTTTTGAAATAGCCTTTTTACCTACTAAAAAGTACTGTATCTGTTATGTTAGGGTTTTAATACATACAAACCAAATTTCTGACTAATAAAAAAGTAAAGTGAATGGTAAGGTAATATCTCAAATTACGCATATTTTCTTTTGTAGTGAGGTTTGTTTTTACGTAAAATGTCGTTTTATTGTACATTTTTGGTAGATTTAGTCTTTTAAAAGGGTTTTACTTGAAAAAGTTGTGAAAAAATAATTACTGAATCACTTTCGTGGCGTCGAAAATTTCAAAACTGTTTTTCTTCGAAATGAAACGTACGATTTAAATCATTTACATAAAAGTTTACTCGTGTTATCCAGCTCTATACAATATTATACATAAACATTACAAATAAGCAATAAATAAGAATTGCCATGAAGGTGACGATGAGAATCAATTCCATGAGAATGAGCCACTAGCATACCTTTCATATTACGTAGGTATATACTCTAAAGTATTTTATAGATACGTACTGTATCTTATAGAAATCAAATTAATAGTTACTTGTAGGTACTTATATTAATAGTTAAAATATATTTAATACCTTTTGATTTTTATAGCTAACTGATCTACATCTCTTAAAAATACTTGACCATATACCTATTCTGATCTACCAAATAAATATAGGTACACAAAAATGTCATAAAAATCGGTAAACCCTTTTCGGTGTAGATCGAAACATTTATGTTTTAATAAAGGGTGGCGCAAAATGAGTCATAAAATTTTGTTTTATTGAAAAAGAAACTTGGATAATTAATTTTGCGCCACCCTTTACAAGTATTAGATTTTAATTAAAATTTAAACTTACCCGTTTAAAAACACGGTTTTAGCACTCACTACACGATTTAAACTAATTGATTTTACACGGTATTGTAGTTTCCTTTTAAAACTTGAACTAGAATATTAAATTACATTTTTGAATGCACGTTTTTGTGTTATTTTGGTTGTTTTTCGTAGTTTTTTCGAGTAGCTGCGGAGATACACTGGCACATGCGCGCGCGCCGAGAATGTCGACTCTATTAAATGGTATCGAAGAGATATAAACATTTACATCACAACAAATTGAGAAAGCCATCGGTATAGGTTGTAGTAATAATAGTAGACGCCACGGGCCACGTACCTATAAATACCAATGTTTAGTCATGTTTATCTAATAATAATATCTTGTCTGCTAAAAGTTTATTGAAAAAACTTATATGCTATCTACTAGCTGCGCCCAGCTGTTTTACCCGCTGTACTATGTAGTAGAGTCCGACCGAAACTGGTTTTCCGGCCGAAACCGAAACCGAATGTTCGGCCGTGGCTTCAGTTTCGGCCGAAACCGAAACTCACGTGGTCAAATATAAAATTCTTTAAAAATACTGAAATTTGGTGCATTTTACCCATTATTCCGCATTCTGCATTAATTAGGACATGAACTAGTAACTAGAAACACAGCATATTTAGTTTGTTTTATAAAAATAATATATCGAGGAATTTTTATAATTTTTAGGCTTCCGTGGTCAACAAGGAAGCCTTATATTTCGCTTTGTATGTCCGTCCTTTCTCCCAAACTTTCATTGTACGTGACATGAGCATAATAATGCTCAGGGAATACCCCTAGTTCTCTACAAACTAAAAATAAGTGTTAAATATTTTTAATATTAGTCTACTTTATTATTATTAGGGTTCCATAGTCAACAAGGAAAGCCTTATTGTTTCGTTTAATCTGTCCGTCCGTCTGTCCGCGGCTGTACGGATAAAATATAAGTCTTAAAAAGCTGAAATTTTGCACAGACCAGGGCAATGACTAGGGTAAGATAACGGTAACAAAAAATAAATTTAAATCAATTAATTTAGGGTACCTCCCAAACATGTAAGATGGGGATGATTTTTTTCTGGCTGGTCCCGTCATGTGGGATATCGTTGAATAGGTGTTAATGGACCGACAACGCGTCTCAAATACCACTGGTGTTGCAGACGTTCATAGGCGACGGTAACCGCTCACCATCAGGCGGGCTGTTTGCTTGTTTTTCTGTCTCTAACATAAAAAAAAATTGTTATTTTACTGAAGGACATGTTTCTAAGAAATTTTTTCGATTTAATTATATATTTGATAGTTATTCAAGTTATTTCTTTTTGGGCGTCCCAGTCCAAATTAATCTAAACTACTGGCTTTCAAACACTGAAAAAAATCACGAATATAGTTTCAACCATGAAATTTCCAGGAAAACTATAGCGGTTAAGATAGCTTTATTACTTTTAAACATACCGGTGATGAAAGTTAAGGCAGTAAATATTCGATTTGCTAGTACTAAGGAATCCTATATTGTGCGTAGTCTGAATAACGCTTGGCCTATATATTTAAATTAAGTTCTCATTGCAAAATGTTTATCAGTTATCAATAACCAAATCTTCAAAATTGGTATTTTGAAATCTTACTTATTAATACTTTGGTTTGTACCTATTTGTAATTAAAAGAATCATCAATCTCGTTTGTTACTCTATTGAAAATAATAATTATTACACAATAATAATAATAATTGCTAATTTCTATTAATAATAATTGCTATAACACTCTTAGTTCCAGTTTCAACAAAGATAATATTAATCAAATCGCACATTTAGAATTAACAAAGATACCTAGATCACAATTAGTCGTCCCCCAAAGTGATGCCGAGAGAATCGAAGCTAGGCGTGTACGACAACTTCCGAAATGAGTTTCGGTTTCGGCAAAAGTTTCGGCCCAATTTTGGCCGAAACCGAAACTGCAGCCGAAACTTGACCGAAACCGAAACCGAAATTTCGGTCGGACACTACTATGTAGCCTATGTGTTATTCCCTCTAAATCAAATTTGAGCTCAATCGGTCCACCCGTTTAGCCGTGAAAGAGTAGACATCCCATACATCCATAATCCATACATTCTTACTAAACTTTCACGTTTATAATATTAGCAAGATAATTTCAATCTTAAACACAGACATCACAAACTTTTTCAAAAAACATTGTCAAACTACACTTCTTGTTTGCTCCAACAATGTTTTTTGCTTTCCATATCCGATGGAAAGCACGCACAACAAAACATATCAATATTCATCAAAATGGCCGAGATTATTTTGAAAGTTGTAATGTTTGTGTTGAATGTTTGAGTGTGAACCAAAACAGGCGCTAGTGACTCGGCTTTAGTACAACCGCATTCCGCATGGCATCAGTTCTGTTTTGTGCAGCGTGGTATCTGTCCATAATACAATAGCATGTGTCGGGGGAATAATGCAGTGTAATGATAGGCGCTATTATCTTTGACACTGTTTCCTATTGCTAAACCTTATCTTAACTGGTAATTACTGAGGTGCAATATGCAGGTATTAATTAGTAGTTATTGCAGCAAGGCGTGACATGCTTCGTTTACGTGATTCATTTCATAAATAAATAACGAAAATTTCAAAGCTACAGATTTTTTTCTAGAAAATTGTATATGTACAGTAGTATGTAGGTTGTCTGTCTGTAGGTAATCAAATCTTGCAAATTTAATTTGATCCACTTCTGAGTTTCCTATTGAAATTTAGCATGTACAATGTAGGTACCTACTTATGTATAAATCGGATGAAAAATGACAATGCAATATTATTATGAAATCGAGCTGATCTAATTATGAAGCGCGTTAGGAATCCCGTAATTAAACGACGCAACCCCATCGAGTTTGGGTTCGTATGATTCGTCTTGACGTGTACTTTGATTTAGATTGTACCTACTTATTTAATAAGCTTGTTTTTTAACAGTTTTTTTTTAATTTCACTTATTGACAAATCAAAATTGGTTTTACATGTTTTTGGAATGTCAGTTCATCTACTTATACAAGTAGGTGTATAATGCTAGATCTATGAAATAATTCAATCCATTATGAGATAGGATTTAATTTTAATTATCATTTGATAAATACATAGCTTTTTAGAAAAGAATAAACCTGCAGGGATATTCACTTATCCGTGAAAGAACCGAACCGAATACCGAATTGTCAAAAATGTATGAAATGACATATTACGTAGACACAACTTGACATGTCATGTCACGTCATTTCATACATTTGTGACAATTCGGTATTCGGTTCGGTTCCCTAACCGATAAGTGAATAGCCCTGCTGGACTCAATGTTGAACCTTTTAGTTGGTAGGTAGGTACGCCTAATGACACAAAACGTTTTTAATTCGGGAAAAACAAGTTTTATTAATTGTATTATTAATTATCATAAATATACTGGCATCTGCTTGTGACCTAATTTGTGTACAAGTAGGTAGTATTTTCTTATCAAGGGCACGTAAAATATATTATCTTTTTACCGTGTCATGGGTATTTAATTTAAAAAACAGATGATCTTAAGGAATTTAATGTTCTGTTTAAAGGTGCCTGAAAACTTGCATGATATAAACAAAATAAAAAAACGTGCGGTAAAATTACCGGGGGTAGACTTCCTTTGCAGGAGGTCGTCTAGGTGGGTACCCCAACAGTGCCAGTTATTCTACCGCCTGAGCAGTGATGTGCAAACATTACTGTGCTTCGGTAGGAGGGCACTGTAGCTAGTGAAATTACTGGGCTAAAGAGTCTTTAACATCTTATGACTCTTGAGTAAGAAGCGTTGGTGCAGTGCACTTAGAATTGCACATCATTGTGAAATTCTGGGTAGCACTGTACTGATTATGGGCAGCGTTATCTCTTAACATCAGGAGAGCGTCTTGCTCGTCTTGTTACTTCTCCACATAAAAAAAAAATTAAAGTATTATTATAATATTTCGGTTATATAGCCATCATAATACAAGGATTGAGTTAATTAGCTTGGGGTTAATTGTTGCTGTATGAATTTCATCATAAAAATAAGTTAAAAAATCAATCAAGCACATATTAGTGCTTGACTATAATATTATATGTACTACGAAATGTCCAGTAAATTTATTTATTTATTTTTATAAAAATATGTCGCTTTATTTATCATTAACAGCTATTCGTACGTAGCCATTTTTCAGTATCCTCATTTACATGTCGTTTTCCACTACTACCATAAACATAATAGTCTTCAAGCTGTTGCAACGTCTTTCCTTTAGTCTCCGGAACATATTTCCAAACGAATAGACCACAAACGATTGCATTCACACTGAATAATAGCAACGTTCCCCACAAGTTTATGTATTGGAATAGATATGGCACGAATTTGAGTGAAGACGAGTGAAATATGCATATTAATATAACATATAATACTCCACCAATGCCTCTATGTCTTACTGGCATTAATTCTGATGTTATAGCGAAAACTACTGGCAACACACCTAAACTTATAGCAACCATATTATATAAATAAATAAATAAATATTTCAGGGCGTTTCACACAGCGCCACCTAACCCCAAACTAAGCAACTTAATGCTTGTAATATGGTGGTCAGGATAACGGATATAATACTTATATACTTTTCATTTGTAAATACATACTTATAATAGATATTGAAAAACCACCCAGACCAGAAACAAATACCTGTGGATCACACAAACATTTGTCCCATGCGGGAATCGAACCCGCAACCTTCTGCGTTGCAGGCGGGTATTAGCCCACCGCGCCACAGACGTCGTCGTATATATACTACTAGAATATACAACCCTATCATACTGTTTCCAATCATCTGAATATTCTGAGCATAGTTTGTAGCTGACAAACATAATAAACACACACTAGCGCATAATGTACTGAATAGTAACACAGTCTTGTTGTTAAATCGACGTGCAAGTACTGCACTCAAACAAACACATATAAACAATATGGAGTTGATTATGATCCCTCCAAACGAAGCAATCTCCTCCTTGTGCGTCAATCTTAAAATAATTTCAGAGTAATATATCACAACGACCAAACTTCCACTCCAGTAAGTTAAATCTAGCAGCACACATATATGCAGCCCTGGTAGATAAAAATCTCTGCTCCTCAATGTCCTCCAGAAGGATTTGAACAGATGGATAGCTTTCTTGCTTTCAACTAAATGCTCTCTTTGAGCTGTCATCAGTTCTTCTAGTTCTTTCTTCGAGATATCGCTGGATCCCCTCAGCCAGGTGAAGGCTCGTTCACATTTCTTGAACTTCCCTTTGTAAGCTAGCCACGCGGGAGATTCTGGCCACTTTAAGGCTACTAGTAAAGCTAACATAATTGGTGCAAGCATGATGGAGCTAACGGTTCTCCAGTGAAGGTATCTACCGAGAACTCCGATCGATGCGACTCCAAATGCATGGAGTACAAAGAATAGGACTATTGATACGTTTCTGTATCGAGGAGCGAGCATTTCGCTCATGCTGAGCAAGCTGACCGCGTGGATACTGTTTGTGGAGAACCCGTGGAAAGATTCGCTGATGAGAACCGCTGCGATGTTGTTGGCAGTCCACGCGATGATCCATCCCACGATGTGGACTAGACAAGCGATGATGAAGGCTAGCTTCCTGCCTCGCCATTGCATGAGTGATGGCATGATTATACTCGGGATACCAGCTAAGCCGTGTATTGAACCTGAAACCACTAATTGGAAAGAGATTACCTGTATTCTTCTGATCTGTGAATTACTTAGTATTCATCTCAAAAACAATAATTTACAACTACTAAGTATTAAGTACATAACTTATAAGTGAACAAGGTTATTATAGCTTTTTGGCTATGATTGACGAGTCAGTTGTATATTGCAAATGTATCTGTGATGTCGAATAGAATAGTAGATAATTTTTAATCTAAAACTATTATTACATATCATTTTCATTGTTTTAGTCATATTATGAAGGTGAGCTTAAATTTAAACAATGAAAAACTTTTTTGTTATTTTGTTTTAGTTCATATTGTTTATTTTATTTATGTTAAAATATTAATAATTCGGTATAATACGAGTATACTGATACCTATACTACGATTATATTAATTTACTTAAAAATATAATATTTCATTTCTGCCACCTCGTTGGTCTATTAGTGCGGCGACAAGTAGGTACCTACCCCCGTAATGGTACTTGCCACCTAGATGACCCATGTTTTGAGGGCTGGAGAAGGGCGTGGTAGAGATGCCTCCGACGCCCCATTCTCATCAGAAATCGGAAGATCGGTGGTGACTGGTGACCTCGCGTTTACGTTCCGTGATCTCCTTCGTGAGATGACACTCTCGCAGAACGAGACCGCAGTCTGCCACGATTCCTCGCTATCAACCATCTTACCATAGTTCGCCCCTTATAACCACGACGGCAAACAGGCCTATCCTCGAATCGCCATAGTCGAATGCGGCTATGTCATCATCATCAAAACAGTATACACTTACCGATCCAAGAGGCAGTGTCCACGTCGAGTTTAATGGAGCTGGTGTTGGAAGCCAGCTGATGCAGCAACACGCTGGGGTAGGCGACGGCACCGCCCGCTGACAATGCAGCTAGCTGAGACGTCCCGGCTACCACTAACTATAACCATCATTGGCCTTGTCACATCTATATTATATAAGACTTAAGACTAGTGTACCAGCGGTTTTACCCGCCCATGTGTTATTCCAGGGTCTAAGCTATCTCTATACCAAATTTCCGCTAAATCGGTCTGCCCGTTTAGGCGTGAAAGAGTAACAAACATACATCCAGATTCCAGACATACATAATATGATTGATCTGACTTAAGGATAACCTAAAAAAGTCGATCTAGAATTCCACAACTACTCCATTTCATACAAAAATGACATAAGAGAAATGCTGATCTTCAAGGCCCTGGCTCCACGTCCAGAGGTGGAGTATCAACAAATTATAAAATAAGTCATGTGTGCCAAAGATCGAAGGATAAAAAAAATAAATTTCTATGTGGGAAATGCCATCAGCACATTTGCCATGATCATTCCATCACAACATGTGATAAATGTGCCCTTAATATAGTGCCTGCTTTTATAATTCTTGATTTAAATTTCTATAAAGGAAATTATGATTATACTTACTGTTAAACTAAAGTAAAAACTTGATTAAGAGCGTATATATCGAGTGACGACTCTCTCGCTCGCACAATTTGACAAATTTTGAAATATAAATTCAAGGAATTAATTTATTGAAAATTCCTCTATACATTTCCTGCATAATATTATTGCACACATTTTAAAAGTATTTTCAAAGAGATATATAAAAAAATGGGATGAGGAGCGATGTCGAAAAAAAAAATCTTTTTCACTCGATATATACCCTCTTAACTCTAAACTTAAAAAAAAAAATTGTATATAAAAGTCAAAAAGACTTTTTATTTCATTTTATGTTTGGGGTTGCATACATCCCACGCGAGCGTTAGTGTAACTTTTTTGACGCGAGTAATTAAGGGTTAATAAATATTCACGTATGTACTATATTGCAAGAACTCGACAATAAATTTCTTAGTAAAATGTCTAGCCGATGACCGCCAATAAATATTATTTCGGTGGAGGGGGGCGACATTTTATTCAATGCCCAGGACGGCATTTTGGCTAAATCCGGGCCTGTCACCCAGGATTTCACAATAATGTGTAAAGTTGTGCGCCCACGCTGCATCAACGCTTCTTACTCAAAACTCAAAAGTGCCCAGAAATTTCAATAGAACATATCTATACTGAAAAAAGAAATATAAAATCTTATCTGTCTCAAATTGGGAGAAATATCCATTATTATTCGGCAGAGCGATCCACACGTGTCCACACGATACAATCTTTAAGAAGAAATAAAATAAATGACGTAGGTATCTACATATAAAATCGCTAACTTTTTTAAAATTATTTTTGGCGAAAGACTTAGAGGTCATAATTCTTTACGGTCAAATCCATACAATAATATTTACATAAAAAATACGTAGGATGTGTATGTGTAAATGAGAACTTTATTAATATCATATTCAAATTAATGGCTTTCTATAAGTGGTTTTAACCCAACAGTGCCAGTTATTCTACCGCCTGAGCAGTGATGTGAAATCCTAAGTAGAACTGTACTGATTATGGGCAGCGTTATCTCTTAACATCAGGAGAGCGTTTTGCTCGTCTTCTACTTCATCACATAATAAAAAAAATACATAAAAATATATATCATCAAAATATATATCTCTCTGGTGTCATCAAAACTGCCTCTGTTCAGTGTGGAAATGGAACTTAACTTGAAGGAAAAAAACTCGAGATTTGGTTGAATATGATATAAATATCATTTTAATGATACCACACAGAAAAGAAAAACTTAATTATATTAAATTAACACTAATTGGCGGTCCTATCATTCAGAGCGATCTAACAATGGAAGGATGGTGGTAGTGGCGAATATTATGTTATAATATGTTCTCTACTTAGATCAGCAGGGTTATTCACTTATCCGTGAAAGAACCGAACCGAATACCGAATTGTCAAAAATGTATGAAATGACGTATTAAGCCCATTACAGACGTCGCTATACTATACCTTGCTATATGACTCCTGGTACCATATAGCATCATATAGCAAGGCCTTGCTATACCTCGCTATACCTTGCTATATTATTTTTAGTGATGGCCAGGTTACTGATCGGAACTATAACTTTTAATAGTTCATTCTTTGTGATTGAATCTTGAGTCGATCATTGAAATCAAATCAAGTGACTTTATTAACATTACTTTTTCATATTTACAAACGTACTCAAATATTTGGAATAACTTGTCAACAATTTCTTTGAGAGCATTTAGAATAGGCATATTAATACAAAAAATATAAAAAATTGATATTATATAAAAATAAAAACGGACAAGTGCAATTTGGAGTTGCCACATACTTGTGTGGAAAAATGTTATTATTTATTTATTTATTCATCACAACAATGTAGGTATTATCTAGGTCTTAGTGTAACTTATTTTACATCTATATACCCTATGAGGGCGCTTGTTGAGAGTGCGAACATGCATTTATAACAAAGAAAAATTAATAAAAATATATTTTTTTTAAATATTGATTACACTGGTTAAACAAATAAAAATTGAAAATTGAAACAAATAAAAATTGAAATGTCAGCTATATAATAAGAAGAAGTCATAAATATCAATTATAATAAAGCAAATATAATGTCATACTGGGTTAAGTTTGTCAAAATTATTATACATGTCAAATCCAAAAATCCAAAAATATTCAAAATTATTAGAATTTACACAAAAAAAATATTTTATTATAATTAATATTTACATAGCTGCATCACACTATATATTATGTCTCTTTATCTATTACAAATACATATATCATATTATTATTTTAACTATTTGTTTGACTGCGAAATTGAATCATCCCTATCCATTAGATATTGCTCCACAGAATAATAGCATTTTTTAATAATTATAACATAATATGTTACGAATGATGTTTTTTAATAGTTTAGGTATCTTTTATCCCACACAATAATGATAATTATTAAAGTTTCATTAATGTAAAGTGAAAATTACTCATAAAATCATTATTATATACTTGTTATCATATTATGTAGATTGTTTTTTAATCTATGTTAGCTATACTTCAACCGTTTTATAATATAACCTTCACGGAATTCCAGTTGCTACTTTACGGCTTCATTATCGGATCAATTCAATGTTACCAAAATATAGCATTATCACCAGTCTTACTTACCTAATAAGTGTATGCACAATTTCAACTCTGTGCCTCCTGCGATGAATAATATAAGTTTTCAACTTATATCATTCATCGCAGGAGACCGTTGTTTAAAAGAAATACAAGTGTTATCTAAATAATTAACTGCTTTTAAAAATCGTCATAAATTAGTGATAAAACTAACCAACTTATTTTTATTTAATCGAAATTAATAAGAGAAATAATCTGAGACCTTATTATCTTACTTTTCTATACATAATTTATAGCAATAGACACTAATAAGTCGAATATTTTATATCAAAACCTGTATGCAAGTGACTCACACATCCTATCTGAGCAGAAAACGAACGCAGTCTAACTGGAAGAAATTCAAAGTGGTTCTTAATGCGAGCAGCTCGAGCTTTCGTATTCAAATCATTTCTCCTCTTCGAAATCACATACGTACGTTTGCTGCACTAGACGTATTTATTTCAAGTGGTTATCTGATATTTATATCTATTGCATCTGTGCATGACTTGTACTGTTCATCTTTATATCCGAGAAATTGAACTGCATTGTTTATGCTTGCGCTAGCAAGCAGCATCCGAGAATTTTTAAAAGAAAACACTTTATATATTTTTCGCTTTATTTCTCTCTTCTCTCTTGATTTTAAGGTGGTTTCAGTCTTCAAAAAGAGTTTTTTTTATAAACAAGCCAATCAAAACTAACCAACCGTCAGGTTTTGGAGATTTTGTTGCTATACAGAAAATCACGACAACGGGGTCTATTTTATTTCTCTTTCCTATGCACTTTCATATATGCACACTCGTTAAAGGTACATACCACTTATCATCATTTAAAAGCTAGTTCCTTGTTAGTATTTTTAGAAAGTAGGTACCAGGAGTACCTGGAGTAGGAACGGAGATTCAATCACTTTGATTGCATATAGTTCCACAATGATTCCCCAACACTACTTAAACAAATGAATTTGACAATTTATTCTACATAAAGGATGTTTCTTTTTTTCCTAGATTTTGGTTTCCTTCAAATCTGCTCCTGGTAAACTTAAAAAAAATGACGATTCAAACTTTGTCAAAAAATCCAGGATTTTTTTTTCTAAATTATCATCGTTTACTAAAAGTATGACTTACGTTAATCAAATAAGATCAATTCAAGTTGGATTTGACCGACTTTATCAGAAGATTCTCGACTACATCGGCCAAATAGCATAGGTAGAGAAGCTCATTGTCACCGGGAAAATCAAAGGAAAGTGGACCCAGGTCGTAGTCCGATGCGTTGGTCAGATCAGATCCGCACCACCCTTGAAGTTGCTGTTGTTCTGTTGTCTTTTGGCTCCTGGCTATGAAAATCGCATCCAATCAACCCAGATAGCGCTCCATCATCAGATATCGAATCCTCCAAAGGAGGGGTCATGACTCCCAGTAATAGGCAATATGACAAGGACAAGAAGAACTCCAAACGTTCCGTTTCCTAGTAAATATGTCTAGACAAACTATAAAATAATGATTTGTTTTTTTTTCTTTAGAGGTACCTACAAAACCCTTGAAACAATGTGTTTGCATTATAACAGATTTAACTGACAATCACTTTTGTAAAAAAAAAAAAGCCATGGCAAACTCCTGGTACGTATTTTTTTTTAAATTTGAGAAAAAAATCATGAATTTTTCACACATCCTGTATAAGACTCAAAATTGACATTGTCAACAGCCATGTTGCTGTAAAACCATACAATTTGGCAAATCCCATATGAACTAGATAAAAAAAAAATGCGTAGCCATTTTGTTACATGACTTAGCCGGTTAAGCGAAAGTCTACTGCAAGGTATTCAAAGCTTTAAGTTATTCGGACAAATAATTATTATGCATAAAAAGAGCTCCTATTACAAGTAAATAGGAGGTGAAATTTAAAATACAAATTAAATTACTTTGTTTCGTAATACTAAAAAAAGGACCTGCAAACACAAGAAAATATTTAATAAAAATAAAAAACATTTATTTCTAATTTGTTACACAGCGGTTAAGCATTTGCTACTATTTTGTTTAATATATCGCGTAGGTAATAGGAGTTTGTTTTCTTTTGTCTCCGTAATACATAACGGCTTAGTCATTTTATCACCTAGTCAAAATGAAAAATGGCGGATTCTACGCATCAACTGTAAAATATAGCGCGATATAGCGCTATATGTCATTTATAGCTACGTGTGTGACGGATGCCGATTTGTACTGAAGCTATGCCGCGCTATATGAAGCTATATAGCGCTATATAGCGACGTGTGAAATGGGCTTTATGTAGATACAACTTGACATGTCATGTCACGTCATTTCATACATTTTTGACAATTCGGTATTTGGTTCGGTTGCCTAACCGATAAGTGAATAGCCCTGCTGAGGGCCTATTGCGGCTAATTGTCACCCACTACGATTGATAACCACTTCAATGTACATTGCTGCGTTTGTTATTCGACTCATATTAATGAGGAGGTTTATGCAAGTAATGTACGCTGTACGTTACTTGCATAAACCTCCTGTACGTGTTTTACATGTCGTTTGGCAATAGCCAATAGGCCCTCTGTATAACAAAACTTATAGCCGGTAAAACCGTAGAGCGCATCAAGTTTACTATAACAATGAATTGTACAACCTTTGTGACGGAAACCAATGTAGGTATATTAATAAGAAAGACAAAACCAATGATAAATTCTACACAAAATCCTTTCTTAGTAAATTAATTACAGGAGTTTTTAAAATTCTGTGTTAGAAAAACTGGCTGGTTAGATATATAAACCATTATTTTAGAATAGAATAGAAAACTCTTTATTGCACACACAAATACAATAATTTAGACTTAGAACTAAGATTACACAGAAAGAAGTGTTACAATTGGCGGTCTTATCGCTAATAGTGATCTCTTCCAGACAACCAAGTAGGGAAAGGAAATACATAAAATAGAGCGACGGTGTTTTATACGTTCCCCTAAACATTTCTTTAGGGGAATTCCCATTTACCCCCAGTTCCCATCTGGGAATAAATTTCTATATCATCAGCCTAAGACGAGAACTTTCCGAGATATTGACATTTCAAGTTTGACAGCTGTCATCTGAAATAACGAACTCTTCAAGATCTTTAATTTCTTTCACCATCAGCCTAAGACGAGAACTTTCCGAGATATTGACATTTCAAGTTTGACAGCTGTCATCTGAAATAACGAACTCTTTAAGATCTTTAATTTCTTTCACCATCAGCCTAGGACGAGAACTTTCCGAGATATTGACATTTCAAGTTTGACAGCTGTCATATGAAATGAAGATTTCTTCAAGACATTTTGTTTCTTCCATCACCATCACATATTTGCAAGGTAGATGACAAGAAAAAGGTACCAGGAGATCATAATTGAAAGGAAGTCTTACAAACGAGTATTCGTTGACTTGTACTGTTTTGCCTGTCTAATAAACACATGACATCCCTTTCATATAAATTACACAAAGGTACAAAAAAGTTCGGGATAATCGGGAAAGTGCGACTAAAAACACCGTAACACGAGATTTTAATAATATATAATATCAGATGGGATGATTTTCTTGTGTTTTTTGTCTACTACATAGTACGTAGTTCCTTACCGTTTCTGATCTCCTAGTACTTCGCAAAAATAACACCATATTTTGTCGTGCCCAACAAATTACATTTTTGAATGAGTAACAGCCCTGGTGGGGCGCGTGAACCGTACTTTTTTAATAGTATCACCCGCCCCACCAAAACGCGATCAGTGGGGCGCGTGAGACGCAAAAATTTGTTGACAGTTTCACCTGCCCCACCAGTGGGGCGGATAGTGGGGCACGCGGGAACTACCCTAATATTGATCAATGCAAAAATATGTTTTCTTTTCTAAAAGGGGATAGTGTACCAATAAAAGTCGAAACACTTGTTTTATTTATATAATTCATTTATTAATTGTATAGTATTCACATAGTCGCTACGTTCCAGGATATGAAACAACAGCATCATTATAAAACATGGGAACACAATGTATACCAATAACTAGGTATATAGACAAATGCAGCTTCCGACCAAAGCTCTATTATTATTAGGGATCTAGACTTGCTCGCGGTACTATTTTCAAGACATTTATCTTACTAATATTATAAACGTGAAAGTTTGTAAGAATGTATGGATGTCTGGATGTATGTTTGTTACTCTTTCACGCCTAAACGGGTAGAACGATTAAGCTGAAGTTTGATATAGAGATAGTTCAAACCCTAGAATAACACATAGGCTACAGTATAAACGGTAAAACCGCTGGGACCAGCTAGTTAATTATAATAATATTTATGATGTTTTACGAATTAGGAAATTTTTAAATGTAAATTTAGAGCCACATTATTGTGGTATGTTTTGGCGACACAACAAAACTGTTAGAGCGCTTCCGCACATCCGATCCGAATCCGTCAAATGACGAAAGGGCGTTGAACATTTGAGTCAACTCACGCTCTGCCGATCTGTCTGTTTTCGGGTCAATGATAGACCAATTTGGACGAAATTGGTCATGACGTATTCAGACGCTCCGGTAGTGAGATAAGCAATAAGTATCCGTATCTTTTCGAACAGAATTTAACATTACAGACTAAGATCGGATCGGATTCAAATCGGATGTAATAACCGTTATCATTGCGTGAAGACACCACACCACAGCACAGTAGTGTGGCTCTAGCTATATTTTGTCAGAATTTGATATTACCTACTTATAAAAAAAAACATTTTTTTTGTTACATAATGAACTAAACAGTATTTTTTTTAATTGGGCTGTGTTACAATTTGGCAATTGCCCATTATACAAAAAAAAGAAAAAACTTTAAAAAAAACATCATGTGCGTGTTTCACAACCTTATGTGTATTTTTCTGTGTCTTGTAAGTACCGCTTGAAAGTCAGACCGACATAGCTTCCGCGTTACGCAAACTTATAATTTAACTAAAATGTACTTGGCAGTATGTTTTGCATGGATTTCAAACGTAATGGTTAATACTGATCGATGCCAAGCCGGATAGCTCATGAGACGCTGATTATGATATACAGGGTTAATTGTTACCAGTTAAAACCGTCTTAAAAGAAAATTATAGTCTTAATTTGAAACAACTAACATTAACATGAAAAACTTGAAGAAAATGCAGGTTTTTCGTACATATCAATGAACTTTCTCTATGAAACAAGATATTTTTTAGGTTACAGATGACAGTATATTTAAATAGTTCAAAATTTTTCTAATAACCGATTAAGACAATTTTAACAGATAACATGCAAGTAACCCTGTATAATATGTAAATGGGAAAACACGGCGAAGCGATTTTCCACCGAATAAATACATTACAAGGTGTAAAAGTTTACAAATCACTTATAGGTAAATAGGTCTAATTTATAAGTTCAGGAAGTCATATTTTGACGCTTAAACATCTAAACATGGGATAAGTAACTGATACAGCAGTGTGATGATATACTGATAACACATAAGGTGCATCTAATTTGGCTACGCTAAAGAAAACAGCAGGCCTATGGCTATTACGCACTAGTGTACATAATATCCGACCAAAAAAAAATGTTCTTCGAGCAATAGAACGTTAAAATTAAAAGACATTTCTTAAATTTGTCGTATAACGTTGATTACGCAACAAAGTTGAAAATGCGTCTTCAAGGTTAGCACTCTATGACTGTAAGAACGTTTCACTTTTGTCGGATAATAGTGACATACACCAGTGCGCTATAGCAAAATAGACCTTCAGGTCGAATTTCTAAGGTTTAATTTTAAGTGACTATATAGAAAAAAGACGGAAAATGCAATCCACCGCATCGTCCCAACAAAGTCAAAGAATAAAAAGTCACGTAACATGAGAAACGCTATCACAATTACCAATTTCAAGGCTGACAAAGTGAATTGACTCGTCTCAGCCGCACAATTCAGTTAAAATTAAAAGAAAGCTATACATTAATTGACTAAATACCTTAAAACGCTAAATGTGAACCTAGACACAGACGAACGTGGAAATTTTACATTTTACGAGTTGGCACCAAGAATCGAACCAAACGAAATGATATAAGACGTTTTTTTACATTACCTACTACCCATTTATTGTACTTAATATTGCTTATAATAAAAATGTTATATTACTCCACTGTACGTCCGTCTGTGCGTACGTCCAAGCACAAAAATAAACTAATGTCATCGAAAATTTGTCAGTACCTAAACAAGAAAATGTGACTACCACATTTAACTATTATTGAGCATAATAATAACGTAAGGCAGTCGAAAAAAATACAAATAACGAAAAAATGCCATTTTGAGTATAGTGGTCATCATTTTAAAATCATTTTTCGTGTAAGCATTCACGTTAAAAATGGTATTTGTCGTTTTTGTTCGCTTTTCGTCAAATATTAATATGTTTTTTTTATCAGATTCGAGACTTATACATATATTCTACAATTGTATTTAAATCATTCATTTTTCATGCATTATTATATAGTTTCTTCAACTCAAATGCTTACACAATGACCCAAGCGGACAGAGTCAAAATAAAAAAAGAAATACAATAATTAATTACTAAATCATAAAACTGTAATATGTAATCACATACATAGCAAAATAATATCTATAAACTAAAAAAATGCTCGTATTTGAATATACATAAAATTATAATAGGCCATTTGTAAAAAAATGTTACAAATAAATGTCAATAACGGAAGACAAATAAGTTTAATGTACGTCAAACATCTTTATATTTTTTATTGCACGGTATTAATGTCACATCGGAAAATTCATAATAATTTTGTGCGTCCAATTTTGACAAAATTCAAAATCCAATTCATTGCTGTACAATAGTAAAACAACGTCGCAACCGCGTCTTTTTGTCCCTATGTATGTTTAGATCTTTAGAACTACGCAATTTGATGCGGTTTTTAAAATAGATTGATTCAAGATGGAGGTTTTGTTTATAATACATAAGTACCATAATATAGTATAGAAACACTGATAATTGTCTAACGAAGTGCGTGCGGGTCGACTAGTAGCTGTACAATTTTAATAACACAAATCAGGAAAAATCACAAAAAATAATACATCAAAAAGTGCTGGGCCAATAACATGACAAAAAACTTGCAAAAATTGGAATAGAATAGAAAAATCTATTCTATTCTAAAATTTGCTCGTTATTTTTTCGATGCAATTTTAAATATTAGTACAAAGGTGCAATCGAAAACCAATTGTTGTTTGACCATTTAATACATGGAACGATTCGATTTAAGTAGAAACGAAATGCTCAAAATGTACTTAATGTATGTAACATGTCACATATATGGCCAGTATAATAACCTACTGGTATACAATAAGCGTTTTAAATGATAGACGAGGAGTACATCACATCAACTACTCTATTCACCAAACGAAACTCAGCTTTAGCTCTTAAACTATTTTAGAAGGCCTTGTATTCTAACTACCCTTATATGCATTAAAAATTCCGTTTAAGGTCACCATTTCGTTACAATTACAACTTTACTATATCACTTGAGAGAAAATTAACTAATAGGGATGTTGACAATGTCACAAAAATTATAATCTAACTATTCCGCCATTTAAATTATAAAAAAATATTGGATACATATTTTTTGGTTTGAAAATGAAATAAAAATTAACTAAAAAGATGCTTAAAAGTTTTGGTTGGGGACCTGCTACGTCACACCACTCTCTATGTCGAAAAAGCTGTGACGTCATGTCCCCCCTAAGTAACTATAATGCATACTTCAACCATTTTTTATTAAATATACAAATAAAAAAATACGTGACCAATATTTACAATATTGACGGACAAACTTATATGTTTTTGGACACATCCCCATTACACGTAAAACTTAAAACAAAAAAATTATAATTACTGTAGAAAATTGTTAAGTTTTAACACACATATTCTTAAACTAGAGCATCGAGAGTGAATTGAACTAAAACATAACGGTCTCATCTCCAAGACCTTTGCAACGTCAACTCTAATAAAATCTTGTGAATGAGCGAATCAAGATTCAACGAATTACACGAAGCGAACAATATAAATTCATCTCTCGATACGAACGTCGTTGAGTAAAAGATTTCTCTTAACAGTGGTCGAGGTTCCTATAACTACCAGACTTAATAGGCACTAACACAACGTCCTCACGTTTACTTCGTACGTATATATAATACATAGAAAATATTATAACACGTTAGATTACACGCACAATTCCACTAGATGTCCGTTTAACTTAGTGATAGTCTTTATTTTATTATTGAGATCAATTTTGCCTCTATGCACTAGATTGTTCGCCGCAGTCGCTTAAATAATCAACCCCCCATTTTTCTCGTCTCAGCGCTTTGTTTCAATCGCCGCCTTTGTTCTACGTAGGAACATTTGTGACTAATTTTGTTAAAACGGTGCAATGGTCGAGAGTAAGCATCGTTTTAAGAAAATCTATGAACAACCAAAGGTATTATTTGACCAAAATGAAACGTAGAAAACTTGAAAAGATTAGATATAACTCGAAAAGGTGTTCCCAAAATTATGTATTTTTTGTACCGTCCTAAGGTTTTGATGTTTTGTAGGAACTACTTGAAAGCGACAAAATGGTACAAATTTAATATTTATGTAGTTCTTTAAAGTCACAAGTTATATTTTATAAATTTTACACTGAGCACTACAAAGATTTTTTAAACTGTAATTATACCGCTCTAGTGTAAAAATTAGAAAATGGCAATACAACCTTAAAGAATTAGATGTGCGATATGTTAAAATACGCTATATTGAACTGCAATTTCGATAATAATAATATGTATGTTAGTTCCAAAATTAGCTAGAAATAAATTTTCCAAATTTCCACAAACTCGTTTTGGCCAAACAATTCATCTAAATTCTACACCTAGTGAATGTAACCTCAATTTAGAGAAAACACTCAATAGCTACAATAAAAGGCAGCGACGGAACCACTAAAATATATACTTGACACTTTTTGACGAAATTCAATAAAAAGCATTTTGAAATGATACTGTGGACATTTTTCTACCAGCTCTCTGGTCTGATCAAAAATGATACAATAATCTACAAAATTCACTATAAGAAATATTATCAAAAAGTGTCCAGTATTTTAGTTAAATCAGATGTTATTGACTTTCAATGTAGAGGGTAGATAGCAAAAAAATACTTGATAATTCAATTTTAAATTTTTCGCACACGAAAAGTTGTAAACATCTAATAAGTAACAACAATTATTACACTTATATACGCACTTCGTGTGCGAAAGATTTAACTTAAGTGTTTTACCTTTTAAAGACACATTTTTTTTTAAACCAGACATACATAATAATCAATTCACATTCTAAATTCAAATAATTTACTGCCATCTACATTGAAAACTAACAACGTACATCTGATAATACAGCGCTGAGACAACAATATCGCACTCTGTCTACAGTATGGCTAAAAACAGGTCAAATTGGCCCTATTTTTGGCCATGGCTAAGGTATACCTTAGCCAGTAGATGTGAGAGTGGAATACCTAGTCGCTGGACGTACCCATCACACCTTGAATGCACGATTATGAAATGTGCACGCGTAATGTGACTGACTATTCTTGACTGGACTGAAGATTGTGCAGTCACAAGTACTGTGACACAAGCTTATCTGCTTTTCTAGTCAGTTTACTAATTGTTAATGTTGAAAATATAATTTGATTAAAAATCTCTTTTAAGAAAAACGCTAAGGTTCGTTCATAATATAATGGTATCTGTAAGAAATGACTTGTCCTTATGACAGAGTACAGGGCAGTCTGATAATAGTTATTGGCAATATTTAAGTTGAAGTAAACACAGTTCCGTGCCGCGGCAGCGGCCAGTGATGCGCCAAAAACACTGAAGAGAAAATATCTCATGAAAAAATTATATATAAATTTAATGTTATTTTTAGAATAAGTTTGTATTACTGTAAATGTGTATTTACTGCACTAGTTTCAATCAACACACAGCAAAGCTGTCAAACTTTCGTTTAATAGGCCTAGCGCAGATAGATCAGGTCTAGTTTTGCTGTCAAGTCAAACTGTCATATTATACATGCATGAAAGTGAAATGTATGAAACGACAGTTTGATTTGATAGCAGGACAAGACACCGCACACACCATAGCAAGGCCCACAACGCACAGCTGTCAAACGTTAGTCTATAGCATAACGTCAGTTGATCTCCCTACTCGTCAAGGAAGAGTAGAAACATCAAGTGACTGACGTCATACAGCACAGCTGTCAAACGTCACAAACGTCCTAGTCACCCTTCAGTCCAGTAAAGAGTCGTCAGCCCACGTACGCGGCGGTCAGAGTCGGTGGCGGTGCATGGCTGCAGAGTGCGCACTAGCACTGTGATACCACAGACACTGGTACAGCAGCATCACCCTTCAGTCCAGCTACGAGCCAGCCCCGACACAAACGTCCTCGGCGGTCACTGTCGGTGGCGTAGTGCGCACGCGCCAGCTCTGTGGTACCACAGACACCAGTACAGCAGCATCACCCCTCAGTCCAGCGAGCGGTAACCCCCCTACTCTGGGCGCGTGTACAAACGTCCGTCGGTCACAGTCGGTGGTGGATGGTGGCGGAGTGCGCCCGCGCCAGCTCCCGCTCCAGGTCCAGCGAGCGCCGCTCCGCCGAGCCGCGCGCGCGCACCGCCCCGCCGCACGCCTCCAGGGACGACACCTGAGGGTGACACATACTTTGACCATACAATACAACACTTGCTAACGACACACACTTCCCGTTCACATCATTGACTACGAAAAGATCTCGCATTTTTTTGGAACCATCGGAAAATCAGCTCAAAAAAGTATGACATTCCTTCAGAACTGAAGAAATGATAAAACGCAGCACAATTTGCACGGCACGCTGGATCAGTACCGGTACCAAGTTGGTACAGTGTGGCATATTTGCTTCGGACCATAAAACGACAGCCAAGAGCGGTAGCTAGCGACGGCGGCAGCGGCCCCCCAGTACCGGGGACAGGCTGTCTCCACACAGCGAGGCTCACAGTGGGGGGCTGGCTACAGCGGCGGCCCCCCAGTACCGGGGACAGGCTGTCTCCACACAGCGAGTGGTCACAGTGGGGGGCTGGCTACAGCGGCGGCCCCCCAGTACCGGGGACAGGCTGTCTCCACACAGCGAGTGCTCACAGTGGGGGGCTGGCTACAGCGGCGGCCCCCCAGTACCGGGGACAGGCTGTCTCCACACAGCGAGTGGTCACAGTGGGGGGCTGGCTACAGCGGCGGCCCCCCAGTACCGGGGACAGGCTGTCTCCACACAGCGAGTGCTCACAGTGGGGGGCTGGCTACAGCGGCGGCCCCCCAGTACCGGGGACAGGCTGTCTCCACACAGCGAGTGCTCACAGTGGGGGGCTGGCTACAGCGGCGGCCCCCCAGTACCGGGGACAGGCTGTCTCCACACAGCGAGTGGTCACAGTGGGGGGCTGGCTACAGCGGCGGCCCCCCAGTACCGGGGACAGGCTGTCTCCACACAGCGAGTGCTCACAGTGGGGGGCTGGCTACAGCGGCGGCCCCCCAGTACCGGGGACAGGCTGTCTCCACACAGCGAGTGGTCACAGTGGGGGGCTGGGTACAGCGGCGGCCCCCCAGTACCGGGGACAGGCTGTCTCCACACAGCGAGTGCTCACAGTGGGGGGCTGGCTACAGCGGCGCCCCCCCAGTACCGGGGACAGGCTGTCTCCACACAGCGAGTGCTCCCAGTGGGGGGCTGGGTACAGCGGCGGCCCCCCAGTACCGGGGACAAGCTGTCTCCACACAGCGAGTGCTCACAGTGGGGGGGCTGGGTACAGCGGCGTACCTTAGCGAGGCGGCGCGGCGGCGGCTAGGAGGGCGCGGGCAGGTGCGGCAGCTTGGCGGCGGCGGCGGCCCCCCAGTACCGGCTCGACCCGCTCTCCTCCGACATCGCCGCTTGGAGTTGTTTCGCTTCTGAAACGTTACACAAACTCACTGTAACATCTTATTTTTACACATTTCCACCAAACTTCATCATCGAAGACCTGATCTAACAACAAGGTCCTGACATAACAACAATAACTGTCAGTTACGAGATTGCGAGTTTACCCAGGTTACGAAATATTAAGCTTACAGCATTCTACCATAGGAGTAGTCCAATAAATAGGTAAAATTGTACTAGATGGGCGTAGCCATGGTGGGGCAGAGTGGGGCGCTTGCAAATTTTCTTGACGCTTGAAATAAACCGGGTTAAGACCGCAGGTACCTATTGTTTGCTAATTACATTATTATTTTAAACTGTTGCCCCACCCTGAGCATATGGCTGGCTACGACCATGCTAGATGAGACATCTAATTTACATTCTAAGCAGTATAGATAAGGAGTAAGGAGACCCATCATTAACCCCTTCTGGGCACACTGCAATCTCTGTGAAGAGAAAGTTTAACTCCTTAGCCACCGGCGCTTCAATTGTTTTGTAGGCGGAGATGGATTGAATTCGTTTCTAGCATCCCTTAATTAAGGCTTAAATTCGAATGGGGTGGTTGCGGCCCGATCGAGCCGCTTGGGAGTTTAAGGGTTAATATATAAAGTGTAGTAAAGTATGTCGTATACTGACTAGCGACTTGCGACGCGTTGAAGGTGACGGGTGTGCGCGCGAGCGGCGTGCGCAGGGAGCCGCCGCGTCCGCCGCTGCCCGCGCCGCTCCCGCTGCACACGCTCGTTTGCTGAAACAATACGACACACATACTAACAGAAGAATCAACTACCTACATTAAATGAACCACCAACCCGTGTGAATAACTACACCTCTCCCAATACGTTGTTTGAAAGAGATCGCTATTAGCCATTAGACCACCGCCATTTAGATTTAAATCATTATAATGTATTTATATGTCATGTCTCTTTTTTGTGATACAATAAAATGTATGAAATAACTTTATATGTTACTAGCTGCGCCCAGCGGTTTTAACCGCTGTACTATAAGCCTATGTGTTATTCCAGGGTCAAAGCTATCGATATACCAAATTTCAGCTCAATCGGTCCACCCGTTTAGGCGTAAAAGAGTAACAAACATCCAGACATCCATTCTTACAAACTTTCACGTTTATAATATTAGTAAGATATACCTGTCTCAGTGGTTTTACCCTTAAGTTGCATGTGCTAAGCTATCTATATACCAAATCTATATCAGCCTAATCAAACAAACGGTTTAGACGTAATAAATAATAATTATTAACACAAATCCATACATTCGCATTTATAATAGATACATAAGATGGTACGATGTAAAGAAAAATTTATATTAAACATGTTAAAGAATAAGGGCCCCAGATTTAGTCCTTGTGGAACACCTAATAGTACAAAGAAAGAGTTAGATGTACAAATTCGCTATGACATTAGATTTTCTACTCAATAGATATATTCTACGCCAACACAGCAAGGGTTCTGCTATAACAGCTATAATAATAGAATTAGCATGATGATTGACAAGAATAAAGGCTTTACATAAGTCAGTATAGATACATGAACGGCTATTCATTTAATTATAAAGGGTCTGCAAACACTGGCCGAATCAATATACGTAGTTCGGTAGTTTCAATCTTTATTCTAAACCGTCACCTTAGTATTAAACTAACTTAATCTTAAACTTACCTTTACAAACTCCAGTTTTATATACTATGATATTTAAAAATAATGCTAACTAAATGAAAATTAAATAAACTAAATGAAAATAAATATTTTCTAAAGCTTTATAAACATTTTAAAAGCTAATTTGCACTCTAATAAAATAATACTGTAATCAGATATGACAATTGGCAATAATAATAATATATTTGCTAGCATTTTTATATTATGCTACAAACATGCATTTTTATATAAGAATCACTTAACAACTAGAAACTAAACAATAAAGTTAAAGAAACTTATCAAATAAAATAGTCTACTTAAACTGCGCAAATTATATTACAAACTTAGTGGTGGTGGCGGTTTTCGTGAAAACTAACAATATTAATAAATTGATCTTCATTTAACTTTGTAAGTTTGAAGTTTGTTACAAATATTTTTATTAACTTTTGTACAAGAGGATAATAAAAACAGCTGGTATTATACAAATGATTTCCACATCCGTTTATTTACTCATCTTATATTCTAAATTTGAGATGAATGAGCCAATAAACATCCCATAAAGTTGGGCACAATAAATAAAAATAATGTCGACGATTCTACTGACGACTCAGAGAAATCAGAAAACTCATCAACAAATCAACAAGCGCGTAAACTACAGCACAAGTACATAGTTCCATATAACTAAATACAGGTCGTATGTCACGAAATCGGTTTAGTCATCACTGCTAAAGTACGAGTAGTATTAAAGTAGGTATATAGTATTTCGAACAATACAACTGATATAAATAACTTTATTTGACACAGTAAATGTACAATAGAATATACTGATTCCATATCATGCTCCCGAACTACCAATAGCTTTAAAAATATTCTTGATTTTTTGAAATTATTTTTATCTACATTGCAATTACGATAAATCAAAAGGACAAGCCTACATTAGCCTTAATTTTCTGTACCCACCACCACGCACCAAAAAAGTATGAACAAAAGAAACGAAGCATAAACCAAAACAAACCTATTTGTCAGTGCATTTGGGTAGCGCGCGCTTGGCCAGCGCGATACTAACGTGGTTGGGCGGCGGCGGCTCGTCGTCGTGCGGCGGTCGCGGGAGGCGACGGCGGAGCCACGCGTGTCTCAGCGCTTGCACTGGAGTCAGCCGCTTCTCTGGGTCCCATTCTAGGCATCTGAGGAGTAAGATGTACACATATTTTTATTATCATATGCGCCCAGTGATTTAACCCGCTGTACTATTATAGCCTATGTGTTATTCCAGAAGCTAACTCTATACCAAATTTCAACTCAATCGGTCCACCCGTTTAGGCGTGAAAGAGTAACAAACACACATCCAGACATCCATTCTTACAAACTTTCACGTTTATAATATAAGTAAGATAACTCCTCGAACCAGAAAACACTTCCGGTTCAAATCAAAATTGCCATCTATTATTTCTAGCTTCAAATTAGGTTCAAATTCACGTGCGCGGGTGCGGCCCGATCGAGCCGCTCGGGGACTGACGGGTTAAGAGATGTCAGGAGAGAGCCAGACAGTCTGGAGAGGCTGATTATCACCGGCTGTGTCGAAGGAAAGAGGGGCAGAGGGCGCTCTCCTACCAGATGGACCCACACGACCCAGGACGCTACAGGAGCCACCTTGCAAACCTCCATACAGATGGCGCAAGACAGAAGCGTCTGGAGGGAACTGGGGGCGAGGACTACGCATCAGTCACATCCCTCAGTCATGAGGATACGACAAAGAAGAAGATTAAGAGATAGTTCAAGGGGTTTATGCCGCTTCGACCATAACTGATCTATTGTGATGCCCACGATGACATATTTTAAATGTTGAGAATAAAACTGTTGGAAATAAAAGTAATGTTGAAACTTAAACTGTTGTGATAAAACTATTGGAAATATAACTAATGGTAGTAATTAAATTAATGTTGTCAGTAAAATTCATTTTGAGAATAAAATTTATGTTGAAATTAAAATGAATGTTGACAATACAGTTAATGTTGATAGTGAAACTGTTGGAATTAAGAATAAAACTGTTGGAAATAAAATTATTATTGACGGAAATTTAATGTTGACAATCAAATTAACGATAAAAGTAAAATTCATGTTGAAAAAAAAAACATGTTGAAAATAAAACCAATGTTGAAAATAAAATTAATGCAATTCAAAATTAACAGACATCACTGCGTTACAGCACTTAAAATAGTGTTTTATATTACGAATGGCAATACGTTCAAGAAACGTCCTCATCATGAATCCTGACAAAGTTCTCTTACCATCAAACAATTCTAAAACACTGTTTTATAAATACAGTACAGACACGGAAACCATCTTCACCTAACAAAACATTTCCACTACGATCTGTTAGTAGTAATAAATAACGATCCAGCGACCTCAACAGAAACTACATCCAAACAAACTACAAATAAAATTCATTCACAGAAATATATTGTGCGGATATTTGTTAAACAAAAACAGGTGGTTTTACTATCGCGCTTTTTGCGAAACCATCAAAGAAACGAAATGCGAAACGTGTGAAAAATCTGTTTGGTTTTTCAGATATCGTAAAATTAAGGTCACGTGTGGAATGGTTATTTTAAAAGTGAATTGTGCGATTGGAAATTAAACTTCCTACTCGAGTAAATAATAAATTTTCATCAAGAGACATTGCAGTATTAGTTTTATGGTCTGGTTAAAGGTCTTAATATTTTATGTTTTTTTTTAAATAAATGAGTATTTTTGGGCTATATTTTGTCATCACGAGAAAGTCTAGTTTATAATTTTAAAATCATTTTCAGCATCACGATTGTCCATGTCAGTGCCACTCAGTGTTTTAACATTCAAAATTAACAGACATACTACCCTGCGACTGAGATATTAGTGGTAGAACCTCGTAATACCCAGTAATTTCTCTGTAAATATTATAATTTTAGAGTTAAACTAGAATTTCGCACTGAAGTTTGCATTCTTTTAAACGTAATAAAATATAACGTAACACATTTTCTCGCTTATTCCAAAAATAAAAGTAACAAAACCTTACCTCCTAATAAAATCGATAAAGAATTTGTCCTGGCAGCCCTTGAGAGCCGTGACGAAGCTCTTCGATCCGGGCGGCCCTCGTGGCTTACCTCTCCTAGACATGCCTGAAACAGATAAAAACATACATTAGTTGCCTACAATAGAAGCTTCCTAGCGGTTTCTGCCTAGTACTTATAAGAAGCTTTTGTGAGTTTTAGAAAGAATATTATTATGCACTTATTCAATAACAGGCATGTTTTCTGCTATAATCTCTTCAAATGAACTAGGTACATTAATATTTTGAATAAGTACCGCTACATTAATAAATTTAATTTGGTTTTAAAGTGACTCGGACCTTAGAATAAAATGTTCATCAAAGAACTCTACTTATTCTTAATTAAAATCTTGCCTTTACCTTTTAGCCTCTTCTTTACTTTGTTAAAAATATTTTTAAAGTTTACAAATCTTCCCATATTAATAATTCTGCAGTAAGAAATCCTTCAGTTCCTTGAACCTGCATGGTCAGTGCTGAATTATAACTCCGTGCCATACAAACTAGATCTTCTCCCACTAGTAAGTGGCAATCACATCTATGACCACTGTGATACGTAAAACCACACTAAAAAGATTTAAAAAATTCTTCGATATTTATCACGTAGGTGCAAAATTTAAATAACACCCTGTCGCGTGCAGAGTTCATACAAATATTATCTTCAACTATTGCGTGAACCGTATGAAAGGAAAGATGGATTATGACAGTTTCTTGCGTGACTAGATATGGCCAAAGTACCTACTGCTGAATTATATCAAAATGTGAGTATTATATGTAAATAGATTTCAGAAACAAAAATCATTCGTAATACTGAGAATTTCTTGAAACGTAGAACCGATTCGCAGAAAGCTAAGGCCGATGCCAGACGTGTGGAAAATTGAACAAATTTTATCGCCATGGAAAATGCATTTATTTTATGAGACGATACATCTTCATCCGTTCTTAAAGTAAAGGATTTAAAAATTATTAAATTTTAAATAGATAAACTAAATTGACACAAATAATAATAAAATAATTGATGAATTAAGTGTTACTTTGCGGAATTCCACGATAATTATTATTCAAACAAGAATATTATTAGAGCAGGATTAACACTAAACATTAATATTTAATTAATAAATACTAATCAAATAAAATTTAACAATGGAATGCTACATTACAAGAAAAGCTTGGTAATAACATTGACCATGAAGCCATGACTTAATATGCCTTAACAGAAAATAATTTCGTCATCTTACGACATCAAAAATCTTAATACAATTAATAAGCATCATGAAATTTCTCGTCTGCGTGATTCAGAAACTCCAGCGATGATCTATCTACCCTATAAATAAAGCTGAGTGTACACCTAACGCAAAGGTGCTGATGTAACGGTTATTCACACGATTAAAGTTGACGACGACCTTCCTGCACGACAGTCAGTGACAAGTTCACGGTGATTCACGGGCCGAGGCGCCGGTTAGACGGTCAAATGAGTGGTGACTTAATATTGTTCTCAGGTTAAGAGTTCTTGGTAATCGTGACTAGTTTTTTTAAGAAACTTACGTTAAGAAGGCGTGTACCTAACTGTCCTTTTTTAGGTCTGCATCTGTCATCAACTTCTTCAATTTTCTTTTATTTTTTGTTGGCACAACAACTGACATCTCAACTATTTAATATACTATTACAGATTTAAACTTATAGGTCCTCTGGATCCTATAGGATATTCGTAGTTTGAATATTTCTTCATTTTAGACATGCGGTCTTCGATTGATTGATTCCATATTACGAAGAATCGTGGAGTTTACTTAGTTTTGCTTAAGTCATTATAAAAAAAAAACATACCATCAGGTCTATGAAAGATACCTAGTTATAGAGACTTCAGACGTCAGCGAGTTATCACCCAGTTTCAAATGGGTTATGCATCAAACACATCACATTAATAAGTTTAATGTTGCTTTCAAAGTTCGTAAAAATCCGAGTGTTTTTCCTAACAGCTGCAAACCATTTGATATACCCAACTGCGATTTACGCAATTTCTACCGAGTACCGGCTCGTTTAACCAGACGGTCAATGATTAGACACTCCAAAAATAACAGAGTAGTCACAATATTTACTCCCATACAGTTTTTACCTACACGCGTGCATATCTGATTCAGAAATTCCTGACAAATATTTGTATTGACGCGGCTGATTGGAATTTCAGTTCTAACTGTGTCTGCATCGTCACAGGTTTTCGTCAGAGACACAGACTGTCCTTTAAAGACATTCATTCATTGGCTTATAAAATTTGTGTAATTACTAGACTAAAGAGTCTTAACATCTTATGACTCTTGAGTAAGAAGTGTTAGCGCAGTGCACCTGGAATTTTACATATGACTGCACTAATATTATGGCGTTATCTCTAACCATCAGGAGAGCGTCTAGCTCGTCTTCTTACTTCGTTGTATAAAAAACCATCAGGAGAACGTCTAGCTCGTCTTCTTACTTTGTTGTATAAAAAAATCAGTATAACAAAAATGGACCTCCATTACATTTTATTTGAGATGTATTTTGTTACCGCACACCTACTAAACTTCAGCGTCACGATATAAGTACATAAAGATTTCCGATTATTGCGAACCACATACCCCAGCCTTTCGTAAGTCTCATGTAAGTTCTCCTTGGTGGCCTATATGAAGTCATGTAAGACAATTTCCAGCCAAAGAGCATCTGGAAACGGTTTATCTACACATTGAACTTGACTTCAGGCATAGAGGACTCAACCATAAGAGTGCGCTTTACCGGATGTATGCTGTCGCCGACGATACGCATTAACGCTGCATAACATACGTCAAATCTCTAGAGTTTCTACTTTGAACGCGCCAATCAAAACTAGCCAACCGCCCCCGGACCCCGCCATGTTTTTGTTTTAATACAGAATATCACATAAGCGGGGTCTGGTTTAGTCTGTGGCTTCAGGACAGGGATGTCTACCTTAATTATTAAATGTATGTCTGTAGTCAAAGAGGTGACGAATTAGGTGACAGTCGCGTCATAGATTAATGACTAACAGATAGTACAGTTACGTTTGATCTTCTTGGTTTAGTGCCAAATGCGGTGTTTAATGAGTCAATAAGTACCACAGATTAATTAATATTATTACATCGGCCTAGTGACGTCGTCATTAAGGATATAAACCGATGAAGGCGCGATTGACTCAGCGCTCAAAAAAGGAGTTCATTTCAACGTGGTTGGAAAGACTTTAGATGGTCTATTGCCACACTGTTTCTGTCACTTTTAACTGTCAAGAAAATGTTCACAGAGTCATAGAGCGCTAGGCATAGAAGAAAGGATAAGAACTTCCTGACGTCCTAAGATAAAAAAATACAATTTGTCGGCGATAGTCACCAGTACGCAATAGCCAATTGTCCCTCTTGTCGGTTTAATACTTTTCTAAAGCTATTCCTCCACATTGTATATTCGGTGGTTGATACAGTGTTGTTTGTCTTACAGATGCGGTGTTGATTTCCGGGCTCGTATTCTTTTTATTAGCCGTTAACGTAATTTGTAAATAAGCCGTGTTAAATATCTGTATTTTGTAATTGCTTCTCCATTTTATTGGTGCGCGAGATGATTATGTCAGGAAGCGACGCGTGTTTACGTTTTGATATTACAAACATCACCGCTACGCACATATATATTTTTAATAAAAATATTAATTTTACAAGCTTTGTTTATTAATTCGCATGTGTGTAATTTTCAACAAATTTGTGTAATTTTCAGTCTCAGCATTTTGTGTTTTTATCTGCATCTTTATTTTAAAATTTATATGGCTATGGAAATAGACACTATACCTCTACAATAATATTCATAGATTCAACACAATGTAAGATTTAACCTATACCATTTTGTAGAAAAAATCTGCATTCTACACTTACTATTACGTATTCATCATTTATTCTATGTACATATGTATTCATGTACATAATATGTATTGATGTCAGTTTATTTATAGAAACAATAATAATGATACTAACCTCCACTAAGCACAGTGGTGCCATCAGCTAACGTGGTCGCGGTGCAGTACCGAGGCAGTCCTTTACTGCTGATGAAGTTCTTAGCCCTCTTGCCTTGCTCGATGAGCTTCTGCGGAGGCATCCCCAGCAGCTCGATGATGCAGGCCATCTGGTCCGCTTCGTCTTCGCCGGGGAGTAAGGGGAAACCTGGAAATGTACGGCAAAAATGATTATTTTTTGTTTTATTTTAGGTTAGTCTTTGACCACGATCTCGCGTGATGTAGGTGGTAGCAGACAAAACCTAGAAGGCGGGATTAATCTCTCCCTGGCTTTACTGAACGTCATGGTACCGGAACATAGTCAAAAAGTCCGAGAGTGGGTGGAGTGGAATCAAGCCAAGTCCGAACCAGTAAACTTTTATTTATTGGAAAGTTTCTTAATGCGAGATCCTGTCTGGGTTAGTTTCTTCCATAGCTAATATTCAGTCTCGATTTACTCCAGATGGAAAGGTAAGGTGGCCAGGGTAATTACTGGGCTATGAAGAGTAAAGACTCAACATCTTATGAGAGTAGATGGCGAGCGCAGTGTTGGGTAAGACTTCATGCCTCTCGAATATATAGGACCTGTATTATAAGTAACTCTGCTACTGTAATGATCAGGCGTTAGCAGCGCTTAACATCAAAATATATAGGAGGCAGTCATGGGGTTGTGTTGTAGGCCTAGTACTTGGCGACCTGAAATTAACTATATACCTACATTAGAAAAACTGAGATTTGATGAGAAATTAAATGAAAATGAAATGAAATGAAAAATTATTTATTTCAGTTACAATTTCTTACAATCGGTGGGTTTGAACCAGGCACTCTCTTTAGGCGATAGTGCCTGTGTTGAGAGTGCCTGCTCTTCCATATTGTTTGTTCGTGCGTGCGCGTGGGTGTGTATGTGTGTGTGTGTGTGTGTGTGTGTGTGTGTGTGTGTGTGTGTGTGTGTGTGTGTTTTTGTGTGTGTATATATATGTATATTATTCTATTCTATTTTTTTCAATAATTGCTCTACTTCCTCATAGTTAAGAGATTTGATACAATTAATTATTACTTTTTTTGATTCATATGAAGACTTTGCGTATATACATAGTTCTTTATTAATTTTATTATATAATGTTGCTGAACGATGATGATATTGTTTAAAGGCAAATTCTGTTTTACATTTTTTAGTTGGTATAGGTGGTTTGCTTCTCCTTTTTATATTTTTGTCGATGGTCATTGGTGTAGATTTATGCTTTTTTAATAATAAGTTTACAATATATAGCTTTCTTACTGTTAACAGATTACTGATAGAATATATGTTTTCTGTAGGAAATCTCATCTTTTTGAAATACATTACTTTGATCAATGCTCGTTGTGCCCGTTCAACTGTTATAAATTTAGTTTTCGATGTCCCACCCCATATTGGTATACAATAAGTTAAAATAGATTGTGCAAGTGCTATATAAATGTCATTCAGTATGTCATTCAGTAAATGCTCTCCCTTTTCTCTCAACGTACTACAAATACGAGTACAAGCAAAAATACGTTTTAAACTTAGTAAGAATAGTTACTCCGCAACATAAAAGGTACCGTTGAAATGTTCAAAAGTTCCCCGAACAAGACCGAAAATTGGCCGTTCGTCTAAAAGACTAAGCTTCACCGAAAAACGAGTAAAACTCAAAGGTTACGTTGACTCATGGCGGTATTTAGGCTGTCTACTCGTCAGACAGACATAATAGCCTCAAGTTTTTTACAGTCTGCGAACTTAAACATGCCATGCCGAGGACTAAAGCTAAGGCTGTATAGTTCTAGACGTTTCTTAGGGCTTGTTCACGTTAACGCGCGGGCGCGGGCGCGGGCGCGAAATATCAAACATATGACGTGCTATGAAGGTGTTCACGTACAACGCACGTGCGGTGTGAGCAAAGTCTGTCGCGCCCGCGCCCGCGCCCGCGTGTTACAGCGTGAACAAGCACTTATAGCTTTTCAAGATTATCCGTGTGTAAGATTGTTTAATGGCAAAAACGACGAGCTTACGGTTTCTTGTAGATATCTTTACTCTTGCAGAATAAGTAGGTATTAAGTTTTTCTGATGTTAAAAGTTATTTTAGGAAGCAATTTTAAGAAAGAGCATAGGCTCTTAATATTTCCCGTCATAATAAAAAAGCACGGTAAGAAACAAGATCTCTTTTATATCATTCAGTCAAAACAACTTTTTATATACGGCAAAAGCTTATAACTATACTATAACATATGCTTCTGAATATGTGAAAAAGATCGCTGACGCATAGGCTGTTTATGGTGAGGGATAGGTAATAATATAATTATGATCATGATGACTCCTACCTCGGGCGCCCGGTAGAAACGGGACGAACATGGACTGATGTTAATGATTAGATGGGGTTATGATGCTCAAAGCTGATAATGATAAGTATATTCTTAAGCCTTACCAGTGAGCAGTTCCGCCAATATGGTGCATATGGAAACGGGACGAACATGGACTGATGATAATAATGAGATGGGGTGATGATGCTCAGAGATGAAGATGATTAAGAAGATGATGATGATGAATAGTACATTTTTGAACCCTTACCAGTGAGCAGTTCCGCCAATATGCACCCCAAAGACCACATATCGATGGGCATGCCGTACCGCGCCCCCATCATCACCTCGGGCGCCCGGTAGAAACGGGACTGGATGTACGTGTACACCCGCTG
The DNA here is from genome assembly GCA_947507615.1 of Hemithea aestivaria. Classification (NCBI taxonomy): domain Eukaryota; kingdom Metazoa; phylum Arthropoda; class Insecta; order Lepidoptera; family Geometridae; genus Hemithea; species Hemithea aestivaria. The sequence goes on from OX382348.1 coordinate 6,142,299, forward strand.
GTGCTCGTAGCAGGAGCTGCCGAAGTCTATCACCTGGAATAGATTGAAGATATCGTTAATATTATCTTCTAGCGTTTACGCCTGGAAAAGAACAGAAAAGTGAGGACTATGGGAATACAGATACACAACGCTTTATTTAAACACCAAATGACAATTGCAAGTGGCAATTGGCAAGCCACATAGCACGAAGATGGCCGATGGGGTCGAAAAGTGCTCGAGTAGAGATCACGGACCACGGACTAGCAAACGCAGCGTAAGACGTCCACCCACCGGCGACCCTTATAAGGTCGTCGGAAGACGCTGCGCTGGATGCAGGTCGCTTCCAACCGGAGTATAGGGAAATCCAAAGGGGATTGCCTATGTTCAGCAGTGAATGTTCTATGGCTGAGATGATGATGAATGACATGACAATTAAAAATCCATACATATAATAAGAATGGAAATTTCTCCCCATTCATTGTGATCCTTTACTAAGGTGAACTGTGAAAATACGCATATGAACAAAACGACGCGAAAAAGTCGCTTGCGCGATTTAATTCGTAAAACATTTTGTCAATTTTTTCTAGGGAAACGTAAAATAAAATAATAAAATAAATAATAATCATTTATATCAGACACATCGCCCCTAATTTACATCAAAAATTCGAAATAAAAGTAATAGAATATAAAGTAAATTCAATTCAAAAAAAAATAGTGCCAAAAACGCTACAGACGCCATCTATCGGTGTGGCTGTAAACTTGTGGTTGACCTTTAGTTTAATTTGGGCTAAATTTGTAAATAGTTTGTGTCACTGGTGTGGTTAAACAACACCACCGATTTGAATAAAATTTTCACTAATACGTTGCAGTTTTCTCTACTTGAACCTTAGTCTTGGTTTTAGTCAAATCGGTTCATAAATAAAAGAGTTATATCAATCTAAAGATTCGCATATAAAATGCTAATAAACAAGAAAGGTAGTCATAGGAACCGCGTAATCAAAAGACAAAACCTCATCGAGTTTGGGCTCATTTGATTCGTCTTGACGAGTACTTTGATACTATATAGTAACCAGGGTCCGAAACGGAGCTGGAAGGTGGCCATAGGAACTCCGTGATTAAAAGAAAAAACCCCATCGAGTTTGGGCTCATTTGATTCGTCTTGACGAGTACTTTGATGCTATATAGTAGCCAAACAAATTAGAATTCATTTAAATTAGTAAATGTAACTTATTTCTCAAATGAATCAGCGCCAGCGGAAAATAATCTAATGTGCGCATGATGCGTGTAAATATCAGTAATAAATATCTTTTTGCTGCTTATTTTTAATTTCTAAAACATGTAAAATCATCTGAAGATAAATAGAAAAATTCATTTACAGTTCATTGTAAAAGTAAATTATTTTTCATACAAGCTAGCGCCACGGAAAATAATGGAACTAATATCCTAAGAAAAAGAAATATCGTTTATTCTGCAAACAGTTTTAGAAAAGAAGTCCCGCGTAACCTAGCGGAACTAAATAATAGATTTATAATTACTGTGAATACTTCATTTATTATATATTTTTTATTTGTTAGATTAATTAAATATTATGTACCTATTTAATTGAGAAATTAAATATGAGAAATTATGAATTGTTAAAAATCTGTAGATATTTTAACTTAAAATCACGCGATTGTGGCGCTCCATCTAGGGGGATCTTTTGTAAAAATCACTGGTTATCCGGAGACACACAGACATAAAATCTGTTCACACCCATTTAGGCATACATCCAGACACAAACTGTCACGTTTATAATGTTAGTAAAATTTTGCAATGATTATTATAGAACCTTTTATCTGTGTTATAGATAATCATAGGCGGATTTAGGGAGGGGGGGCAAGGGGCCAAGCCGCCCCCCCCCCCCCCCGAGTCATTAAGCAAGCTGCTCGCGCACATATTATAAAGGATGTTTAAGCTTTATAATATTTTTGCCCGTCTGCACCTTGCCCCCCCCCCCCCAAACCAAATCCTGGATCCGCCTATGATTTTAGGTATACACCTCAGTGGTAGAGTCCTTCTCACGAATGAGGTCCCGCGGAATTTTGCGGAACTAAATTACATTTTTTCGATAAATTCTGGACTTCATGCCATAAATAATTTTTCACCACTCTCGCACGAAAATAGTGTCTTTGGTCATCGATTTCAGTGAGCAAAAGCCGTTTTTGCTCTCTAGAGTAGAGAGGCAAAGTGATTTGAATTTCGAACACAATTTTATTGGCTATGAAGAAGTTGGTGTGTTCTGAAACTTATTTGTGTACAATTTTTATTTAACTGAGATGCACATAATTTTTAATGTTATTTATTGAATTTTAACTTTATAAATTGTATTTTTTCAATAATATTTTAAATAAAATACTATTATAGAATAATAAGTCGTAAGTGAGTTTTTTTTTTTTTAAATATTATTACAATTTGTTTTTCATAAATATGTCACACACACAAATTTCGAACGCAACTCTTTTAATAAAAATAAAAAAATACAAAATGGCGGGATGTAGAAGTTTAGAGTTTACAGTCAAATGGAGAATGCGTTGTGACGTCATCGATAAATGCCATCTTTGTCTCTCTCTTTTGTATGAGGTAAGTGAGATGGCACTTATAGTTGTCATTTTTCTTGCGACAGTGGTGTTCACAACACATTTTCCATTTGGTTCTAAACCTCTTGGTAAAGATTCAACTAAATATTTTCAACTTAAGTTGTAAACTTTTGCAAATTTCTATTTGTGATCTAATAGTCTGTTTAATTACAAAGAAATGAGTGACCCCAGTGATGAAGGTAGTTGTCTTACGCCAAAAAAGTTGAAAGAACAAGTTTCGAATGCCGAGTTCAGCTATTTGCCTGAAAAATCTAAAGTGAAATATGTAAAGGCGTACGAATCCTTCAATAATTGGCGCCTCTCAAAAAATGCAAAAACATATTCCGAGACCGTGATACTATCATATTTCATGGAACTATCTAAAACAAGAAAATCCAGTACATTATGGAGCATTTTTTCTATGATAAAAGCTGTCTTGAAAACGAAACGTGACCTTGAAATAGAAAAATTTCTGAATGAAGCACCAGACAGTAAATACCTCGCTTTAAAAGTAAGTAAATTGATACAAAAGCTAATTTATTTCAAAGAAAACCTATCTAACTGTACCTATCTAAAAATAAGTAAACTAAATTATTGTTATTTTTTACAGGTTGTATTAATTATTGGCATAAATGGTGCGTGCCGCTCAAATGAATTGTTGAATCTTAAGGTAAACGACGTTGAAAAGCATTCGGACAAATTAATATTAGTAAAATTATTGAATACAAAGACTAAAATCGACAGATCATTCGTCATTAGTGAAGAATATGTGAATGTGGTGGACAAGTATACGGCATTACGACCCGCTAATACAAAAACTTCAAGATTTTTCTTACATTATGATAATGGAAAAAGTAAAAAACAGCCCATAGGCATCAATAAAATCGGTGATATGCCAAAAACGATTGCTAAATTTCTTCAGCTTCCGGACTCCCATCTTTACACTGGGCATTGCCTGAGGCGGACGTCAGCAACACTCTTAGCTGACTCAGGCGCTGATATTACAGTTCTTAAACGCCATGGTGGCTAGAAGTGTAACAAGATTGCAGAAGGATACATCGAAGATTCTAAAGTTATTTAATATGCTAACTTTTAAAATTTGCGATAGTGGCGCCCCACAAAAAGAACTCCTTTTGTGAAAAGCACTCTACCTATCAGTCACAGTTCCCGATTGAGCAGAAATTTTGCATACCGGGAATCGGATGACAATGCAATAATTTTATGACATGGAAGTGATCTGAAGTCTGATGATGGAGCTGAAAGGTGAAATTTGATAGATATATTATAATAAATAGTTTGAGTACGTAGGTATATGATAGTTTCATTTCAGAAAATTTCATTTTAGTTTTTTTTTATACAACGATGTAAGAAGATGAGCAAGATGCTCTCCTGATGGTAAGAGATAACGCTGGGATTTAACGAAGGTTAAATTCTGGGTGCACTGCTGAGTCATAAAATGTTAAGATTCTTCAGCCCAGTAATTTCACTAGCCACAGTGCCCTCCTACCGAAGCACAGTAATGTCTGCACATCACTGTTCAGGCGGCAGAATAACTGACACTGTTGGGGTACTAGCCGATCTCCTGCAGAGGAAGTCTACCCACGGTAAAGAGATCACCATTAAATGACGCGGAAAAAAGTCAAGAGTAACTGTACGGAATCAAGCTGTTATTATTCCGTATTTTTATTAGTTTTTCTGATTTAAATGATAATTTGATATATTTTTGTTTACTGTATTTAATCTTGATGTACTATATGTGTAAGTGGTAATTTATTGCCGTTCTAATTTGTACTGTGGTATAGGTATAACGATAGTTCTGGGACTTATCCCAGGACGTCTCTGAAATCTAAGTATTATTCACAAAAAATGTTTCATAATATTATTTACTAGCTTATGCTCGCGGCTTTGCCCGCATGGCAAAATCCTTTCTTAGCAGTGGTCTACGTCATGAAACCTTTCTATGTTCCAAATTTCAACCCAATCCATCTAGCGGTTGAGGCTGTACGTTATACAGATACATCAGTTACTAGCTTATTCTCATGGCTTTGCCCGCATGGACGGGTTACGTTTCATAATACCTACGGTCGTTTCAACTACGGTCGATATAACTACGGTCGATTCGCATAAGTTCATTTCACATATTGGACGACTCGCTTACAGTGCAACTCGCCTGCGGTTGATTAAACTATGGGCATGTGAACTAATGGGCGATTCGGCCAATGTTCATTTGATATATTGGTTAATTCAACTATGGACGACTCAACTACGGTTTATAAATTCTTTGCTACGCGTGTTTTTAGTACAGTATTCAGGGCAAACCGAAATCTGTTGGTTAGGTTAGGTTTGAACAGTGACCACAATGCGCGAGCCGAGCGAGCGAAGCGAGCGTGCCGCGGCAGCGGCCGGCGAAGCGCCAGATATTTTTCTTATTACTGAATTATTTATCCTGTGTCATGGCATCTTCAGGCATTTTGGCATCTTCTTTCATCTACCTCATCATGGCAAAGTGGCATAATAAAAACAACACGTTTCTGAATTCTGTACTATAAACAAGTATTTTTTAGCTGTCATACCTGACTAGCAGCCGGAAACATGGTCTAAAAATACGTGAACGGTCCGTTAGTTCGGTCAAAAATAGGCAAATCGTCCAATAGTTTAATCAACCATAGCTCAATCGACCGTAGCTGAGTTAACCGTAGGCGAATCGTCCAATATTGATTTCAACCAATAGTTATTATGAACGTAGGCGAAACGTCCAATAGACATTTTGAATAGTAGGTGATTCGATCGTAGTTACATATTGGCAAGGTTTGCCAGCCTTTACTAATTCTACGCCCATTAAGTCGCAGAAAACCCGTGAATTGAATCCCTCTTTTCCGTGGAATTGGAAATCGAATTAAATGGTCTGTATCAAATTCATTAATATATGAATAATTTACTGTCACGCGCTACGAAGTGCGCGCGGGTCAGCTAGTTTAAAATATTGGTCAAATAGTTGATCCTAGACGTACAGAAACATGTTAAAATAAAACGGATTTCCAAACAAAACCTTTTGGAATAAAGAAATAAGAATCCAAGACACAACGAAACACGTACAAACCGCGATTCGTCATCAGTTGAGCAAATTCCTTATAAAAGTTATATAATTTATATTTAAGTCATTATGTAAACTGCATTTTGCCTTTTATTGCCATTTTATAGTCCAATTTACATAATATATCGCTTGACATAAGACCTCCTCATTTTAATAATATTTATTATTGAGTGTCACACGCTTCGTCCACACAATTTAAAATTTAAATTATAAAGCAGATTATGAACATAATGTGATTATTTTTATAAAAAAAATTAACCGATATTAATTTTGCTTTAAATAAACGAGGCGCACGTTATATTAGAAATGTTTAAAAATTAACTAGGACAGATTTCGATAAAATTGAAATAGAAAGAAAGAAAGAAAGAAAAAAAGAAAAAAAGTTTATTTACAATAACACACGCACTTATAGGTTATAATTACTTATATGTATGGCAAATATTCAATAAAGTAGGTACTTATGCTATTGTAAAATGGTAATCTGCTCAGCATAATGTAGGTGGACAACCTACGCTGATCTTCCGCAGATTCCAATGCAGTGACGTCCAGGCAGGCCCGACACCAGGTACTTAAATAATAACAAATTATATGACAATATCAAGTAACATGAAAGTAATAAAAAGAGCAAATAAACTAAAAGTCTAAATTATAAAGATCATCACATGTATATTTTCATATATGATATAGAGGTATATAAAACAATATATATATATAGATAAAATAACAATATTATGTATGTATGTATGATATATAGGTGATAAATACAATATAGCGCACATTAATATGAAAAATAAATAAAAGTATGAAATATATAATTTCTATTAGGTAGCCTAGCTATAACAGTAGGTACAGAGTCTTAATCAAGTTATATAGCACTAGTCTCTAGTCTTAGGTTTTCCTGAGCTTTTTGATGAAGAAACAAAAAGTTTTTTAATTTAAGTCTAAAAGAATAAAGACTTTGCAGGTTCCTTATTGGCGGGGGAATATTATTCCAGCACTTGGATGCAGCATAGCGAAAGCTTCCTCTAAACGAGGCTGAACTATTTCGCGGAGTTGCGAGCTGCATCGCGTACTGGGAACGCGGCCTAGTCAAGGATACCCATGAAAGTTTTTGGTAGAGATAGGGGGGAGATTTAAACTTAAGAACTCCAAAAAGCAGGCATGCGAGATGCAATTTACTTCGATGCCGCATCTTGAGAATAAAATGGTTATTTAAGAAGGGAGTCACGTGGGCCCTCGATGGAACATTGAAACAAAATCGAGCACACGCGTTCTGCACTCGTTGGATAAGCTTTTTGGATTTAGCCAGCAAACGAGGTCCAAAAACAGAATCCATGTAATTAAGTTTAGCTAAGATAAGAGACTCTACCAATTTAATGCGAAGTTCTTGTTTCAAATAAGGCCGAATTTTGTATAGAACTTTAAGTTTGTAGAAACAGCTAGACACGCAGTTCGCAATATGGCTATGAAAATGCAAGTCACAGTCCATAATCAAACCCAAATTACGAGCTTCAAAAACCCTTTCAACTGGATTACCAAAAAGTGTTACATTCGATAACGGATTAATGGAGGCAATCTGATGTTTAGTACCTAAAATTAAATATTTTGTTTTAGATGGGTTAAGTAACAAACTATTACTCTCTGACCACTCTGCAATTCTCGAAAGGTCTTCGTTTAATTTTACTATTGCACTGTCAATGTCTGCCGGCTTACAGGATATGTAAATTTGCGTGTCATCCGCATAGAAGTGTAGCTTACAATGCTTTATGTGATCTTTAATATCTGCAGAATATAGTATAAATAAAACAGGACCCAAAATAGACCCTTGGGGTACACCTCTACTACATTCTAACTCCTCGGACAAAAGCGAAGTACCATCGTCTCGGTTTATTTTTACAATTTGACGTCGATTACTAAGGTAACTATTAAACCACAGTAAGGCTTCCCGGTCGAACCCATAATAGTTAAGCTTTGACAGCAATAAATTTATATCGAGAGAGTCAAAAGCGCGAGAAAAATCTAGCAGCACGAGGAGAGTACACAGACCCTCATCCTGAGCAGCGATTATGTTGTCTGTTACATCGAGTAGAGCTGTGACAGTACTGTGTCCCTTGCGAAAACCAGACTGCACATCTGGCAAAATGTTATTATCTTCGAGATATTTGGTTAACTGTCCACAAACTGCCTTTTCCAAAATTTTAGAAAGACAGGGTAGCAAACTTATCGGTCGAAGATCTTTAAGTTCTCTCGGTTCTGAAATTTTAGGTAAAGGTCTGACCATGGCAAGCTTCCAGATATCTGGGAATGTAGAGGTGGATATAGATAAATTTATTAGGTTCTTAATGGCGTCTATAGTATGTGGAAGTGTCATTATAATCATGTCCAAATTTATGCCATCACAGCCTTCCGCTTTTGACTTTAACTGAGATACAATCTTAAAGACATTATCACGACTAACCTGTTCTATGTGAAAGACAGATTCACCGAACCGATGGTACTCATAAAATGTTAATTGAGAAATGGATACATTTTTTGTCCCAGAGATGTTCAAAAAGTGTGTATTTATAATATTAGGATTGTTAAAACAAGGTGGCAGCTCATAAGTTTGATTAAGTAACAAAGCACTTTTGAAATTCTTGCATAATAATTTTGGACTATTTATTTTTTTATTTATATTAAATTCAAAGTAAGCCGCTTTCTCACTGAAAAGCGCCTTATTTACAGTACTCTTTAAATTTTTATAGTACTCCTTCTTAGTATTTAACCCCGTTTTATGATATTCCACTGACGCTTGGTCTCGCAGGGACATCATTAATTTTACTGTATCTGTAATCCATGGATAAGAGCGCTCTTTGATTACTATAGTCTTAAGAGGAGCATGGTGGTTGAAAAGACACTCGAATCCATGAATTAAAGCATTAACCATGTCATTAACATTCGCAAAAGTCATTGAATTCCATTTAATTGATTCCAAATCATTATTGAAAAAATCTGCAATTATATTTTTTAATGGCCTGTATATTACTACATAGGGTTTAAGTTTTTCTCTGGCGAGTTGGAATTCACAAGAGATAAGCGCATGACCATAAAGGCAACCCACTGTGTCATAAAATATATTCCTAGATTTTAAATTGGTGCAAATAACATCAATCAGCGTCTTACTAGCACCAGTAAAATGGGTTGGCTCGCTTACAACCTGCGTAAGATTGAAGCACGTTAAAAATGCGTTAAACTTATTTGTCTTGCTGTCGTCCTTGTTTAATAAATTTATATTTAGGTCACCCAATAAAATTAAATAGTCATAGTTAGGTATCGAACTAATAGAGTCGGTGATCGCGTCAAAAAATAAGTCAACATCCAACCAGGGCGGACGATATGCTGTGCCGATTACAAGTTTCTTTCCATTGAGGGTCATCGAAAGCCACATCTGTTCCACGGAGCAATGCAGAGGATCGACAGGATGAGACCAGGTGCGTAAGGCGACCCCACGCCTGATATAGAAGCCTACACCACCGCCGCGCGAGCGCACGCCTCGCGGGCGAGGGATGTGGCGCAGGCGGTACGAGGGCACCGCGGGAGCGCGCCCCTCCTCACCAGCACGCAACCAGGTCTCATTAACAGCTAGTATATCTAGATTATTACGAGTTACGGAGGCTATGAAGTTATCGTGATTCGTGCCAAGGGAACCTGCACTGTACAAACCTATTCTTATAAATTTACTTATCATAGATATATCTAGCTTATGTTATTAACATAACAAAATGTATATAATACATACGAACGCTGGAATACAAATAACACCCAAGTATAATATAAAGTGCACAATATACATATTATTACAAAATGAATAGAGTAAATAATGAATTTATAAATAATCCAAATACATACATATGTGAATCGGCGCATAGACAATAATGTAATATACATACTAACTATGAATATACTAAAAACTATTATACCTCTAATGATCTTTACGCATATTATTATGTTTTTACAAAAGCAATATTCCAGTTCTAGATTATATAAGTGAATAATGTGATGCTGATAGCTAATATGGTATATATTTTTTATTAATGATAAGTTTTTAATGAGATGCCCGAAACTTACGTTATAAACACAGTAATATCTTAACATAATATGACTACATAACAAAATGTGAAATAATAGCATGGTTAATACAAGAATCACATCAAACTTTTTGTGATTTAAAAACCCTGTCCATGTCTAAATCCGAGCGTATCTGGAACACCTGTTTCCCGTCTCCCTGGCGGGCGAAGATCCGGCCTCGTTTGGTCCACACGTAACGCCACTCCCGCTTGCGACACTCCTCACGGAGCCGGTGGAAGAGCTGGCGATTGGTCCTGGTCAGCCGCTCGTTGATATAAATACGGCGCGACGTCCCCACCAGCCCCACCTCTGCCGAAGTCAGAGATCGACGAACGCGCGCCGCCTGCAGGAGCTGGTCCCGCAGAGCGCGACGCGCCAGTCGCACAACGACACGACGCGGCCGCCCCACTGCCGCCTCATCGGGCCCGGCGTTATGATCGGCCCGACCGACACGCTCGGCGAACACAATGTCGTGGTCCTGGAGTGTGACTCAATAAAACGTGACAAATAGGAGAACACCTGGATAGTTCGTGATTTCGACTTCCTTTGAACATTTTGAACGGCGAATTTTTCTACTTCTCTCACCTTTTTCCCCCTTTCCCTTTTCTTTTCCCTTCTAATTTTCATTTCGTTAAAAAGGAATACAATTCATTTTTATAAATATTTAATAGACAGTTCAAAGTTTACCCGATATCTAAGCTTACAGACGGCGGGAAGCAAATCTGTTTCATAATAATATTTGTAAAGATGTAAGGATTACTCTTAGATAATTCTACTACACTTTCGCAATTTGTAACATCACTATAACACTTAAAAATATACTTCCCTGTTTACAAAATGTTAGAACAACATTCAAAGATGTTTATAAAATAGCTTTTATCGATGAACCGCAAAAAGATATCGACATATTTGCATGTTTTTGAATTGCCGTACGTTCTGATTCCATACTCACAATATTTACATTATGGAAATCTGATGTGCGTAGAAATCTACCATTTTTATATTGCACGACGCTTCAGTAGACTTTAGGGACATTATGAACGGCAGAAAAGGGCAATTATAAAATGGATCACCTCTACTACGTTTTTGGTTTACCAAAGAGGAGTAATGAAAACAGGTCATATTTGGATCGATCTGTTTACATTTGGAGCTCTTATATCAAGAGATGACATACAAGCAACCAGGAGTTAAATATGGAACAGGCTTGGTCATGATATGCTATGAGATCGCTTGTGTATTTAATTATCAATGTTTTTCTTATGTAATTGTTTTTAATGTATCAATAAAAAACCCAATTAACTTCAAATCCAAAACTGACTATGAACTTCTCGCTTCCGAGTACGCCTCGATTTACCTGCAGAAAACCATCAAACGCCGCCGAGTAATGATTCACAGAAGCCAAGATAATCACTTCTCTGAAGCAATTAGGTAGTCCCAAACTCAAGTTCTGGTGATTTACAGAGGTGCTTGTAAAGTTGTGATTTGGAAAACTTAAATGAGCTTTACGCGTCTGAAATGATAAGCTATTTTGTACCTCTTAATTTTTTTTGTTTTACCACATGCCTTTATTGACAAATTTTACCACAATTAAAAAAATATACAATTTGTTTCTTCAGTATATATTTTTGAAGTAAAACCACTTAAATAAAAGAAGTAAAAAGTTTATCTAATAATGTTACCATCTTTATAAAAAGTTTCTTAGACTAGACTACTAACTTTCCATAGGCCTCAAACCTAGATGGAGCATACTTCGACGAATTCCACGATGGAGCCCTTTTAGCACCAGTAAAAGAAGATAAAGCTGTACTAACAAAGGTACAATGCGTTGTTAATAGTAACGCACGCGCGTAGGCCCGGACGTGGCGCGTGCGTCACTCGATGCGAGCACGGTTGAATAGCCCATTGTCTCTAGATACTTGCTTCTTGTTATGTAAATAGTACGATGCATCAAGAAAGGGATGATATTACGAGTATATTATGTAGTTTTGAATCAATTTTGTTTAAGAAACCGCAGACGATGACCGGAGATTCACTCTATAGGGTTGCGTCGTTTAATTATGGAGCCTATGGCCACTTTACAGCTCCACCATCAGATCAGTTCTACATTCTACATGTGTCATAATAATATTGCATTGTCATTCGATTTATACATGCATGAAATTCAGCTCAATCGGTAATCGGAAAGTAGATCAAATTTAACTTGCAAGATATGATTACAGACAACGGGACAGGTGAAAGTAAATAAAAGCTTGTAAAAAAATTGAGCCGAAGTCGTTATAATATGTAGTATTAAGACCTTTCCTTTCCAGAAACAAGCTACAAATTCGTCGTAAAGACAATTCAGAATTCAGTCTAACAGAATCTTCGGAAAAATATCGAGCCAAGATCCCAATTTCCTCATTGCTCCGCGCCAACGACCCGAGAAGTTTTTCTAAGCATAATTTGTGGTGTATTCCTTGGAATCAGTTGACATGTAGAAAGCAGGCGGTGACGGCAGTGGACCGCAGCCTTCCACGAAGCGCCGGCATCATTGGCACCCACCCAATGACCTAATCATCGATGTATCACTGTTCATATTGTATAACTGTTTGAGAAGGTTAAAGATTACGGATAGCCTCTTTAAAGCTTTCGTTAGGTAATTTTACATGTTGATGCGTTTTGAGAGTCAGTATTTTGTCTTCTCCCTCTTTTTAAATAGTTAATTTTAAATACTACCTTTGCCCTGCTATCGATGACTCTGATTAGGTATAGTAGAGTTATGTTATTTGTGAAAAACAAAAAATGTGATCAAAACGTATCTAAATAAATATCAGATCTTTTGCGATCGTCATAGGGTTTGTCTATTCCGTGATTTTTTTCAATCATGGGGTTAGTTGCATCTTTTGGGATTTCGCTAACGTTTATCCTTTCCTACTTTGTACTTGTACTAATATTATAAAAGCAAAAGTTTGAGTAGATCGATGTTGGTTGCTCATTATCTCACCACAACGGCTAGACTAATTTGGCCGAAATTTGTTGAAGTAATAGCACTCTAGAATAACACATAGAAAACTCTTCAGAGGATAAAACCGGGCAAAGCTGGTTTAATTTATAATTAATTTTTTTTTTTTTTTATGTGAAGAAGTAGAAGACGAGCAAGACGCTCTCCTGATGTTAAGAGATAACGGCTGCCCATAATCAGTACAGTGTTACCTAGGATTTCACAAAGATGTGAAATTCTAGGAGCACTGCACCAACGCTTCTTACTCAAAAGTCATAAGATGTTAAGACTCTTTAGCCCAGTAATTTCACTAGCTACAGTGCCCTCCTACCGGAGCACAGTAATGTTTGCACATCACTGCTATTACGTTATGAGTCACGATACGACGAGTGTCTTACAGTTATGTTGTTTGATTTGTATGAAAGCGGTTTGCCAACAGTAGTGTAGTGGACAAACAAACAAAAACAAACACTACAAGTAGGTATGTTTGTCTTTAGTCGAATATTATTTGTTTTCTGCACAATCCGTGTTTAAGTCTACACGATAACTGTTATTTATTCATTAGCCTTTGAATAGCATAATGTTGATGTGACGAAATCAGGAGAAATGTTATGCGAAGATACGGCGAAAAGGGCTCTATGAACCCCATACGGTGGGAGAAGTGCCACGTGCCTATTCATATAGGTACATCGTGAGTCCTTTTTCACCAGTTTTGACTACTATTACTGGAGATAATTATAATCCATGATGACCATGATCTAGAACTCGGCAATCACACATTCATACAGGACTTAAAAAATCCTTTTGACGTTGACCGAGTGTAAGTCTAGAAACCACCAATTTGGTAGTAAGGATAAGAGACACAAGTCTTGCAAGCCTCGGTAAAGGTTCTGGCTTCATAAGCAATTCTTCGTACACAAGAATTTTTTTTTCTATCTCTAATCTGTACTAATGTGCGTAAATGGACACCTCATATAATTACATGAATTACATCATCAATGTTTGAATGATCGCCGTTCAGTCTGATAGGTTCTGCTCTACATCAGCTACTTCGATTCTTAGAAATTTAAACATCTGCATACGGATCAAATTTTGTATTGGCAAGTGTTAGAGTATTAGAGATAAAGTATTTCTTCGGAACACTTGAGACGGAATTGATACGAATTTTAAAAACGGAAAAGAAGGAAGAGCTCTTAATAGGTCACTCTAGCATAACCCGTGCCTCTCCCCCGGAATGTACGGGTTTGCATTAAAGCATTTCCCAAAAAACGGATCTAAAGTTTTAACCCTGGTTACCTTTTTACAACAATCTACTAACTAAACATTTCAATAAGTTTCAATGTTTGAGTGACGAGGTAAAAAATATCCAAACTTTTAACATTTATAATAAACATGGAGATACACTAAAGTAAACCGATTAGTCCAATATTTACATTAAACCACATTAACCATTAGTTTTTAAACTTTGGCAGTCTTCCATGACAAACTACTCTTAATAATATTAGTCTATACATTTAAACACTGATTCAAAAGTTCTTTTTCAAAAGGAAACGAGTAAAATTGAAGTGGAAACTTTCAACCCCCGAATAAACATTGCTAGACGGGAAGAATCAATTGGTTCTCCGCAAAACTGAAATTTATTCATTGAAAATGAAATTGACTCTTATATTCCTAAGGAATATTCTTCAGCATTTTGTTTTATGATGGAAGGAATAACGGTTATTCTTTATAAAATATTTTGATGGTCTATTCATGGAAACCTTATTTATATGAAGTAAAAAGACGAGCAAGATTCAGATGTTAAGAGATAACGCTGCGCTGGCCATAATCTGTACAGTATTAAGCAGGATTTCACAATGACCTATAGGTAATTATTCTAGGTGCACTGCACCAACGCTTCATACTCAAGACTCTTGAGTCTCGAGACTCTTGAGTCATAAGATGTTAAGACTCTTCAGCCCAGTAATTTCAATAGCAACAGTTTCCCGTATAAATAATGTTGGTGCCATATTGAGCGAGTATCTCCAGATTTAGAGTCACGCGTGGCAGAACATGGATCCAATTAAGGCTTTTGATGTCGCTTCAGCAATAATTCAATCAATTTGAAGTACTCCACATTAAGTAAAATACATTAGAACGATTAAATTATATGAAAGTTAAAAGCTACAAATAATTTAGGTATATAATATCATTTGTAAATTTACTCGTACGAAAATCAGATCAGCAGAAGAAGATATATAAGTTAAGCACCATAATATATAAATATTCTGTGTTAGAGGACGTTTTTCATTCGTGTCGTTAACTACCTTACATAAACCAATTCACATAAAAAATACAAATAAACAATAGTAAAAAAATGTGTCTTAGAGAGGTTAAATAGAGAAATTATAATAGCAGTAAAGTACTCAAGAGTTCTACATAGAATGGAATAGATCCAGAGTATTATATACTTTATCTGGGGGCACGGCAGTGCCCCCGCCAAGTCGAGCAAAAAAAGCGGCACGGCCGTACCATCCTTTTCTGGAAGCAGTTCAGACCATTTTCGACCCCTATAACTTCGTTGTGGAAAAATTACTTTATTTTTAGTATATAGGTACCTATATACTTTATTGCAAATCATAAATTAATATAATAACCATATTTATATTCATTTTATAAGCAAAATCGATTTACAGCATCAAATAGTGAATACGAAAACCAATTTCCCCGAAACAGAGCCATAGTGCAACAGAGCTTGCATTTTAAGAGCGAGCCAACAAATTGGGTGAATGTCACAACATCTCAATAGATTGTGGTGGCAGGTGTGACGTCACAGGTCCCGTGTTCCAACGGGAAACAACCGAGGTGCAACGTGCTCCTGTTGATAAACATCGAGAGTGTGACGTGGGTAAACAATACTGACTACATAGGTTAATAGAGCAACATCCGAATTGCGTGAATAGTAATAAACATTGGAATAGAAAACTGTTTATTGCACCACAAATATATAGAGACTAGCTTGTGCTCGAAGTGCGTACTTGGGACGGGCTACCAACAAGCGGCCGGTGGGGCGTCCAAAGTACCGCTGGAAGGACGAAGTGATGAAAGATCTGAGAGCGCTCCAAGCTGAGTCTTGGGAAGCGACATCGCAGGACAGGCAGGATTGGGGTCTTCTTGTGTCGGAGACCAAGGCTCAATTTGGGTCGCTGCGCCATCTTAGTTAGCTTGTGCTCGCGGCTTTGCCCGCGTAGCAATATCCTTTCTTAGCGGGGAGACCTTTAGCAATATCCTTTCTTAGGTTGTAGACACATTTTAAATCGATTTATGTTCCAAATTTCAACTGAATCTGTTCAGTGGTTTGAGCTGTGCGCTGATAGATCGGTCAGTCAGTCAATCAGTCACACTTTCCTTTTATATATATTTAGAATACTTTTATAACTTTTTAATATTATAATTTGGAAAAAATTAAACCGCCCAAACACTGAAAAGTAATGGAGTAAACGGTGCTTGGTGTGTGAGATTCAAAATGACTTAGGTATATTAACATTAGTTTCTTATTTTTAACTTTTCAGTGTTTCGGCGGTTTCATTTTTTGTTAAAATGTTTTTATTTTAAGATTTTTGGTAGCTATATTCTTACAATCAGCCAGTGAACAATCAATCAACCCCTATTTTCTCCTAACCTTAAGTTTACTTCAGACTGAGCCTGGACGGAACGGTAAAGCGGTCGCGATCTTCATTTTGTTCCTGCCCGCGTTCGCTTTATATGTGACGGGTTACGTACAAATTCGAACATTACAAAAAATCCGTCCCGGATCGCGTTCGCTTTAACGGCTCAGTGTGACGTAAGCTTTATGGTTGGATATATGGGATATATGGGTTGGATATATGGGACCACACTCGAGGTATACCCTTTCCAATAAAAAAAAATTCACAATACCACCTGTACCACTCTGTAAAAAGTTATGCGTGGTTTTACATTAAAAAATATACCTATACGCGTCAAATAAACCGTTTTCTTTCGTCGGTAGAAAACACATCTTTAGTGTAACAATTTACGGAAATATCGGTAAAAGAGATTTCTTCCGGACAACCTTGCAGGGAGAGAAAGAATTATGTAAGTTAAATTATGTGCTGATTTTGTCAAAAGTATTAAAGAACTGTATTTTACTAATATTGATAATTTTTCAGTTTACTGGTTATTATGAATCAGAACTACTTTTTGTATCAGTGGAATTCTGTTTTCATTATTTACTAATGGACCCGCCCGCACTTCGTAGCTTCTAACAGAAAATTATCAGTATTTCTCTGCTATATTATGCATATAAACCTTCCTATTGAATCACTCTACCTATTAATGAAAACCGCATCAAAATCTGTTGCGTAGTTTTAAAGATATAAGCATACATCGGAACAGACAGACGCGGGTTGCGACTTTGTTTTATACTATCATAACTAGATGGCGCTGTTCGTCGTTAAAACTCGCAAGTGTTTTGTTCACCAAGTAAATGAGATTGTTTTTAACACACCAGTTTAGCTAATCCATTCGGATTTCCTATAAGATATGTAGATATTTTTCGAAATACCGTTTACTGACATTGTTGGTTTCGGTATCAAAATATAAACAAGAACTACATCCCAGCGATTCGCCATGTGATAGCCACCGACTCGACTCGCCATGCAAGTTCACGTTAATTTGTTCGAGTGCCGGCGACTCTCCTGGCAAGTTCAGTTTCTTTCGGTAATGTAAGGTGGCATACGAGAAGACTGAAGACATGAAAGTCATAGTGGCAGCGAATGCGTTATCGCGGTACTGTACATCTGCATAATATAATATTACATATTATTATGTGTTAATTCATGGTCTAAGCTTTCTCCTTTTTTCTTTTTAACCCCCGACTCAAAAATGACGGGGTGTTATAAGTTTGACGTGTCTGTCTGTCTGTCTGTGTGTGTGGGATCGTAGCTCCCGAACAGATGAATAGATTTTGATTTAGTTTTTTTGTTTGAAAGTAGAATTAGTCGAGAGTGTTCTTAGCCATGTTTGGTGGAAATCGATCCAAGATGGCCGCCGCTACAAAATAGCGGATTACTTTTTTCTTCCACAACCCCCTCAATATGGGTATCAAATGAAAGGGCTTAATGAGTAGAATACAACACACATATAGTGTTAAAATACAAGATGGCCGCCATCACAAAATGGTTAATTACGTATTGCGTTGGGGTTTTTTTTTAATTTTTAATTTAATTCACTTGTTTAATAGCAGTCTAAACAAACGTTTGACCGCAATCTCACCTGTTAGTAAAAGTGACGATGCAGTCGAAGTTGTAGCACGCTTGTTCAGTTAGAACCTATTCACTCTTGATTTGAACCCAAGGGGTCCACCCGTTAAGGCGTGAAAGAGTATAACAAAAATACGTATTTTATGGTCATTATACAAAAGTATATTATATCAAGTGATGCTCTCTCGCTCGCACTATTTGACAAATTTTGTATATAAATTCATAGAATAAGCGTAATTCATGTGCTAAGCGGGGCGCGGACGTCGTCGCGTAACCGCAACTACTCCCCTGAAGAAGATCCTCGTACAGGGTCGAAACGGTCGGCACGAAGCCGATGTAAATACAAGTGAGTTTATGCCGTTTATTTACAAAGATGAATTCATTTAGGTATTGAAAATTCCTCAAGATCAACCCTTATCAATATTATTGGACACTGACACATTTTAAAAGTGTTTTCAGTTTGATATTTAAAAAAGGCACGATGAGAAATGTTGGAAAACATTTTTGAAGTGAAAACTTCTTTAGCGGCGCTGAGCACTTTTTTGTATGGGTAAAAACTATCAAACTCGCGTCAGGGTCACGTGATGCTGATCGAAAAAGCGTAAGATCGAGGGGAAGGGAGAGGAACTAGTATCTCTCACTCTTTCTACCGTGCTTGAGTGTGCTGCTCTGTGAATTTGGTTTAACTATGTCAAATGATCGCAATTTTAGCACAACGAAATACAAAACTACTATTGATGCGGTCTTTATTAGACACTTAAATAGGTTCGAATCAAAACTGTTTTTTCTTACTTCAGTTATCATAAACCAATTGTATCAGTTGTAAAAATTTGCGATGATGATTCTGATAATAACGATGGTGTAAAAGTCGTCGAAATTATGGATGGAAGTTGATTTTTCTGAGAGATAAAATTTAATGTAATATATAAATAACGATATAATATTATAAATAACAACATATAAATTGTCATATTTGTGTACGATAGCGCAATAAATAAACATTGTATTCTACCTCATAAATGATAGTATTTTTATACTTATAATTAAACACAACGTTAATATTGAAGTTTTCACTTCTGCCGGCACTCCCGGAGTGCTACCTTTTTTTTAAATTATTTTTTAAATATTGCTCCCCTTTCAAAATTTGTCAAATAGTGCGGGCGAGACAGCATCTCAAGATATAAACGTTGAAGTGTTTTAAAAATGAAAATATTTAAGTTTTCCTCATACTTTTACATTGCATTACAAAACATTCCAGTTCCTTCCCAGAGTTTCCAGAATTTATGGAAACGTCAATCAGATCTGACGTACAACTTACTCTCGTCGAGATTTATGCTTTCAGTGAATCTTATTGTTATAGAAATAAAGATTTCTAGTAAACAATAACATATGAATGGATTCATGGAACTTTTGTTTTTAACTGAGAAGTTAACGTGTGAAATTTTGATGTTGTTTTCAACTATAGAGATATAATTTTATAGTAAAAATCACATTATGATATGTATGTAAGAATTTAATAAAGTAGAGTTTTGTTTTTATCTTTTTTTTAAGTTGATGTATTATACTTATGAAGATTATAATGATTTGAAAATAAATTAAATTTATTCGGGTCAAAAAGGCATGTTTCATAGTATCTCAATAATTATCTCTTAGGACAAAAATAAAAGAGATACAAGAAAATAAAAGCACACTATTATGACGTATCAAGGTGTGATTTCCTTGCTAGAACGAAACCACGAATATGAGCTAGTCTAACCATATAAAAAAAAGTGTGACTGATAATAATATGTTATATGATATAACTAGCTAATTTCTATCAATAATAAGCTCAAAGCTAAACTGATTGGTTTGAATTATGGCAGAACATTGGCAACGTAAACGCCTCTTCAGGATTTCTTAACAGGAAGGGTAATCCACGATAAAGTAAATAGTTTTTACCAGGGGTAGACTTCCTTTGCAGGAGGTCGTCTAGGTGGGTACTGGGTGCCCCAACAGTGCCAGTTATTCTACCGCCTGAGCAGTGATGTGCAAACATTACTGTGCTTCGGTAGGAGGGCACTGTAGCTAATGAAATTACTGCTAGAGTCTTAACATCTTATGACTCTTGAGTAAGAAGCGTTGGTGCTCCTAGAATTTCACATCATTGTAAAATCCTAAGTAGCACTGTACTGATTATATGGGCAGCGTTATCTCTTGACATCAGGAGAGCGTCGCTCGACTTCTACTTCATCACATAAAAAAATTATTTAAATTTTTTTTTCAAGATAAAATAGTTTGAAACAATGTTCTTCTTACGTCACTGAGTCAGTGGAGCCACACACGATTTTCTCTGAAGTAGGTGAGACGAACGAATGGTTTTCGGAAGCATCATATTTTTAGCGCTGGAACATCAGGCGCCACCGAGGTAATAATAGTTACCTTTAGGGCTGGATCACATTACACGTTCGAAACTGAGGACTTCTTTTTAACCCCCGACGCAAAAACGACGGGGTGTTATAAGTTTGACGTGTCTGTCTGCCTCTATGTGTGTGTGTGTGTGTGTGTGTCTGTCTGTGGCATCGTAGATCCCGAACGGATGAACGGATTTTGATTAAGTTTTTTTTGTTTAAAAGTAGAATTACTCGAGAGTGTTCTTAGCCATGTTTGGTGGAAATCGGTCAAAGATGGCCGCCACCACAAAATGGTGAATTACGTATTGCGTTGGGGTTTTTTTTTAATTTTTAATTTAATTCACTTGTTATTAATAGGTTAGCCTTTGACCACGATTTCTCGTGATGTTACGTCGACGACACTTTAATAGAAGAGTAAAACCAGAAGGCGGGAGAAATCTCTCCGTGGATTTCAAAATACAGAGGACTTATGAAATACAGAGTATAGCCTATGTGGTTCTTTCTGGAGTGGGATGTTGAATGCAACTGCGGCCCCATCCTGAGCCATGAAGGCGGAACGACGGCCTACCAAAGGGTCTTAATGGGTATCACTAACCAGCCTTGCACTCCCGTCGGAGACGTCTCCCGGGAGGCACTGGCATACCTACATTTTCCCGATTTTCATATGGGACCTACGTGAATAAACCGGAGTGCACCTTGTTGCATTAAAAACTAAATTTCATTAAACCATTCAATGTTTACATAATATCTTAATCCAGTTGTTTTCGTAGAATCGAAAGGGAAACTCATGTAACGTAACAAATTATAAACACCTCGTTTTACGCCAAGCGGAATTAATACGCCCTTTTACTCAAGACTCGAGGTAATGCACTAGAAAACAGATTCTCAGATCCTTTGTTACAGATAGGATCTATTTTACAAGCTTTTATTTACTTTCATCTGTATGTTGTCTGTCTGTAATCAAATCTTGCAAGTTTAATTTAATCCACTTCCCAGTTCCGATTGAGCTGAAATTTTTCAATGTATAAATCGGATAAAAATGCAATATTATTATGACATGGAGCTGATATGATGATGGAGCTCGAAGGTGGCCATAGGAACTCCGTAGTTAAACGACGCAACCCCTCGATTCGTCTTGACGAGTACCTACTTTGGTGCTAGATAGTAATAATAATAAAAGCTTGTTTTTAATTTCTTTTTTAATTTCACTTGTTAACTGATTAAACTCATGGTTACTCTGAACGGACGAGAAAATGCTAATTACCTTTTTACCTGAATCCGGCTTTTATTTACCTTCATCCAAGTTATTTTTATCATCAAAACATTCATTTAGGTTAACTCGTTCTTGTAAATTCGGAAATAGCATTTGATTCAACATTGCAAATTGGTCGGTCTGTTCGACACCTGATATTTATTTGTCAACATTTCATTTTAATGTGGTGTTGCGAAACGGCAACAAATCAAATTAATGTTTTGCAACATTTTCATTTTAAAGAAACCGGGTCAAGAAAATGGAAAAACCGCAGAAATAACAATTCACAAACTCGTAGCCTTCACGACATTACGAATGGATGGTGTTAATGGAATAACCGCTGTGGCTACACTGTGACAATTGCACAATATAAATATATTGCTCACTTGATATATCAATATAAAAAAATATATTTTATGTTACTGCCAAATATATAATAACGAAAGATTAACTGATCTATCAACGCACACCCCAAAATGCTGAACTTGATAGTATTTTCATGACATAACACCCTGTATGTTAAGCCGCGAACACATAGTTACCTAGAATTTTAGAGAAGAATTAAAAATCCCAGATTTTTACGCTTGATAAAATTTCTGGAATAGAATCAAAGACTCCAAGAAGAACACAATTTATCATTCCAGTTTAGGAAATTACGCGTATTCGTTTGCCTTGCCATCTGTATTTTGGCAAGAACCATATTTAAGGTAAATAAACAATATTAAGCGAAACAGTTACTAGGAGTTACACTAAATTACATCAGTCGGACTGTACAAACAAAGAGCCGTTGGAATCGCCACCGATTTGTAAGTATCAAACGCACATCTAGATTTAAAGGGAGTTAACTCAAAAAAGCCCTTTTTTCAAAAGTGTCGAAAATCTTATTACTTGTGCTCTATAGAAATTATCTGAATACATAGAAATACATTACGTTTTTCTATAGTATATTATGTAAGCAAGCATATTTTTAAAATTATTTTATTAGTTGATAGAAGTTCGGTCAAGGAATTCATTGGGTAGGTATAACTCAAATTAATCGTTTTTTGAGTTAACTCCCTTTAGATCTAGGTGTGTAATATCATTAAACACTAGAAACCTTTAAACAGTACGTGAAGTATAAAAATATGCGCACAAATGTGGGTTATGACCCCAATATCGTCCACGCCCCTTAATTACGAATGCGCGAGCGAAAATGTTTTAAAAAGTTACATTTTCACGGGAACAGCTGATTTTGAATAATGACAGTGGATTCTGCGAATTCCCGGCCGCTTTTTATGTGGTTGAGTGTATTTGTATAATGTACTAGCTGAGACCGGCAGTTTTACTCACTGAAAACACCATATATATTATGTTATTCCGTACACCTACATATCTATTAACATTGCTATAAGTACTGCTATTCATGTGCATCACTATAGTTGACTTTATTCGCGTCTCAGTTTATGTCGTCGAATAAATGTGTTTCTTTCTTAATTTATATATAGCTGATATTTCAGGAAAATCCTAGGTAGCACTGTACTAATTATTGGGCAGCGTTATGTCTTACCATCAGGAGAGCGTCTTGCTCGTCTTCTTACTGCGTTGTATAAAAATCGGTTTAGCCGTGTATACGTAAACAAGTAACAGACATACACATGCAAACTTTAGCTTTTATTACATATTATTACTAGCTTCTGCTCGCGGCTTTGCCCGCGTGGCAAAATTCTTTCTTAGCGGAGGTCATACTCCCGATGCGTGCCCGGAGAAGGGGGCGTCGGAGGCGTATCTTCCACGCCCTTCTCCAGCCCCCATAACCTGGGTCTAGGCGGCGGGTACGGGGGTACTCTTCGCCGCAAGAACAGACCCACGAGGTGGCGCGCGCGGTGTTTCCGCGCGCCCCTTGAGAGGGTGGGGTGAAACTCCTCTTCACCCCACCGCGGAGGGGTCCTCCTGTCAGTGAGGACCAAACGCCGTCGGGGCCGCGGATGAATGCTTCGGCGTACCCGCTGCCCCGGCATTATGGCGTCCCGCAGGAACACCCCCAGGTTTTTAGTGGGTATCCCCGCCGCTTCCATCTTTGGCGGGGGAGTCCCACATACCGCCCCGCGCCCCCCGGCGCGGGGTGATGATGCGTAACGCATTTTTCCTGGGATTAAAAAAAAAAAAAGGTCTACGTCATACAAGTAAATTAAATTAAAAATTTAAAAAACCCCCAACGCAATATGTGATTCACCATTTTGTGGTGGTGGCCATCTTGGATTTTAAATTTATTATAGTGTGTTGTATTCTACTAGTGAAGCCCTTTCATTTGATACCCATATTGAGGGGGTCGTGGAACAAAAAAGTAATCCGCCATTTTGTAGCGGCGGCCATCTTGGATCGATTTCCACCAAACATAGTGTTCTTAACACTCTCGACTAACTCTGCTTTCAAACAAAAAAAAACTAAATCAAAATCCGTTCATCCGTTCGGGAGCTACGATGCCACAGACAGACACACACACACACACACACACAGACAGACAGACAGACGGACGGACGGACGGACGGACGGACGGACGGACGGATGGACGGACGGACAGACAGACAGACAGACACGTCAAACTTATAATACCCCGTCGTTTTTGCGTCGGGGGTTAAAAAACTACGTGTATTCCAAATTTCAACCCAATCCGTTCAGCGGTTTGGGCTGTGCGTTGATAGATCAGTCAGTCAATCAGTCACTCTCTCCTTTTATATAATTAGATAATTAGTGTGTTTCGTCACATTTGCAGGGATTTACCAGTAACTAGACAGGGGAATTGGGGAAAGTGTAGTTTTGGAGAGTTGCCCGAGGGTGGGTAGTTCGAAATTCGAAATTCGCAATGGTGATTTGTTGCGCGCGTTCACGTAAGAATGTTTCCGAAGAATCGGCATTTGGGGTCGCTTACTGTGAATATTATTTCTGTTTTAAGCTGAAACCAATTAGAACATATTTCCTTGTTCACTCTCACTTTCATTATGTTCTGTTTTACCTTTAATTTGATATTTCTAAATAGTGCAGCGGCCTGTTTCTGCAAACGATTTGGCAAATAGCAAATGAAAAGTAAAACAAAATATAATTTCCCAGTTCAAATTAGAAATTTGTCCACTATTACATATGTATAAGGTAGTTTTAGTAGCAGGTAAGTTAGCATTTCGAAGTCGACTTTTTTTTATAAATTTTTTTTACTACAGCGACGAAGTTCACAGCGACTCTCGCGTTAAATTTATTTTTTTCGCAAAGGAAATATCAACAGTGACTACCTTCCTAATAACAGTGGTTTCAAATTATTTTACTTATTACACATGTATTATATTCCTTCAAAAGAATAGCCATGTCATGGTCATCGAGCTACTAGTTTCACCAACAAGGCAATAGTAATCAAACTCGATCATGTCGTAATTCGTAATTAAGATACGTAATTAAGCCGCAGCTGCAATACAGTTAACGTCAAAATACCTACACTATACAGCAATAAATGTACGTTTGTTTGTATTGACAATGAGATAACCGCGCCACGTGCGCAAACACTTGATAGTAATCTGTGGCGTTTCGTAATTTAACCATTCTCTTCAGAGAATGGAATAATGATCGTTCCATGATTAAATTCGAATTTAGGAAGGTAAACATGTTTATCCACAAACATCCCACTTCTGAAGGCTTTGCATGAGCGAATTCAGAAGTGGGATTTCTTTAGGAATCATAAGACGGCGAAGTGAGTTAAGGTAAACAACATCCTTAAGTTATTCTAGAAATGGTAACAATAGAACATCTTATTAATGACTATTATACCGAGTCTTCACGACGATCGCCAACGCTCAACAATCTTTAAGCTGTCATTCTAAATTTCCTGATAATACTGAATACGAAAACAGACTTCCAAAAGTGCTCCATTGTAGCCTATTTTAATGAACGAATTTCGAGTGTTAGACATTAAAAACAGACCCGAAAGGGAAACAAATCAACAAAATGTTTATTCAAGTAAAACATAATCACAATATCAATAAAGCAAATATTATCGCAACATGTAATAACAAAACATTATAATGCGACATTACGCAAAATAAAGCGACAATGACGCTCCACAATGTGTCACCGACCCGCGGCGATGCCAGACAGACTTTCCGTCGCTTTTACACATAACTAATAATATAATATCATCTGTTTATAAATTACATTAGAGTAAATCATAAAAAATTGCCCGGCCTAGAACCGTAAGTGCGTTTTAAACACCCTATTAATATTATTGGTGTTATAAATTGCGAAAGCACTTTATCTTTCACTCGACGAGAGAAAAGCTTTTAATACAAATCCGTGTTGAAACTAGAAAATGTCCAATAGTTCCAAATTTTCTAAAGCTGGCAATAGTAGACACAGACAACAACCATTTCCGTTCAAAACATTTCATTCAATATTTTTTAAAGATATTATAAATGCGCAATTTAGTCGATCCAACCCCGATGTCATCATAATTTGAATGGGACTTGTACCTGAATAAAGAACATTATTTATTTAAAATATCAATAATATTGTTTCGGTTGTGAGACGGAAGTATGCTAAAGCCCTAAATCATTTTCGCCAAAACAGATTGCCTGAGAAATGACACATTATGACAGTTCCAGTAAAATTAGTTTTCTCAGAAATTGAAATTCCCAAAACCATCTGAAAGGTTCGGAGACACGGGCATCAGCCGAGTTACATAAAGACTCGTTGAGTTGATCCAGATTTACCCGCTGATATAAGCTTATTAAGGGAATGCATACCGAAATTCACTTCAATCAGTTTAGCAATCAGAGGGCCTATTGGCTAATTCTCACCCACTAAGATTGCTGACAACTTCGATATACATTGCAGCGTTTGTTATTTTACTCATATTAATAAGGAGGTTTAAGGAAGTAATGTACGCTAAATTGTCTATGGATTCTAGTGTTTTACATGTCCTTTGGCGATAGCCAATAGGCCCTCAGATTAGAGGTAAATAAGTGATAAACATACACACAAGCTTTCGGACTTTACGCAACGAAACACACTGGGGACTTGCTGCTAAAGCTGCCGATTTCCATTCCTCCATCACAAAGATGTGGAAGTGCTGCTGAGTCGCTTAGGTGTGTAGGACCCATAACTTTGCAGTGGCACATAACCCTCCCTGTACCCCAGCCGCGTAAACAATAAGCAGACGACTCACCTGATGGTGAGCGGGTAAGGTACCAACACTTCTACAAGCACTCGTATTATATTAATATCATTCAGTGATTCATACGAGTTATTATAAAATTATGATTTGTTAACAACTTCCTACATTCCTCCCTGTTGACAATGAGTAAAGTCTGGAGGCCGTGTCTTCCGCTATAACTCTACCATTAACAATTAAAACTACATACTGCGCACAAAGCAAATATAGATCGAAATAAGAATAATTGTTTGTACGTCCTCTATTATTCGAGGGCGCACTTTCGCGTTATCTGACAATTAAATCAATCGATGGGTTTTAGTGCTCGTACATTTGACGCTCGTTCTAACGAAGATTGCTAAAGGAATACATACATGAAGGTTTAAAAAAGAAGGCTTTATAAAAACACTGGCTTACGCGCTCGAGTGTTTTTCCGCGTGGAGATGTCCTTTCATAGCAGAGGGCTACATTCTATAAAAAAAACCTATAAATATTTGTGCCCAAATTTCAACCCAATCCTGTGGCTTGAGCTGTGCATTGATATAATAGTCGAGTCAGTCAATCAGTCACTCTATCTTTAGGTATTATATTTAGAATCTGTGGATTATGGGCAAAACTAGCTTCCATAATTGCTTTTATGCGTATTTTAAAATGCAAAATTGCGTATTACAAAATTGCTTTTATGCGTATTTTAAAGACAGATCCTTCAAAAAAAAGGGTCCATAAAAAATCACAATCACTAGTAGTTGACTCTGGACAATTTCCAAAGTTCTGAACATTGAAAATTGTCCAGAGTCAAGATCTATCTACCGTTTTTTTACACATATCCAAATGCGCGTTTCTAGTCAAACACGTACCTATCAGATATACATTTCACAAATTGTTTAAACGAGCATTCAATGTGTACCAACTCTTAAACACATCAATCCATTTGATTGTCAGTTTTGACAGTTCTAAAACGCGAAAGTGCGCCCTTGAGTGGAGGACACACAAACAAACATCTGTAACTAATTGTATGTGTATATTTTGCGAGTGCTAACACCTCCATTGATCAGGGAAGCTCTGGATCCGATTTAGTGGATTATACTCGTAAAAAACGGCATTGGTTTAGAATTGATCTGTGTTTTGAACACGCCCGTTTCTTGTAGGGATCATAATATAAATCACTATACTTCGTTTCAAAAACAAAGATAATTTTTGCAGGGTTCGAAGGTTATAAATCAATGAAAATATCATTGATATATTCACAAAAACTGTTATATCCGATATATATTATGATATAGAATAGAATAGAATAGAATAATACTTTATTGCGTACCAAATAATTACAAATAAACTTACTGAGCTAAATATCTAAATGCTAGGTAAACAATTGGCGGTCTTATCGCACTAGGCAATTTCTTACAGACAACCTAGGAATGGAACAGGACTTATATTACAATACTAGACGGTGGTGCGCAGTATTACATAGACTAGTTAGAAAAAAATATATATACCTATAAGATGGTTTACATATTACATACCTACTTACATATTATTATAAATATAATATACTACTACAATATATATGTAAAAATGTATATTTAAAAAGAATTGATATGAATATATATATATATATATATTACAATATTTAACAGATAAAATAATATATATAAATAAATATAATAAATAAATATTTCATTACATAAATAAACTGAGCTGCAAGTAATATTATAGTAGGGAGGAGAGATAATGTTCCTTTACCGAATTCTTGAAGATTTCAAGCGATTTGGAATGTCTTATATGTACGGGAAGATTATTCCAAAGACGGACGGCTTGTATAGTGAAGGATTTGTTAGATAGTTGGGAGCTGTGTAAAGTATACGTCAGTAGCCGAGTGTTGACTGATCGCAAGTTAAACTCATGACAGAGGTGGATATACTTAAAACGTATCGTATCGTATCTGATATACTATGATAAATATCCGATATATTATCGAATTTTTTAAGATATTGATCCTTTGAACCCAGCAAAAAATATCTTTGTTTTTGAAACGAAGTATAAGTACCTACATCGTGGGAAGAGGCAAATGAATTCATTTCGTGTCATTTTTTTTCCTTAAGAGCCAAAAGAAATTACGAGCATTTTACTTCTTGCTATCTTTCATCATCAGCGGAAGACGTCTTGTACTTTGTACATATTATGTAAAGAACCCACTCATAAGCTCCTCTCCGCGCGAAGTTCAAATTCTCATTCTACAAGTTTTCGACAGTGGTTCATTGTTTTGTTTGAGAATTTGACGAAGTGGAGTTTGCCTATAAAATTGTCTTTAAAATCGAAGGATTCCAAGGATGTCAATGTTACCAAAATTAAGTAAACATACAAAGTTCAGATAAAAAATGTTAAATTTCTTTCATGGAGAAAGGTGCTATAAATTTTCAGCAATGTCCCACATTTTTTCCAAGACTAATGAAATTAATTACGAAATATCAATTAGCAAGAAAACGAATAAACCCAAATCCTTTTTTATGTCGTGCACAATAAATTCACAATTTTACGATGCGTGTTATTCCGAGAAGACATTTTATTGGGGTCAAATATGCCTAGTCCCAGAAATGCATTATAAAGGCCAGAGTTAGGTCTCTAGAGTACTAAGAAATACCTAAAAGGTAGGTTTCATGTAGTGGTTACTTCCTTGTGACACAGTCATAATTCTACAAATTAGAATCAGGTCAAAATATTTTCTTATGAACTCCGCACACACCAGATGACTCCATTTGTTTATATCCAAGGGTTTTATGTTCTTTAAACAGCAGTAAAACAAAAACATGAGTTCTTCTGGACTTTTTTAGGGTTCCGTACCTCAAAAGGAAAAAACGGAACCCTTATAGGATCACTTTGTTGTCCGTCCGTCTGTCTGTCTGTCTGTCTGTCATGACCCTTTTTCTCAGGAACGCGTGGAGGTAACAAGCTGAAATTTATAGGAAATACTAAGGTCCATTGCCTCTTAGAGCTGTGAAAATTTCAAACTTCTAGGCCAACGCAATCAAAAGATATAGTCGAATATGTCACAAATTTCAGCAAATTTTCGACATTACCAAATAAATCAAAACCTACGGGGCACTTCCCGTAAACTCAGAATCTTGAAATTTGGCACGAAGTAACTCCTTAGAGCACAGATAAAGGAAAAATTGCGAAAACCATAAATTTTTATTTGCATCATATGAAAAAAATATTTTGAATAATTTTATACCTACTACCCCTTTTCTCATGAACGCGTGGACGTATTAAATTAAAATTCATATCAAATACTCAAGTCTATAATACCTTTAAACTGTAATAAAATCAAACCTCTATGTCAATGCATTCAAAAGAAACAGCAATTTTAGTCGCAATTTTAAACTCGCCAACTACTCTCAAAAAATCAAAACCTACAGGGTACTTCCCGTGAACTTAGAATCTTGAAAATTGGCACAAAGCAACTCCTTAGAGCACAAATAAAGGAAAAATTGCGAAAACTGTACATTTTTAGTTACATCATATAAAAAAAATATTTTTAATAATTTCATACTTACTACCTTATTTCTCATGAACGCGTGCAGGTATTAAACTGAAATTCATATCAAATACTAAGGTCTATAATACCTTTAAACTGTAATAAAATCAAATCTCTATCTCAACGCATTAAAAAGAAACAGCAATTTTAGCCGTATATTTTAACTCGCGACTACTCTCAAGGGAATCAAAACCTACAGGGTACTTGCCGTTAACTCAGAATCTTTAAATTTGGTACGCAGCAACGTCTTAAATCATAGGCACAGGAAAAATTGCGAGAACTGTAAATTTTTAGTTACATCATATAAAAAATTATTTTTAATAATTTTGTATATTTACTACCCCTTTCCTCAAGAACGCGTACAGGTATTAAATTGAAATTCATACCAAATACTCAGCTTCATAATAACTTTAAGCTGTAAAAAAATCAAAAATCTATGTCAACGCAATCAAAAGAAACAGCAATTTTAGCCGCATATTTTCAAACTCGCAAGTACTCGCAAGGGAATCAAAACCTACAGTATATAATATTATACCCACTTTTCTTTAGGGTTCCGTAGAAACCCGTAGGTTTGTACGGAACCCTCGGTGCTCGAGTCCTACTCGTACTTGACCGGTTTTATTTTTTTAGCCTAAGCTGTATCTTTGGATCCTTGGTTTCAATTCGCGAACCTTAGCTAGGAAAGCCTAGCGGGTATTGGTCCAGCGAGCGATTAAGCCTTGACATTCTTACTTTTCCTTACTAATTCTGTGAGAAAAGTAATGTCGTCATTCTTTTGCAAGCTCTTTTACACAACTTATGTCCAAATTCCATTACGTCCTGCAGTTCCTTGAAATTCAACCTCATTGCCCATGTAAATAAATTCTTACCAAAATAATATGGTTAATTTAACGCAGTAAACATGGTGCACTTATCCACATATGGTCGGGTCTCAGATTGCATCTCATACCAACACGACAGATAAAAGGGCGCAAAAATTAAATATTATTTTTTGAGTTTCCAAGGAAGTTCGCGAGGTGAACGGTCTGAGAAATTAAAGTTGGTTGCAGTTCTAGATATAATCGATTATGATAAATATGTCAATTTTCTCGGAGCAGAGGTTAAATACGAGACACCTTGTTGGATTAATTATATATTAATTATATATAAATTACACAGGTCAATTCATACACCCTTTATTAACCATATCTTTTTAAAGAACTTATAGTTCCTTTTAGCTGGACTGATGATTGGCATTACTATAGAGGTAATATAAAACGAAAATGTTTGTGTGATGGATGAATGTTTCTAATTCTTTCCTAAACAGCTGGATTGCTGGAGATAACTCAGACTATGGAAAAATGCACAGATTTCTTTTTAATGGATAGGTAAAACTACTGAGCACAGCTAGTAATTTCGTTTAAAATGAAGCAGTAGCAAACTGAAATTGCAAAAAAACTTCAGACGAGATCGTGGTAAAAGGCTAGCTAACAGTGAATAAAAATTCAAAGTGATCTTTGATTCCACTCAGGTGGTCCTCAGAAACTGAATCACCTCAAACCATTTGCCAAGTAAATGGAGCATATTTAATGTACTTTGATACGCTGGGACAAGAAACAAGTGCTCTTTTGTGGCATTAAAGCATTCCAATTAATCATGAGACAATAAATAAACAGAGACTTTGTTTACCCCATCCAGAAGAAATACGTGGCCTACGTGGATTGTGACACATACTGAATTGGCAAACTATTCTATACGACTAGATCGGACATAATAAAAGTTTTATACTAAAACTGGCGTCGTCTAGGAGTCAGAAACAAAGAAATCAATCGGCTGCGATTGAGTCTTCTTCTTCTTTGTCGCTTCAATCTTGATAGATTGGTCGTGGTCGTTACGACCGTCTCACAACGTTTAAAAGACGTAACCCGTCAACAATATTATGTCTCCACCAATAAGAGCACAAGTCTTATTGCAGCCTTCTTCGAACAGTAGTGCAATTGACTGCCCACTGAGTGCTGCTGCGACTGAGTGGGTATACGTTTATACTTTATACTATGCTTTATAAGACAAGAAGACCGCTCGCCTGCACCTGCAACGCCAGTGGTAGCGCCGATGCATTGTCTGTCATAGCCGAAGCGTTGTCGAGGTAAATTTTATTCCCTGGCTACACTGGACATCATGGCGGAGACACGGCTATGATGACCACTCGGCGACACAGTCATGTCCAGTCGGTGTTAACTAGCACTCAGATGAATTCTATCACCAGTATAGCTAGTGAAAGAACTGCACATAATCATACTCTAATTACAGTGCGGGGCCAGTACTTGAACTAAGTGATCCAAAATGTGATATCACCGCCGCGCCGCTTCAAATTTCCTTTCGTTTCCAGTTCGTTCCTCTTACATATTAATTCTGTGACAAAATCAATGACCGCTAGTCTGTCTACCATTACACAACATATCAAGGAGGGCGCTAGCGTCGACGTGTTACGATGTTTTGATAGCAGTTGAATATGGATGAACGTTAGTTATATTTTTGGACACGTATTGTTATTCACATCTAGACGTGACGTTGGAGATTTCGATCGTTTGGGCTGTCTGCCAGACCGTTTCGTATAACAACAAAAAATGGGGAAAACTGATGAAAATGTACCTGAGTGGATGAGATGATCTCGTAGTGGAGTTATTCCGATCATAAATATAAGCCGTAAAATTTCCCAATGGCGAAACATAATATTATATTCTAGTGGAACGTTGATTATGAGGAATATGGACTATTCAGAATTTTACTTATCTAATATTGTGTCGGATAAAGATACGTGGAAAGACTTGGGGGTCTTTGCCTAGGCCCAGCACTGGGACAACATAGACTAATTTAAAAAAAAAATGACTCGTCTGATGTCTTAAATTATGATGTACATAAAGTATTTATTATTCCATTTTTTAGCAGCCTGTCAGCCAGATAGATTGACGTTATGTAGCGGGTTAAGTAGCGGGTCGCACATGGACGAGATTGGCCCAAGACAGGATTGAATGGCATGAAAGGGCAGGGTAGGGTTAAGTGTATGATGGAGGCCTTTACCAATTTTCCATTAAGATTTTTGTTTTATTTTAAGATATTTACTCGAAGCTAGCACAAAAAGAAATCGTGAAAAAATGGTGTTAAATAAATAAATATTATGACACTATAATATGTGCTAAAATCCACACGCAGTAGTTGCAATAAAAGAGACAAGAATTGCATTAGAAATTACGCTAAGTGAGAAAGACACCCGCGACCATGAGCGCTAAAAGACTGACTTTTATCGACTGACATAACATGTCATCCCCATGGTTATTTATGATCATAATATACAAATCAGTGTTACCTAATATTCATATGTATTTTATTGCAGTATTTATCGTTATTGGTAGAAAGCCAGATATTTTAGTAACAGCCTTGACCCGAAGTTAAAGCGGCCGATATGAGATACCTCTTGCCCCAGACTATAGCAATAAAGCCAGCCACATAACAAATCTGAAGCCAAGATCTTCATAATTTCAGTGACTCCGGGCGTGTACTACCATCCACTGAACAAAGCCGTATCGTCAAGCGGTCATTATTACCGTGATCTGGCATGATATTCGGTGAAGACAGGGTGAGATATATCCCGCCTTCTAGGTTCAGTCTGCTACCATCTACGGCCACGTTGTCGCATAACATCACGCGAGTTCATGGTCAAAGGTTAACCTGTGATGAAACAAGACAAAAAAAGAAACACGCAAGTAAACTAGTGCTTGTAGGTACCCACGCGCGTGCTAGTGCAGTAGCTAGTATTCTAGTATACATAATACATACTATACAAATAAATAAAATAAATAATTGGGGTTTTTACTCCAACAGAACAGGTTACCCTGAACAGGTTACTGTCGGAGTCAAATAGCAATTTATAGGTTGTGTGCCTACCTATATGTCGCAGTTTCAGATCGCCGAGATTACTACAGGGCCTGCAACATGACCTAACGACTGCCTCCTACATATCTTATAGGAAACAGCCGGGACCCACTATAAATTACCTAAAATCGAGATCGTGGTTTAAACTATAAAAATAAATTACAAAAAAAAAAATTTTTGAGCGTGGTGTCTTTAATTATTGTCTTAGCTCGGTTATTCCAGCGATTTGGAGAATGGTTTGAAGAAAAACAGTTCACGTATTTTAGTTTTCACGCGGTTGCAGAAATAATATAGGGTATATTTAGTATTTAGGCGCCGGTTTCATTGTCCGTTATGAAAACTAGGACGAGATAATAGTAAAAATGTGATTTGTTTTGTTAGAACTGTCGGGTGATGCGACGGGTAGGTATATGAGCTGTCCAGCTGTGGACCTAGATCTAGTTTCTGTTTGACGTAACAATGCTGTAATGTTGCATAATATATTTCCTTTGAATGTCGGTCGCCGGCTTACTTAATAAAAATTTATCAGACTAAAAAAATATTTTTTGTTTTTGTATGTTCACCGACAACAAAAAGACGTTAAAACCAATTTAAAATATTCTTTTTTTTATTTTAAAAAGTATAGTATACCTCCCCGGTCATTTTTTAATTTTATCGAAATCGGTCGAATAGTTAAGTTATCACGATTGAAACGTCATAAATATTAACAGTGTCACTACAAAGTCTTTCGCAAAATTACACTTATACAAATCGCCTCCTTGCGATGACAATGCGCCATATATCAACAACCGTTTATTAATATAGAGAAGATCCATAAACTGCTTTAGAGATGTCACACTGTAGTCGCAAGTGAATATAAATTAGAAATGTCCTACCTACTTACTATACATCGTTACTTTCTAGGCTACACTACAATCTACTGGAGAGAATCTTAACAAAATCAACCAAATTAATAACCATACAGGTACAATATCCTTAAATCAACACTTGCACTAACAAAACTAACACTAATTGCTCCATAAAAGTTATGAAAAATAGCGACTATACATTTTCACGTCCTGCGGGAACGGCCCCATTATTGCTGCTTTCTGCTTTACCTTGCTTATTACCCATTATTTTCGTGTTGGTAACTCCATTACTGTACTCCGTGACCATTTTATATACTACCTTATCTATATGTACTTAAGGATCAAAATGCTTCGTTCGAATGTGTATTTTCTACGTAATCATGAACTTTGTATGCGTGCCGTAGTCCAAAAAGGCGCCAACGTCCATATCCGGCGAAACAGGAACCTTCTAGAATACGAGGCGCTTCTTTTTAAGGTATCATATTTTAATTATTGTAAATACTTTCCATTGTGTAGACAACTTAGTTAAATATTTAAATGGTAGGAGTTCAGTTTTGAATTAACTAGGATACGAGAATGACCTTCATTGTACCTTTTCATATTTATAAATTAAAAGTGGATTTTGAGGGAGTTTCCTTTAGCTGAAACGTATACCCTTACATTATATTAGGTACTATATTATTGGAATTAAAATAGTTTTGGAATTACCGAAATGATTACCAGAGATTATGCGACAAATGAACATCAGCACATCACTGTAGTGTTAAGTCTTCGTAATAAATGAAAATTAATTTAATTTTTAACCCACGAGTAAATGTATTACTAGAAAAAGTAAACCAACGTGCGAGTTGGCGTGAAGTTCCGCCGTTCCCGGTGGAACAATCAATCACAAATCTAACGGATCACACGTTCTCGGAAAGCATGTTTTCATCACCGTCCAGCTGCCAACTAATAATTGGATTAAATAGCCCGTGTCAAGGAACTTGCCACTTTACAACTGGAATTGTGTGGATTAAGGGGTCTACCCTCTTTAGACGGGCGAAGATAAGGCTATTTTCACGAATTTTTTTGACCGGTATACGTCATAAATATGGACATAAAAAGTGTTAGGCCTAAAAAATACACTATTTGATTACACAAGAAAAAATTTTTTATATTTATTTTAATCAGTTTTTATACATAAAAATGAGGGAGAAGACTGGTCCAAAAAAAAAGATAAGTGTGCGCTGTTGATGAAATATCTGGAATGGATGATCAGAAAAAAAAAAATAGTTTTAGATTCAGTAAGTACATGGCTATAGCGCATATCATACGATTTTTTTTTTTTCAAAAATGACAAAATGGCAGCCATTTTTCGAAAAAGTACGAAAAATCACGTTTTTTCCGTCGTTCTTTGCCAAAAATAAATAGTTAAACTCAAAATTTCAAAAATCGTATGATATGCGCTATAGCCATTTACTTACTGAATCTAAAACTATTTTTATTTTTTTTTTCAGATCATCCATTCCAGATATTTCATCAACAGCGCACACTCATCTTTTTTTTTTGGACCAGTCTTCTCCCTCATTTTTATGTATAAAAACTGATTAAAATAAATATAAAAAAAATTTTCTTGTGTAATCAAATAGTGTATTTTTTAGGCCTAACACTTTTTATGTCCATATTTATGACGTATACCGGTCAAAAAAATTCGTGAAAATAGCCTTATCTTTGCCCGTCTAAAGAGGGTAGACCCCTTAACTGGTAATAAACTTTTGTAAAATTTAACTAATAATTATTAACAGAACAACAACTAATGTATAATACTAGCTTAAGCTAGCGGCTTTACCCGCATGAAGAAAATCTTCCTTAGCAGATGTCTACGTCATTAAACCTTCCAACGTTCCAAATTTTAACCCAATCCGTTTAGCGCAGCGGTGTGGACTGTGCGTTGATAAGTCAATGAGTCACTCTTTCCTTTTTATATATTTTATAGATTAATATTATAATTTGAGACATAAAGGACCTTATAATAAGGATAATATTATGCCTCACTAGCGTTCGCACTAGTGAGGCATGATACCCCGTGTTGCGAATGCTAGGGCTTTCATTAATATTTATTTTGTGATTAGAGACCCGCAATTGCCTTCCTCTGACATTTTTTTCTACTTTGAAAGCAATGTTACTTACAGACTTGAAATTTAAGTAGCAATTTCTAATGTCACAACAAGATACTTGGAGCACTGATAATTTTCTATTCTGCGCAACGAAGTGCGGGCGGGTCCACAAGTGAATAATAAAGAAATGCACAAACAAATCAAATCAAAACACAAACACATGTAAATCACATGAAAAACAAAGCAAACTGTGAAACATTAAAAAAACACAAGATGCACAAAAAAACGAAATAATGCCAGAAAAAGAATTCCTGCAACTGGCGGTGCGTGCTTATCCGAACAAATTACGAACGATTCAAAAGTTCGCAGTGAGGAGAGGAATGGATGCTTTTATAATTGTTTGGATTGCCGGCAGTTTTCCTGTTTGACTTGGGGGATGAATGGTTTAATCAGAACTACTGCCAACAAGGATTACCATCACATTAAGGCGGTAATGGATGAAACTGCAACAATCTCTTTTGTTGTCAACTTGTGCGATTTCACAGATTTTCACAAACTGAAGAGTAGGTTTATGTTTCGAAGGTCTAAGAGCCTTGGGTCTTCGGACCTTTTAATATGCAACTTATGACAAAAACTTAATATAGTCTGTTGCTTTTATCGAGTCGCGAGAAGCAAATAAGTATATCCCACTAATATTTTAAAGATAAAAATTGTGAGTGTGAAATTTGTTGCTTTTTCACGAAAAAGCACTGCACTGATACTGATTGCGACAGAAATGGGAAACCTGGAAAACTGTATGGGAAAACACGTATAAAACGTTAGAAACAGCTAGTTAAATTATAAAGTAAAAACTTCGTTAATGATTTGAAAAAGATAGCTAAGTATATATACTACTTTCTGCCCTTGTCCCATCTTAAATGGGTCAATTGTGGGCAAAACAAGGCTAAGTAGGTCTTAAACCCATAACAGCACTTTCGTCCCAAATAGAAGAAAAGTGCAATAACCCTTAATAGCTAATAAACTACACTGACATCAATCCAAACGACTCGGCGCATCATTCCGAGAATATTAAAAACTATGCATAGTATCTACAATGAGATAGCATTTCAAAAGCTCATACGTTACGGCTGGCCATAAATTCCCATGAAGTATTAAATTAAAAAAAATGTATTTTGTAACATTTTAGACTTCCGCGATTTAAACTCATATTAATTATATAACTCGGGACTTATCGCGTTGGTATTTAATGCTAGTTTTACAAAAACATTATAAAACTAACCTCGACGTTTCGATACAGTTGCATGTGTTGCAGTTAAATGTATTTTGGCTTGACGAGAATATTTCTCGTTTAAACTGACAGGACCGAGATTTACGTATGAGTTAAAAGTCAAATGATATTATTATTCATGTTGAAGCGATATGTTAGAGATATTTTGACATTATTTTTTAATTTCACGCGCCAGTTTTACTTAGCGTATGTTTTTATTAATTTTGACAGAATAGGAGAAATTCATGAGGTGATGGAGAAATGTGAAACAGAATGTAGGACGATGACTTTGCAAGGTTACATTAACAAATTCTAGACTTTTTTTGTTAGACACCAACACTCCAGCAGCCATCCAAATGGACAAAAAAACCGTTTTGCCAAGCGGTCATTATGTCCGTGTTCCGCCACGATGTTCAGTGAAGCCAGGGAGGGATTTGTCCCGCCTTCTAGGTATAGTCTGCTCCCATCTACGGCTGCATTGTCGCTTAACACCACGCGAGATTGTGGTCAAAGGTTAAACTATAACGAATAAAAAAATGGTCGTTTCTCTTTCCTATTCAAGAGAAACGACCATTCATTTCAATATTATCTATGTAGTGCCTATTTTTTATAGTATGTTATTAAAGTAGATAAGTTAGTATGTAATATATCTCCTTGCCTAAATATCTTGCTACCACCGTCGTCTGTATTTTATTTCCTTCCCAGTTTGGTTGTCTGGAAGAGGTCGCTTTTAGTGATAAGACCGCTAATCGTTACATTATAACTTGTTTTAGTTCTAAGTTTTTGTGTCTGTGGTGTCACAATAAAGTGTTTTCTATTCTATTCATACCTTGGTTATACCCATTAACGTCTCTAATTGGTGAGTGGTGAGAAGAGAGCGTAACTGTCTCGTCCACACGATGGCGATCGAAAGTCGAATGGTAAAATGGTAATTGGCATGTCCGTGGTATTGATAATTGTGCCTATTTCTGGAAGAATTAACGAAGTTACTATGAAAGACCAGCATGTTTAAAAATACCTTTGACATTGGACTTAACCTTTTGTAACTTTAGTCTTGACATTTAGTCAATGATACAATTTATGAAATTAAATTTGACCAATTTTACTTTATTTGTTTTACGAAGGAAACGTTATATTAATTTTTGATAGAAGTTATAGATAGACTGAGATTGTCGCATATAGACTGCAACCTGATGACCTATAAAATAGGTATATCGTATTTTTTCTAAAATCTGAACGATTGTTGATTGAGAGTGTAGTAGATAGTATAGATACTTTGACCAATATTTGAACCAATTATGTCACACGTTTTAAAGTTCCAACTTCCAACCACCATGCAACGCCCAAAGCCCAAAATATACACGCGAAAATAATATTCAAAGAATTAGTTCTACATCTGTAAATAAATAGAGCAGAACCTTTCTCGGAACAGTAATTAATGGTCGCCAGTCTTTAGATGTCGGTCGGAGGTGTGACAACACATGTGACACACTTTGACCCGAATTTAATTAATTTTCTTCGTAATTATCGTTTGGTACTTTCAGTGGGTTACAAGCGAAATAAAAAAAATGATTTCAAGCTCGTTTTAATACCTGAGGGCAAGACGTAGGTATGCTTTAATTCATAACATTGAAAAGTAAAAGGCGCATCGTTAGAACCCTATAATATGTCCTTCCAGGCAAGCTATCTAAATACAGAGTTTAATTGCAATCGGTGCAGTAGTTTTTGCGTTCACTTTTATAACATTAGTAGAATTTAAACAACTCGTCTTCATATTTTTAACCAGTCTTCCACTTTCAATGCAGTTTCTCCGTTCTTACGAGTTTTTTAAAGCAGTGGCAGGAAATCGTAACAAGCAGGTATGTTTTATTACCACTTGCCATCTCCAATTTACCGGGAACATATTAATTATGATAAAACACGATTCCCGGAAAGTGGACGTTAACCCTAAAACGTTAGCTCTAGAAATTTAGACCAATCATTCGGTACATTAATTTTAACTACCTATATGCCAATCGCTGATGTATTTGCCTACTTCGTTTATGATTGCAATATTATGTGGTTCAATTTGTAAGCCCACTTCCTAATCGTGATTGAGGTTAGTTGAAAATTATAAAGTTTACTGGTAAAATCGTAATATGAAAAATATGTGGGTATTGGTTTCTGAAATTATGAACGGACTTGGATGAACTACACAGAATTCTCTTTTATGAACTTAATCCAATCCTCTTCTGAAAAGGGGATAGGTATACGAAAAATCTTTATTTGGTGGAGATCTAGGACATATAACCTACCTGTATTTCAAATTTCAACCCAATCCGTTTAGCGTTTTGGGCTGTTCATCTATGCTGATCAGCCTCGCTTTCCTCTTAAATATTTTAGTAGATACGTTACGAATTATTATGACAACGAAATAAAATTTTACAACAGACAAAACCGACC
Organism: Hemithea aestivaria; assembly: GCA_947507615.1. Taxonomy (NCBI): domain Eukaryota; kingdom Metazoa; phylum Arthropoda; class Insecta; order Lepidoptera; family Geometridae; genus Hemithea; species Hemithea aestivaria. Next base: position 6,183,247 of record OX382348.1, read on the forward strand.
CCTTGTAATACTCATACGGCCAACAAACCATAAAAATTACACAATAAAATATTGGAACTATTCCAATAGAAACAAAGAGCTCTGTTAGTACAGTGGAAGCATAAATCATAACTTGTCCTTTGTGAAAAGTTAATTGTGTGATGTAAAGTTATTCGCAATTAAACTATCTTAGAAACACAAATAATTAAACTATCTTAGAAACACAAATAAACAATAACGATGATTGTTCGTGTGTTCATCAACCCAGTGACGAAAGGATTTGCTTAATATTCTGTGTCAAGAGCACGCAAATTATAATTTTGTACAATTATTATTGTTGTTACATGGAATTACAAAAATACTAATGTAGTTTCTTTGAACAGAAATGAAGCACCCTTAGTTAGCCTTCACACTTATTTAAATGCACGCACACTCGCCAGCGTACGAATATGTATGATCATCACTCATTGCAGTAAAGATGTAGTTATCGAAGTGTTTGTAGTATTCCTTTGTATGTAAAATGTAAACTAAACATGAGCCGTAAGGTAGTAATGAATCGCTTCCTTATAACCATGTTCCGGCTCTTAATCATATCCCTAGTAACATAGTTATGTAACGGCTATTACCTACTATCTTACTGCAACATATATATGTTAACAATCTGAAATTATTTATTTATTGCGTTCCATACATAGGTGTTTAAACTTAAGATGTTAAAAAAATAAATATAGTAACAGTATGGACCCTGTCGGGCATTGCACAAAGTTTAGAAGAGAGGGAGAATAATTTATAATAATTGTAAACATAATTGCGAATTGTAATTGAGATTATTCTGGATTCCGGCTGAAATAAATAATAATTTAATTTAATAATGTAATAAAATTTAAAAATATCAATTTAAGAATAAATAATAATAAATAAATTTGAATGTCAATAAGTTCCATTAGATATTGCGACATTTAAAATGATCTTTTTTATTGTAATAATTTTATATTAATGTATTAGTGTACGCAATGTGATTGATATGAATAAATAAATAAAAAGCGTGCGGGCTTACTTAATTTCTTAGAGCCTCATTTGTTTTAACAAGCTCTGTCCAGTATCCTAATCAAAGTTTAACAATTAATTAGTTAAAATTGTCGAAGGTCGCGAAACAATCACGGGTAATCGACAATTAGTCGTCGAGGAAAGCCAAATTATAGGAAATTCGAGACCTCGAATTCCCCGATCATAGGTTAAGGTTTGCAAACGCAATTCGCAATAAAGGCCATGTTCTTAGCAGTCGTAAAACTATGAATATAGGCCGAGGCTATTATCTAACGTGTGGAAAGCGTATTATAAACGTACATATGAATCGATTGGTGCATCCATTGACGTTGCATGATTAGAAGCGAGGCCGGACACGGTACTAGGCCGATGCTAGTGTATATTACTGGCTGCCCAGTAAAATAAAACCTATGTATTCCAGGGACAGAATTTTCTTTTTTTTTATATCAAGGCATCAGCTTAGGTACCAGCGTTTAAAATTACTTTTTTAACAAGAACTGGTAGGCACAAGTGAATACCTTACGTGTTTCATCCTAGATCCCATCTGGTTTAAGATTCTTCAGCCCAGTAATTTCACTAGCTACAGTGCCCTCCTACAGAAGCACAGTAATATTTGCACATCACTGCTCAGATGTTAGAATAACTGGCACTGTTGGGGTACCCACCTAGTCGACCTCCTGCAAAGGAAGTCTGTTTAATATTGTTTTTGAATAAAATCAATCGTTCTCTAACTCTAAATCCAACGCCAAGCGATTATCCGTCAATGCCTTCCCTGTGGCCTAGAATGCGACCGAGGACAAGTGCCATCCAGATTAAATTCCTGTAGGTACATGTCATTGAATTTCAATAAATCCTATGTTGATCGAATTCAAACATAAATCGTTGCGGCCACTTGGTCATCTAAACGTAAACAGACCATTTATGATACCACAGACTATCGTTATGAAGGCAGATATAAAATAAGCAAAAGTGAAGCCACCCATTGGTATGAATAAAAACAAATTTAAAAATAAGTTAATCTCCGAGCTTAGACGCGTGCATAATATAGGCTCGTGATAACAGTGAAGCAAGTTGTTACCCAGAACTTTTTAAGCTACAAATGATGTTGACAAACTATGGAGGAGCGAGAGACTGTGTGCACGTACAACCGGTTCGACAGTTAGGTTCACAATTCACGTATTTTAGACCTAGATGTGTAGCATCACTTTTAATAAATGTGTTTAATATGGTTACCACAGTTAAAACCCCATCATAGACTGTGCGACAATGTCTCTAGCATGATCGTACTCTGCTGTGATTTTAAGAAGCGCGATATCTACCTTAATTACAATAGTCTATGTATGATACATCCAGAATCAATATCGAAGACCTTGATCGTCTTGAACCAGAGTTAACTGACCTCCCTTTCATGGAGAATTTAGTCTTGATCCAAGCATTAACTCTCAGATCTTGATAAATAACGCTTTAGACACATTTACTGATAAACATCTCGATTTATTCATAGGACGAACTCGAGATACGTATTAAAATTTAAAGGTGGAATAAAAATATAATTTTATTTAATTACTTTTTGATATCCCTACCGTTTACTGAAGATAACTTATTTAAATGACCGCCTGAAGATAGACGAAGATTTGCATTGAAAATTACTATATTATCAAACTTGAAATCTTTTGTCTTGGGATGTGAGAACTGCCTAGAGCGCAGGGTGTTTTTAAACACTAGTCTACTTAAAAACATAGGTAATACTGGGCTTGTAATGGCTGAGTCTAATTTACATCATATTATAAGCTTCGAGCCTCTTTCGAATAATGCTAAAGATAAAAATTAAAAAAAATATATCATCAATCATAATATAGGGCAATGGCAAAAAGCAAAAGGAGAATACTCCGAGAAGACTCGGCGTGACATCGGTTAATAAAACCTGGGGGTAACCTAACTGCTGTTTTTAACTCCCCGAAATAATAAAAAGACCACAGCCCAAAGCCTGGCTGTCTCTTAAAAAGATATAAGAGACCCATAACTTGTGTGGAATTTAGAATAGATTTATAGAAACACCACAAATAAACAGAAAAATGTTAAACTAAAAGACATTCTCAACACTACCCAAATTTAACAATTGGCGGTCTTGCTAAAAGCTCTTCCAGATAACCTCGTTACAGTTACTTATTAGTGAGATCACAAGAATTTCAGCACTTGAAGCCACCCTTTCAAGCAGGCCTACGATCTCATAAAGCCAACGAATGACGTCAATGGTGAAGTGCATCCAAAAGTGAGCCCCTAACGACCGCCGCGCCGTCGCAAGAACAAGTAAAACAGGTTGTAAAACCGAACCGAACCAGCCGAGTGCAGGAAACGCGTTATTTTGAGCTTCGATTACTTCAAGACTCGAAAATGTGCTCGATTTAAACCCAAGTGCTGGTGTAATCGGACTTGGTGACGCGGGTTTTGCGTTATGGGGAGTGCATGTTGATGTTCGATTGCTTTATACACTACTATGCTATATAACTAAGGCCTCGCCCTCGTCGTAAGAACTTCTAGGATTAGGATTTATAAAGGTATATGCTGTGTATCACAATTCACAATATTGGTGTTTTTTTTTTGGTAGTAAAATACTTGCTGCACTCTGTAGTTTCATCCGCGTAATCCCTTGAGGAAATCGGGATACAGAAGCTACAGTTTCATCGCAATCGGTTCAGTATTTTTTTTTTGGTGAAGAAGAGCAACAACAGTAGAGCAGCAACAACGTACATACTACGTCGTACATGGTCAATGGTCACATAGGTACAAACTTTCAACGTAATATAGCAGCACTCTAAAGTGAAGAGTTGTTTCCCTGACGTTCGTTTTCACATTAACTTCTCAGTTTGTTAATGTGTTTCTTTTGGCAGGAGTTTACCGAAACAAGTTCTAAAGTAGGTCTTTCCTGGCGATTAATAACTGTTGCAGGATTAAGTTTGTTCTTAGCAACTTCCTCGCAAACCGACTCGTTCCGAGAAACTAAGCTTCATCTTATTCCCAGATACAAAAAAGAAGGCAAATTTCAGTTCTTAGATATAGTAGTAGTCACTTATAGACGGGCTTCCCCGAACTATATTACATGTACCCTAAAATACGAAGGCGGTGACTACACGCACGTTAAGTGGAAGTGTCTTCCTGAAACCCGCCCTCTTTCCGACACCGCTATAAATATGATGCTGAAACATGCATCGCTTCAGTCGTTCAGGAGAGCCCGACGAGAGCACTGTGCCAAATCTCGCTATTCCCGAGTGACAACGTGACCGAAATCGCGTACACATCTTCTATTAAGGATTGCAAGTGTTTGTGATAGTGAAACAATATGTTGGACAAAACCATCATCGGTGGCAGTTGGGAGAGCGTTGTAAGTACCTTATTAGGACTATTAAAACATATAAATTGAACGCACACGTCCGGATTACGGAATTGTGTCGGGCAAGTTACGCAAAGTGCACGGCCGGTTTTAATGCGCTTAAAAGGCAACTGACTTGTCTATGGCCGCTGTCATTGAACCGGCGAGCCGCAAGCCGAGCTGCGCGTGCGTGCCTCGAGTTTGAATATGGCATTACGCCTTTTTGTGGCCAAAGCTCTTGACATTGCCGCTTTCGGTTCCACGGTTAGTGACACTTCAAGCGTTAAATAAATCAATGACAGTCAATCTCGGCCACCAGATTAGAACGTTTCTGATTAATCAGAGAGATTGCTTCCAAACTTCCATCAAAAGCGATTTTGTACGGTTCGGTAAAGGTTATCGAGATCCGTTTTATGAATAATGCATCTGCACCTAATCAGATTTTTTTATCAAACAAAATTATTCATGCAAATACAACCCACTTACAAAGCTAATAAAAAGACTAAAGAAACTACATTTTTCACTAAAAATAACGTAACTTATAATAATATGATAGTAATATCCAAACTGAGCCAGGAAAAGCTATTACGCTTTGTCTACGGCGATGGCTATCAAGGTTGAAGCTATTGTTTCCAAAACGAAACTGTCATTTGTAACGAATATGATATCTTTAAGATTAAACCAGTAGATACAATTGTACATATCCATGTTATTATAGAGTTAGATAGTAGTGGAAAGTTCTTAACAATAAGCTGTCACGACACGTCAATAAAATTCATGAGCTTCAAGTCAAACCAGACCTTGAGAGTTGCTAATTCGTATACCGGTTGGCGAATTTGGTTCTAACACTTTCACCACTGCCAACAATTTAGACGACTAATATTATTTACAGTTTAAGCAATAGTTACCGCTTATCTGGGCGACGATAACAGCTGTCATTCCGGTCGGTGATTTCGAAAGTTCCAAACTGGCTGGTCACTGGTCAGATATTAACGACTTAAACTTGGTGTAGATTAAAATGTCGATAGATATGGACAATGTTTAGATTCGATTTAAATAATTACGAGATATTTTTAATATTTGATAAAGTCATTTGAACATCAAAATTTAGGAGTAATTCATCAACTAGACCAGAATTAAATGCAATATTATGATAAGTGTTCATTATCTATGGTTTGTAAGAAAAAAGCTAAATAGTCAAATTTTCTCAATAAAGGCATTCGCAGAAAAAAAATTGCACATAAAAATTTTGTATGCCGTGGTCTTGACCTTATTTTTATAAAAAAATATTTATTTTAATATAAAAGGTAGACTTATTAATCATACATGTAAAAAATGACTTGCAAATTACAAATGTGGGTTCAAAGAATTGAATACACGAATTTTAGATTTAAAATTCAAAATCGATATGGGCGTGATTGAAATCAACTCTAAATCATACATGCAGTGATGAGTGAACATTTTTTTGTCCCACCCACATGGGTCAATGTTTTGACACATTGTGTAATTGTGTCAATAAACTTAGGGTCATTCCCATCATTATGGTGCAATATGAAAAAACCTGATTACTCATTGACTCATTGAAAAACTTATGTGCCGCGAAAAAATGCGCGTGGGCATCCAAACAGTTACTCAGATAGTCACTTCTATATATAATTGTCACCTCATCGAATATTTTATGTATCAGCTACATGAAAAAACTACATAAATGCCAAAAATATTAATATAAATATAATTTCATGTCGCATTCAGTAGATTTCCAATTGAAGATAAATTTATTAGTTTTCGAGTAATATTATAAATGTTACAATTTGTGAATGGTGAAAGATTTATCTTTCAAGCCAAAACAACTGAGATTATTGTATAAAGCTAGTAAACATAATTTTATCAAATACATTTTTAAACAGTTTTTAGTGGGTGAAATCGAAGGGCAGTAGTTCATATTTAAATACTAAAAGATTTACATATTTGATAGCGAATCGGAATATTTACCATAAATAGAATATTAAATACAAATTAGCAGACATTACGTATGAAAACTACGTACAATTTATTCTTAAAGAGCTTTTACATCACTAATCGGTTATTGACCTCGCGAATCAAAGCGCAATTCGAGGGTATCCGAGAATAGGTCTCTATTCTCTATACTTGAATCGACAGAAATAGAAATACTTAGGTATTATAGGAATATCTATAGGTCGCTGCTGAATAGTTCGTAGAATTGGGTCGTTTGCAAATTGTTTATAACTAGATCGTTAAATTTGCCAATGATGGCGCATGTGTTGGTACTTTATTGCTGAATAGCAATGTGAGACCTCGAGATCTTTGGTTGATTTATTTTGCTACTAGCTGCGCCCGGCGGTTTTACCCGCTGTACAGTAGCCTATCAGTTATTCCAGGGACTAAGCTATCTCTATACAAAATTTCATCTCAATCGGTCCACCCGTTTAGGCGTGAAAGAGTGACAAACATACATCCAGACATCCATTCTTACAAACTTTCACGTTTTTAATATTATATATAGTCTCTACTTTTGTATGTTGTATCCCATAGACATACGAGCAGACAGCCTGATGTTAAAAACCGTTAACCTGCCTCCGAGTTTGGTCAAATACTATCTTAAATTATTATACATTCTATAATTTTATTCAAGCTATTTATTGAAGCTTGAAAAATCATAGGACTAAATAAACAATATCCTTTTAAACATTTATGTAACTTATTCAAACTGACTTTAAGCTTCGATCGCACCATAATAAACTAATTAAATCTCTTATACGCTTTTCTAATGACCAAACAAATACGTGCGAACGCGGTCGTTTAATTAAAATAAAAAAAACAGAAAATACAATTTGAGAGATCAAAAAAAACTCATCAGCCACCTAAGAACATCATTAATTTCCATTCTCGCAAAATTCTCAAATTGAAGACGGCACGAGTTCATTACTAATGCAAAAAATGTGTGTCAAGAGGTAGATTTCGCACGCTCATTTGAACACACGAGTAACGGTACTCGACAAAAAATGATATGACTCCGCTGACGCGTAGTTTGTTTTACAATGACGTGTGGAGCTAGCAACACAGATTTCAATTGCCAGTGGGTAGAAAAAGTTTAACTTTAATTGTTTATTTTTACATATGTATTTATTTTATGGGATATTTTTTATCTAAATAAATAAAAGGAAATGGTGACTGACTCTATCCGCACAGGTCAAACTGCTGAACGGGTTGGGTTGAAATTTTGAAACACAGGTAGGTTTTGTGATGTAGAGTCTACATTGTAGACCTCCACTAAAAAAGGATTTTTCACGCGGGCAAAGCCACGACTATTTAGTCATTTAAACTAAGGCTAGAAAGGAAAAGGCTTAGAAAGTGGTCAAAGGCCAAACCAACAGCGAAAAAAAGTTCCTATAGACCCAAAAGTATAATTTTACCACTACTATAACCTCGGTAGTTTGGCATCAACATAAAGCATGAAATTATCTCAGATCATGTAATCGCAGATGCACCAGCAATAGACGTTGCATTGAACACTCATTGTCTAAAATAGCTCCGTGACAAATTTAACTGCACCTTTTAGTGTTATCACCTTCATCTTGTAATAACGTGCAGAAATAACTGCGTTCACAAATATATCTCTTAGAACAAATATTACAACATGGGCGCGTGAAATGGGAGAATAGGACGGGCTAGATTAGAGAGGATACGCTGTTTTTAAACTTTTGGATAACCGATCTTTAATTTAACATACTAAGTAGCTAATAATAGCTTAAAAGAAACAAAATCATGTGATTTGTTTAAAAATGGAACAATTTATAAACAAAAACAATCAGTAACAGACGTCTTTCGTGTACGTGGCTAGTTGCGAATTACACTTATTAATTAATCAGCAATAATAATTATTGTGATATCAAATGTCTTTCTTATCAATTATCAATATCATCAAGTTGAATAAAAGTAAAATAAGTAATAACTTAAATTCAAATATTATTTGCTTTGCCTACTCATGATAATGTAGAGATTACCATAACCAATTTTTTAAATCTTATCAAAGGATTTTTCTAGTTTCTATTTTGTTTCTATTTCTAACTCACCGAACTGAAGACAAGAACATGATGTATGTCACGACAACTGATAAATTACCTGAAAAAACAAAACACACAAGGTTACGCATCAAACTTACGTTAATTTACACTTTTTTAATTTGAGCGTGTTAACGAAGGCCATTAACTATTTAAATGTTGACCTATTTACTGTTGCGACCCGAATTCGCAAAGTTTTTTCAACGGTAACCCATTAAAAATATGTTGCACAACGCAAGCTGTCAAGACGTGGAGTCAGGCAGATTTGTCGTGTCAATGCGGCACTCGTGAAATGTATTTCGACTTGTATCGGTTACTATGAAACTGGGGCAACATAACATGTTTATTTTTCTTAGAAAAAGTCGTGGTTTTTTTCGCGAGAGAAATTGCTATTCTTGCTGCATAATGACAGCAAAATATGAGAAATTGTTTTAAACAAAAATCAACACGTAATATCGCGTAGAAACTTATTTACATAAATTAAAAAGTAAAAAATCTTATCCACATTACTTCAACCATAGAGAATGGTGTCCTAATGAACTCCAATAATAAACCGTCTATTTCTGCGTGACCCATTATCTGACCGGCGGTGGTCTACGTCAGAATATGATGGTATTCCAAGAAAACCCATAAAACATTGCACAATATCGAATCAAATTCACACGCGTTACATTATATGGACCAAAAAAAGAAAACAGTTCAACACTTAAGAGTTACGCAATAGCTAAACGGCCAAAGTCGTCAAACTGGAAAGCTTTTCGGAACTACCAAAGATACATAAACAAAACGTTTGCCGAAGGGCGAGTTAATAAATTTAAATTTTAACGGGCGACCCCACCCATCCACTGTTTATTTTTACACGTGAAATAAGCCAGTTTTCCCAAAGACTAAAGAGCACCGCGACCGTGGAAAAGTAAATTACGAGAGTATCAGTCTTTTGTTCATAATTTCCTGGACAGTTCACGGTTAAAGTTTATAGAAAATCGGTGTCTGTCATGAAGCATATGGCGAGCCAGAGACAGGTGGTGTCAGACATGTGGGCACCGCACGATGACGAAACAAAGCGAGACGGAACACTAATCTGTCGACGATAGAAAAGGACACACGAGCCCTACGCTCACGTCCTACGATCACGTTTAAAATTTATGTTATGAACGCTTGAAATAATCCTCTAGGTTAGTCGTAGCCTGCGGTTGTTTATGTGACAGCCGTTAGATAGGTGCGAGGGAATAAACAACTCAAGATTAATTTGTCTCGTTTCAGGTGTCGAGAGATGAGTACGAGGTCGAGTACACTCCTAGTCCGAGAGGGTCCCCGCTGAAGGACACCTCCAACATCCAAGAAGACCAGGCGTACTACATCAGCCGTCACAACCCCAACAAGATGTTCCGTCGCGAGTCTGTCATCGCTTCCTGGAAGAGTTTGAAGAAGGAACGCGAGCAGGCTCTGGGAAAGAGGATCATTTATGTCGATGCTGATACGTATCAAGATTACTACGGCAGGAACCAGGTTAAACGATGCAAGAGCGAAAGGACTGCCAACGGTACTAAGATCCCTAAGAAAGTTAAGCGCACATACTCTGTGCTGTACAGGTATGACCCGACTGAAGAGAAGGTGGTTAAAGAATACAAGTATCAGGTTCCTAAGCAAGCAGAGCCGGTTCATTCAACGCTGCAGAAGTCCTACTCTGAACCTTTCTTGAGGCAAGAGGCAGCTCCTAAGAAGAAGGTGAAGAGATCGTTCACCACATTGCTGAACATCAAAACGAAATTCCTGAACATCTTCGGATCTAAGAGTTAAGGACATTTTAGTCGTGAATGGGGAAAAAGTTGCTCAAGTCAATGCATTTCTATGATTGGCGTTAATTGCTCTGTAGAAGGAGTCAGTGATGGCCATATTCTAGTCAATATTCTTGGGTTGTACGTTAACCCTAGTCCAAAAAGGATGATCCAAAGATGGTTTAAGATTTTGTTTGAATAGTGTTTTACCAATATAATGTGATATTAGGAGAAGTTTAGTTTTGGCGTAAAATTAGTATGTTAAATTATATAATTATATTTTTGTTTTAAATTATTGTGTATTCAAATGAAATGTCTTCTAAAACTTTACATTATAAAGCGTTTAATTAAATTGTAAGAAATGTGCATTTAATTAAAATTTAAGGATATGTAAAGTTATATTTTCATGGTATTCTATGCGTTTGAGTAATTTAAATGTACATGAATAATTAAAAATATATAACTTAGTAGTTACCTCTAACAACATTAATTCATTAAATTTGAAATTGTGAATTTAATTGAATAAATGAGAGGAGTGGAAATAAAAAGCAAACAGAATTCAATGGCCAAATCTAATTTTTTTCTGATTGTCAGAAAAAAGTTGAGAATAATTACATAACTATATTATTATATCCAATGTAAATTTAAATAATATCGGTACATATTCAGTTTTACGACAATATTTATTCAAGCATCAATCTGTAATTGTTAATTTGTATATTTGTCTAAAATATGCATAAACTAACGAAAAAATATGAATTGGATAGATAACGTTGCTAAAATATATAAAGTAATATTTTGTATTACATTATGCAATACAAAAATTTATTTCTATATTTAGTGAAATCCATATTGTATGATGTTTAAAGCAATTTATATGTAAAAGTAATTATTTATATTAAATTAAATATAAATATTTTGCTTGTTTTATATAACAACATTGTGTAAACTCTTGAATATATTTTTGGTAATACTGATTGTAATTTGTTAATCAAATTTCATTCCTATTAGGTAAGCTTAGATAAGATTTGTATTAGGTAAATATTGACATATCAATTTATTTTAGTTATATTTTAGTGAAATTAAGAAATATGAAATTTTAGATTCACAATACACATCTTAACTTCTGATTTAATACCCCAATCTTGAAATCAAATTTTCTATTTTCAAAATTAATAAAACATTTTTTGTACTAACGAAAAACATACAAAAAAGATATGTGTTGCAAATATACCTATTAAATTATATTAAAATCATAATATATCAATACTAAAGAAGCCATGGTTTGATACGTAACTTCAAAATTAAAATTGTACCTACTGTAATAAATAAATATTAATGAAATATTATTTTAATTAAATGTATTATTACGACAATATATTAAGAAAGTGTGATCATGAACAATAAATAATGATATTATTATGCTGTTTTATTTATTTCCTTAATGTAGGTACATATTAAACTTTGTACACTGATTGTATTTTTTTACTATTTGTTTGTTTAACTTAGTTGTTTGTGAAAATATATTGTACTAATTGCGCCCAGCAGTTTAACCCGCTGTACTGTAGACTGTAGCTTATGTGTTATTCCAGTTTTGTGTGTTTCCAGCTATTTCTATACCAAATTTCAGCTCAATCGGTCAATAAAACCGTTTAAGCGTGAAGAAAAGCAGTAAATTGTAACGACGACAAGCGACGAGAGCTGTCATCTCAGTACATTTTTTAAGCGATTGCGAATGATCGCTACGGGCGGGCGCGCGCTTGTCTAGGCCCCCTGGACTGCCACATAAGATTAGAAATGGTCGAAGCGGCTTAAGGTCCTTTTGAGTTTTCCCAATAATAATAATAAGCGTGAAGAAGTATCATACATACCTACACATTCACAAACATTCGCGTTTATAACATTAGTGTGATTATCATCGGAATTATTGGGTATTGAAAATTTGAGCAAAATCGGTTGACGCTGCTTATATAAAATCATCAGGAGATTCAAATAATTATATTATGGACTATGTACACATATATATGTACAATGCAATAGTAACTGAAAAATATCATCGTCGTCGTCATCGTCGTTGGTAAAATTGACGCAAAGGCTTATGAGCATGATGAAGTAAATTAAATAAAAGCTTTTAAAATAATTCACTTGATCTAAATAAAAGTTAAAGAGCTCCCTACAGACAACAAAAAGGAGCGAATTTCAAATGGTAGGTAATAAAATTCACTTTAGCTTGATAATAAATTAGATTCACGGAAGGCACAGTCAGCACAAAACCACGAGCATAATTGTTGAAAGTTCTAGAATAACGAGCGTGCTTGTGAATTATATTCAATGTTCATTAAAATAGTTGTTAAAATGTCGAAATAATGTCAAGTTCAGAGACAGACTGCCCGCATGTTACGGCTCTACGGTTGACAATACTTGACACTGTAATTTGCGAAGTTTCTGATAATTTGTTACAGCATAGGGGATTGTATTAAATAATTATATTAAAATAATACAATATATATTATTCAAGCCTTGACAATCGTAAGTTACCTATAATTATTAAAAAGATATTTCATGAAGTGTTAATGGACTTTCATGATTATAAATATTATCATAGAGTGCTTTGAAATTTAGTTTTGTTTAAGAATTTGATTGTTTGAGAACTTTAGCGAAATGGGGCTGATCTATTATTATACACGTTACAAAACAATAGTGAATTACAATCAATGATATTTTTCTTACAAAGATTGAAATATTTATATGTCACAAAGAATTTCAAAACAAATTCAATACACGTATCCAGTTTAAAATTACAACGAAGATTTAGTTTAGTTTACTTTGATCCTAAATCTAAAGATACAGTTCCCCAATGACATTGATTAGTAAACTTTGTAAGAAGGAATTGCGTTCTGTGAATTCTAATTTGAGTTGAAATTATGATACTATTGCTAATTTTGCTTTAGAATCATAAACATTGCATTTTGTATGCGTGATCTAAACACATCTTTCATGAGGGAGTTTTTTTGCTCTCGCCATCTATCTATCTAGCCCACCATAACACCAGAATTAATTTATTTAGCTAGCAGCTAGATGGCGCTGTGTGACATGCCGCCACAATTTATATCATGATGCAATCAAAATTAAAGGTTAGAGGAATGAGATTATAATACATTGAAGCCAACGAAGCCAACAAAGTCTTTACCCTGAACGACCTCGCCAAGGTCGATCCATTCTTCTCCATCAATCTCAAAAGGTTCACAAAAGAAGTCCCTAAATCGATTTGTTCCACAACATGACATGTTTACCCAAATCATGGGAACCATGAATATAAAGAGGCTTCGAAGGAGGTCGAGGGGAGTTATATGGGGCAATGAAATGCTGAATCAAACCCATAAACATGGATAATGGATTATACTTTAAAATTGACGTTAAATAGAAACGTTTAAGTACTTAATGTTGATTTTAAAGGGGGTTCGCGATGTCTTTAAAGGACATGTTTCTCATTTTAATTACTAAACGGTTTGAGACAAATTAAGCTTTAAAGATAGGCTAATTTGGATCATCAGCCCATAGTTATAATATAATGTCGTATAATACAAACTCAATATTTTTTAATTCAAAGAACAGTGATTAAAGCAATTAAACGAGCTAAACTAATTTTACTAGTAAAAAAAAGCATACATATTTTCCTTGACATTTCAAAATTGACTTCACCAAAGTAGAGAACTAGAGTAGAAAAGAACATGACAAATAGCTCATGGTTCATAGACTGACATTCATAAGCAATCCTATGTTGACATTAAGCGCGTCTCCAGCTCCTGTTTTGGTTCAAACATTCAACATGGGCATGCCAACATCCAAAAAAAATCTCGGCGATTTTGATGAATATTGATATTATGTTTTGTTGTAGGTTTTCATCGGATAAGGAAAGCAAAAAATATTGTCGGAGCAAACAAGAAGTGAAAATCGCCGAGATTTTTTTTGGATGTTGGCATGCCCATGTTGAGTGTTTGAACCATAACAGGAGCTGGAGACGCGGCTTTAGTCCTAGAGATACTCTCAAATGTCTAACTTACTATGAAACAGACAAAGGAATCCTACAAATAGTATTCAAACTACTGTATTTCCACTCCATCGCATCCTTGACTGAACTACGAGTATTTCTGTAGCAGTTTTATCGAGGCTCACTCCAAATGGCATGATGTTCAGTGAAGCAAGGGAGGGATATCTTCCGCCTTCTAGGTTTAGACTGCTACCATCTACGGCCGCATCGTCGCTTATCATCACGCGAGATAGTGGTCAAAGGTTTATTATAACCTATAATGAATAAGAAATAGGCTAAGCTCTAGTCGGGCTATGCGCAATATGGGCTTCCCTATATCGGCAAATCGAATTACTGGTTTATCTTTCAGTAACAATATCTCCAAAACATCAAAGATAACTGTACGTTACAGTTTTCCTGGAAAGTTAATGGTTTAAACCATATCGTGGAATCACTGCAATAAGGTATCAGCGGAAGACCAGCGTAGGTTAAACCTAGCTTACATTAAGCTGAGCTGATACCCTTTTGTGTCAAACTATATTATAATAGTAGTTAAGTTCATGATGTTTTAAGTTTGGTCGTTTTTGGTGGAAATAAAATATTTTCTTTCATTCATTTGTATCACAAGTGTAAACCCGGAGGAGGGCGTTGGTGTCTGTAACACAGTCTCACGACTATCGTAGGCATCATCGTTCCATAGCATAAGTTTTCTTGTTACACTTTTCCAAAATAAACTATTTGTATACTTTCTTTCTTTCATATCCTAGATTTTAGTCAGTACTTGAAAGTCAGTCAGTCTGCAAGTATTAAAAACGTTAAGTTTCCCGTCCTCGTTTGAATCGCAGCTGGCGCAGTACCAGGCACCGAGTCCTGTGGGAACCCCAAGCTCTGCCGTCCGGAACGATATTTATAAACAAACGACCACCCGGCCGAATTACTGCTTTGGGGGAAATCGTGCAAACATTTTTATTGATTGCAAATGATATCGGGGTTTTGCGCTCTTTGTGTTTTAATTTGCTGACTGTACCTACTAGGAATGTATGTAGGGTGTAGAGGAATTAGAAACAGAATAGAAGATATATTTTAGACTTTAAAATTTGTAAAAAAAAAATATGACGAATGATAGAGTAGAATGGAGGAGAAAAACGTGTGGTGCCGATCCTACCTAGTGTGGAATAAGAGCAAGAATGAAAAGATGATGATGAATTTGTAAAAAAACTTCCAATAATGAAAAAGTCTGTCGGAGAAATGGACATAAATAAATAATCCTGTCGACGAACACTCCAGTGACGAATCGGTAATCGGAGAATCGTTGCCCAATCGAATATTGTAGACTGTAGACCTACTCGTATTACAATGGCGAACTGAAACTGCAACATATAGGTTGGCCACATTACCTATTATCTTATTTGACTCTGACAGTAATTATACTATCTTTCTTAACCCTTCAGGACACGGATATTACAGCACAGTTAAAAAAAAACAAGTTTTGAAAAGATCTCGAATCAGACCAAACCAATAAAGTGCGATAATCCAACTGACTTCTCTGAACAAGTGCTGGAGAAACAACAAAATTTCAATTATGCGAAACAATTTAACCGTTAATATCAGAAAATAATATTTCATGTCTATGTAACTTCCGCCCTTCAAAAAGGTCACATCGCTAGGGTTCCAAGCCTGAAGTATTCAGGTTTTGTGCTAGGTCGATAGTATTCAAACTAATAGGGTATCGACACGCAACCGTATTAAACTGTCTTTGCTGACATATGAACGTAGTACATAGGTCATGGAGACTTATATGATTTGTTTGGTATTTTTAGGGTTTGACGTAAAAGGCAATATGAGTAGAACTTTACGAAATCGTGCGGTTATCCATAATGTTCAACTCTGAAAGGTCGATGACTTTACTTGTGATCCTAATTCCTAATATTACATGAACCGATTGGAAGAATGTATTGAGTAGCATTAGAAAGAATTGTGAGACTAAGAACTCCTCTATCAGAATGACGAGGAAAATACTTGACGTTGTCTCTACTCGTGTGTATATCATCATCACCAGACCACGTTCGTTCGCTGCTGGACACTGGCCATATTATGTAAACCTCTCCCATGCCACGCCACTCAACGCCACTCAACCCGATCCGTCATCATCTATATTATCGAGAAGCAATGAAATTGGCTCAATTTGTTCGCAAAACATATTTTTATGGCGATTGCAAATTGTGTCATAATAACGAAGAAATTTATTTTCATACAAAATAAACAAATATACGGTCTTTATAGGAAAGCTGAGTCAAGACCCCCAATGGTGAGATTTACACCGAATTTATCTATAGTCAGGAAATAGTTTTAAGTTTCATATTGGCTGTCCAACATCAATAGTTTCAAGTCATAATATTTTATATGGTTTCATTCTGAGAATAAATTAACAAGAGGAATGGGCAAAATACCGGGGTAAACTTATGACTTAGCATCTTATGTGTCTCTGGATGATGAGCGATATACAGTGTTGCGTAGAGCCTTATACTTATTGAATACCTACATAGATTTACACATTATTGTCTCCTTCTCTTCTTCTTTAGCCACATTATTGTACACCGCACAAAAATACACACACATAGGTACATAGCTAACACAGTATCGGCAGGCGTTATAGGTTAACATCAGGTGAGCGTCGGGTTCGTCTCATTTGCTCTACTTGCACAAAAAAGGAAAAAAGAACATGATCAACTTCCCAACAAGTGGAAGCAAAACACAGTCTAAACGCTCACAATTTTCCCTGTTTCAGAGGTTTGCTTTAGATTTACGACTATGTACGAACTGGTGACAACATTTCTAAACGCCACCCTACATTGCGTGAGTGTCAGCGTCTCTGAAGTGGGCTACGAAAGGCATCAGGATGACAACGTCGAAGTGTCACGGCGTAGTCGAAAAAATCGCCGACACCCAATGTGCCTTAAACAAAAATCCTATCTAATCTAATTAAGTAATCTGTGGTTATGTTCCTACAGAACAGACATAATATCATTTACCGTGCTTTCTCATGGTAATGGTGCGTAAAATGCCTTTCTTTATTACAGCGCCTGTTTGAAGCCTACGTAAGCTTGAACCTAACGGAATCTTGAACCTAATCTAGGTACTAATATAAAAGCTGATTTATATTAGTAACTGCTAACGACCAATCACAATTAATAAAGGAAATTGCTAGATGCCTGGAATTAACTGTACCTGACATGTTGGTTTAATTAATAATGCGGTAAAATGGAAATATATGTGTGGCTAACTAGCTGCACTTAGCCGTTTTTTTTTCTTGTTTTTAAACGTTATTCTAGGGTATCTAAAGATACATTAATGCTTTATTGTACGCCACACAAAAATAAATAGATGATAACAAGTAGAAAATTACTTTATGTACCGTTCCTCATAAACGGTTCATGAGATACAGCCTGGTGACAGATAGACGGCCAGCTGAACGGACGGACAATGGAGACTTAGTAATAGGGGTAGTTCGGGCGTGCCCCGATATCTGCCCCATTGGTGGTGCAGGAGAGTCCATTTTTACCCTTTGGGTACGGAACCATACAAAAGATCACCAAAAAAAGAAGCAAACCTGATAATATATGCACTTATTCAAGTTCTGTTACTCTTTATAGTATAAATTTGTACCAGCAAAGCGACGATGTGAAGGCCATCTTACCTAAAATATAGTTTTACTTCACCAATCTAAAAATATATAAAAGGAAAGAGTGACTGACTGACTGATCAACGCACAGCCCAAACCGCTGAACGGATTCGCTTGAAATTCGGAATATAGATAGGTTCTATGATTCAGACCTGCGCTAAGAAAGGATTTTACCACGCGAGCAATGCCGCGAGCACAAGCTAGTAAGATTATAAGTTTGAACAATAATGATTTACGCAAGGCGAGCTAATGACCAAACGGTAAGCAGTAATAGACCATAACAATACCTCCAGAGGTCAGGCTCTTGACCTGTCCGTGATTAAACCACGCTTTCTTGACATTGATTGCGATATATCAGTTCTTGTTCTTAGTAGGTACTGTTTTTTTTAATTAATAATAGATAGGAGTTTATACTCCAAGAGCACTGGGGGGCTAGACAAGCGCCAATCGTTTGTCGCTATCGCTAAAAAATGTACTGAGATGACAGTCGTCGTTTATTTTTCGATAACGAATATCATCTCAGTACATTTTTTTAGCGGTAGCGACAAACGATTGGCGCTTGTCTAGGTCCTCAGGTTACCTTACCTACGCTGTCAGAGTAAAATCACATTAAAAAGGAATACAAATCAATAAAAAAATGAGGTCTTTGTCCAGCAGTGGGACGATATTGATTGACCACGGTGATGATAATGATGATTATAATAGAAAAAAATATGAAGATGTTTAAACTATAAGATTAACTATTTAAAACTTAAAGAGGTAAACTTAGTTTCAAGAAAGCTGTCTAGTGTCTAGCCAAAAGCCATAATTGGCTGAGCCAACGGGGAGACTGCAAGTAATTTTTATTCAGTGGACTTTAAGCTTCGTATTAAATACGGAATCTGAGATGTCTCAGAATCTGCAGTTTTTAAGCTAAAATCTCTGAAAATAAAAAAGATTTTTCATCATTATGGTTTTCTACATTATACGAACAATATATTTTTTTTGTTTCTTTTTTTGTGACAAGCAGACGGCCCACCTCATGGTTAGTGGCTACCGTCGCCTATGGATACCTGCAATACCAGGGGTATCGCTGGTACGTTGCCTACCTTTCAAGACTCTATTCACAATTTTAAATGATTCTCGACTGGTACTCAAAATTTAAAAAAAGAGAAAGCATCACTCAAAAAACTATTACGTGTTAAATATTTAATAGGCATTTAATAGCACATTAACACATGAATCATTTCGTATATGAACAAAGCAAATAGTTCTGCCTACGCTATTACAGCTCTAGCATTTAAGACGGGAAGTGAAAGCACTCCTAGACATACCTTCCGCATTGAATTAAAAATGTGAAAATAAAGCTCCGCCCCTGGGCTAGTTACCACCCACTGGACAAAACCGTGTCGCCAAGCGGTCATTACGACTGGGTTCAGGTACTATAGGTAGTGAAATTACTGGGCTAAAGAATCTTAACATCTTATGACTCCTGAGTAAGATGCGTTGTTGCCGTGCACTCAGAATTTCACATCATTGTGAAATCCTCGGTGGCATTGTACTAATTATGGGCAGCAGGAGAGCGTCTTACTGGTCTTCATACTTATTCACATTAAAAAAAAACTATGTTCAGCGAAGCCAGCGAGGGACCTCTCCTTTACCTTCCTTTTTTTTGATACTAAATAGGCCTACGTTTAACCACATCTCACCAGATGGAAAGTGAAAATGCGGTCGACGATGGATCATCTTACGTATTTTCCTAGAAAGGTACCTAGTACCTATTCACTCGTGCCTTAAAGATACCTAAGTTGTACCGCTCGGGAAACACGGATGCCAGCAAAGTGTTCCAAATGCGACCAGTTCTCATTAAAAACGACGAAGCAAAACGTTTGGTGCGGGCAGTTGGTAGCGCCACTAAGTAGGGATGCCGCATTGCCGTCTGCCGTGACGTCCGTCGATAGAATGGGCTTGGAAGAATTAGTTCGTGTAATTCCTGCGCACACTCTCCAAAATGAATCCTATAGAAGACCGATAGCGAAGCGACCATTCTACGATGTTCAAGGCTCTGCAGCCGAGATTCCGTGAGCTTTTGGTCACCTACTAGCTTTTTGGCACGTCTCTCAATCGACTCCAGTGTCTGAAGCTGGTATTTGGCAGTACCATCCCAAAAATGAGAACAGTACTCCATACACGACCGGACTAGGTCCTAGGTCTCCTAGGTTTAGTCTGCTACCATCTACGCCCACATCGTCGCTTACCATCACGCGAGATCGTGGTCAGAGGCTAATATAATAAATAAATAAAAAGTTCTTTCATTTTAATTTCGAAATCAACAAAAGAAATTCTTCCTACGCAACTTTTAACCTCGGTGCTTCCTGTCGACTCTTTAATCTTATCTCATCTATCTATTCTAAATCCATCTGAACCTTGCCAGTGACATTGGCTCCAATTGAAAATATTATACCAGCGGCAGAGGTTTCACCTTGCCCGCTATTGCCATACCACGATTTTTAGATTAGGCAATTTGTAAGGTTGGGAGCTGACGGCGTACTTTGTAAGGTGGCGAGTGGCGACGGTACAAAGCGATTGCAGAGCAATTTTTCCTTAAACGTAGGTTTAAATTTTTTTTGTGGCAAATGCCTTTATTGAGAAAAACAAACTAACAATACTACAGCTACTACAGCAGTAAAGAACACTTTTATTAACCACAGATCGGCCACAAGTCGGTTTAAATATGGTAAGTAAAAGAACAAAAGCGAATAGTGTCATAAGAAAGATGACAATATTAAAAACAATGATGGGATATGATGATTCCTTTTAAGGGTTAAATTTATACGCATCTATTAATATAAAACCCTATAAAAAACAATAAATAATAATACAGATGTTGTGAGCCCCTGAACGAGTCGTAGCGACTGACTTACGCGGAAAGAGGTTGTAGAAGAAATACTCAAGAACGAAATGCCTTAAAAAAAATGTTCAGCAGTACACTAACATATCTTGATGATGAGTCACAACAAAATG
This sequence comes from Hemithea aestivaria, assembly GCA_947507615.1. Taxonomy (NCBI): domain Eukaryota; kingdom Metazoa; phylum Arthropoda; class Insecta; order Lepidoptera; family Geometridae; genus Hemithea; species Hemithea aestivaria. Next base: position 6,204,218 of record OX382348.1, read on the forward strand.
AGAGAAAACCAAAAACCGGTCATTTGAACTTAAAACTCATTCAGTCACAAAATGAGAGAGTCCATCACAAAAACGGACTTTGAGGTCACAAAAAAACACAGCTCAAAATAAATAGAAAAGCATCTTAGAGAATTCTTAAAGATTTGGTAACCACCTCTTTGTCTATCTGAACACAAAACGACACGATATGGTTCTATTCTCGTATCGCATATGATTGATGTAATTCCTCCATACATAGTATAACATATGGGAGTACCAGATGATGGATCAGAAATCAGATAAGTTGAAGGTCCCTAAGGTGATAAATCGACGTAAGGATTAGGGATTATACTCTTAAAAGAGAGAACAAAAGAGCTTTCTTACGATCTTCAAAACAAGAAGGTTATCATGTATAGGTTACATGTAATATTACTGGAAATGTGAGTTATTTACGTAAGACAAACTTTTAAGGATTTCTAAACAAAAATATACAATTATAGAAATCTATGTGTATTTGAACTTGAATTTCTCCAAAATTCTTGATCAGATTTTGACTAGGTATTCCTTTTACATTTAGTCCAATTTAAGATACAGTGCAAGTTTTATAAAAATCAGTTCAATAGTTTTGAGGATATGAATTAAAAGTACACCTCATCCTTGGTTTTGAAAGCTTGAGTCCGTTTATAATTTTTATTTTTCCTGAGTATTTTAAGATTATCCGTTTCTTGTGAAACCATCAAAATGTATACCAATCCCATTCGAAACAGGAAAACATAAAAACGCAATTTAGGTTATCTAAAATATCTTGTATTACATTTGAAATGGTTGTAAAATCAAATATGGCTGAACTTGCTTTTTAATATTATTGGTGAGGGCAATAATCCAGAAAACAGCCGTAAAATATACCTTACAAGGTTTTTACTAGCGTTCTCACAGTTAAGTATAAAATGAAACTTTTTACTACTAAGTAAGCTAAATCTCTGGTAAAAGATAGTCATAAAGTTAAATCCATTATTGTCAACAAATTAAAGTGTTGACATCACGATATTGGTTTTACAAACAAGAAAGTACGAACATGGAACAATATACATAAAGGAATCCTTAAATGGAGGATTTTAAAGCTGTTAAATAAACGTTGTAATTTTTTATTATAACGGTTGGACGACGAATTTAGAAATTTTGTCATCGTGCGATTAAAATTTTAATTTATTCTTTGTTTTATAGTCCAGAACTTCGACTTTCCTTGAAGCGAACATAATTTGAGACTTTTTTTTGTGGATTTATAAGAACATTACGAAATTATTGGCCATCTTACCCGATACGAATAACCTCATACAACAGTCAGCTTACCTGCAAACAAAAAAAAACAAGATTAGTCAGACAGTCGGAACACAAAGCGTTGCGTGAACTTTTGATGAATCTGTCGATCAGACTCGCAATTTATCATAAACAAAGATAATATTGCCAAGCGTGAATTATGAACACAAAGGCAATGAGAAAAGGATTCATTTGGAATGAGTCAGGATTGAAACTTACAATTACAATACATATTCGGTATTCATTATAGTTTATGTGGGAAAATAATATAATCGTTCCACGATTGTTTTCAATTCATCATTTTAGTAGCTTTATCTGCTCCAATAAGTTCGAAATCGCTGATTACTTTTTTGGTAAGTACAAGGACATTTTTATTTAACTAGGAAAGAGCACTTGCTATGTTGTTTAACTAACAAGTGAAATTTAAAAAATACTTTTTAAAAACAAGCTTTAATTATTGTTATCATCTTGCATCATAAAGTACTCGTCAAGACGAATCAAATGAGCCCAAACTCGATGGGGTTGCGTTGTTTTATGACAGAGTTCCTATGGCCACCTTCCAGCTCCATCATCAGATCAGCTCGATGTCATAAAAATATTGCATTGTCATCCGATTTACACACGCATGCAAATTTTCAGCTCAATTGGAAACCGGGAAGTGGGTCAAATTAAACTTGCAAGATTTGATTACAGACAGACAGACAGACAGACAGACAGACAACAGACAGGTAAAAGTAATATAAAGCTTGTAATTAATAAATAGCCTATAATATGTTATTCCAGTGTCACAAATTACCTTACTAGGCAAGTGCGTAAACCTAAAATAAGTTTTGGACTCATGAAAAGAGCCTCCACCTGGTACAGTTGGCAGAATTGTCTCAAGTCAACCGTTTAGATGTAACAAACACACACCGAAACTTTCGCCTAATATGATCTCAAGTAAAACAATCAGTGACTTGGGAACCCTTCTGGTTCTCGCAAGATTCGTTGTTTCTTTTCCTGCTATTTAAACTTTCAGTTCCAGGGACCACGGGTTTAGTAAGAAAAGTTTTTGTGTCAAACAAAAGTCGTCTTATTTTCCTTATTTCGTAACTTGTGTACGCATAGGCCACAGACTCAATAATAAAGATAGATACCGAATACCGTACCTATACTAAAAAAATTCTTCAAAAAAAAAAAACGTATTGTGAAGAAAACTCAATTTTTATAATGATTTATGTAGGTATTCGTAACAAATATGATACACATATCTTCGTCATAATATATAATATATTAAATAGAACAAATGTTAGGAGAGAATAATTATACATACAAAATAGACACACAATATACATAGAGACTAAATACTAAAGAGAGTTTATTAAAATGGTTTTCGCTACACACGATACAGTCAAAAAGCGACGGATAGGTTCCCACAACTTACATACAAACGTTCGACAATTAAGTTTGCACTGATCGGGAAAACGTATTAATTAACACTGTGTCAGTTTTGTCTTTAGAGCGCGGTATTTTCCTTTATGTCTACAATCTGTAGGCTTGGTTATATTGTGCGACTGTTTTATTTGTTCCCCGCAGACGTTTCGGCGGCAGTCTCAGAGTCAAGGTCATACACGATATGTGCTAAAAATCTCTACCTTGTCACTATGCGTGCGTACATTCGATACGGTTTTATTACTTTTCGAGAAAGAAAACATGAATTTCTAGATAAAGTTTTATTAAAAACTGGAGTGATGTGGTCATATTAAGCCCACTCAGTTGTAAAAGATTAAAGAATCATATACGCCACAAACACACGAATGCTCATTATTTATTTTAATTTATTTTAGCCGTGATCACCGCAGCTCGCCTATTTTATGACAGGTGGCAAAACTCAAACTCTAAACTCAAATTCATTTATTCTAATAGGCTACAATGGAGAACTTATGCAAACAAGCAGCCTAGCCGTTCTGCCTGAAGCGGACGATGAGTGGCCTACGGACTACCACCACCTATGAACTCTTGGAACACCACCGTAGCCTGGAAATTTACACCGAAGTGTAAAAGCAATCCTTAAACCTCAGAACGTGGTTCAATATGAGCTCAAGGTCCCTGTTCCGTGCGGCTGTCTCAAAAGTTAAGATAGCGATGATGATTGCCGATGTATGAGCATGTACAGTCTACTACAAAGAGATGTATCCATGTTTGTCTTACAAAATGAAGGAACTTTTAGTATGCAAAAATTATTTACCCTTACTTCGTGACATTTTCAGTATCCACCAAATCTTATACTATATTCGATTCATTTTAAATGCTATTATTATGTATCACCTAAGGAAAAGTAGTGGGATACATCATTGTTGCATATTAAACGAGTCGATGATAATATAAAGTTTGTTTGCTACTAGAAATGTCACGAACCACGGGTAGTTCATTGTGGCAAATGAAAATTTACTTCATTTTGTAAGCTTAACATGGATACATCTCTTTGTAGTTGACTATACGTGGTTGTACAAGTGGACTTATTATGGGTACCTCATTTCTTTTGTTCAGTTCTCAGTCCAGTATTTTTTCGTCTTGTTAGATGTGATATTAGACGAGTTTCGTTTTTAATGTACGAGTACTCAAATTCGTCATCGAGCAATTCGTTATATTTTTTGCTTCATTAACTTGATATACGAGTACACGTAACTACGAGCCGTGAAATTACAACAGCTATTTACTATTTCATAAACTTGTATTATATCTATACTAGTTACTATTTATGCCCACAGTTTAACCTGTGCCTAAGTTATTTATAATTTTTCATATCACTGTTTCACACTTATGGGGGATGAATTTTAAAAAATCCGTTCTACGGCACAATATCCATTTCTGTTCCAAATCTGTGTGCGCGTTTCTATGGCTCAGTCACGATGTACTTTTACTAGGATTAACTCATGTCGATTGTTCGTTTATTTTGGTTTAGTCCTGGTACCATCACATACACACATCCATACTTTAGAATTTCTAATATTGTGGGACTGACTAGATTAAAATTACATGTACGCTCTTGAATACCTTTGAGTCCTCAGTACCAATTTGTATTAAAATTAATATAATTTACAAGCGCATCACATACCCGTAATACCAGTCTCGAAGGTCACGATAGACATCCTCACAACAATCGAAGTCAACGCCAGACTAACAAAGACACAAATGGGTCCAACGTCTTGGAGTCGCGCCAAGTCCATCCTGATGCCATATTAGTCATCGGTTCTGCGGACCACAGGCGTGTCGCCACCAGACAGAGTGACTGATGCATCACCGATGAAGCCTGAGGGTAACGGCCAGTGTCCTGTACCTTGAGTAAAAACTGTACCTTTATTAGAGCATTATTACTATAATCGGCTAGTTTGCATAGTTCAGTGGATATAATTTTTTTAATTAAAAAAGGAAGCTTGAAGCGATGCACTGTGCGGTCTGGCAAACTCGCGTACTCAGTACCTATAGATCAGTATAAAAACCGCATTACTTTGCAGTTCAAACTAACTGCAATCATATCAACAGGCACAAAAGGGTCCAGTGTCTTGGAGTCGCGCCAAGTCCATCCTGATGCCATATTAGTCATGAGTTCTGCGGACCACAGGCGTGTCGCCACCAGACAGAGTGACTGATGCATGGCCGATGGAACCTGAGGGTAACGACCGGTGTGCCGACAACGCTTTGACCCGATTGTTTATGTTTTGTCACTTGAGGAAACGAATTTATTTTATTACGTTTTGATGTAATAAGAGTGTCATTTCTATCACACTTCATCAAAAGGACAAGAATAACAATTTCTCGCCGTCATCTTCAAATCGAGTCGTGGTAGTTTAGATCCTATTTATCATATTTTAATGAAAATCGTTCGAGTGGGGTTTTCAAATAAATTAAAAATTACGTCTTGTCGTTTTTTTTTTAAATTCCCTTGTTGAAAATGGATGGCATCTGGCAATGTATTTGCACACCTTTCTGCTGTGATTTCGCTCTTTAGAAACGACTTAAAATAAAGATTACTGATTATATATTATTATCAACTCAATCTGCCTCCTCTACATCATGTATGTTTCATAGCAATCCGTTTAACAATTTAAGATGATTTGATAGATCACTAATCAATCAATCAAACTAATCAATCAAATTAAATGTTGTATTGAACAGAAAATTGAAGAGCTTGACTTAAATTAAGACAAGAATTATACTCAAAATTCACAAATTACAATGAAATATTAGAATAACTAACGCCATACTTATTTCAGTTTTAATATAACCCCTAGTTTTACGAACCAGTGTTTACGATTATAACAATACCGATGAAGCTGAAGGTTAGTGGAGTTAGGTTTCATAGCTTTACTGCTGTTTTTGAAGGCTTAGCTATAAAATTGAGAACACTAATTTTAGTTTTGACGAAGTTATCGCCGTTTTATACTCGTATCTTGATCCTTTTCTGTTGTGGAACTAGTTTATTTTTCTTGGTCGACCTCAAATAACTTTATTTGCCTCATTGTGGTTGGGATAAAGTAAAAGGTTTTGTCTTTGTAACAAAAATTAACATAATTAACAGTTAGTTTTTAAAACGTTTTTACATTGGTTCCATTATCCACTCCAACTTCCTCTAATAAGAATACATAAAAATAATATGTAATTAACTTTTATTTTATTAACTGATCAATTTCTTAGGACCCCGCTCAATATTTTTTGATTCATTCTATCTTAGATAATACAACCAATTTAAAATTGATCTTCTTATTTAAACATTTATTCCTGACGTCTACGAGAATGTTTCACTATTAAAAAGTGGACATGCTCTACTACACAATACGGTAGAGTGGTCGAATATATGTAGGTACATATGTATCAAAAGTTGATCTTATTTTCGAGGGGCTTTTGACTTTTACCTTCCTGTCGGACCAGTTCCTAGTCATTATTATCTAAATATGGAGTGAAGGAGTCATAAACTGTATACTTTGTGTTCAAAATGCAATAAAATACATTTTTATGAACACCCACAAGGACGCAACCTTTGCTGTAAAACTGTACCTTGAGTATTTTTAGAACACTTTTACTATAATTGGCTAGTTTTGCATAGTTGAGTTGAAATTGGTTAATTAAAAAAAAGAGTTGTATTATAGACATTATGTGGGAGGGGAAGAATCTTATAATAATATTACGTGGAAAGACTTAAAAACCTTTGCCCAGTTGTGGGACAGTATCTATAGAAAATTTACATAATAGACCAATGATTATGACATCATCAAGGAGACATGAAAATGCCAACTGATTAGGCGGAAGCGTGTCAAAGTGCATTCGCAATATTTGACCCGAAAGACACATGTGCAGAAATCGAGTGTGTAAAATATGAGGCAATCTGTGTGGTAAGTCCTGGACAGTGGAAGGAAGATGAATGTGTTGACCTGGTGACCGACACTGAGGGGCGAGTGGCGCTACACACTCTAGTAAGTTGCTGTTAAGACCGACACACACTTATTTGAAAATCTGCTGTGAAACGCCCTCACACTGGGCAACGATTCTCGAAAACATTGCAGCGATACCTAGGCTTTATCGTGGCGACTCCCCGGCGGTATTCTAAAGTATGTCACCGAGTGATCGCCGCGACATCATATTGTCTTTGCGATGCTTCGATTTTTCATAACCCGCACGAGAATCCCTATCGCCCAATGCGGGGAGGGCGTAAGAAGCCGAAGGACTGCGTAAATCCAGGACAATAATAAATCAACTAAACTTCGTAAATATTTAATTACATTTTGATTTCTATTAGTAGGTACACCATTTGTTTCCCTATAGGTAAATATTAATTGCATAAAGCGATATAGGTACCTAATATATCTTGCCCACGCAACAGCGCAGCGGTGGCCCGACAAAGTGTGTGGCGATCTTTACAGATCGACTTCAACATCCATCCATCTTGTAGACAAGGTCTGATAAATAAATGAATATGTAAGTGGGTAGTGGGCACGCTTTACAAACTTTCTGTGGCTTTTTGGGACGAAGAATTTACGTGTATAATTTAAAGCTTTGAATCATAGCTAAGCCATGTAGTTTTAGCTGTTAAAAAGTAGGTAGGAAGGTACATATATTATTCTAGGAATTAAGCTATTTTCATCATTCATCCCAAACAGCTCAATAACTTATTGAGCTCTATAAGCTTGGAAATGTTTTCAAAGTTATTGAGCTGTTGCTGTTACGTAGTTGATTTAGTTTCTAAGCTACTCTGCAAGCAAACCAAAATTTTGCTTTGGGAGTTAGCAGAATCATCTTGAGATTTAAGAGACAATAGATATTTCTATTGTAGAGATGTATGTATTTTTAAACGATTCAACGATTAGAGCTGAATAAAAGAAAAAAAAAACACTAAAATAGAGCTTGTTAGCTGCAAATTTTAACAATATTTTTAGCAAACTGCAAATTTTATAAATTTTGAGCTTTTTCTATTATATTTATGGTGTTCAATAAAGTGTAATCTAATCTTATTTATAACAAATTTAATTGACCCAATACAACATTTATTTTACGAAAATAAACGATGCAAATAGTAAAATAAGACACACCCCTACTAAAAACACTCAAACATAGTGCATTTCCACATATTAAATGATAGCTTCCATTTATCACACTCCCAACTCACAAGACATACTACAGCTAGAAACTTAGACACCGCGCTCCAAAAACATTACTGACACAGTGTAGATGTCACTTATTCTTGTCCGGGTAGATGTCTTGCAGGCTTAGACAATAGCTTGTGGTCAGCACTATAAAATCCTGGAATGACAGTCGTTATCGATGGTTTTTCCACAAGATATTGATAGTAGTCAAATGTTGCTAGTTTTTTTTTATTTATTTTCACTTTCATTATTGAGCTTAACTATTTTGTACCATCTGTATCCAGCTGTTTTTTGCACTAAATAGCCTGTGTCTTAGTTCAGTGATCAAATTACAGCTCTATTAGTTCAGCCGACGTAAAACAAGCAAGCACACATTTACACTTTCGTATTTTTAGAAAGAATTTCATTAGTATTGTAGTAGGACTAAATAGTAATACCAAATAAATTGTATTATACTTTGCTTCACTTTGCTTTTGGTGCGCGGTATCTGCTTATCACTATAGTTTGTGACTCCCACATGGTTACCCCATCCCGTGGGAACCCAGTTCCCATTTGAAACACTTACTCGTTATTGCTTCATATTTTAACGTGTTTTTTTCCTATTCGCACCCCTCCATTAAAATCATAAGGGTCATTATGTGTGTTGTTATTGTTCAAGTAAAATAATAGCAATTTTGTGTATTGAATCAGATTTATATCGCTATTGTAGACTCATCGAAAACTTCTTAATATTTTATGTGTTTTAAAAAAATGCAAAATATTTGAAATTATGTTGTAACTACAAAAATGCAACATTTTTATGTGTAACTCAAAATAAAAGTCTATTATACATAATATATACCTACCTAAATGGCTTTTTTAAATTTCTGCTATTCAATAAATTTCATGATTCTAAATTCATGACGAGCCAGTCAGTAAAAAAATCTGTCTTTAGCCTATTTGTATAGGTTATAAGTTATAACGTATGTAGCAACTTAGATTAGAGAACCTTATTTGTCTGAGTGTAGCAAGCTTGACTTTAGATATTTAGTGGTATAATGTCAAACAATAAACATTTTAATATTAAAATTCCAACATAAATCGTGACAGTCTTAAGCAACTTTAGCCTAACAAATATCATACGAGTAGAATGGAGATGATTTAAATGAAGCGAAAGGAAAATACTTGAGAAAACAAAGAGACGGGCGCTAAATAAACATTGTATAAAAATATTTGCTTATTATTTATTATATTTTATTATGATAAGCAAATATTTTTATATTATATTTAAGTTAAATTATTGGCTTACTTAGATAACTACTCTCTCTGTTTGTAAGATGAAGGGCATTAAATTGTAGCAAAACGTGTTGAAAATTAATTTCAAGACACTTAATTATTATTATTAACAGGCTTGTAAAGAAGTATGTAATAAAACGTAGCGAAGGGCGACCTTGGACGAGATGGGGTGACGATATCCGGAAGATCACTGGTAGCGGGTGGAGGACGAAGATGGAGGAGTTGAGTGGCGTGTCATGAGTCATGGGGTAGGCCTATGTCCAGCAGTGGAAGAACGTGGGCTGATGATGATGCTGTAATAATATGAAGCTGCAAGATATGGTACTATCATTTAGGAGCGTTGCTGACAGAAAAAATATTGCAGCAACTAGCACTACCAAATTTCACCCAAAAAAATGCTGTTTCATATAATATCAAATATCTTAATGCAACAGCTACATCGAACACGCCCCAAACGTTTACTTAAGATCGTTATAATCTCAGCACTCATAAATTACGTCTGATTCACCATTCCGCACGTTTCCTAAACCAAGTATGAATTATGAATAGATGAAGTAACATAATGTTATCGTACAATAAGGTTTGTTTTCATAACGTACCATCACGTGTAACACGTGTTCTGAAGTCATATGGAGTGAGACTCGTGTAAGACCTATTTAGTCGATCTAGTTCATAAAGGAGTCCTTATTTAGATGTTGATAGCAATAGATTAATAATAATATATTCCTACATACACTTGACTATTCTTATGTTACAACTAGTTTGTTCTAGTGGATTGAAAGTTCTTTCTTTAGTAAATGTTGACGTCTGAAAATTATCGAAACCAAATTTCACCGAATCCGCTCAGCGCAGCATTTGAACTTTTTTTATGTGAAGAAGAAAGAAGACGAGCAAGACGCTCTCCTGATGGTAAGAGATAACGCTGCCCATTCAGTACAGTGCTACCTAGGATTTCAAATTGATGTGAAATTCTAGGTGCACTGCACCAACGCTTCTTACTCAAGAGTCATAAGATGTTAAGACTCTTTAGCACAGTAATTTCACTGCGCGTCATTCATTTGCTGTGCGTTAAAAGAAATCAGTCAGAAAAGATTCGATAAGCAATGGAACAAATACTTAAATGTCTCTTATAGAAGAAACCTTTATCAAGTTTTGTCCGTGACTTTGTTCTGCTTTGTTCGTTATTGTTCTTTTGTACAATCGCTCAAGGAATTATATTGATTTACACAAGATTTAAAACATGACAACTGCAAATTAGTATAATAAAACATCGCTATTCATACAACGTTCCGCGAAGGATCAAAAATGATGTGTGTGCGCATGTTTAACGTATAAATCAAAATTCCTTTGTCTCAACATTAGGTTTTCCTTTCTTACATATAAGGAGGAAATAATGTCCTTCCAGGACACATTATTTTTGTTATGGATTAGATTAGGAAACAAATTAATGTTAAAGGATTTATTACTGACACACTTGTAGTGGAACAAGCATCATGGCATTTGTGGACAGAATATTTAGTTCTGTATTTGTGAGTAATAAATATAAATTATTCTGAGTCGTACACTCTTGTCTTGCAGTGGAGGAGAGTCGTTAGTGGTCGTGGTTGCTCTGATGCTCAGTCATCTGTTTGGATTTCCGAAGGGTTTAGCGTGACGACATTTTTTATAAAATGTACAAGCGGAGGTCTGAAATATATGTTTAAAGAGGTAAATAGGCATGATGTTAGTGTCAACTAGGCTGGGAGGTATTTACTCTGCCTAGGGACTGGACTGACACCGCAGTGGCACTGAAGTTGCAAAACTAACAAAAGACAGTGTCTTCGTATGTAACCAACAAAATTTCGTAATGATAGGTAATCTAGTAAACCTTGGAGGATCATTGCACTCGGATCAGCAGTCCTTGCATACAGACGTATGAGTAATAGACAAACCCTAAAACTTTCATACTTAATATCAGCAAGATCATAATTATAACCCTTTCAATTCATAAACAGCAAAGCAAACGAGTTAGCCCACAGAGTTGGTTAATATTTCAATTTAGTTTCCACATCGCAGCACAGTAAACTGAATGGTACAAGATCGCAACGAGTCTCACCCACTCGGATTCCAAGTAATACGCCATATTTCACAAATTAACTTGTACACTGCAACTTGCAGGGCGTGCGCCTTTAATAAGGACATCCTGATGACAATGGCTCGACATTAATGTTTACACATATAATTATTACGAACAACTGATACAAAGAGCTTGAAATAACAAAATATGAAATACTGAATGACTACTGAACACAAGGGATAGTTTAAAATGCAGATCTCTGAGATTTCAAAGATGACATCTCATCATCATCTTTAGGATTTCTAAAAGTATAAAATATACGTTTACAGCACGGGACATAAGCCCTTGTGTGAAGCTGGTTAAGTCTGAATTAGTGAATAGTTCTAAATATTAGCTGACAGCTGAATTAATACCTATTTAATTTTTACTTCCATTATAAATATATTCTATAACAAAAATAAACTTCTCATTTTTCAGAATATAAGTATGCCCTACCTACTGGATTACTTAGAACCATTTTGTATCATTGATATTCTTTTATGGTACTCACATTACATAATATGCAATCATATAGACACAGGATGGACTGAAGACGGGGTGCTAACACAAATAAATTTAAATTCGATAAGAATAAGAATAACTATCCTATAAATATTCAACTGGTATAAGAATCCAACCCGACCGACGATGCTATGCATAGAAACGTCAAGTACAATTACCATAGATGTTATCTCTCGTCTGGCAAGGATTACCCGCCCACGGCAAACGGTCCAGCGGCTCTAAGTTCGCGGGGCTAATATACGACCCTTTCAATTTGTCTGCATTATCAGTCCTTTGTTGTCTGGACAAGGAATCCACCGAGGTATTTGTAGGAAGGCTCTTTGTGAGCAAATTAGTGTTTAAGATTTAATTAGCTTTTGTAGGTTCGCTGGGAAGGGATTAACGAATAATAAAAAAACTCAAGCTTTTAAGACAATAGTTAAAATTACATGAAATTTACAAAGATAATCTTCTGCCTCTAATCTATCATAGATCATTTCACATTTGAAGGGTACAAGGAAAGAAATGGATCATCTACTTTTCTTAATCTGAGTAAGTATACCATTCGATTTGTTTCAAACGGACCCTTCATTTAATTGGTCATTATCTCTAAAATACATTTTCCAGCGCCGCGCCCTTTTTTTATATTGCATCCAGCCAAAAATTCAGACACCTCTACGCTTTCCCCCAAGGGCCTTTTTCATTTAAGATTTTCATCCTTTCGTATATCATGCCCCAGTGCCTACTAGACAGGACAGTCTTCCAAGTTAGAACAATATTGAAGGTAATAAAGTCAGTGAGGCAATACACAATAGGGTCAAAAAGTCAAACAAAGTAGGGTGGAAACTGTAGCCCTAATAAACAAGTGACGGCGTGAAGACGACTAAGTACAGAATCAATATAACTAAGTACGGTCAAAGTTCAATGAACAACCTTTGAGCAAAGTTGTCTCGGATCTTTGTCTCCGTTCTATCAGTTGGTGCTTACAAATTGGATACTTTAGCGTTGAAGGTTTTAAATGGAAGACGTTTATTGTGTTCGGTATTGTGAAGACTGTATTATTTCCGATTAGAGTAAATGAACAGTGATAAGTGATCTGACAGGAATTTAAACAAGCTCTTATTTCAACCTTTCCACGGTTTTTTTTTTTCAGTTCGTGGACGATCATAAAGCCTGTCTAATGCTAAGATTAATAAGGTTAGGTTGGATCATCAATAGCACCAAGAAATTTAATATCCTTTCTGAAATTCTTATACTCGTAGTCCCCACACCACATTATTATGGTAGACAATCATGTCATTTACAGGGCCATCCTCGAACAGGAACTGATAGTGAAATTACTAGGCTGAAGAGTCTTAACATCATCAAGTCATTAGTAACATCTTGTGACTCTTGAGTAAAAAGCATTGGAGTAGTACACCTAGAGAGAGAGAGTTTTGCATAATTGTGAAATCCTGGGTGGCATTGTACTGGTTATAGGCAGCGTTATCTCTACACCATGAGAGCGTCTTGTTCGTCTTCTTACTTCTTTGCATAAAAAAAAACAACGCAGCAAGAAGTGACAATAACGAGAAGATAACGCAGCCGTCCTTTAATAGATCGTACAATATTTATATTAATAATCATTAGGCTTTCTATTTGTTTGATTATATTCAGGATTTCTCGCAGTAGGTACTGTTTCTAACCAAAATTTTGTCATCACGCAGCATTGTATACCTAGAATTATCATTACATAACATCCAGTTGAGCGCTGAGACCGCAAACCGCGGAGGACAGTGCCCCGTCACTTTGTAATTGGTCTACAGGCCGTATTGCAGTGGAGAACAGGCACCCAATTCAGTACATCATAGGGGGACCTTTTGTAAACTTAAACTCATTCTTAACTGCCTGTTCCTCGATGGCCTCACTACAGATGTGGGTGACATATGCAAGAAGATCCCCAGTAGTCACTGAGGAGATCCTGTTCGTTGAATCTGTCAAATTAATCAACGAACTTTCAACACCACATGAAATACTAAGCTGTTCTAAGGGTAGCAGGACGCAAGAAAGAAAGAATAATATGGCATAGAGTTACTATAAAAGAGCATGGTTAGCATAACTTCCCGAAATAGAGAAATTACATTTTTTTTGAAAAGAAACCTTTTCTAGGTGCAGATGTCTTTACTCCATAAAATATCCTAATATGCCAATGCATGTAATGTTTGCTAGACTTGTTAATCCTAAAAGCAAAAATGACATTTTTTGTGTTAGCCTAATCTACAAATTTTATATTTCTACATGCAGCATTTATTTTATCCCTAACCGAAGTACGTACCCAAACATTGAAGCCCTGATTACAGCCGTGTATTACACATATGAAGGCAAATGTGTGTTGATAAAGCTGAAATTGTGGCACAGCAAGCGAGAAACGCAATCGGACAAGTAATTCAGGCTTTGAACCTGAAATTGGCTTGTTAACAACGCTGATTTGCTGATCAAAATTGGTTGTCCACAACCAATAGGAAGGGTGAATGGTCGATAAAATTTTAGAGTCGTTTAGGTGTGAATATAAAAATGAAAGGTCAATTTGGAATTTTGCTGCGTATTTTTGGAATATTGGGTATGACAGGGGTAATTGCTGCTGAGCGGAAGTTGCTACCATCCAAATAGAATCGATTTTGTATACAATTTATATTACAGAAGTACAGAACTTGAAACCATTGCAATAATACAGAAGAAAGGGGTGTTTTAATATTATGTAACACCTTTCTCTGTACAGTTTATGCAATAAATAAAATTGAATTGAATTGTTTTTACAAGCTTTATATTACTTTCACCTGTCTGTTGTCTGTCTGTCTGTCTGTCGGTCTGTCTGTAATCAAATCTTGCAAGTTTGATTTGACCCACTTCCCGGTTTCCAATTGAGCTGAAAATTTGCATGCGTGTGTAAATCGGATGACAATGCAATATTATTATGACATGGAGCTGATCTGATGATGGAGCTGGAAGGTGGCTATAGGAACTCTGTCATTAAACAACGCAACCCCATCGAGTTTGGGCTCATTTGATTTGTCTTGACGAGTACTATATGATGCAAGATGGTAATGATAATTAAAGCTTGTTTTTAAAAAGTATTTTTAAAATTTCACTTGTTATAAATCTTGTAACCACTTAGTGAAAGTGTATAAAGGAACGTAAAAGGGACAGTACAATATGAATTATGAATAAACTTGGGCGTGTTTGATGAATCTTATGCATATGACAATATAAGAGTACGGAGATGACGATGGCCTGGTATGGACATATTATGAGGAGGGATGAAAATCATGTGACCAAAGAGTCCATGAATATTGTGATAGTTGGAAATTCGCGAAGGGGGCATCCGAAAAAGGTTTGGATGAACTGTGTGAAAGAGGATATTCGTGCTAGGGGAGTGAATGAAGATTTGACGGATGATAGAGATGAATGAAGGAGGAAGACGTGTTGTGCAGTCCCTACATAATGTGGGATAAGGGCAGGAAGATGATGATGATAGGGATGACAAATACGACTATAGACACACTAATATAATTAATAAAGACCTGTTATGCTGACGTCAGCAATAAAATGCTACAATAAGAAAGAACGTCATCGATTTTGATGACATCACAAGTCACTGTCTTAGACCACTCCTAAACTCATGAAATATGAACACTAATTTCTATTTTCAAGTGTTATTAGTGTCTAAATAATTCATTTTTATATGGCAGTCAATTAGGTGGACTAGATAAGTTATTAAATGAACCGACTTAATTTGGGCAATAAAGCGTAGTCATAAACACTGGCCAGCTGATGAGGTCAACGAACTGTGGATGTCGTTGACATCAGTTAATGGCAGCAGTTTTGACTTATCATTGTACCAGTTTCCCATTTTTAGAAATGTTGTGAAGAGTTGCCGACAAACCAGCCGACAGCCATTTTTAGAGTGAACTGTGTGGCTTACTGCGTTTTTAGATATTTAATAATTGCTGTATTTTGATTAAGCAGATTTTTATCTTAATTAGTTAAAATAAGAGATTGAATTGAGTTACAGATCTACATCCCAGAAAATTCTGTGGGGTCCATTTCTCATTTTTTATAGCAGACTAAACAAGCGTTTGACCGCAATCTCACCTGTTGGTAAGTGACGATGCAGTCGAAGTTGTAGCACGCTTGTTTAGTAAGAACCTCTTGATTTGAACAAACCCACGTTATAGCATTCGGGAAACACTGAGAGTGGTCTCATACCCTTAATCATTATACTAGATAAACGATTTAGGATTTTTTTAAGAATCCCACCTTCTAGATTGAATCTGTACCATCTTCCACTGCATTCTCAATAATTAGAGATCATAGTCATAGGCTAACTAAATAATGAATTTCAGTATTCAGCACATTGAGGCCCATCCCACATTGGTTGACTCTCGAGCTGGTAACGAAAGCCGTTGGAGAATCGCGCCGACAACGACGATATATCTTCGGTAGTCGCCCAATGAGTGGGTGGCTTTAATTTACCTCAGATTATTATAAAAGGGTACCGGTGACATAGAGAATTAATAAAGATGGCTACAATAAAGAAGTAACAGTAACTAACATAAAATAATTTATTTAACTATTAGAGATGTGGTAGAGCCACCCACCGACAACGAATTGATTTATTTCTTTAATTAGTATCAATTTACGATACAACCAAAAACGAATCTATAAACGACTAGATGACCCGCGCGCACTTCGTAGCGCGTGACAGTCAATTAATAAAGCGAAAATTTGGTGCTGCCATTTAGTCTGCGATGTTTGTTTAGACTGCGATTGTATTTCCATCCCCGCGACTTTGTAAGTGTAAATTAGGTATAGGTATAGCCCATGTTATATTATTATGGCTATAATAATAATTGCTCCCACTCTGGGTAGTGCAGAATATCGAGATGGGTATTTCTACGCAGTTTTGTTCGCTACCGTAAAAATCAATCCATCTCTCCATAGTTAATTACAACTTAATCGGTTTTGCGGTTGTTGAAAGCCTTCACAAACTTACACGCCTCTTTTCAGGAATTAAAACTATTTGTCGTCCTTTCCCGGTAACTCTTTAACTTATCTGTACTTGTCTGTGTAATGTATAATATTTTTTTTATTTTTTGTTACTTATTTCTCACACTATCCTTTCCGCAACCTTTCCCGCGACTCAAATCAATTCCGTGGTTCGTGAATTCCCAATAAAACTCTGACCCTCCTTTCCTCATACTGGTTCACCCTAAAAATTAATTTCTGACATAAAAAAACAGCTCATTAACAGAACTTAAACTATCATTTAACAAAAAATCAGCTAAATCGGTCCAGCGGTTAATGATTTAAATGAAAACGTTTTTCGAAAATAAATCCCGTTTTTTTTTTTCTTTTTAATAATATGGCAACATGTGCATTTTGCCAGTGTCGAGTAAAATTCGTGAATGTTCACGGGATATTAAATTATGGTCTCCACTTTCGTGTTTCGCCAGTGTCAAGTTAAATGTTATTTTTTAAGTAATAAGTTAGTTAGTCAGGTCAGAGTCAGAGTGAGCTTAATAGCTCGTCTAGTCACGTGAGTCTTCCAGTAAAATGGGTGGAAATCCCGTTCTTGTGGGAATTTCACAAAACTCCTTATTATCGGTGGCCTACGTTACATAAAGCAGCTAAAACAAAAAAGCGGTTACCGATATCCTACACAAACCGCACCCCCCTTCACTCTTCTTAAAGGTTGATTTCTGGAATAAAAAATATCCCATATCATTTTCTATGACGCAATCTACTACCTATGTATCAAATTTTAATTTAATAGGCTCAGCGTTTCTAAATTTCCCATACAAACTTTGACCAAGATTTACACCACCCTCCTCCTTAAAAAAATTATGTTCCTAAATACAACTCAAGTACTAATCGTAGTAGTCGTGGTAGTATAGTAATAGTTTCCCAAAATTTCAGGGCAATCAGTTCAGCGGTAACGGATTTGCATTCAAAGGTTTTTTGGGAATCATTCCTGTGCCTGTGGAAATTTCGAAAAATCCCGTTTTATCGGTCGCTTACATTACCTAAAGAATACACTATCCAAATTTCAGCTAAAACAAAGAAGCAGTTAACGATTTCCAATTCGTAACATGTGTCAACATCCCTATTTAACCTCAAATTCACGATCCACATAATTCAACTTACCACCTTAAAGACAAATGCCTGCTGTTGAAATTTAATAAAAATTTGTCCAAGAACACGCTTTTTTTTGTATTCATCCAAGGAGAGCCATTGGCTACTACGTTGCCAGTATTAATTCGAAATAAGGTTGCAATAAAACTTATCAATATCCTCCGCGCCGACACGGCCATTACCACCTTAAAGACAAATGCCTGCTGTTGACATTTGCCCAATACGCGCGTGGTTTCCAATTGAATAACTTATTTTTTTACTTTTTTTTCATTTCTTTTGAAATTTTTCCTGAATTTTCTTTGCTATAAACCTCGCGGAGCCCGAGACCTTTCCAACGAATGCAAAACCGTGGAAATCGGTTCGTTCGTTCTTGAGTTATAGCGTCAGGGAGGAAAACCCGACTTATTTTTATATAGTAGATTGGAGCGATTTATTTAAATTAATATTTTCTATGTATGGATGCTTTTAATTACACAAATAAGTTAACTTTATAAGTTCTTGGAAGAAAATGTTAACAAAAAACAGAGAGAGGCTCTGTTTTATGCAGATTTTCATTTCAAATAAGTTTTTTTAACTGTCGAACCTAATGAATGCTATTTAAATCATGTTATTTAAATCTAATACATAAAAATGTGTTTGCTATCGAACTCCACCAAAACTTAATCGATTGTTATAAAATTGTCTGTGTACGTAATAATTACATATTTGGTAAGCGGTTGTACAATAATTTCAACAGACGCAGAATAAAAAAACGCCATCAAAAATAAGATTCTAAACCCTTTCGTACAAGTACATATACTTAACCAGGGTGTGATGACGTCACAGGAAGGGCGGTAATCGCATGTTAACAGCGGAAGCGGTTCGGTTGCGCCACGCGACCATGTTCCCGTTTGCTATGTGGGAGGACTTTTAACATACAGAATATAGGTAATGTAAAGAGAAAAGAAAGAGAAAGAGATAATTATTTAGGCACAAGAATATTTTTGTATACACATAGGTATAACTGTAGTGTCACAATTCACAATACAATAAATGTATTCTATTGTACGACCTATTGCGTGTGGAGACACATCCCGTGCCATCGTGCAGCTCAATGTATTATCAGTGTGTAGATAATATGAGTTTTGAAGGTCTTTTAGGCTATCCAGTTAGGTCCTAGAGTTAGGTCCTACTCGTAGATTCGTGTTTTCGTTCGTTTGGGGTTTGTTTCTAGATCCTCACAATACATTCTAGACTATTGTTATCTAAATATATAAAAGGAAAAAAGTGACTGATCGACTGACTGACTGACTGATCTATCAACGCACAGCATAAACCGTTGGACGGATTGGGTTGAAATATGGAACATAGATAGGTTTTATGACGTAGACCTCCGCTAAGAAAGGATTTTGATAATTAAATGTTCAATATTTTGCTAATATAATAAAGTTTATAACTACCTCTACGAACTACTGTAAAATATAATCAGACATGTGTTTTATAATTATTGTCGTAAAAGCTGATTTCATTGAAAGCACGACCAGAAGTTTAAGTAATGCACCAACATAAAATTAATAATATCTTTATAAAACTTTCACTGTTACAATTTTATTCATAACTGCCTTTTGACAGTGAAAGAACATGCGTAATAGTCAATTTACACGTTTTAATGTTATGAATGTTTCTTTAATTGCAGAATTAATGGAAGAGAAATTTTACAAGTCGTAAAACCATTTTGCTTTACTAGTCTGGATCGCTTTATGTTAAGTATGAGACATAAAATTACATTTAGCTTTGCATTATTGTCTTTTTATTATGATTGAATGGCCGGTTGGATAAGTTGGTAGTTAGTGATTCGTCTGAGCCATAGCTCCCGGGTTCGACTCCTGACTAGGTCGAACATTTGGTTGCATAACAATATTATATATGTTTGATTTGAGTGTTTACATAATATGTGTGACGTCTAAACCCTAAAGTGCGCTACACCCAAATTTAGACCGGCTAATATTAGGTGTATCTGATCACAGTTGGTTGATCTAAGGTAGAGCCTCGTTTGATGACTAATATTATGTTTCTCTGTTTTCCCATATATCTTTATTACCGTCGTCAGTCTAATATTTTTACATTTTCCTTTCTTGCTTGAAATGAAATGAATTTTTTTTATTGCTCTAAATGTGGTATACTGATAAGGTGTTATTATAAATTATATAAAGTCTCCTCAGATTTAACTTACTTCTAAGCATGCAATAATACAAATTTAAATTAAAGTATGATTATGACAATAGTGGTACTTTACTAGTAAAATTATTGTAATGGTAATCCAAGTTTTTATACATTAATAATTATATTCTATTTATTAATTCTTTTATTGAATAGAAATTGTTACATAAAAACCATTTTATGAGTTCCTTTTTGAAACGTCTTAAATCTAATTGTATAATGTAACTTGGTATAGCATTGTATGTTTTGATGCACATTGTATAAGACTGGCTACTGCAGAGCTTTGTTCTAGGATATTTTTGTGTATCATGGATCAGTCTGTTGGGATTTTTAGTATTCCTAGGATATCTGTCGCACGCTACTTTAAAAAAATGTTGGTTGTCTGGAAGAGATTATTAGCGATAAGACCGCCAATTGTAAAACTTTTCAAATGTATCAACTTAATGTTAGATATTGTTTGTTTCATAACTTTAGTGTACAATAAAGGGTAATAGTTATTTATCTATGATTAGCTGAGCGATCGACGGGCGGGTGAAGTAAATTTATGTAGGTGGCGAGATGTCCTACGCACATAATCTTAAGTATTTACTTATTTATTATCCAGAACAAAAGTATTATATAAGTTAATAGGTAGGTACTACCAATCAATAGAATTTTCTACCAGTTGCCCAAAGGTTGGAGAAAATGTCATAAAAACATAGGGGGCTGACAAACATAGGAAAAAAGTAGGCTTGGAACACATAAAACAGTAGCAAAGTACAGTTAGTGCAGTAGTTTATTTCTAGTAAAACTAGGCTAGGTAAACACAAAATCTTTACGATTTTTAAAACTATCGCGAGTGTTCTCCATAACTAAAAACAAAAACGGCACAACTCACGTCTAATATTGTCGAGAATATCTCGACCAGTGAGCGCCGGTTACTGCAGTCGTGATCTCCTGATGAAGGACATCGTAATTGTCCGAAACCGTGGTCGAGATATTCTCGACAATATTAGACGTGAGTTGTGCCGTTTTTGTTTTTAGTTACAAAATCTTTAATGCAGTAAGCCAAAAACCCTTGCAATACAGCAAAATGTTCCAAACTCGGTGGCTAAATATTCAACTAAACTGGCCAAAACCGCATAACGGGAAGCCTCCGTGCGGAGAACATAATATTAGACGCAAACATTTCTACTGCATATTTTAAGTGCTTTCGAAATGAGCTTCCAGAAAAAAGATGAAAGTAAACCGGGTAAGGGAATGAGGGATTGAAGTATTTTAGAACTTTGATCTACCTTAATTAGAATCCTCTAATCTAAATACATAGCGGTAGATTTATTTGTTTCATTATTCAGCACAACACAATGTTAGGACTAACTTAATGCTAAAGTAACATTTTCTAACAGGTGACCTGTAACTGGAGAAAAACGTACTGGACCATTGTCCATGGGACTAGTGCAGACATCGTTAGGGAAATATAGCAATCTTAAAACTGAACTACAGGTAAATCTGGTTGTCTGTTCTGGTTATCTGGTTGTTCTGTTGAAGTAAACCTGTTTAATGTTTACACGGAATTGATTGATTGACTTATCTAACAACCAAATACAAATCAAACCGCTGAACGGATTTGGTTGAAACTTGGTACATAGGTAGGATTAAGACAAAAATGGTTTCTAATAAACCATTATTTTAATCCGACAACGCATCGACTGTTGCTGGTGTCTAAAGACGACGGTGACCGTTTACCATCAGGGCTGTCGCTGTCAGCCTGTTTGCCGAACAAAAAAGTAGATATTTGTATTCCGCAAAAATTAAATGCACAAAACCTGAAAGATTTAGCTTCACAAGTTAAAAAATACACGTACGACGAGGTCCGTCGAAAGTGCGGCTTTCGCGGACAAGTTTTTAATCTTCATGCCGTATCTAATTTGGCTTCAGCGTTACACCGGTTCTGATTTCATGGAAACGTGGCGATAAACCCGCAAGGACTGGTGTACTGTTATATTGTTGCCTCATTTACAGCTGGTATTACATTGTGCGCTTAAAAACGCGCGCTTTGCTGACGTGCGTCATGAAAACCAGGCGTTCTAATGAAGAAAAGAATAGAAAACTCTTTATTGTAACACCAAAAATATACAGATAATTTCGTAAGTTAAGGTAACAATTGGCCGTTTTATCGCTAAAAGCGATCACTACAAGACAACCTTGAATGCTGAGAAATAATTATAATTATGAAGGTACATGGATTGGTGGTGAAGCTGGTAGAGGTATATAATGTGTACCTACCAAGTGTGCTTGACCAGAAGCGTGCGCTTGCATGTGTTTTTTTTTTGTTGACGCGGAGAAAAAACGCATTACGCATACCCCATCGAGGGTATGGGTTATGTGGGACGCCCCGTGCAGGGCGACAGCAAGGGTATATAGGCACCCACTAAAACAACTCGGCGGCACCCCCGCACCGTCTATGTGATGAGGACTGGTAATCGGCAGAGCCTTAGCATTCAATCCTGCGCTTGCATGTGTACAGTGTACACTCCGATCATTGAAATTCTAACCTGAGTACCGATTAGCTAATTCTCACCCAGTACGATTGATGACAACTTCAAAGTACACATTATTGCGTTTGTTATTTTACTCATAGGACTTGAGGAGGTTTAAGCAAATAATGTACGCAATTTTGTCCATAAATTCTAATGTTTTACATGTCGTTTGGCGATAACCAATAGGCTCTCAAGAGTACTATTACTCTTGGTCCTCAAGACGTACGTTAGCAAAACGTGCGTTTGAAACCGCCCAATGTGTACCAGCTCTTACAGGAACCGTGCAAGATACCGCGGATTACGTGCGCTTGCATGACCGCCGGTGACCGCAACGCAACCACAAATATAAAAAAATCTCACTTTACCTCTATATAATTTACGTAATGTGTTATCATCGCATCAATATGCATTATACTTAAAACACGGTATTTTGTGAAGTAAACCGTTAATTTCAAGTCTTACAATTTCATATTATAATTTCAGTCGCCTGTTAAATCCATTTTTTTAATGGTGGATAGATTTCTCAATTCGAGACAACAACACGATCTAATCTGGGTTAGTTAACACGACATAAGACATTTTTTTACTGCAATTCGCTACTGGCGGATGGGCAAGGTGGCCAGAGATGTGACTTGGTTAAGGAGACTTAAAATCTTGTCTCTAGATAGAGTCCGTAGCGTAGTGTTGCGGAAGTATCGCTTAACATCAGAAGATTGTCTTGTTTCGATCATCTGTCTTAATAAGGCATATATCTATGTAAAAATGTACATAATTTATATACGCTTCAAACCCTAACATTAATGTTGTTAATAGTAGGTATTTAGTTTAAATCTAACATAAGAAACCCTAGCAGTTGCAAAACTTTAGAAATTTCAACAAGAATTATTCAAATGATGCAATCGTAGCGAAAGAAAAGGCCCGGTGGTAGTCGCACCCTCATTAATGAATTGCAACCCTAATAGGGTTCGCACGCCCTACAAGGGACTAGGGGATGATAGGGAGGGGTCGCCTGATCGATAGGCATTTGAGGTTCCCAAGTGTCTCGACATGAGTTCGAGAGCTTACATGCGATGCATGTCGAATGTCGAGTACACATACGAATTGCTAAATATGACCTGATGTATCATGACTAATATTATTCGTATTTGCTTCTAGTTTGTTTACCTGCAGGTACTTATGTTCAAAGGTTTAAAGTCTAGGTCTCAAGGCTTAAACTCTTCGTAAATATTATTTATTGTTCAATCTGGTCATGCTCAATAATTTTGCCGTTGGTCTTTCAACATCATGGATCGAGCATGACATGAAATTAGTAGCAGGGAAACATACAATAAAATTATATATATAATAATACCTATAGATGTATTTTTAGTAGAATTATTGATTTTCTTAAAGAGTCTTAACATCTCATGACTCTTGAGTAATAAGCGTTGGTGCAGTGCTCCTAGAATTTCACATAATTGTGAAATCCTAGGCAACTCTGTACTGATTATGGGCAGCCGTTATCTCTTAACATCAGGAGAGCGTCTTGCTCGTCTTCTACTTAATCACATAAAAAAAAAAAACCTCAATCGAAAATAGGATCTAAATTGGAACCTCTAGTAACTTATAGGATTATTAAATCACTTTCTACAACTATTTGTAGAAAGTGATTTAATAATCCATAAAATAATTGGAATATAATTACACCGCAAAACACGAGCGTCCATGT
This sequence comes from Hemithea aestivaria, assembly GCA_947507615.1. Lineage (NCBI taxonomy): Eukaryota > Metazoa > Arthropoda > Insecta > Lepidoptera > Geometridae > Hemithea > Hemithea aestivaria. The sequence continues at coordinate 6,228,602 of OX382348.1, forward strand.
TGAAATCTCGTGTAAGACTGAACTAATTTCTGAGACACGTGATTTTACGCACACTATGTGTATTTATAAAACCTGCGCGGGCGCAGAGCAACGGGACGCGTGATGTGCAAAAATAGATCGGATTTAGTGATGTGACTTTATATTCTATCGACATCGAGTATCGACAGAAAATCGATTCAAACGAACGATTAATTTTAAATATGTCATAACACTACATCAGACTAATATTATAAAGTTGACGTCTAAACGGTAGAACCGATTGTGCTAAAAATTTAATGTCGAAAATTTAATCATAAATTTAAAGAAATTTCAGCAAGTGCTACACTGTCACAGTAACAGTTCATAACTTTTAAATTTCTGGGAACAGAGGCACGGACATTTTTATTAAAATAATAAAATAATTTAGTGTTTTTAGATAATTTTATAAAATAGCTATATTTTCGTAACAATAAATAAATTTCCTGCCAAAGTGGCGATCCCAAATATAGGTCAACTGCGCCTTAAGTCAGTGAAACGGCAGGGCTCTGAATGGTGGCTTCATAAAACACAACGAAGATGGTGTAACCATGTTTCCATCGTAAGGGTCAGCCTATGCGTGGAATAATTCATAGGGAAGTGAAACAAATTGATAGGCTACGAAGAAATAATGTTGATAGGATTTAGTAATAAAATGATTCATTATCTTAATTCAAACTTTGTTTTTTACATACTTTATCATAAAATATTAAAAGATACCCAGTGGTTTAAAGAGTATACGCGATGTAAAATACTACGCGTATTAGTTTGTGTTATTAATATTAGAAAAGTAATATTATTTATTTTTAAAATTTTATAAGGGATGATTATTATTTTTTACTCAAATAATACAACAATGTTAATAATATAAACTAAGAAAAACATATTGTGCAGACTACCGAATTATATTATTCGATAAACGTTCGATTAAAAATCGCTAAAAAAATATCGACATCGAACATCGAAGTATGCACAACACTAACCCCAAATCTACTTTCAGACTTTCAGATTTCAGTCGTCTTTTAGACGTCTTCGTAAGCAAACGTTTGCCAAACATATTGAAATAAAAAATCAAATTTTGTACTAACAATGAGAGAACCAAAACATTTTCTTCGCAAATCCTTTAAAAATGTTGTAGGGCGCGATGTCAGTGATAATTAGAAAACAGGGTTGTTTTGAACAAAATGCTAAGTGGGGGTGTTCAGTTGCTGAAATAATAACCTCTTTTTACATCAAATTGACTTAAATTTGACCACAATCCCTCTTGTTGGTAAGTGATGATATGGCCCATGGCCCAAGTTGGAGCACACAGATTAAGAATTTATTTAGAGTAATCCTCGGGATCAAATTAGTATGTAAGACCAATAGTGAGTGAGATTTGATACTTGATGAACGGCAATGGGTTTTGGCAACTGTATCTGGGGCAGTGTTTAGATAACCGTTCGCTGTTAGCTCGCGGTTTACTGTAGGATAATTCACACAAATAGAAATTTCAATGAGTTGATTTGTGTTTGCGATGTTTGAATTTATTAGTTTTGGTTGGACGTCATTTGTAATATCTCAAGTATTTTTGTTTGTATTTTGGTATGCTAGTAATAGCGTGATTTTAATATTTAAATTAAGAATAGAATAACACATTATATTCTATTTTAAACAATTGGCGGTCTTATCGCATATAAAACAATCTCTTACAGCCAACCTGGCTGGGAGCCAGCCCTTGACCACCATTCATTAAAAATATAATAAATACGTAGCATACAAGCAGAAGGGACAGCATAATTTTCATATTCACTCCTTATTTAAAAGCTTCATGTTATCAACGATAAAATCAAGATTTAAGACAAAATTCAACCGAAACAAGACAAAATGTCAGTCCAAGTTAATGATTCGTCAAAGAATAAATCAGCGAGGCGCAGACACCTCATTAAATCTTGACAACAGTAATTTTTCCACGTGAACTGTTGTTAATCCAGCGAGCAATTTCAATAAATAATAAAGAAAGCTGATCGAGAATCAAGACCATAATGTGCATGGAGTGACACCCAAGTATGGTACTACAACTATGGTATACAGAACAGTATCTGGATACATACCGCGAGAGTTGATTTGTGTAAAATCTTACATGTCTCATTTCTTTGTTTTATTTATTAATATCTCATCATCATCATCAACAACCTTTTTTTTCTTCACTACTGGACAAAGGCCTCCCCGACGAACGCCTTTCAACTGTCCGGATACCATCGCCCCATCTCGCATATGGACACTCTACACTACGTTTGAACATTTGCCGAGACGTGAAAACAATTAAGAGATTTATACTTTTGATTAGTTTACATCTTCGATGTTATTATTTGTAATAATAGATTACGTTTGACGTTCTACATAGACATTAGACATCCAAGATAAAAATTTCTACAATATGGAGCATTGCACCAATTATTTCAGATACATTTTATTTCACTTCAGTATGTATCCTAATATGTAATCAGTGCCTACAGCAGACTACAGCTCTACAGGTTTGTCAAGACTCAAGAACATGGCCTACTGAGAAATGTGTGTACCTTTTGTGGAGATTCTCTTTACATTTATAGGTGTGATATCGTGTGACATTCTCAGTAGGTATATGATTATTATAATGCCACCATACACCATCCAATTAGGCCTTATGACAACTTAACCTTTTGACCGCCAAAGTCACCTATACTTGACAAGTACTTGCGGGTCCTGTACGCCAACGACGTCTATAGACGACAAAAAACCCAGTCTTAATAAAGTGAAATAAAAATATTTATCGACTCTTGGCAACACTAGATCTTTCGTAGGTATTTTTTTTTTAAATTGTGCCTTGGCGCACAGGGCACGAAAATGCGTTTGTGCCGTGGCGGCGCAACTCTACATTAAACTGTTTCCTGGTAGGTTTGGATGTTATCTATTTAATTTACTGAGAATTACACATGACAATAGAATGGCAAGGATTTTTAATCCTGGCATTTTAATATTCAACAATCATCATACGAAGACAAATTCGAAGTATACAAGCAAGTAGGGTATAATGAAATAATATGAAAATATTTATTAACACTATAGAGCATAGGATACGTCGTATGAGTTACCTATAGATATTCGTTCAATCAGGCTGTCTATAAGAGATTATTTTATGCGATAATCCCGCTATTTTCAACCTCTAAATTTTCAATTTGTTTTGTATTTAAAATTATATCTCGTAACTTGAAATAAAGTTATCCTATACAATAAAATCACGCACTGACACTCGCACGGTGAGTTATTCAATCAATTCCAGCCATAAACGGACATTGGAGAGGAAAACGGCAGTAAACGCACTGTAGAGTACGTTGGCACTAGATTCAACCGTGAACAAGGTTACATCTCCGATACTTGTACTAAATCTAGTTTATTTATAGCTTGAACACCTATTGTGATATTTCGAAATAGATGAAAACGTTTGTTCAAAAAACAGCAAGTTAAATTGACTTGACCTTTGCAAAGAAAAGAGAGAAATGCGCAAGGCAAGTGAGATTTTATATATTTTTATTATTGCACTTTCATTGCATGGCAAAAGCCGGACAACAAACAGTTGGCAGTAAGAATTTTAATTTATTCTAAAGTTAATAATTATACATAATATGTATTATTAAATTTGTCCAACATAAAGCAAGTTATGATATCTACAAATTATAAACAAATGACGTATAAAAATCAGAACTATTTAAAAATTTAATGCTAATTGGTCCTCGACAATGATAAAGGTCGTTGTGACAATTATACTCGTATATTAGTCAGAATTATCCGAATTTAGTAACACATTTAACCGTAACCGAAATAATGATAAAGATGAAACATACCGCACGTAATCTAATGTAACCGTTAAACAAAACAACTAACCGATAAGATTAACAAAAACACAACAAAGTCAAAACGAGAACAGATTTGTTATTATTATAAAAAACAATTCATCGATTTATTAACCAATAGATGTGAATTACTACTTAATTTCTTTCGCAAATAAGGGCGAGACTACTGTGACATTTTGGCGCTTCAGTGCTTGTCTGTCCAACCTATCTCTGTCTGTCTGTCATATCTATCATAGGTAGAATTTTGTAGGAGACTTTTGGAGGATTTTGTCTCTCTTATAAAACTTTTTTTTTTTTAATGTTATGAAGTAGAAGGCGAGCAACGTGGTTTAGTTTTGAGGTTTCTAACTTGATTACACATTTTGTTACTTAACTATAAGAATAATGAAAAATAACTCTAAGTAATCCATAGAAAACTATTAAAATTAATGGTGGTGATATTATAAATTATAACATGTTTCGAGAAATACATTATGATACATTTTTTAATAGAGGAAAATATCAACCCCAGTACAAATTAACCAATGCAATGTTAGATAGGACAAACTATCAAGCATTCAAGCGAGGATTTTGCATCTACAAGACAGGGATGGACGACAGTAATAAAAATACGAAAAGAAAACACAACATTCCAATCTAAGAAAGTGAAAAGCTACACTCAGTTATAGATATTTATCACCGTTATTACCAACTGTAAAATAGATAATCTTTATGTGCATATGAAATCTTAAATACATAAAGATAAGATAATAATATTTATAATTGTTTGCTTGAAAGCAAATAGGCAGTAGTTACTTTATTTTTATTACTAGCTGCGCCCAGCGGTTTTACCCGCTGTATAGCGTATGTGTTATTTCAGGGTCTAAGCTATCTCTATATCAAATTTCAGTTCAATCGCTCCATCCGTTTAGGCGTGAAAGAGGAACAAACATACATACATCATCACAAACTTTCACGTTTATAATAGTAGTAAGATTACCGGGTTTACCGGGGGTAGACTTCCTTTGTAGGAGGTCGTCTAGGTGGGTACCCCAACAGTGCCAGTTATTCTACCGCCTGAGCAGTGATGTGCAAATATCACTGTGCTCCGGTAGGAGGGCACTGTAGCTAGTGAAATTACTGGGCTAAAGAGTCTTAACATCTCATGACTCTTGAGTAAGAAGCGTTGGTGCAGTGCTCCTAGAATTTCACATAATTGTGAAATCCTAGGTAACACTGTACTGATTATGGGCAGCCGTTATCTCTTAACATCAGGAGAGCGTCTTGCTCGTCTTCTACTTCATAACATAAAAAAAAAAAAAAAAAAAAAAAAAAAAAAAGATAAGTCTCAATAATGAACTCGAGGCAATTAGTTCAGCATGACCAATTTGCAATTGTGATATAACGAGAATCTACAATAAAAAGTGAAATCTCAACGTTATTTAACAAGAAACAGTTAATATAGACACTGGCGACTGGCGATACAAATAGAATTCGCAAACAGTCGGTGATTATTTTTAAACATATTGTCATCAAAGATACTGTAACAATGGTGACTGTGCGCGTTCAGCGTGAAAACTTTACTTTCTACAACATTGCGTAAACTGTTGCAGTTTTTGCCATTTTCAAAATTACTCTGAAATTGAGAACTATTATTTTAAACAATGAAGATGGACCGTAGATATGGAATAAGAAACCAACAAAAATGTCTATGTTATTAAAAGATAGAATAGATATTATGCTTGTATTGTCCCACTACATGGCAAAGAGTTCCCTTTTTTTCTTTCCACTCCATTCTCAAAATAGCGGTCAATAGCGAATCCTTGATGCAGGAGTCAAATAAGTCTTTCTCTTCACCGCGTTTCTAGGCCTGCCGCGTGATACATGATCTCCACTAAGTGGTAGTTCAATCCCATATATGTAGCTCCTCCACGATTCGCCACACGTGTCCATTGTCCATACCCCATATAAAAATATATATAGGTACTTAAAATTATTAAGACATAAATAATTTTAGAGACAAATTATATACTAGCAAATGGAAAATTATTTATTTATGTTTTGTCTTTTAAACATATTGAGAAAAACCTTTACAGTATACATTACACATTGTAAATCACGCGGCATGTTTTCGAATACGTTAGAAGTCCTTTTAGAAACGTTTATAATACCTATTTGGCAATAAATCAGAGCAATTATATACTGGCATACCCGAAATGACGTTATATGGTGTGATGTTGTAAAAACCAAGTTCGTTTACCTGCAACAAAAAACACAATAGTTAAAAAAACATTGTTAATACAGGCGATACGATCGGTAGCTTTTTGCTACTTTTTGATTAGCATTTACTAGATTAAAATTTGTAAGTACTAGACATTATATTATATAGTCGGATATTTTAAGAGAGGAACATATAATATATAACCCCGTAGTGTCACCGCGATAGGCGAAATAGGTAGTTGTGTCACGGTAAAGAGTGGTTAACGCCGTCGGGGCCGCGGATGAGTGCTTCGGCGTACCCATTGCCCCGGCATTATGGCGTCCCGCAGGAACACCCCCAGGTTTTTTAGTGGGTATCCCCGCCGCTCCCATCTCTGGCGGGGGAGACCCACATACCGCCCCGCGCCCCCCGGCGTGGGGTGATGATGCGTAACGCATTTTTCCTGTGTCAAAAAAAAAACGGTAAAGAGTGGTTGTGTGAAAAGGTCGTACCTACATACATATGTGTTTCAACTTTTAAATAAATTTATATGAAAATGTAACATTATACGAGAATTTTTCACGTGAATTTCATTTAAATTTTCATATTAAATGCAAGATATAGGTACATAGTCCAGATTTAAAATGCACCCAGATTCCGTAAACGTATGAAACATTTTATATGAGGCAGTGCACCAGCTCTACAATGTTTTAATAGAATAATTCCGAAACAGGAACTGTAAGTTAACAATATGCTTTATAATCGACATCATCCATCAATTAATATTAAGCCATTATGCACACTCAATTGACTGCAGTTAAAATTCCACTGACAAAAAAGTTCAATTAATTACAAAATTGAGGAAGATGTACAAGAAAATTCAGACTACAAGTTATACAGGTAGATACCGCACTCAATACTAAAACTGAAGCCTTGATATACTAGAGAATACGATTTCAATAAGTGAGACCTTAATACAGACGATTGATAATTTCTTTATTTAGACAAATGTGCAACACTTCTTTTTGCTACTATCATGAGTAGAGTCAGTTTTTAATGTTTTATTAAAAAAAACACATCATCACCCCGCGCCGTCAGCGTGGGGTGATGATGCGTGACGCATTTTTTCCTGCAAAAAAGGCATTTGCCCAGCAGTGGAACATTACACAACATAATAATTAAATAATACCTATGTTTGCAATGCGCAGTCTGCCTACAGCTTTTAATATAGCGTCTGTAGGCAACATCATAATATTATTAAGAAGGAGGAAAATATATTTAAACAAAAACACAATGAATTCGAAGAAGACGACCTTGCATCAGACAGGACAACAACCCAGATCAATGCCATGGGAGAGATTATTGACCATCGTTACGCCACAACAGAGCAATAAAATTTTAATAAAATCGCCCGAGAGAACTGGTCTAATGGTAGTTTTTGCTTCATTTTGATTCCGACCAAAGATATTGTCAGGACACGTAACATCTGGTTATTTACTAAGTAGGTACGAGTACATATCGTAAATAAGATATTGAAAAAAAAAACATTATCTTTTATGCCATAGCAAACAAGGAGACCAGCTATGCCTTGGGCACGTTGCCGACCTTACAAGATTATTTTAGCTTTTTAATTATGTTTTTGGGCCCGTGTAGCCGTAGACCGTTATAGGTACAATAATAAGAACAGTGTAAGGTAAGCAATTATTGTGTTTTTAAGATAACTCAAATTTTCTTAAGAAAACCAAAAGTTTATTGATAGAAAAGATTTAGACCTCGGAATAATTACAGATTTATGGCAAAAGTCAAAAGACCCATCAGATTAAGATAAGATAACTCTTTTTTGATCCACATATAAAGTAAATTTTACAAACAACAAATTATAACTTAAGGTGACTAGATTAAATGACTATTAAATTTTTAAATCTGAATGGCCTAGTAGAGGATGAATCCGACATTCTTTACAACATATAAAAAAGCACTTTCACTAAAAATAGCCAACAAATTCCATAAAAAACGTAAAATATTACAATGTAATAGAAACGATAGGTGGCACTTAGCACCAAACGCCAGGGGCAGTAAAACAACCATAAAAACAAAGCCCATCAAAGTTCATCGACACCATTCGATAAGCCATAGTTTACAGGCAATACAGGTGCCTAAGCTGTCCCCTTAAAGTCTAGACTTCTATACTTGTAAAACTTGTGGCAAAAAATACTAGAAGTAGTTTCACTATAATAGCGAAGAACAAAAGAATGAATTTGTTCAAAGACGATTTAATTTATTTTGTCGTACAATTCAGTTAATAGAGTGGTTCAATATTAAGAAGTACCCGTATAATATCCCTTCTTACTAATATTATAAACGTAAAAGTTTGTTAGAATGTATGGATCTCAGGATTTTTGTAAATAAACGGCATTAACTCACTTGTATTTACTTCGGCTTCGTGCCGACCGTTTCTGCGGAATTAACTAGTTAGCTGCGGAAGATCCTCGTACAGGATCGAAACGGTCGGCACGAAGCCGAGGTAAATACAAGTGAGTTAATGCTGTTCATTTACAAAGATGAATTTAAATACTCACGAATCGTTTAGTGTAAAAATGGATCTCAGGATGTCTGGTATGTTTGTTACTCTTTCACGCCTAAACGGGTGGACCGATTGAGCTGAAATTTGGTATAGAGATAGCTTAGAACCTGGAATAACACATAGGCTATAGAGGGCGCAGCTAGTATAATATTATAGTTTCTCCTAGTGGAAAATAGAGATAAAGACAGGAAGACAAAGATGTAGTAAACCCACATGCGTGGTGGGACCGTAGAAATGAGCTATCAGTGCGTATTGCGTGAGAAAATGTATTATAATGTGGGCTTACAATGGGTGCTTCATTCCTGCTCATTAAGTATCTGAGTCTGGTTGATTTTAGTCGATATTTATTACATATACTAAATGGCAACGACCTCATATTCATATATTACATATTACAATTTTATATTACGCTATATTTGACTCTTGACTTATTAATTGAAGTATCAATTATAACAATAAAATATTAGATTACGAAAGAATTACGTAATATCTGCTGTAACAGGCTATTATTTAATAGGATGTACCTATTTGATTAACTGGCGATTAAAATAAGGATGTAGTCAAAATCAAACTTTATAATAATAAAAACGCTAATTGCTTATCACTAACTATAAATGTGACCTTCGTTGGAATTTAAACAAAGTGAAATTTTAAAAACAAGTTTTTATTATTATTACCCACTAGCATCAAAGTAGGTACTTATCAAGACTAATCAAATGAGCCCAATCTCGATGGGGTTGTGTCGTTTTATTACGGAGTTCCTATAGGCACCTTCCAGCTCCATGTCATGATAATATTGCATTGTCATCCGATTTATACATGCATGCAAAATTTCAGCTCAATCGGAAACCGGGAAGTGGATCAAATAATTAAACTTGAAAGATTTGATTACATTCTTGCTACCCTCCACCCTCTATCCGTTATAGAACCTACAGGTATAAAAAAACTTTTTTTTTTATAAACTTAAATATTTGGTAACTGCTTATTATTTTATAAGCTTGCTTGCTTGATGAGCTTGATTTGATTTGAAAAAACATTTCAGAATTCTCAGATTTATTAGTGTAGAGTGTAGTTGTGGTAAAAGTGTAGTTTTAAATATTAAAAGAAACGAGACCACAGATTAAATAAAGAATGAAAAAACTTTCTAGCGTTCAACTTAATCATAGTTATTTACGATTTAATAAGTGCATCGGAAAGTTGGCCGTTTGTAACAATGTCTAATTAACCCACTTGTCTTGCTGCGTGTTACCGACACTGTAGAGAGGTGTTTTTTTATCATATTATAACAAATTTGTCAGTTTTCAGACCCAGCAACTGCAAACTGCAAAGAAATTTGTAGATTTCTGGCATACCGACTAATTCAACATTCTCATTCTTCTTCAAAATCTCGGACAGCGACGAAACCTATATACCTAAATAAATAGCTGACATCAATAAATATTCTGACACCCCTTGTGAAGTGTCACATTTTGAAGTTATTAAACGTCAAAGTTGATAATGACACATTTCTTCTTCATTTCATTCTATTTACAGTATTCCGTTCGCTTCATACCCTCAAACTCTATTTAAAAGTAGTAATATAAGAAAACATATGATTTATATTCATATAGATAAGATATAAATGCAATCTGTCTGCTAGGCATTGTTTGCCGAGGAGCTCAACAATCATTGCGTGCATCATCTAATTTAGGAAGGTAAGATGATTGCTCATGTAAGGCCATTGATGATTTCCTTGTTCTCAATCCGGTTTCGATTTAAGATTAAAGGTAAAAGATCTGAGATTTATATAGTGATACGATTGGTAGAACCGATATCGCTTCTTGTAAAACACATTGCTGGTGCTATTTAATTGTAGGGAGATGATAGAAGAAGAAGCTTTTAATTTTACATCAGACGATAAATTATGTACAGCCGCTCTGAGTAAACGACGCGACGCTTTTTTTTTGACTTGCCGGACCAAGTTGTGCGCAAATTCGATAATCCTTTTATTCCTGTTGTGTGGGAACTGGGAACAAATAAAGAAGAAAACGTGATATGGGACGCTGCCTTCTCGTACCCGGTTTTGATCGAATGTTATACAATAAAACATCTACGTATAAATTAGCTACGAGTATATCGCCTCATTTAGAGATGTTGCTCTACCAAAAATTATTCACAAAACGACAAAAAAAAGTATTTTCAATAGATTTCCGAACATATTTATTCCAAACTCTAATTGTATAGTCTATTGTGACAATAATGAGTTGTTGACACAGTTCCATCACAGTGGATCAACAAAAACAACAACAGTTACGAGCGAGAAAACTGACGTGCGTGGGCGCAATGTAAACTATCGGGGCATTAGTGTCTGCTGTCTGTACGGTTTTCCGTGTTTGCGTACAGACGGTCACATAAGTGCAATGATGCAAAACAGTTTCTAAATGAACTTTGAAAAAGGCAAGGGAAGGATTTATCCCGCCTATAGGTTTAGACTACCATCTATGGCTACATCGTAGCTTAACATCATGCGAAATCGTAGCCAAAAGCTAACCTATAATGAATTAATAATGTCGAATTATTGTGATCGTTGCGTTGTTTTATTAGGGTATTTTATACGCAGGCATACCTAAGTATTTTCGCCGATATCTTAAATATCGACGCATTTGAAGGTTATTTTATGTAGACAGACACAAGCAGAGGGCGGCCCGCTTGTAAAATCAGTAGTATCAGGTTGGTTTAAAACGAAGGCAACTACAATTTCCCTACGAAGAGGATACAATCTGGATGTGGTCCAACAACATCGAAAAATATCCTTACATTATGTGATTTAAGAACACCTCCCAAATTTTTGCGTCGGTAAAACCACTTCCTCACGAATGGAATAAAATCATAAAATTCGATAGGTAGAAAACAAGAAACTGATAAGGCACTGCGGATGGCAACATCTATTAGAACGCTAATTAATCTAATAACACTTTAAACACAAATGCAAGTGACACAGTTCTCGACGACAGTCCATTAAGAGCGCAATAAACCAAAGGAGAGCGATGACCCTAGAGCTGTGACATGAATATGACAATTATGACGAGTTAAGTACGAAACATTTCCATGATTGCTTCTGATTAGCTCAATGATAACGTTATTTTTGGGTGACGTTCGCGCATCAAGGATTTTTACCTGCGCAGGAGTGAACGACCTGATAAATGTTACGTTAAGGCTCTTTCATAATACGTGAAGCAACCAAGATATTATATAGGTACAAAAGTCTGTAGATTATATATTTTTTGAGAAATCTACTAAACCCGCCAATAGGATGATTTTTGCTAGAGAGAGATACCAGGATTTCTCCTGGACTTTTGTCGAATCGTTCGAATTGAGGTGAGGGACCTGCAAAAAAAGGTCTGGAGCTCCCTGCCTGCTTTTAGCCCTGAAAGTTATGACGTTATGACATTTTTGGCATATCACTTACGTACACGTGTTCAAAAGCCACCTATTTCCCATTTAAAAATATTCTATCGCTCACGAAACATATAATGGAGCCTTAAGTAGATTTGCCCGCGAAATCAGTTTGCCGAACGATTACACTATCACGCAGCGACAAGTGCATTGTCGTTGTATCATTTATCATCCGACAAGGACAAGGGGAAACGATACGCTGAAAACAATTCATCAAAGCTGAAGGCAAATATTTGAAAACCGTGAGAGATTCACCGCCTACACAAGATTCTTGCAATCATAGTGTAAAAAGAAGAACGGCCATGAATCTCTTCCAAACGCACCAGAAATTTCTTTCAAACGCTACTCTTAACGAAGGTATTTCGTGCGCGCTTCTCAGTCACTCACTCACCTGTCAATATTCTCTGGCAACATCGGTTCTGATATATAACGCTTATATTAATGAAAAGTATAATAATTTTAAGGCGTTTTTTATTACAACAGAACTCTTGTGGCTAACGCGATTATATACTAGGATGACAGTCGTGTTGGAAAAACCAAAGACAACAACTGTCATGTTGCTGGTTACCTTACTTACACTATAAAAGTCAAATCTCAATTACAATAAAATTATTTTAGGTTGTGTGGCCAATCTACATGTTATTATAAGTTACTAAAGCTGGCCGATATAATCTCGTGAAGTAATCTCTGATTGCAATAAATGCATTTGAATGCAAACCCACAGAGTTGCGCTAAATGAAGATATTATGCAACGCGTTAAGCCACAATCTGTTATTTTATTCATGAGACCGTTAATAGATGCAGATATTCACAGCTTGGGATGCAACATGGACCCAAAATACAGTCATGTTTGTTTTGTTCAAATATTCCACTTCCCACTGATATTATTTACCACTAGACTGATATTATACATGAAAAGTATAAAAGTGTGTTTGTTACCTCTTCTCTTCATGATCATCTTAAACAACTACTGGAGCCTGATCTCTGAAATATCAAATAGGATACTTTTCAGTGGGATAGACCATTAGGCATAGCTTCTACTATATCATTTTTCACCAGTTTCAGTATCATCAATTTTTCAACCGGCATTTTCAATGTGCTTAGGGGTTATGATATTTAAATTTCTAGACTAGGTCACCCACAAGCATCTCCTTACCGTACAATTTTACAACATTCTCTAGTTTCTGAGACATTCTCAGCCTCGTCTTCGAGGCTAAGCTAAAAAAGCCATTGATCATGAAACTAGAGAACGTCTAGTCACCTATACAAGCTCCTAAAGTTTCTCAATTAAAGTTGGAGCATCTTTTCACATTAAACTCGTATCAAGGGCTGTGGCAGTGGTTTTTAGGTCACATTGCATCATCAGTTTGTCGAACCTGCGCGCCCTTATGTTTACCCTCAGACGTGTCTGACGACTGAGGTCGTTAGTGTAGACCGTAGGCCATCGATCCCAGCTCTGAAGTACGAATCGATGTGATTCAGTACTCATTTGTTTCAGATTATAATGATGAATCTCTTTGAAGTGTTGAGGATAATTTAGGTTTTAAATTGTTGTATTTAAACTTGAATCAGTGTACAATATCTATGGGCGCATTCTGTATATTATATAAATCTTTTTCATTGTGCTGATATCTGAGGAGAAAAGGAGAAGCATATCAGCACATTTTGTTACGTTATCCTCACATCAACTATAAGGCTGTTTCCTATAAGATATGTAGGAGGCAGTCGTTAGGTCATGTTGCAGGCCCTGTAGTAATCTCGGCGACCTGAAACTGCAACATATAGGTTAGCCACACAACCTATAAATTGTGATTTGACTCTGACAGTGTAATTAGGGAAACCTGTTCTGTTGGAGTATAAACCCCAATTATTATTATTTATTATTATCAACACGTTAATATATGGGACTAAAATTATCATCTTCCTCCCCTTATTCCAGAATACGTTTTTCTCTTCTATGCTATTTTATCATACATCTTTATTCACTTTCCTAATACGCATAGGTCCTATTATTTATCCAATCTTTTTTTGGTCGCCCCCTTCCCGCATTCCACAATATTCACGAACTTTGTGGCCAAATGGTTTTACTCCCAAAAATCCATGGGACTGATGTATTCCTACATTTATACAGAACAGTTGTGTAATGGAATTCAAAGCTCTCATATTTTAAAAGCTGTAAATTGTAAACGAGAATACCCTTAAGTAGGACGGTAACCGTTGGCCCATAAACTACCGCTTAAGTGTAGTTTTATTGTGATGATAAAGCTTTAACGACTGCTTCACTTCAACGATAAGGACAGTGTGTGGTCAAGAGAATACTTCCGATAAATTTCCTCTTTTGTTAAGGACACGACAAAGGTACAAAACTCAATTAGCAGAGGAATAAGGAAGTTGTTTTATATTTTAGAGAATTCCGTAGTCTCATGGTATATTAGGCATAGTCAACCATTTTATGGTGGCCTAAAATGTTGATCAGTTCTAGCTCTATATAAAATAAGCAAGGGGCAATCGTTAGGTCATGTACATTCAGAGACCAATATGGTGGTGTTGGTGATTGTGTAACCAACCTTTATGAAGGTTCTTTCCACAATCTTTAAGGATTTGACTCTAGCAGTGTTATTAAGGTAACTTGGTCTGTTGGAGCATAAACCCCAATATATTAGCTTTTTTAGAGGAAATATGGAAGAAAATCGTCACAATAACTAGAATTTGCGTGTTTATTTTTGTTTGGTGCTTATGATTTCACCTCCTGACAGTTGTTAAAGTAAATGTTTCCTTTGTGAGATAGCTACTCGTTAGCAACTTTCCGTTGCTTTCACATAGTCCAAGATGTGTTAACAGATGGTTAGCACGATCGTGAGTGTCCCTTGCCATGACCTTTGAGAGAAATTGTCGTTTATGTGATCCTACAGTTGTGCAATGCTTGTTACAACTTTGTTATGAGATTCGACATGATAATTATCTTGATTAAGAGTCAGGATCGTCAGGTTTAGTGGTTAAACTATAGTTGGCTTGGACAATATAGTCATGTTGAAAATATTAACGACCGAAGGCTAAAAGAAAAGAAACATTAAAAGGATATTCTTAACTCGTTTCATAGACTGAGCTAAGCTAGTCATTTAGGAACGTCTCCTAAGACTAGCAATTTCTCTTCTCTTACTCTTCCAAAAGAAGCAAGTTGCGGTGGAAAATTGGGTAGGGTTGTGGTGAATAACCAAGACGGGATCTCATATTGAGAATCTCTTAACTCTCCCTTCGCTACTCCTACAAAATCATATCGGAGTTTCATTCATAGAACTATCATATCGGCCATCCACTAGATGACTTTTTTCTTTCATCTAATAACGTTCCAAAAAGTATTTCGAAATAATAAAGGTTAATAATCCTTTAAAAGGACCGTCAGTCATTAATCGCGAACTATATGAGGCGACGGCCAATGCCCTACCTACGCAAGTGGGTCAGATAGGCAATGACGTCATACGCACATTGGGAAGCACGCTGTTGCTAGTTCGGTTATAATATGGCTATTATGGGAAGTATCCTCTAAACCTATTAGTTTACTGGTGGACCACTTTAAACTTGATGGAGGATACTTCCTCCATCAGTATCCTCAATCCAGTTTGAAGTGGTATAAGTAGCCTCTAATCTATTGGTTTAATTTTGTATTAGTCGTAGGCTTTGACCGTGGCTAGTTGCCACTCACTAAACAAAACCGTGTCGCTAAGCACTAAGCGGTCATGACCGTGTGCCGGCATGATGTTCAGTGAAGCCAGGAAGGGATTCATCCAAACTTTCTCGTTTTACAACAATCTAGATGGTGCTGGTGTAGTATTTCATTTTTCCCTTAACAAAACCTATCAAAATGTAATATGTAATTCTAGATCGCGCAAACGAATTTTCAGTGACACCAACGCATTAATTACACCTTAAATTAAACTGAGATTTTTAAACCTTCATGTACCTAGTTGTTTATAACAGGGGAAACCGTACGTCAACGGAAGTAACGTAATGGAAAAAAAAATGTTTTTGAAGTCACAAAAAATCTCTCAATTCACAAATAATTCAAACAGTTTTATTAATGGTTTCCTCATTCCTTATTCTCATCTCGATTTTCGAATGATTGCCATCGATGTGCGACGGCCATTGGCCCACCATAATTCACGGAATATAGGTCAAATGTGACGTCATCGCCAGGTAGCCGTACCTTAGGCACCTATAGATGCTATTGTGTATTCTGTAGCATTGGTCGAGAGGGGAAGTTACATCCTTGTTGAGATCGTATTATATAGGTATGTAAAATAAAAGCTGCTTTTTTGCTCGACTTGGCAGAATTATGTTTTTTTTTATAAGGACAACGCAACACAGGTAGTTTATTTCTTAGGTTTCAGACATTACTATTTATCCTATATTGAATATTACCGTTTCAAGGAACTGTATATGATTACGTTTGACCGTGTCTCATTTGACGAAAAGCGATGATACATTAAGATTTAAGATAAAGTCAAAGGTACGAAGAGGAAGAAAGTGTAGGTACCTTCTTCCTCTCCGTACCTTTTATTATATTTATAATTTCGAATTTAAAATGTAGGTAGGTACTCGTGCATTTTATGGACAGAAAAAAAGATTATTTTTATAACTTTATTTTATACTAGCTGACCCGCGCGCACTTCGTTGCGCGTGAGAGTCAATTAATAAAGCGAATTTGGTGCTGCTATGTTCACTATGATAGTATTTCCATCCCCGTGACTTTGTAAGCGTAAAATAAGGCATGGCTATATATTATTTGCTCCCGCTGTGGGTAGCGAAGAATATCGGGTTGGGTATTTCTATGCAGTTTTGTTCGCTACCGTAGAAACCAATCCTATGTCCTTTCCCAGAGGTCAAATTATCTCAATTGAGCGGTAGTTTATCGCCTTCATAAATTTTCACGCCTCTTTTCAGGAATTAAAACTATTTGTGGTCCTTTCCCGGTAACTCTTTAACTTATCTCTACTGTAATGTACCTCAGCTAAATTATTATTCGTTACTAATTTCTCACACCATCCTTCCCGCGACTCAAATCAATTCCATGGTTCCTGAATTCCCATTAAATCTCTGATCCTCCTTCCCCCTCCTTTAATACTTAGTCTCCTTAAAGTTAATTTCTGACATAAAAAAACTATTCATTAACAGAACTTAACAAAATATCAGCTCATTTTCGGTTCAGCGGTTACTAATTTCCATGCAAACGTTTTTGTGAAAAAATTCCTGTTCTGGTGAGAATTTCACAAAATCCCTTCTTATCGGTCGCCTACGTTACATAAAGAATACGTTGTCCAAATTTTAGCTAAAACGAAGAAGCGGTTACCTTTCCTACACAAACTGGATCCCTCTTTCCTCCCCTCAAAGGTTGATTTCTGGGATAAAAAGTATCCCATATCTTTTTTTAAGACTTAATCTACCTTTGTATCAAATTTAAGCGCAATAGGGTCAGCGGTTCTAAATTTCCCATTAATTTCTGTCAAAATAAATATTTAATGTTCCTAAACACAACTCAAACCATGATTTTACAAAATTTCGATTCAATCGGTTTAGTTGTTACGGATTTGCATACAATTGTTTTTTGTAAATAAATCCCGTTCCAGTGGGAATTTAGCAAAAGCCCTTCTCGTGAGTCGCCAAAACCACCTAAAAACACGCTATCCAAATTTCAGCTCAAATAAAGAAGCGGTTAACGATTTCTTACGCAAACTTGCACCCCCCCCCCCCCCTTTCCTCCTCTTTAATGTAGATTTCTGGGATAAAAAGTATCCCATTTTTTAGGACTCAATCAACCTCTGCACTAAATTAATTTAAGCTGAATAGGGTCAGCGCAGCGGTTCTAAATTTCCCATACAAACTTTGACCCCCCCTTATAAGTTAATTTCTGATATAAAAGCTATTAAAAATTTCCTTAACAAAACTCAAACCATCATTTTACAAAATTTCAGCTTAATTGGTTTAGCGGTTACGGATTTGCACACAAAAGTTTTTTGGGAATAATTCCCGTTCCTGTAAGAATTTCACAAAATCCCTTTTTATCGGTCGTCTTAGTTTATGTAACTAAGAACACGCTGTCCAAATTTCAGCAAAAACAAAGAAGCGGCTAACGATTTTTTACACAAACTTGCACCCCCCTTTTTTCCCTTAAAAGTTGATTTCTGGGAAAAAAGTATTGCATATCATTTTTTAGGATTAGATCTACCGCTGTACCAAATTTAAGCTCAATAGGGTCAGCGGTTCTAAATTTCCCATACAAACTTTGACCCCCCCTTTACCCCCCTTAAAAGTTAATTTCTGACATAAAAACTATTCAATGTTCCTAAACACACTTCAGACAATCGTTTTACAAAATATCAGCTCAATCAGTTCAGCGGTTACAGATTTGGATACAAACGTTTTTTAGAATTAATTCCCGTTCCCGTGGAAATTTTGCAAAATCCCTTTTTATCGGTCATCTACGTTACATAAAAAATACGCTGTTCAAATTTGAGCTTTAAAAGATGGCCGGTTACTGATTTTCTACTCAAACTTCTACCCCCCCCCCCCCTCTTCCCCCTTCAAGGTTGATTTCTGGGATAAAAAGTATCCCATATCATTTTTTAGGACTCAATCTCCCACTGTACCAAATTTCAGCTCAATGGGGTCAGCGGTTTTAAATTTTCCATACAAATTTCGACCCCCCTTTACCCCCCCTTAAAAGTTAATTTTCGTCAAAAAAAAATTAATGTTCCTAAACACGATCTAAACAAACGTTTTACAAAATTTCAGCTCAATCGGTTCAGCGGTTACGGATTTGCATACAAACATTTTTCGGGAATAATTCCCGTTCCCGGAGGAATTTTGCAAAAATCCCTTTTTATAGGTCGCCTTCGTTACCTAAAGAACACGCTGGTTTAAATTTCAGCTTAAACAAAGAAGCGGTTACCGATTTCCTATTCTAACTTTGACCTCCTTTATCCCGCCTTAGAGGTTGATTTTTGGAATAAAAAGTATACCATACAATTTTTTAGGACTCAATCTACCTCTGTACCAAATTTCAGCTCAATAGGGTCAGCGGTTTTAAATTTTCCATACAAATTTCGACCCCCCTTTACCCCCCCTTAAATGTTAATTTTCGTCAAAAAAAAAAATTAATGTTCCTAAACACAATCTAAACAATCGTTTTACAAAATTTCGGCTTAATCGGTTCAGCGGTTACGGATTTGCATACATTCGTTTTTCGGGAATAATTCCTGTTCCTGAGGGAATTTTAAAAAAATCGCTTCTTATTGCACGATGAAATCTTCTTACGAATACGCTGTCCAAATTTCAGCTCAATCCGTCCAGCCGTTTGGGCTGTGCGTTGATAGAACAAAAGTGTACGAACGATTTTATATAATAGATAAGTAAATCTTTAGATAGATATAACTCTTTTATTTAAAAACCGATTTAAATAAAACCAATACTATTTACAAATTAGAGAAATTTGCAACGTTTTAGCGAAAACTGCATACAATTCGGTTGTGCCGTTTTATCACACATAAGTAATAACCTTTTTACAAATTAAGCCTAATAAAACTACTCTGGTAAATTTTCGTTTATGGCCACATCGATAGATGGCGTATTTTTAGTTTGTCGCACTTTTTGCTTTTTGATTTTTTTGAATTGAATTTACTTTATATTCTATTACTTTTACTTCAAAATTTTGATGTAAATTAGGGGCGATGTGTCCGATATAAATGATTATTATTTATTTTATTATTTTATTTTACGTTTCCCTAGGAAAAATTGACAAAATGTTTTACGATCTAGATCGCGCAAGCGACTTTTTCGCGTCGTTTTGTTCATATGCGTATTTTCACAGTTCACCTTAGTAAAGGATCACAATGAATGGGGAGAAATTTCCATTCTTATTATATGTATGGATATGGATACGCATATTTCCAAAATCCCACGCGTTTGTTTAAATTACATGTTTTAAGTCTCTAATTAAAAGTTAACCCACAACATAAATCATCAACTAAAAGACCCTAATATGCCTTACGAAGATACCAATCGCATTATCGTTCTAATGTTCGTCATAAATATGTATTACTGTAAATCATATTAAAACCAATATGTATATAGGGGCCATTAGGAATATTGCAGCCTTAATATTTTAAAACCGATTACGCCTACTTGCCATCTGCACCGTTATTCATTAATACATCACTGATAACTTATTATTAGATCGGTCCTAGAGATCCGGAGCGATGTGGTAGAGCTGCGAGCAATGTATTCACAATAATAGATGTGCATAAAAACTTCGCTCTGAAGATACTAATGGTTAATTTTTGCCTCACTTACCGCTCCGCGTCAATTAACAGCCAATGCGTTTAGAGCTTATTCTCTTCTCACTTCTGACACATTTAAGAATAACAAGCAAGAAGAATAAGAGTCGCAAGTAAAATCAGCAAAAACGAGTTGGGAATTTTATATAAGTACTGTCCATTCAATCAGCTTTTTTTGAACTGATGATAGGCCTTCTTCATGTTGTAGTATTCTCCTGTATCTATGTGGATCGCATAGAGTTCCTCTCTACGATCATGACAATATAGTCGATCCGTAGCTAAGCTGGCCTGCCATGGCCATTCCTCTCTCATATTTATTCTATGTAATCCACCCACAAGTGTAGATGTTTTTGTGGTTAATTGTACAATACGGTAGCCGATGAGTGTACCCATAGATATAATTGTATGCGATTGTAGCAATAGAATTTCTATAATATCTCAATATGTAGCGGTAATTGACGGGTCGATGACTGATGATCTATACTGTATATTGACCTATTTTTTATCTATAGATGTATACCTACCTACTAATTACAATGTTAGTTTTTTGTGGTCAACTTATTAGGATTGCTCGTAGTTTGGATGATCCTTGGTTTCAAGCTTCATTTACATTCAGCCGAAACGGGCAGGGAAGTGAGCAGGGCATGAGTGTAAACTCTATACTTCCATGGCAGCAAGGCATACATGGCACACATGCCTTGCTCACTGCCCTTCCCATTTCGACTGTATGTAAATGGAGTATAAATTAGAATGTTTATCCTATCTATTATGAGAATATTACACATTTAACAAAAAATATTATATTGTAATTGGATAGAAAACTTTGGCCCTATAAGAATGAGTCTCAAATCAGTACAGAAATATTTATTTGTGCCTCATTAAAATGTATTGTCGAACATGTACAAATGTTCGTAAGTCCTAAAGGCAGAAAATCGTCATCATTACGAAAATAATGTCATAGTATCTAACATAATTATTTCTGAAGCCAATTTGTAAATATACCTACTTACAAATTTATCCTATTAACACCAGATGTGACCGAAGCGAAGATTTAAATCTTCAAACGAACTATCCTCACAAAAAAAAAACATTAGGTAGGTATAATATAAACTTCAAAAAATCACTATTTAAATATATTAGGTATATTTTAATAATGATTTTTTTTACTATGGTAACTGAACCCAACACATTACAAAAATTAATCTTTTCCTAGGTACATTATGTAGTTTTTTATTTCCATTTCACATAATAGTCAGTAGTCAGTATGCGAAGCGCCGAGACGCCACGTAGATCTCGATAGCTTCTGGCGAACGGCCGTGATCTTGTGATGTATGTAGACTGTAGACACATACATATGTATAAAAGTCAAGGAATTCCAATGAACTTGATTTGCGAGCACTAAAATATAAATAGGATGCTTACATTGTACGTAATATAAAATTTTATGTTAGATTGTAGAGTTAATGTTTCCCTATAACAAAACTAAGCGGTTTAGCATTTTTTTTTTGTTTAGCTTGTGGAGATACCTATCTCTCATCTTATATATAATTTTTTACAGGAACTTAATACCTGTATTAAGTTCTTGTAAAAAATTATAAACAAGGTTGTCTGGAAGACATCGCTTTTAGCGATCAACGATTTTTGTACTTGAGTCATGAAATTGTGTTTTAGTTTTATGGTTTTTCATTACAGATTTATCTATTCTAATATTATTATTATATATTTTTTTACATACAATGTATCAGTAAAATCCTGATTATTCAATTCGTGTATTTACGTAATACTTTTGAAACAGTATTCTGATTTTTAAGTAAATAGCTTGTAAAATGACTTTATGACGGAGCCGCATGATTTTTTCAGTAAATTCAACATGCGAATACCTTTAAATTTTATTGAAAAAATATCCTGAAAATTTTTGTTTGCTAACAAAAAAAATTGCTTTAAACATTATTAAAATTGCGAAAGAGAGAAGAAACGGAGAGTTTTTTCTTAAGACATCTTTGTCCTCATATTTTTTGTATGGGTATTTTTTGAGGGTAAAGAATTTATAGAACTTTTTTTAAGTCTCTGTTTACGAACTTCACGACATTATTACTGTCTAAGACAATAGTTCAGAGCTACATATACCTAGTTACTAGATACAGTCTAAAATAAATTTCTAGGTCAAGCTGGTGGGCCATCAGTTAGTTATTGTCATTTTCATTATAGGTAGTTTTCAAAGGAAGTTGACAATAAAAAATAATAATAAATCCACGTTTTTTTTATATCGCCAGCCTCCAAATATTTCCCAATTTGGAATAAAGGTTACGTTTATGATCGTTATACGTTATTTACATGTAAAGAATTATATGAAAAGAAACTAATAAAATATATTTTGGTAATATATTGATACTTAATTTTTATATTCTTAAAGGCCTTCATATCAGAATGTACCTAGTTATTTTTGTGCGGTAGGTTTTCTGAAAGTGATTAATTTGTGAAGGATGTTTCATTATCATCATCAACAACCTTAACTTTTGCTCTTACGGGCAGATACTTTTTTTTAATTTTCCATTCTCGAGGCATCTGCTACAGCCAGTCTCTTGATGCCATCAATCCATCGCGCCATCAAACGATGGGATAAAAGAATGACCGAGGGTTAGTAGTTCATCATCTCAAACATAGGACGTCTACTGCTGAACATAGAGCTCCCCTTTGCACTTCCATATACCGGTTGGAAGCAACCTGCATTCAGCTTCTTCCGGCGACCTTTATAAGGTCGTCTGTCCAACTCGTGCGTGGATGTCCTACGCTGCGTTTGCTTGTCCGTGGTCTCCACTCGAGCACTTTTTGACCCCATCGGCCATCCGCTCTACGTAGACTGGCTCTAGGTAGTAGTCAGTAGTGGTTTATAAAAGCATTGTATTTGTGGGAATAAAGATGCAATTACACAATACAATAACATATTATTGCAAACCATGTTACAAGGAATCATGAGGGAATTATCGTATTTTAAAATGTTTTTTTTATACAAGAGTGTCATGAAACTCAAAATATATTCTTTCACACATAAATAAAGTCCCAAACGGTTGATGCGTGAACATTGAACAGATTTTGTTCCACAGTCCGGGATGTCAATGTTTCGTAACTGTTTTTAGTGTTTTGAATAGAAAATCGGGCCATTTATAGCGGAAACCGTCGTGTTTACCATGGTTAGAGAGAGTATGTATTTCCTGCAATGGTGAATTAAATACCGTTATAGGATGTACTGTTATTTATGGTGTGACAATTACTGTGATGAATTGTCCGAGAGATTATCTGGATATTCTATGGAAACTGAAAAGAGTGAGAACTTTCTAACCTTGGTTGATTCTACATAGATTAAAGCATAGGACGACATCATATTTATCTGTCCGTGGTTTCAGTTTCCGAAGCTATATCCACACTAATGTGTACCTACCGCCTTAAGCCTGCTCTCACATTGGGCGACAGAGGCTTTCGACGACATCGCAGCGACATCTCGTCGTCGTTTAGACTCTTTAGCGACGCGAGCTTTTAGCGAGTGTCGCCGAGTGGTCGTCAAAACATCGTGACGTTGACGACTCTACGAAAACTCGTCACCCGCACAAGAGTCGCTGTTGCTCAATGTAGTTCGGACCTAAGGTCTCTAGTCTAGGACAAGTACCAGTAGCAGCAGTTTATTTGTTCTTACAGGAATAAAAAATGTACGTTTAAATAGTTACAAATCAGTGGACCTATTGGCTAATTCTCACCCAGTACGATTGATGACAACTTCAATGTACATTGCTGCCTTTGTAATTTGACTCGTATTAATGAGGAGATTTAAGCAAGTAATGTATGCAATTTTGGCTATGGATTCTAGTGTTTAACATGTCATTTGCCAATAGCCAATAGGCCCTCAGGGATGACATTTTAATTTTAAGTAACTAAATCACAGCTAGAAACAACAAATAACATGGGAATTTTAACTGTAACCACAAAATGCGTAATACATCATTGTTACTTCCATTTAAATACTAACCACAATATATCAAAGTTCGCAATGATATCGTGTTCTTCCTCATTCCCCAGTAAACAAACAATATCTACATAATTTAATACCGAGTAAATTATGCAATTATGTACTGTAGATAATTAATTATCTTGTTAATACCGAGATACTCGTGTTATGTGCTAACTAGTTAAATGTCGGATACTGATCCTGTTTCATAAAACTGTCTAGGCATAATAGTAATAGCACTTACTAGATAAGATTTAAGATTAAAAAAGCGGTGGTGACCAAGGGGTTATGTGGTGTGGATGCAAATCTGGATCATCGAGTTCGAATCCTGGCCCCGCACCAATTGTGCTAGGGGAGTCCCACATACTTTCCTGAGGCGCAGGGTGATGACGCGTAACGCATTTTTCTTGGTTAATAAATAGTCTTGTATCTCAACTACGTGCGCGTGAATTCTCAGCGAATTCGCCCTTTTCGAACAGTCTTAAATCCTCTAATATTTAACGAGACAAAGTAACTGCACTTAGGTATCCATTAGCAATGAGCGTGTTATCGTTTAGACCAGAGGTTGAGCAAATAGAGCAACGTTATCTGTTAGCTAATTTATTTGTGCTTAGTTACCTGATAACGTAACATAAGTGGGTCGGTTACTGACCTGACATCTCAGCTGATTATTATGTCAACAATTGTGGGGCAGGCAACGAATTAGGGAAATAATAGAAGTCGAACACAGCTCAAAAAGTGATTCAATGCAAAGTACAACTATATGGGCGGGGCGTAAAAAGTACAACTCACCCGCCGCTCAGTCACACAACGCGCTCAGCGACAGATGCACGCATCGTTTGATTTTTAAAAATATCCAAAATAATATAGTTAACGGACAAAAATGACCTTTTGTGTGGTAAATTGGTGTAAAAATGGAAAGAAGGCAGTAAAAAGCAGGAAAAACTTATCACAGCTAACTAATATTATTTTAAACCAAATTATATAATTTCGATTTTAGTTGACATTAAATACATAAAAATATAGGGTAAACTAGGCATGGCTGAAACAATGTTATTTTGGTCGTGTATTGCATTCGCATTCGATTAGGTAACGTTATATTTATTTTGTATACTAGCTAAACCCACGGCTTCACCCCCGCTACAAAGATGTTATTTTTGTACAATAAATAAAAGCATTTGTTTTTGAATTAAATCAATAATGACTTTTAATAAAAGTCTGAAGAAAGAAAGAAAAAACCTCTAAAGTGAAGAATTCACCTGACCCGGCCCCCCCGGCTCGGCCTGATTCGACCTGATTCTGGCATCGCGCTTTTATCACCGCACGAGCCGACACCGATCGAAAGCCCAGGTCATACGACTAATGTCCAATTATGAAAAATGACAAATATTATTTATAGACGTCCAATCATAAAAATGCCTATTCGGAAAATAGTTCACTCATAAAAATGTCAAATCGTAAAAAGGTCCAATTTGAAAATTGTCCATTCTAAAACGTCTATTCGTAAAAATGTCCAATAAAGTTTTATTTTATCCGTGGTTCTATCAATAGCTAATCCCGTAGTCCTATAAAAAGTGTCACGTACCTAGTGAACAATCTTTATTTCCAATGCAATGACAGCTGTCAAACTTGAAATGTCAATATCTCGGAAAATACTCGTCTTAGGCTGATGCTGTCATAGAAGAAATTAAAGGTCTTGGAGAGATCTTCATTTCAGATGACAGCTGTCAAACTTGAAACGTCAATATCTCGGAAAATATTCGTCTTAGGCTGATGCTGTCATAGAAGAAATTAAAGGTCTTTGAGAGATTGTCATTTCAGATGACAGCTGTCAAACTTGAAACATCAATATCTCGGAAAATACTCGTCTTAGGCTGATGCTGTCATAGAAGAAATTAAAGGTCTTGGAGAGATTGTCATTTCAGATGACAGCTGTCAAACTTGAAACGTCGATATCTCAGAAAATACTCGTCTTAGGCTGATGCTTTCATAGAAGAAATTAAAGGTCTTGCAGAGATCTTCATTTCAAATGACAGCTGTCAAACTTGAAACGTCAATATCTCGGTAAATATTCGTCTTAGGCTGATGCTGTCATAGAAGAAATTAAAGGTCTTGGAGAGATTGTCATTTCAGATGACAGCTGTCAAACTTGGAACGTCAATATCTCGAAAAATACTTGTCCTAAGCAGACGCGGTCATAGAAGAAATGAAAAAACTTTGAAGATCTTCCAGATTTTGACATTTCAAGTTTGACAGCTGTCATCTGAAAGGTAGATCTCCCCAAGACCTTTCATTTCTTCTATGACAGCGTCAGAAATAAACCAATTCGTGTTGGACATTATTCTTAATTGGACATATTTTATTTGGACCAAATTCATGTTGGAAATTATTCGTGTTGGACATTTTTCCTAGTTGGACGTTAGCCATGTTGGACCAAATTAGTGTTTGACCAAATTAGTATTGGACATTAATACTAGTTGGACATTTTGGATTTTGGACATTTGTCGTAAAAACCGATAAAACTTATTCCATATCCTTTTTGGGGATTCTAACTACCTTTGTACCAAATTTGGCAAATTTGCCATTACCTTGTCGAATGCTTCGTTCTATTGTTGTACTCCTCAAAACATCACGCATGGTTGATGAGATATTCGTTTTGTTTCAAGCATACCAAGGTTACCCTAGTCTGACATAAAAGAATATATATGAGTTACCCGTATGGCAATACCGAATTTAACTATAAACAATTTTGATACTTTAATTATTTAAAAAAAAATCGCCACTGTACTTGGTTGCTGACCTCTGTTTAATCAGATAAGTAGCTCTGGCGCGAAAAAGTTACACACATGCTTCACAAGACATGCGTCTAATAATGATACTTTTATAAAATGATAATAAAAGACGATGTGTTATATGACACAAATATAATATTAAAAATACATAAAATAAAATGATAAATCGTTAATTTAAGGTAATCCAATTCTTTATTTTTTGCGGTGGGGTGGTCTTTTCGATGTCTCGTAGGCGGGCATTTTCCTTTCTTTTTAATACTTTCCAAAACAAATTTTCTGACTGATGATTTCGATTCGCCTAGAAAATACAAAATAAATAAGATTAATATCATCTTTTAAAAGTAAAAAAGGCGTACCAGTATGGTAACAGTAAAAAAGGTGCCATGAATATAATGTTAAAAGAAATTCCCAAATAAAGCAATTGTATTTGTGCTTGTACGTAGGGACATCTAATAGACATTAAAACAAAATAAAAATGCCAAGTGCAAGTCGGTCTCTTTTGAATTAAACTCTTTCTTGAAACATCTCATATATACAAAAACAAACGGAAAAAAGCACTTTGTTGTTTGGGAGCCCCTTTTTTATTTTATTCTATTTTTAGTATTGCAACAAAAATACATCCGTGAAAATTTCAACCTTTTAACTATCACGGTTCGTGAGATGACAGACAGACAGACGAACGGACAGCGAAGTCTTAGTTATATGGTCTCGTTTTCCCCTATGGGTACGGAACCCTAAAACGCAATTTTTCATACACATAATATTATCATCATTAAACTTGGACAATATATGAAAAGTATCAAAAATGTTCAGTCATACTATAATGTATTTTATGACTTTAGTTGTAAACAAATATATAACACAAAATAGTTATTTATGGACAAAATAACGATTATTTTACGTTTTCAATGATGAGGTTCAATGAGCTTGATGATGTACTGTTAATCTAACTTAAACGTACCTGAGATATACGCTGTTCTCTTAGAAACACTTAGTCAAAGCAGCAACCACTTTTCTATTTGCAACTGCTGTATACGCCGTATATATACATTTTGTAATTCATTTGGCAAGCACCGCCACGGATTATTTTATTCATTTTCATCAACATTATTGTGAAAAATCTTCGAAATAACTTATTAATCACTAAAAATACGAACAACATGTTGTTGTTTACATTTTTTTTGTCAAATTTGACAGAAGTAGTTTGAAAGAAATAGGTAGAACGTTGCCATTTTTATTTTAGTTTTTTCTTATTAAATTTGTACTCCTTCGTTTTGTCCATCCCGTTTGCACATGTTGATTGAATACCTATATCTGTTTCACTCAACACTATCCGACTAAGTAAAATGACACCCCAAATGAATGAATGGGCGAGTTCATGTACAGAAAATATATTTAGCATGGTTATGCCTTATGAATGTCCTTGTGTCGCGTGTGTATTATAATTTAGTGGTGTGAGTTTGGGACCACGTTTTTGCGGAAAAAGTAAAGGAGTTACAGGGAGTTGGGGGCAGGAGGTGGCGATTGTTTTGACAGAGGTGTTTCTGTTCTCATTAACTGGTGCAGACGTAATGTAAGATTACATGTAATTTAGAGTCAACAGTGTGGACGGCACAAGAACTCAAAGCGAATTGTGGTCGCGAAGCTATTTCAAGCACTGCGAGCGCCTTTGTGCTCGCGCAAAAACCTACAGCCGATGGATCAGCCCGAACGCCGTCGCGAGCGTTACATGAAACGTTCGTAGTGCCGTCCACACATAGAATTCGCGTTACATTTCACGGTCGATTACATTACACGTTACACTCGTCTGGACCCGCCTTAATGAAGCCTCGTGGTATGTTTATGGGACGCCTTGATTATAAAATTACGAGATTCATGAACATTTAAGATAAACAGTTAAATTGTCTGTGTACATAGTCATTAAGGTACTGTGTTTACAAATTTCATTTAAAAACGATGATAGGACAAAATTTAAGGCTCTATCGTCAAAAATGTTATGTAGAATACAAAATATGAACAATAGATTCTTTAAGAATGAAATCAATATAAAAACAACACATTATTTAGCAATACTGTGTACCTAATTGTGGTCGAACCAATACATTAATAGAAGCAAGAAAAGATTTCCAACATTAAACGAATCTTAACAAATTGTGCCACCAGCGCTCAATCTACAGGTAATGTAGGCCGAAGCACGCGAACAAATGAGATAATGTTTCGCGGGAGTGGCTTCGCTTCGCAACATGCATTTCATACTGTAAACAAACAAACTGAATCCGAGTGCACTCGAGTTTCGTGCCGAGGAAATTGGACTGAGATGTGTTGTGTTCAATTATTTACTACTTTAGGAAGTTGAGAAGTAATATGAGACAATGATGTTGTAATTTTGCGTCGTCAAGCGTTTTGCTTCGTCGTTTCTAATGAGAACTGGTCGCATTTGGAACACTTTGCCGTCATCTGTGTTTCCCGAGCGGTACAACTTGGGTATCTTCAAGGCACGAGTGAATAGGTACCTTTCTAGGCGTCATACGTGATCCATCGTCGACCGCATTTTCACTTTCCATCAGGTGGGATGTGGTCAAACGTAGGCCTATTTAGTATAAAAAAAAAAAAAAAAAATACCAGATTAGTATGCTTTACAAGGCGGTGCATTAGTAAGGATGAGAAATGATATAGTAAGGATGAGGTGAACCAAGTATCTTATCTGAGACGTATAATCTAAGAGTAGACAAAGTCCTCGTTGTAGAAATGACAATAGAACAAAAACACATATTTTTGATATGTAAAATGGAAAATCGTAAAAAAATGCGATAAAAATAAACAAACACTTATATTATAAAGGCAAAAGTTTGTAGTGAGTGTGTATTATGTTACTTCTTCACACCTAAACGGGTGGACCAATTGAGCTGAAATTTGGTATAGAGATAGCTTAGACCCTGGAATAACACAAGGATACAGTACAGCGGGTAAACCGCTGGTTACAGCTAGTATTTTATAAAATCTTCACAGACCACCTTTACCTTTTTATAAAGCTCAAAATGGAATCGTAGAACCAGATAGGTTCTGTGAAATCTAGATAACTGTGTTACGATAATTTTATTCAAAACTCTATGTAGAGCAACCTGTAGCAACATGTAATTCAAGTTCAATGGTAACTATAAAATTTTATTGTGGAATTTACATTTTAAATATGTAATGAAAAACTAGTATTTGGATTTTGTACTTGGACCAATAAGTTCACTAGATCAGTATGATCAGAGTACAGACAACTACAAAGAGATGTATCCATGTTAGGCTTACAAAATGAAGTAAATTTTCATTTGCCACAATGAACTTACCCTTGGTTCGTGACATTTCTAGTAGCAATCAAACTTTATATTATCATCGACTCGTTTAATATGCAACAATGATGCATCCCACTACTTTTCCTTAGGTGATATATAATAATAGCATTTAAAATGAATCGAATATAGTATAAGATTTGGTGAATACTGAAAATGTCACGAAGTATGGGTAAATAATTTTTGCATACTAAAAGTTCCTTCATTTTGTAAGACTAACATGGATACATCTCTTTGTAGTTGACTGTACAAGGACAGAGCAGATATGTTTCGTTTAGCATCGGAGTTTATCACAACTTTACGGCTGCATCAAGATGTTTAAGTTAATTTGAAATAAAATGAAATTAATGTTTATTCATGCACAAATATCTCAGATATGTACAAGAAAACAACATAATATTACAAGACATATGTAAAAATAGAAATATTTATACATCAATCGATCGCAGCTCAGCAATTTTAGCTTTCTATTGTATTTCTCTTTGGTTATATCGAACGATAGTGAAACTCTTTGTTACTATAAGAATCATATTTGTACCAAATGCATATTTTGCCACTGTATCATCCAAACATAAAAGTTAAAATGTTAAAAGCTATGGAGGGGCTCGTGCTAACGTGTAACAAAAATATTATTTATTACATACGTTTCGGCTAAACTATGTTGTTTCCAGAAGATATTGTGATGTTTACCTGAAACAGAGAAAAGTCATCATTAAAATCATTATTCTATAACATTTTAATCTAACTTATATTATACTAGCTTATACTCGCGGCTTTGCTCGCGTGGCAAATTCCTTTCTTAGCGGAGGTCTACGTCATAAAACCTATCTGTATTCGGAATTTCAACCGAATCCGTTCAGTGGTTTGGGCTATGCGTTGATAGATCAGTCAGTCAGTCAATCAGTCACTCTTTCCTTTTATATATTTAGATGATATGGCACAAGTTTCTACATGACTATGTACATTATGTATGTGAGTGTGCAGTGTGTGTGTTTGTTACTCTTTCACGCAAAAACTACACTACTGGTTGCGATGAAACTCTAATGCAGATAGATGGAAACCACAAAGAATACATATATATGCCTTTGTAATTTGTATTTAGTATAGCTTGTAGTAAAGTGCTTGAAGCATAGAAGTGCTTTATTTGTTTTCGTTTGTTAGTTTTAAGATCGCTTTATCTCCTTAGCATTGTCTGCACTCCTCCCATTCTCCAGTACATTTTCTCCAGTTCCAGGACAACTGGTAGCAAATGCTATTTTAGAATTAAGTTAGTCCTAAGTCCTAGCGTTGTGCTGAATAATAAAATAAATAAATAAAATAATACATTATAGTCAACTTTTTGTCCACAAGGGATGAGATCCGTCACAGAATCAAAACCGGACATGTTCCCATTGAGCCAGAGACGCTACACGACGAGTCAATGATTTATTCATATTGTCATATGTTTGACCAATAAATAACAAATGTAATGGTATCATGCAAGACGAGCTAATCATGCAAGACAATATTACCGCAACATCCGCTTTATGTCGGCCATGTTGCTAATCGGTGCACATTTTGCATCATAAACTGTCTATTGGACAGTTATAAGTATAAATGCAGTTATAAATTAAGAAATAAGTCAGGATTTAAACACTAGTCAAGCAAGGAAATACTGAGCTGAGTTTGAAGTGTTCATTTTATAAATACACACATTACTATCTAACCTCAGTCTTTGCCCCCGGAAAAATGTGTTACACATCGTCACCCTGCTCCAAAGATAGGCGTAGCGGAATACCCACTACAAATCTGGGGGTTTTCCTACGGGACGCCATAATGCCGGGGAAGCGGGCACGCCGAAGCACTCATCCGCGGAGTCTTATTAACAACTCAATGGTTGGTTATGGTGTCTAGATAACGGATAAAATTTTTATAAACTAACAAGTTCTTGTATCATTACTTAATTTTTTTTTTTTTTTTTAAACGCGTCAAAATTAGAATATGCATCAAGTCGCACCTATACATAATAAGGAGTATAATAAGGCATTGTAACACCAATAGAATACTCATAAAACAAACGCAACAAGTCAATATTGTTACTCTACTCTCCCGCATAGATAGATCACGGTAGAAAGTCGGTAAGTGGCGGTCTGTCATCGGCGGTCCATCATCGATGCTTCCGCACTGCATCTATACTTAGATCGGTTATTAACTGGCTGTTCTATCGTGGTCTGTAATGTCATGTTCCATGGTTTTGTTTGTTCATTTCCTTGTAGAGAGTAAACTTTGAATGATGATAGAGCGAGAAATTGTTATTGTACAAGATAAGGACATAAGATTTGTTTATTGACGGGATTATGATTATCACAGCCTTCTGCGTTCTACTTGTAGATGCTTACCTAAGCTTCCATCATTTATGTGGGAATCTAGGAATAACATATTGATAGGTACCGACCTGGGTATCCCTGACAATATCGTCCATCCATCTTGATGTTGGACGATCGACACTGCATTTGACTCGGTTTACACTTAGGTACATATTTGAGAAATGTTGACGCCCTACGAGAGAACGTGGACGTGGCATGAATATGAGAAGTCCCAGCAGTGGGCGGAAACATAGATAGATGAAAGAACAAGTACATCTACCAGTTATTAATAGAAACTTGTTCATTTTGTGAATGCCGCTTCCGTAACAGACATACGCTGTTTAAAAAGGACCGCATTTTTCACCGCAATTCTAAAACGTGATGTGGCTTTCTACTGTATAAAAGCCGTCTTTCTCCGAACACCTGACACGGATGATGAGTGATGAATGACGTAGATGCGACTCCTTTGTGTACATAAAGTGCACGTGCCAATTATTACACTTATTACAGGAAATATGGTAATTAATTCAACTTGCTCTTTGTTTGAGGACAAAAGACGACAAGTCTTTCAATTAAACGCAGAACTGGCAGACAATGTGGAGAAATGCAATGTGTTGTTTTCTCGAATACGCTGTTTTATTGATTGAAGACAAAAATAATGTTAATCTATTTAAAGTGTTGTTTACTGCTGTAGTATTGTTAGTTTGTTTTTCTCAATAAAGGCCTCAAAAAAATCTATTAAAATTGAAGTCTGCAACAAAATTGTCCATCCGAAGTCGATATGGATACCATATCTTTCTGCATAAGTCCCGATTGGGAGAATTGGGATAAAAAGTGGCCTAGTTCTTCCAGATTTCCAGCAATTGGGATGGTTTTTGCATAAAAAATTAACAATATTACACACATAGAGACGTCGTGTCTCACCTTAATAATATACTAAGTAGTATGATCAACAGCAAAGTAATTTTGAACTGTGTGAAAAAGGATATGCGTGCTCGAGGAGTGAAAGAAGCCATGACCGATGATGGAATGAAATAAAAGAAGAAAAAAAAAAAAGACGTATTGTGCCTATCTGACATAATGTAGGATAAGGGCAAGGAGTAGATGATGATGGTCAACAGCAAAGGGAATGGCGTATATCTTTCTATGTATTTATTCAAAATTGCAACCAAGCCCATGAATCACAAACAAATTTATTATAATTTTTACATTTCAGTCTGGATTGTATGCTCAAATTGCCTTGAATAATAGGGTCAGCAGTCAATATAATATGATGATTTACATAGTTTTCCATAGGTTTATGATATGGCAGTATCCTTAATATCCGTAGCAGTTCGATTAAATTGAATAATATTATGCCTATATGTAACGATTGCCATAGATTGGATATTTTTGAATTTTAAAATGATTCTTTGTAATTTTAATCTTTTTACTACTGAATATAAAGATAGACGGACCAGTTTGGCACAGGACAGGGTTGAGTGGCACAACATAAAGGAGGCCCAGCAGTGGGATGTAGAGGGCTGTGGATAATGATGATGATAAAGAACAGGCTACTTCGATGTACCCCTGGCTGCGGACGAGTGCTTCAGCGTACCCGTAGTCCGTAGCCCTAACAAAGATGTAGAGTAGAAACACCTCTAGGGTTTTAGTGGGCACCTCGCCACTTGACAGTTGGCAGGAAGTTCCACATAATCAGCCCACACTCCTGTGTGAGGGGTGGTATGCTTAATGCATTTCCACGGCTAAACAAAGGTACTTAGGTCCAGTTATCCTTCATTTGAAGGATTCGGATGTACCTTGTGCGGAAGCGCTATAAGCCTGATAAGATATGCTAGTCTTGCTTAATAAACAGTATTGTTATTATATACAGTGCAATAATAGCCAGCAGTGCATTATCTGATACATCATGACGCAAACAATGATAAATTCAGCTTCATAAATAAATGCATTTATGGAATGACGTTACTGATAACCTTCTGCAGTTTCTACGAGTGTGATTTACTGGGGGTTTCTATTTATGTGATACGTAGTGCAATACTGCATGTGATTTTATCGAGTAAACATTACATGGTAAATGAAAGACTTGTAATAAAATTAGTGAAGATGAACCTTATTGAAGGAAAGACTATAACTACCACATGGCCTTTTCTCTGTCCCACAATTAACACGGCTGATATCCATTTTTATGCCTTGGTGGCAAACGTCTGTGGTTACCTGCAATGTCAGAGGTATTGTCAAGACGTAGCCAATTCTTCAAGATCCAACAATGCTCATTTCGATAAAACCTAGGTACAATTTCAAAATGATTTTTACGGAGATCTCTTCTCAGTGTCTGTCCTCCTGGTACGTCCCCTTTTATTACACGTTAAGAGGCTTTGTCGCTCTCATGATCTTTCCATAAAAAGCGCAAATATTTTTTTTTGTTTGTGTACATTTAGGATACCTTTGTGATTAGTAATTAGGCACTGATTACTGATAAAGTACCCCATTCTTTTTAACCAGAGTGCGTCAATACGTGTTCCGAGAATTAATTTGGAATTATTTGCAGTTGCAGTGAATTAATTAGTAATGCCAATGACCAAGCGTTAGTCATTTCAAAACTTAATATACATATATTATTCTCAATGTAGCCTGACTCCTGACTAACGGTGAAAGTAATTCTCATCTTTATATTATGTGTGATACTTTTTAATAGAAAAGACTAAAACATTTGTTGTTGTAATATGTATTAGCTATAGACCAGTCAATGAGTGCCCAAAAGAGGTATGTGGATCGAAAAGTCGAAAGCAGAAAAACTAACTTAAGAACTTTGTTTGGACTAGTTAGGAGATAAACATACTAAAAGTCCCCACCCCTCCGAGGTGAGGCGAGGTGTGTCCCCTCGGGCTCACACACCTCCTGGCTCCATCATCAGATCAGCTCAGTGGTACCAGATTATTGAACTGTCATTAGATGTCTTAACATTTGCAAAGTTTCATTATGGTACGACAACCAGAAGTTGGTCAAATTTTATTTGCAAGATTTTTTTACCGACTTTGTATGGAAAACTAATTTAAGCGTCTTAAAAATTGACCATGTTCGGAAGCTCATAGCTGGACAACGATTGAAGATAAATAAAAAGTGGCAAGGCCAAAGTTGTAGAAAATTTTATGAGGTTTAATAATGTAGTACAACAAAATATCGTATAACGCACAGTTTTTGACATATAAGCAAAAAACCTAAAAATGGGACCTTCTTCGGCCTCCCCCCCCTCGGGCTCACCTCGGAGGGGTGGGGACTTTTAGTATGTTTATCTCCTAACTAGTCCGAACAAAGCTCTTAAGTTAGTTTTTCTGCTTTCGACTTTTCGATCCACATTTCTTCTTTTACTGGACTACTACACGATAACTCGATTTCTACAAGTGTAGTAAATTACAAAAAATGTGAAATAAAGTAAATTGTGTTTGCAAAGTCTCACATTTTCTACGGCATCAATGATATGACATGTGTAGCTAAGTTACTAAGATTATTTCATCAGCAGTTATGTCATCCCTGATCTCTATACACAAGTCATGCGTGATTTTCTAAATACAACTAAAGTCGTTTGCTTATGCAAATCAGTAATTTTATGGGTGTTTTCCTTTTGCACCTGTGACTCAGTAGTCCTTGTGGACATAGAATAGGCAATAGTGTTGAGGTTAATATCCGTGGTACATTAGAGGAACTTGACCTGTACTAAACTGTATGACGGAGTTAGACGTTTTGTGTTTTGTATGCGACCCTGAATTGAAGCGATGAGCGTTAAAATGGCCTGCACAATAACATTAAGCGACCCCCTTAATATGCCTTAATTTTAACTTTTGCAATAAAGTGGTATCTGAATTAATGTTTTGTTTAGAATGAACTTTACAAAGTGATAAGTTTAAAAAAACATATTGTTTGCATATTGTAAAAATACATATTGTTTTACTGGCTCATTTCTTAAATCAATTTAGTTTTTTGTGTTTGCAAGCCAATAATTCCTGTTTGGTTCCATACAATTTCGTATTTGTTTTAATTTGCCAATTCAATATAAAGTATTCGAGATCCTGCAATACTACAGGACAACAGAATAGTCCTAAACGTTATCTTCTAACTTATGATCCACTGATCACTTTTTATGGACATCGAGAATGTTCTCACTCGTATGTTGACAAATTCAATGTCAAAACTAACAACGTGTGGCTAATGGCAAACACTTAGAATACCGAAAGAATAAAATCCATCTTAAATGGTAAATCCATCTTAAATGGTAATCCTTCATTAGCATATTTTATTTAGCTGGGAAGTAGACCGGACATAAATTAATGTATACCCACAGGAAATATAGCAGGATAGATGTCGTGAATTCGTCTTTATTATGTTTCCTAAGAAGCTGCGTAACGACTGGCGAGGCAAGTGAGGTTGAACATGTGACTTAGCATGCGATCCACATGCAGACCGGCCGAGTCAGCCTATCGAGGCTGCTTAGTCATTTGCCTCGTCAGTCAATATAATACACCGCTACTGGAACTCCAAATGGCACTGTCAAAATTACCCATCTTCGCCTGACGTCACACGTGCTATAAAAATGAGTCTTACCAAATGTTCGTGTCTTATCAAATGAAACAATTAAAATACAAAGAATAGTGGTCCGCTCGTTTCACTTTATAGTACCTCCTCTAGAGGATATAAGCAAAGTGACGTTTAAATTTCGTGCAAAATGACATTCGCGGCAACTATTCTTTGTAATCTGAGCTACCTTGAGACGAGTTAATGAACGCGTCCTGATGTCTATCGGCACACGAAAGGGGCTACGAAAAATTGTTATTATAAATTATATTAAACTTCAAGCCTGGTTTGTAACGCTGTAGCCAACGAAATTAAATCACTAGACTTGGAGATACACCATGAATTTTCGGAGACAGCGTAACGTAATCCTCGCTTCGAGCGTTTCATTACGGCACATAAAATTATTTGTAGGTGGACCTTTAAGATAATTTTTTTCTGGGATATATTATACATTTTTGAAATGCAATAAATGAATTTAATTCAATTAATTAAGTGAAACTTATGGAATGCTGCTATACTCCTCTTTTATTCCGTAGATCTTCGAGCGCTGTTACGACATCCTGAATTTTCAAACCATCGTCAAGCTATAAAACTCGTCTAACATGTCGGCTCCTTTGAACCATTCGATTGAGTTAACAGACGGTAAAATTGTAGATTGGAGCACTAAAAGGTAGATTGGTCAATAAACGAATCGCCGGAAAAAATGTCATTAAAAACCAGTAGTCGATTTATATTAATTAAATTGACAGTGCCATTTTAGGCGCCCGGTTCGTTGAACCCAGATTCGCATTGTTCCGGCTCTCCCGCGCATCCAATCTATTTTTCCAAGCACTTGAAGCAATAAATCCATCCATTGAAACGTAACTACCATTTCATGGGTTAGAAAGGAATGCAGTTATAAAAAATCTATTAGCATTAGCTCGAGGTGTCTGAATATTTATAGTATTTCACTTTGATCGGTCGTCGTAAATCTGATAGAAAGGACAGGTTGATTTGCATGTGTGATTATACATATGCGTGAATAATCTTCAAATATAAAAGCTCTATGCAAACAGTCATTATATGTAAATTTCAGGTTTTAGTGTGTCATTGACAATGAAGAAACATTTCACCACACGTCACATGTGGTCAAGTTTTTAAGGTCTTGTCTTTTAATGCGACTCTCTCGATCGCACTAAATGACCAATTTTGAAATATTCATAGAATTTTTGAATTTGCCTTTGGCAAACTGGAACTGGATACTTTAAAATCTACATTGAAATCATCACCAAGGAAAAAAAAAGCCAATTCACAAATTCATTTTTCAAAATTCATCATAATTTCGTGTCAGTGAGAGTGTCGCAAACAAAGACTAAAGCTGTTAAAAGTACATATAAATAGTTCTAGTTTTGTGTGAGTCACTGACAATGAAGAACCATTTCCCCACACGTGGTCATTTCAAAAGATGTGTCTGCATACATATGGTGTTAAAATGTAAATGGAACTTGGAACCAGCCGGTCCCAGGACAGCATTTTGTACCGTTACGTGTAATGTCTTAGATGTTTTGTTTCCATCGCCGGCCTGCAATTATGCTAAATTATACAGCTTTATCTGCGTAAGATTGCATCATACGCCCTCATATTTTGAAACTTACGAACTTAAGATTAAAACTGATTTACAACTCGTAATTTACCTTCAAAATTACAGTCTTTATAATAATATCTTTGTTGGAAATTAATTTAAATTGTTTTTAATGTTCTTTTTACTGCGACTCAATCGAAAGTCGAAAGGATAATTGTTTATCCGAATTTGCCAACCATGGTGTCATTAATTTCCCTTGTCGCTTATAGCAATCTCTTCCAGACCATCGAGACATGTAGTGATAAGGTTTAAAATCCTGAATGCTTCACTGCCCCTTATCATTATCATAGTAATAATTATAGTAGGTGTACACAGGTAGGGCACAGATTCCTTTTCACTCGACTATTGTGTATTAATATTATTTTAAATATAACAATACCATTATAAAATCAAAATATTCATCCTTACTACCATTGGCTATAATACCATTATTCGTGTGTACTATAATAACATAATATTATTTCTTTTTCTATAATGAGGTCTTCCTCCAATTTTCCTGTTCCACCCTCGTATTTGTGATTAGGTCGAGTAGTTCCTTATTTTACGGACATTTTTACACGATCTCGTGTTACTAAGTAATTAAATATATCTACTCTGGTTTCGTTTGAGGTCGAACAGAAGTTTCCGTTTTAACTAAACGTACGTGTTGCTCAAATTCAATCAAGGGAGAACTGGCGTTTGTTGAGTTAATTGGTGTTATTGTTACAATGATTTGATTTGGGCTTTTAAGATTCTTTTGTGGTTGTTTCATAAGTTACTCTTCTGCATTGATTGTTTGATTCGGTGCATTCAACAATATTTATGCATCTTTTACAATAAATACATATAATGTTTTTATGTCTTTTCTCATTTTTTATAATATCTATTTTTATGTCATATCAGTACAATTCTTTTTACGCATTCTATAATCCATAATAGTTTAGTTGTCTTTTTCACCTCTCGTCTTTTCCCATAACTTTAATTAATGCATGTTTTCTAAGTTCCTACCACTAAGGACAGCCAAACGGTAACCAATTATTATTTTGCGATCCAATTCTAACAATAACTAGTTATTAGTTCCAGATATATAACCAAAGAAGACATTCAATATATGTTAACAAAAGTCAAGACTAGACCAAACGCTAATGTTGATCATTCATCAAGGTGTCACTTTCTAAATCAACAGCTCACTCAGTAGTCTCAGTCTTTTGTATTGAAACAAAGGTTTAAAAGCGTTAGTCGTTTAGAAGTGATCTAGTGATGTGACTTAAGTATTCAGTAAAATCGATAAGCAATAATAATTCCGAATATACAATTAATAATAGAAAGACTAAACAGAGAAAAGCTAGAGAGAAGCGGCAAGCTACAGATTGAAAATGTAGAATAACTTGTCGAGAACGAGAACCTTAAGAATTCAAACGAATTAGAACACATTCAGAACCCGCGGTACCTGTTTAGAGGTAGACATTTAGAAGATATGATTATGATAGAGAACAGTTATCAATCTAAAAAGCGAACAAATCGTGTACATTTAGACTGCTTGCTCACACTTCTAGTGTGTTTGGAAGCTTACCATAGATTTCCTCTTCTTTTTTCGTAGTGTGGGGAATCATCGACAAATCAATATTCGATCCTCGCCACGCCTACATTGAGAGTGAGCTGCTGATGACAATGACATGCGACAAGAGCTGACACATATTCAGTTTCCAGCCATTGAATAGTCCGTTACAGGACGACCATTGTTTTCTTTGAGCCAAATTCGTGAGCGGCGTGGGTGTCATTTTTTGTTCGCACGCTATTGCGATTATAATGACTGGGTTGATGTTGCCAGCAAATTAAAACGGCTAACGTGTTATTATTTTTTAAGAATTACATTCTTTTCGAAAGGAACCAGCTGCTAAACCCATCTAAATGGACGTCATCTGGAGTGACGAGTGACGTCACAGTTCACAGGTACGGATAAAATCGAGAGGGACTTGAACTATTTCCACGAGGAAGATTTTTTGTTATTCCATAGGTGGCAAAACCTTCTAGCCAATAGCCAAGCTTGTGTCTAACGCAAAAAAAAATACACTGTAACGACAGCAGTTGTCTTCGTTTTTCCACAAAAACTGTAATACAGTACATTTTTAGCGTAAGTTACAAGAGTAAGGCGTTTAGCTTGTGGGGGAGTACACAGCACGCCTGATTGGCAGAATAAGACACAAAGAAGACGACTCTCAATTAAGTTCACTTTAGTTCTATTACCTACCAGCCCAAGGTACTTATATACCTACTCGTTGATAGTAAAAATCTTGTACAACGTTGCATTAAAGCGTTTTCCAATTCTCTACAGCAGTTATTAGTTGCCAGAGGGCAAGCTGGTTTGCATTCTTTTACTTAATAAGATTAAGGGCTTAGTAGGGCCAGGTTTTTTTATTTTTAGTTTTTTTGTTCGTTCTTAATTTAGTTCACTTTGGTTCTGGTACCAGCCCAACTTTAGACTCTAGAGCAGGTATTAGTTGCCAGTTGCCAGAGGGCAAGGTACAGTAAAGATATCAACCGATGGATTCAAACCTGGCAACATAGTAATGACGAATTGATTAGGCCAACGTTCAGAAACGAGGACAGTGAATTATTGCAAGTGTAGGCGTGCTTAATGATTCAGAGGACTAGAGAAATTTAGGGTTCGTTTACACTGTAATTATTGTGACATTTTTACCTTTATGAATTGAATTACATATTTTTGAAAATAGTAACACACATTCAAGATCATCGTGTTTTCTCTCGTATCTAAAAACTATCTTTCTTTGACATTTTCTTTTGTGCCATACGTTCGTATATTAATACACCTTATAGGTTCCTTTCGTTCAACTTTTTGTACCCTCTTTCATAATTTATTTTTTCACGAATATTTAGAATTAATTATTTATTAATTATTCTGAAATATCGTTTTTTTTTTTCTATTCATTTATTCATACGTACCGATGTATCTCTGAGGAATTTTGGTAAGAAACTCATAGGACTTTTCAACAGCCAGTTTAACAAAATGTTTGTTTTGGTTAGGTACTTTACTTGGTAAGAGTAAGGGTGATATGGGTTATTGAAATATTCATATTATCTACAAGGGAGATTACATGGCGACCCATTAGTTTCATCCACTAAGTGTCCCTTAAACCGCCTACCCTGTTATCCTTTGTAATCCATCTCGACCATTTAATTGCTCGTCAGGAACTTCTTAAGCTCTTAATCCATCCAAGTTGGTCTACTCGTGTCACGTCACAGCCTGACCATGGGTAACCACCAGTATTATGTCTTGTTCTAATGATCCTAAGCATTTGTTGTAACCACTGAATATAATTTTTATTAGTTATGAATCAAATCTCAGCCCCGCAGGAATTACTTTTGGTAGTTATGTGCTGCCTTTTCCATTGGCTATACTTGCAGTAGGTTTAGACTATGGCCTTGGATAGTTACTACCCACTGGATTAAACCATGTTACCAAACAGTTATTAAGGCACAATTTTCAGTTGAAACCAAGAAGGATTTTGCCTTCAAGGAAAACCTAAAAGGCAAAATCAATCCAAAGAAAATACTAAAGCGAAAATTTGCACACAAAAGATTGTATAAGCTAATGTAGAATTTAAAATGTAAAAAGAATATTCAGCTAGAACTAACAGGTAAAATAATAGTAAAGGCTATAAAAGTCCATATAGAAGCAAAAACCTCTTCTTTATCAAAGTTAAACATTTTCCAAAGTGTAAAAAGCTCATGCCAGCGTTATCCCCGTGTGTATTTCAGACTTACAAAGTTTTCAACTATTGTAGATTAAAACAATGTAGGTAAACTTGGTTCAACGGTGAGAAGATTTCTTGTGAGATCTTTTATTTATAGTGGACTAAACGGCAATCTCACCTGCCGGTGTGTGACCGAAGTGACGATGCAGTATAAGTTGGAGCACGATTGTTCAGTAAGAACCTGTTCACTCTTGATTTGAACAAACCCACGGAGTAAGTTACCATAATATCCAATATTCTGCAGCGAATCGTTTTGATTTCGAGGATAATGTGGCCAGGGAAGTTAGGGCTTATGAGGATTTAGATCCACTCGGAATTACGAGCTCATTCTGCAGTTTTGTGTAGGATTTCGTACCTATTGAATTCCAATCATATTCCTGCCCATATCCCACACTATGTAGTATGTAGGGTCGGCATAACACGTCTTTCTCCGACATGATAGAGTAATCATCCTTTGTATCTTCATTCACTCTCCTAGCATGCATATCCTCTTTCACACAGTTCATCCAAACCTTTTTCTGATGCCAACTTCCCGGCTTACCATACTTGTTACTTGCTATCTAGGATGACGGGCGTCATCATTTAACATCAGGTCATCAACCTGGTCTCGTTCAACTGCTTACATAAAACCTAGAGTCTTGGTATTTTTGTATTCCATGCTTAGAAGTTAGAGGCATTATTGATTGCAGACGTTATTGAAGCGATCGTGTCACGAAACCTAATAAAATTTTATCGCGGCCGGTTATCGTGGTCGGGCTGTGTTCAGATATCGGTTAGTGCAAATATACTCGTATCTATTACCCTATTTTGTGTGCGTAACCTACTTAAGAGCCTGGTGAACGAAGATATTTGAAACTTTTTGTAGTTCTATTAAATAATGCCAATAATAGCTATGATGTTTTTGAGCAATATTAGTTTTTAATAAGAAAAGTGAAAAATGGCCTCAAATTCAATGTTATACTTACCTACTTAGCGTTGAAATATTTTCATGTATAATATTAAAAAGAATTGATTTGCGCTTCATAATCTTATTTTGAGTGGGCAGTGGGCAGTTATGAGTGTACAATTTGTATTGTCATAAATGTCGTAACCTGGTAAAACCGAACCAAACATTAATTCGATGATGCTAAAAGCTTTCACCTTCGTATTACGAAGATGTAGATACACATTGAAAGCGCAAGGCTGAGAGGTTTATTATATTATAGCTCTTAGAGAGAGCTACAAATAGCACTGAAGTTATGAGTTATGATCTTAGTATAACTTGTCTATAACTATGTAAGAAGATTTAGAGTTATGACCAGGAAGCCAACCCTGACAGACCGGCGTTTGGAATGTAACTTCTTCTTGCAGTAAAATTTCTCGTAGAAGAAGCTATCGCTTTTTTAAGCTAGAGAAATCCAAAGGGTTTCCTTTATACTAAAAAGAAACCATAAATAAGTTTATGCTTTTTAATCCTACAAATATTATGCGAAAGTATGAAAGTGGATGTCCACTTACAAATGAGAGAGATATGAGAGTGACTTTTATATGAGAGTGTTTGTAACAAAATTATTTTATTTAAATACACATAATATTTAATTTTTGTTATCTATTTAATGAATTAGTAACGTGTATTATTATAATTTTCTACAGTTGATTTAAAAATTTATGATATCAGAAGTGGGATGGGGCATTCATGTTACTCATATGTTTATTTTTCCCTGAAGTAGATAATGATAATTTAATAATGGTTTTGTGGTATTCCCATGTTATTTATAATAGGAATTTTATATGTTATGAATTTATCGTTTATAACCTTTATTAGGCCTTAGAGTTTACAGTAAACAAAGAACTACATATTTAACAAAATTTGGTTCTTAAACTCTTTAGTAGTCATTGGTAGGGGTTTACAAGGCAGATTAGCAGAATGAAGGGATCATACCCAGCAGTGGGCGTTGTGGGCTTATTAAAATGGCCTTTGATTCCATTTACCCTAACAAGAGACAGAGAGAGATCAAATAAAAGAGATAGGAATGATGGAAAGGAATTCA
The DNA here is from genome assembly GCA_947507615.1 of Hemithea aestivaria. Classification (NCBI taxonomy): domain Eukaryota; kingdom Metazoa; phylum Arthropoda; class Insecta; order Lepidoptera; family Geometridae; genus Hemithea; species Hemithea aestivaria. Next base: position 6,273,473 of record OX382348.1, read on the forward strand.
GAAGTTTCTAGAAGTACAAGTCTTCCGCATCACAATAGCTGTCTTAAAATAAAACCTAATCACGGCAATGGCAATCAAATATACATTAACGCGTAATCAATACAAACCACTTAAAACTGAACGCCCAATAGATTGTTTCAACGCACTTAATTGATTTGGTCGCAGTCGCCCATCGAATCGAGGAAATTAGTGAACCATGTCTATTAAGAAACATTCAAGGAAACACCGTCACCTTTTTGATAGCCATAATAATAATTGGAATTTATTTACCTAGATATACTAAAAGTATACTTATCAGAGGATAATCCAAAAAATGTTTTTATTTTTTTACTAGCGGCCCGTCCTCGCTTCGCTTCGGGTGCCATGCCATTATGAATAAAAAAATAAAATGAAATAATAAGACTTACGTAGTACCTAAATATTTCAATGACAAATCTACAGATTTAGTATAATACCATTGCTAGAAATAGAAAATGATCACGAACATTAAATTCGCATCTTAACATGAATTTAGTCTTTTACAACTTGTGATCCTATTTATGATATTTCTATCTTAAAATATTCTAGTAGCTTCTGGTGCTTCGCCGGCCACTGCCGCGGCCTTTACAATGTTTGGAGATACTACAAAAATTTCAGGGAAATAAAAACTATCCTATGCTCTGTCCCAGGACTCAAATTGTGTTAAAACTTATTTCCCTAATTCGTTGGTTAAAACCAAATGAAAGCTACGTCAGTTCGACAGATACTGATGCCTTATACAAACTCTTAAATGCCTAGTTTCCTATCTGAAAGGGTGGTTTCAGGGATAAAAGCTATTTTGTGTCCTTCCTGGTACTTAAACTAACCTTTGTAGAAGTAAAAAAAAGCTTAATTGGCCTAACGAATATAGATAACTCATACAAACTTCACCCCTGTTCCCCTTCTAAAAGGAGATTTCTAAAATATAAAAACTATCCTATGTCCTATTTTGGTATACAAACTACCTTTATTATACTTACAAAATTTCAGGCCCAGCGGTATTAGAAATTTCAATACAACATTTGCCCCCACTTTTATAGGAGAAAAATGGCCCTCTTTTCCCCCTATAACAGGGGAATATCTGAGATAAACACTATTATTTTACATCCTCTCCTGGTACTTAAATACCTTTGCATGCCAAATTTCAACTCTATCAGTTCAGCAAAAAGATAATAAAAATATATATGTTTAGGTATTAAAAAGAACCTATAGCATAGGTATTCCAAATTTTATCATTCTAGGTTTAGGAGTTTCGTCTCTACTGTGATAATGATGAGTCAGTCAGATTACCCTACAGAGTTAAGTGTAGTCCCACATATTATGTTAGTTAGGTTGGAAAGTATCCACAATGCGCAAATCGAGCGTACGAAGCGAGAATGAGGCGATGCGCTTGAGCTTGGGAATTAAACAACTTTTTTATACCAAATTTCAGCTTAATATTCCCGTTCCCATAGGAATATTGGGATGAATAAACAATCCATTATCGTTTCTTGGTAGTCAAACTACTATTATACCAAATTTCAAACTATTCAGCTCAGCGGTTACATTTTCCATATTAGTCCCGTTCCCGTGGGAATTTTGTATTGAAAGCTATCTTGTATTCTTTTTTGGTAGCCAAACTACCTTTGCATTAAATTGCAGCTTAATTGGCCACGTGGTTACAAATTTCTATATTATTCACGTTCCCGTGGGAATATTGGAATGAAAACTATTTGAACCCTTTCCTGATAGTCAAAATACCTTTATACTAAATTTCAGCGTTATAGGCTTAACGGTTACAGATTTCCAGCTTGTTCCCGTTCCCATAGGTATTTTGGAATGAAAATGATCTTGAATCTATTCATGGTACTCAAACTACCTTTACACCAAATTTCAGGTTGATAGACTCAACGGTTACAGATTTTAATTTTCTTCCCGTTCCCGTAGGAATTTCACAAAATCCCTTCTTATCGGTCGCCAACGTTACCTAAAAAACACGCTGTACAAATTTCAGGTCAATCTGTCCAGCGATTTTATCCCTGCGACGATAAGACAGTTAGATTTCCACTTAAAAATTTGACATAGACATAGATTGTTCCCGTTTCCGTAAGAATTTTGGGTTGAAAACTATCTTGTACTTCTTTGGTAGCCAAACTACCTTTGCATTTAGTTTCAGCTTAATCGGCCAAGCGGTTACAGATTTTCATATTATTCCCGTTCCCGTGAAGAACCGTTGTGAATCCTTCCCTGACAGTCAAACTACCTTCCAAATTTCAGCGCTATAGGCGTTACCGTGATTTTCATTTTGTTCCCGTTCCCGTAAGAATTTTGGAATGAAAACTATCCTGAATCTTTTCATGGTAGTCAAACTACCATTATACCAAATTTCTGCTTGATAGACTCAACGCTGACAGATTTCCATTTTTTCCCGTTCCCGTTGGAATTTCGCAAAATCCGTTCTTATCGGTCGCCTAGGTTACCTAAAAACACGCTGTTTAAATTTCAGCTCAATCAGTCCAGCGGTTTTATTCCTGCGATGATGAATCAGTAGATTGTTCCCGTTCCCGTGACATTTTGGGTTGAAAACTACCTTGAATCCAGTCATGGTAGTCAAACTACCTTTCAACTAAATTTCAACGTAATAGGCCTAGCGGTTACAGATTTTCAGTTTTGTTCCCGTTCCCGCAGGTATTTTGGAATGAAAACGATCTTGAATCCATTCATGGTAGTCAAACTACCTTTATGCCAAACTTCAGATTTATAGGTTTAGCGGTTACAAATATCCATTTTGTTCCCGTTCCCGCAAGAATTTTGGGATGAAAACTATCTTGAATCCATTCATGGTAGTCAAACTACCTTTATACAAAATTTCAGATTAATAGGCCAAGCGGTTACAAATTTCCATTTTGTTCCCGTTCCCGTAGGAATTTTGAAATAAAAACTATTTTAAATTTTTCCATGGTAGTAAAACTACCTTTATACCAAATTTCAGCTTGATAGACTCAACGGTTACAGATTTCCATTTTGTTCCCGTTCCTGTGGGAATTTCACAAAATCCCTTCTTATTACCTGCCTATGTTACCTAAAGAACACGCTGTCCAAATTTCAGCTCAATCGGTCCAGCGGTTTTGTCCCTGCGATGATGAGTCAGTCAGTTTTCTATTTTATATAATAGTATAGATAGAGCGCCAAATGTTACAAGACGTTTCTTATACTAATACATAAACATATTACGCATTTTAAAATATCCGAAGGTTCCAATAGGTACGTATCACTCGAAAAAGTCAATTCATGACTTTAGCCATCCAAAACACCGGAGAAGATCAATCACGAACCTACTAAGGAGGCAAAAATAAATTGACATCTAATATCCGTTTCCACTCAAAGGAGAGATCCAGAAGATTTCACATTAATAACCAATAAAAACCAATTACTCGTAAAATCAGCTCCACCCAAAATGCCTTAGCTAAACTTCAATCAACTTTCTACAATCTCTTTTATAATTGGGTCAAAGTACCAGGGCTAAAGCACTTGAAGAAGCTATTAATACCGGATGCGATTATGCCTTCCTTTAATAACTAGTGAATCATATTGCAATGGTGATGACATGGTCACGATTGCAAGTGCACGTTTGTTCACGGAATCATGGCCTATCAGACCTCGGCTTATCTATATCCGAAACATGGCTAACATGGCTATCTCACCAGCTGTTGTTTAAACAAGTTCCTCGACATGTGGAGGCGGAAGTTCTGTTGCACTGATAACCGCAAGTCGCAAGGTATTGTTTATTGAGTCAGCGTCTTTGAGTCATTAATGATGTATTTCTCTCGTTTTGTTGATTGCTCATATATGAACAGTCATTTCTTTTAAACATTCTGCATCTGTTAACAGTTATGATTTTTCGAACACGTCATACGGTCACGCCAAGGAAACTAATTCGATCAGATCTCGTCAAAAAAGCTGATGGCAATTTACCATGTGGCTTATAATAATAATGTCTTCAATGCTGAAGCAGATATACAAGTAAAGTGTGACTGATTAACTTGCTCATCCATCAACGCACGACACTCAGATCTATGATCTAACCAATGCACGAATTGAGTTAAAATTTGATACACATCCACTATGATATCTACCTCTAATATCGTGACGTAAGCATTTTCCAAGAAGATTCCTTAATACTAGTGGTGATTGGTGATGCGAGAATAAGCATCTTATTTATTGTTATTACTACATTTTTGATGATACTGACTGCGGAACTATTATCGTTATCACAGACGTTATCTCATTAGGTGATTCGTCCCCTATCAGTTGAGGTCTTTGCTCATCGCTGCAATGAGGGCGTTGCGTCTATTGATAATACTGATAATATGGTAACTTAATCATTATTTACTTTTGCTTTATCAACTGGGTTTGATACGCGGCGCCAGTTTTGTTGCAGTGTTTGATTTGGGTGTGAAATGTGAAATTGGGTTCGTTTTAATAAAACTGAAGTTATTGGACAACATTACGCAAAAATACAAAATTAAATTAATAAACAGTTTTGTGTGGGTAACTACATGAGACTTGGGACCTAAATTAAAAGCCGGAATACATTTAGAGATAATAAAATGAAAATAAATAATATTTTTTTAAAGTCTCCAACTATTGCGGACGACATCATCCCGATAGTGTGTTTTCAATACGTGTACCTAACTCAAAATGCAGCATTCTTGAATAATTCTTGACTACGCTCAAAACGATCATAAATGAAACATACAAGACTATCCACTCAACTAACGTATCAAGTTTCAACACCCCACAGCTAGAGGTCAGCTTACAGAAAATCCCTTCAGCTTAACGTGTCCCATTTATTTTCATCCCCGAACTGTTGCCACGTTATTAAACTCTAGATTAAAGGAAACTGTACCAGTGTTAATGAGGTTGCCAGAGGTTACGTACATCGTTAAGTAAAAGCTGTTTATTTATCAGACGTGGTAATGGAGAAAAAATTAGAAGATTACGAAATAAAAATTACAATATACTGCATATCATGAAGACGTGAAAGAGGATTATATTAGAAACGGCTGTGAGGTGACAGATTATAAAAGAAGACCTTGTACCAACCCTACTACTGCTAGTATCACATCAAATAGAATATAAAAAAAAGTATTTTTTGAATGAGAATTTGGCACATCAAGCGAACATTTGCACTATGTAGAGCCGGCTTTAGAGGATAAGAACAGATAAGTGATAATTCATATAATTAATATACTACGCTACATAGACACGGCATATAATTCTGAGGATGTCTTTAATCAATGTAACGCCAAGTACATCTTGAAAGACGTTCCTTTGCTAAAAAAGCAATTTCTAAACAGGTATTAAAATGTAAAGAGGTTCAAAAAAGAAAACGAATAAAAATGTTAACGAATTTCCATTAAGAAAGAATATGAATAAAGATTGTAATTTAATGAAAGCCTCTCAACTCTCGAGAGCATCCGGACAAAAGGTTTTTTGTTGTTCGCTCAAATGATTGTAATTCTGACTTTTCACTTTGTTTCTTTTTGTAAAGTTGAATTATTCCAGGTGTCGACGTTAACAACATAAATGTAAACAAGACTGACCTCCATATAACAGGTTTATTCGTTTTATTTGAGGTTAAAAGAATCCAATCGGACATTCCGTTTTCTTTTATAAATTGAAAATGAAATGTTTTTTTTAATAAAAGCATAATATTAACAGGACGATCCCTATGCAACACTGTGCTACGCTAGTCTTTAAGTGACTATAGATGTGAGGTTTCTTCCTAAGCACACTGGGTTTCCTAACCAATTTACCCTTCCAACCAGAGCATATCGTGGCAGAATATTGAATAAGGTCGAACTAACCCAGACAAATCTCGCCTTGAGAAACTTATTCCTTTTGTTAAAACCTCCTAATATCGATATTAATATCCCTTATCCTGATGTTTAGCGATACGTCAACCTAGGTACAATAGCAGTGTTATCCAAAACTAGCATTTACTTCGAAGTCCTTGGCAACACCGCACTACGTTTTAAATTTCAGATATCAAGCTAGAAAGTCCATGTAACGATAAACCTGATTCCATTGTTTTTCTGAACCTTGGACATTAAAATACATAACTAGCTCCCAGTATCTTCTACGGATCGATGATCATAGTCTGGCGGATGGTCATTTACATTTTCCCATTGTGCCCCGCCATTAATTATGCAGGAGCTCAATGTTTCCAGTAATTTTTATTGGAACGCTTCAATTTTGTGATTGCATGTTACGCAGCACTGATTTCTACTTTCGCGTTGAACTTGATTGTTCTGTTTATCGAGGGAGACCTAAATGTGTAATTACTATGACAACATTAATATTATGACAAGGTCTACACTGCCGGTTGGACGAAAAGGGATCTAGAAGCGCTCCAAGCTCAGTCATGGCAGGAAGTGGCCCAGAATCGGGAAAAGTGGTGTATTCTTGTATCAGAGGCCAAAACTCAGTTTTGAGTTTTGGCCTTTGGCCGCTGTACCGTAGTAAGTACTAGTAGTAGGTCTAGACTACATCAGAAGAACTCAGATCAGACTGAGAGGTTCGAAAAGAGTGACGTGATGGGCTAGGCTTTACACAACAAAAAACAAAAGCTTGTTAATATAGCCTGAGTAGATATATAATAAAACTTGTGATAGCATTTTTCGTAAAATCTAGTTAATTAGGATGTAAAAGTTTTTTAACTCGTTCTACACTGAAGTGGTAACATCTAAAAGTTGAATTTTTGACCTCTTTTAATGTGTTATTCGTAATGTAGAGGTACATAAAGTCCTATAATTTAAGATAAGAGCTCCCCATTACGAAGACCGAATATATTCAACTCGTACAATATTAAATCCTCCTCAACACCAGCTTTCATTTCTAATATTAAGTAGAAAGTTCACACCAATATTTTATTCTGCCTCTCAAAAGCAATACATAACACACCACCTGCTTTCCCTGAGCTGATCGGATGAAAATCATATTCCGTACAGCGTGCAAAGTAACCGACACCGAGCTGAACTTGTCGAGTTAAAATGTATCTTAAAATGTAGAGTATAAGTTAAAGTTTTGCTTGGAGATTTTGGCTCAGTACGTGCATATTTATAATGGAGCTGTGGGACGCGAAAAACTTCGTGTTCCAACGCTCCGATGCACTCGCGCCAGTAATTTTATCAGAAGCACAGTATTTAAATAAGACAGTACGTTAACTGGCGACCCAGTTCGATTTCCGAACACGCAATCTGGTAATTACTCGTCATTCAAACCAAACGGTCACTTCCGTCATCCTTCACTGGTGTGATGAAGAATTTAAAAATATATTCTTGGCGTGGTATTGTACTTATTTACTAGAGTTGCCGCGAATAGTGTTTATAGCGAATAGTCGAATACCGATTAATCGCCATTCACTTTGGCGAATAGTCGAATAACTCGACATTACTATTCGACATAAAAAAAAAACATTAAACACATGAAAAATATTTCTAATTTCTTCTAAGCTTGTGAGAAAAGAAAACAATAAAGTTAAAGAAATCTGTTTCGATTGTTGTTGTTTGTTGTTGTTGTTGTAACTACATCGCATTAGCAAAGGCTGACAGAAAAATAAACCCATATGAAGGGTAGGCTTTGAGTGCCAATAAGAATAGATTTCCTATTTTAAGTAAGCTTTCTAAACGATACTTAATCACACCAGCAAGCTCTGTTTATTCAGAAAGACTATTTTCCGAGGCAGGTTTAATTTACGAGGAAAAACGAAACCGACTTGCTCCAGAACGTGCAGAAAAAATTGATTTTTTGCACCACAATCTGCCTCTGTTGGATTTTAAATATTAATTAAAAAGCCTTACTAATTTAATTTCATGAATATGATAGGCACAGGCACATATTACTGATAATATTGATATTGTGTATTGTTTTGGGGCTAGAATTTTTTTCAAACTAAGAATTTTTTTGGAGACTCGTTTTAGCATAGTCTGAAAATCTTACATTTTTCAGTACGAATGATGCGCGTTTTGCTTGTTCCGACTAGCAAGGAAACTAAATATTCTTCCTATAAAAGCGCGAGCAGCTCGCTGCGAGCGCCGAGAAAATTTTGAATTTTTCAGCACGAATGATGTGCGTTTAGCTTGCTCCGAGTGTCATGGAAACTAAATAGTCATATTTATATTAAAGCGCGAGCAGTTCGCTGCGAGCGCCGCGTATGACGTGCATTTAGCTTGCTCCGAGAGGCAAGGAAACTAAATATTCTTATTTTTAAAAGCGCGAGCAGCTTGTTGCGAACGCCGAGAAAATTTTGAATTTTTCAGCACGAATGAAGTGCGTTTAGCTTGCTCCGAGAGGCAACGAAACTAAATATTCTTATTTTTATAAGCGCGAGCAGCTCGCTGCGAGCTCTGAGAAAATTTTGAATTTTTCAGCACGAATGATGTGCGTTTAGCTTGCTCCGAGAGGCAAGGAAACTAAATATTCTTATTTATAAAAGCACGAGCAGCTCGTTGCGAGCGCCGAGAAAATTTTGAATTTTTCAGCACGAATGATGTGCGTTTAGCTTGCTCCGAGAGGCAACGAAACTAAATATTCTTATTTATAGAGCGCGAGCAGCTCGCTGCGAGCGCCGAGAAAATTTTGAATTTTTCAGCACGAATGATGTGCGTTTAGCTTGCTCCGAGAGGCAACGAAACTAAATATTCTTATTTATAGAGCGCGAGCAGCTCGCTGCGAGCGCCGAGAAAATTTTGAATTTTTCAGCACGAATGATGTGCGTTTAGCTTGCTCCGAGAGGCAAGGAAACAAAATATTCTTATTTTTAAAAGCGCGAGCAGTTCGCTGCGAACTCTGAGAAAACTTTGAATTTTTCAGCACGAATGATGTGCGTTTAGCTTAATCCGAGAGGCAAGGAAACTAAATATTCTTATTTATAAAAGCGCGAGCAGCTCGCTGCGAGCGCCGAGAAAAATTTGAAATTTTCAGCACGTATGACGTGCATTTAGCTTGCTCCGAGAGGCAAGGAAACTAAATATTCTTATTTTTAAAAGCGCGAGCAGCTCGCTGCGAGCGCCGAGAAAATTTTGAACTTTTCAGCACGAATGATGTGCGTTTAGCTTGCTCCGAGAGGCAAGGAAACTAAATATTTTTATTTATAGAGCGCGAGCAGCTCGCTGCGAGCGCCGAGAAAAATTTGAATTTTCAGCACGAATGATGCGCGAGCAGCTCGAGAAAACTTTAAATCTTTCAGGATGTATGATCCGAGTTTTGCTTTGCTCGCAGTATGAAAATTAAATATTAATATTTATAGAGCGGGAGCAGCTCGCTACGAGCCAAAAAAAATACTATTATACCTACATGCGAGCAGCTTGCTGCAAGCGCAAAGACTTAGTTGCAAAGACGACATTAAGCGCGAACAGCTTGCAGCAGTTAATATAATCCAACTAATCCCAAATATAAAAGACACTGTGCAGTTTGCTACGAGAACCTACGGATAATTCGTAGGCGAGGACCGAAAAAAAGTAGCTTGGTAAAAAAAAAAAAAAAACAGCGAAACAGTTTTATGAACTTGTACGTAAAGCTTGCTGCTAAGAGAAAATTTCCTAATTCTAACTGTGAAAGTAGCGTAAAACCAGTTCATATGATCGGATTTTTTTTCCGACTAGGATTTTGGGGGGGGGGTCATGACCCCCTTGACCTCCCCCCTGGATCCGCGCCTGATTGTTTTATTAAGGAAAATAATTAAAAAAATTATTATTTTTAACTCATTAGTTCTTTTGTTCGTTAAAAGTTTATTATCGACGACTATTCGCCGAATGCCGAATAATACTAGCTATTATTCGGTATTCGACGAATATCAAAAAAAATGACGAGTAATGCCGAATACCGAATAATAGCGAGTATTCGCGGCAACTCTATTATTTACCTATAAAAGCAGATATCGCGTATCAATAGTGAAGCTATAGACTCAAAATTCATTTATTCAAATAGGCTACATTGAAGCACATTTGCAAGTCATTTTTTTATTTTTTCTATAATATTTTAACACTCTACGGCTCCTTCACAAGGTACCTCTATGAGACGAACAAGAAACTCATAAGTTGCATTTTTTAAATATGTGTTTACAATGTATATTCATTTAGATACTACATCTTGTTTAGTAAACAATTTCTATAAATTAAGACTTTGCCCAGAAATTTCAAATTCGCCACAAATGGAATCGCGCGTTTGTCGAGATATCGATTCTAGAAAACGTATTGTACCAACATGAAAATTTCAATTTAAGCACAGTGTTTTTTATACCTATAAACGATTTTGTGTTGTCAGTGTCTATATAACATTAAGTAGTTTTTTTTTAATTTCCAGACTCAGTATAAATTTAAATTCAGCTGAGCTTTGTAGGTTCTGAGTGCTGCTAAGTTATTCACCGCGGCAACTTAGTAAGCTGCAAGTGGGCACGGCTCTGACCTTGGCAGTTGAGTGGAGATAAGAAAAAATCGGGTTAAGTGCGAGGGCATGTTGGCGTAAATGGTGTTCCGTGGTTATCATACTTGAAAGCTGCAGCTTAATGCGGAATACGCTTTCGAGGAAGTAAAGACTGCAGTATGATAACAGCGTATACAAAAAACGACTTTCTGTACGAGTTGCACTACATTTTGAAATGTTTTATTATGAGGAGTTAGTTATTAATGAAACGTTAACATTTGGTGTTAGTAATAATATTTAGGCTATGAACGACGAGTTAGTAGTAAAGCTCTGTCCAGCAACTTTATCTTCTGAAAACTTGTCGTCCTTTAACCCAAGAAACGCTTCCGGTTCAAATCAAAATTGACATCTAATATTTCTAGTTTCTTTAAAATAAGGTTCAAATTCGGCTCAATCGAGCTGCTCGGGGACAATAGTGTTAATCTATCTATTCCAGTTGTCGTTAAATGATATCACACCCATTACATAACATCAACACTAGCGCAAGACTCGATTAAGGTTACCTCGGCAACAAAGTTCCCGATCTTCAAAGCACTGTGACTATCAACGGTGGAGATAAGCCACTTTCTAGAGGTACAAACGAGCATACAGATGGCCAGGCTGCGCCGATACTTGGGCAAGCCGGATGTCTTGTCAGATCCACACTTTGTTGAGATCATTTGAAAGGTAACATCAAAATAAACCTAGGAATAATAATAATATAATATGGGAGACAGATTTAATATTAAATGGAAGGAAACTAATTAAATAATTTATATTAGAATTGTCTGTGTTGACAGTAATTATAAAATGCAATTGTTATTGAAGAGTTTGAAGAGATTTTGTTAATATAAGACAAATCAAGAGATCAGAAAACATAAATTTAGCTTTATTGGGAAAATATTATTGGTGAGATCGACTTACTTTTTATTGCATCCCGTTCAATAAACCTCAAGAACATTTCATAAAGCTGTGAGGTGCTAACTAAAAACTATAAACATAATTTCAATGAACACTACTAACTTCTAAAGTTTGTTACGTTTAACTACTACTAAAACGTCAACAAACTTTGCGGTGTTTCCGACAATAAATCACAAGAGGAAACATTAGTAGTGGAGATTTTCGCATAAACTTACTACGTCAATTCTTCGCGATGAAGTGCTAAAAGCGAGTGGTACTAAGCCGCCAATTATAATGTCATTCATAATTCATAGCTTCGAATTTGACACACTTTTAGCAAATCTACTTACAATAGCATGATTCATTCCGTGAATTGGGTCATTGCCCTGATTATATCGACGTTAGACGTTTGTTTGGTCATCAAATACAGTAATGTTCATATCCAATATATTGTGATTCTGGATACATTAATAATGTTATCCTTATAAAAATAGAAAAAAAAATCAAACTATACGTTTAAACTCAAACCAATTGACGTCCTGATTACAATATCGATGGATATTATCGACATATCAACACGGTAAAACACATGTCTAATATTTTTAATTCAATTCATTTCATTTAATAATTGCAAGAAATATTTGTACCTACAAAATATTAACTTATAATGTTATGTCCACATCAAGAAGGAATCATCTATTGAAGGCGTGAACCAACTCCAGATGAAGGACATCGTCATAGTCCGAAACCGACGTTGATATATTCTGCCATTTTAATGCTTTAGGAAAGGAAATTAATCAAGCTTGTTTTAAAAAATCATAGAAAACAGTGATCAATTTTTTGATAGACACGATCAGCTGAATATTTTAATTCAACTAGATATTTCTGTTAGTGACATCAAATTAATGAAAATCAACGGATGGATGTCATGCTGCTTCAAAATGAGAAAAAAAAACCAGTCCCATAACAAAGATCGCGTCCTCGTTCCAACCAGAACTGTAACTGGTTTAATTAAAACTGCCCACAATTAAGACTTCCTGCGCGCAAGGTTTTTGCAATATGCATTATGTTCACGTTTTAAGAAGGGCGAAGATAATTCCTGGTTTCCGTATATTAGCGTGTACACGATACACAATTACGCTTCTAGGTACTATTTAATTCTGTAGCAGTAATTGTATTTGAATTTTATCTGTATATTTAACTAGATAATGCTCGCCTCGCTCATGTTAATGAGATGCATTACGAATCTTCGTTATAACTACATTCCCAGTAAAAAGGCCCGCATTTCTTACTATCCCAACCCCTTCGATCCTTTGAGCTGTGCGTTGATAAAGGAACATGTAGTCAGGCTTAACTTTTCAATACAAAGTATATCTGTCTTTGTTACACGTATTCCGAGATATTATTGGTTATTATTTCCTATTTCAAGATTAAGACATTAATTCATCATAGGGATTCATCTCACTTTCTTCTTCTAGGTATAGTTTTCTAACATCATCGAGGACATCATCGCTTAAAAAGGGGATATCACGGTTAAAAGCCTCCTGGAGCAGGACTTCTAGTTTTAATACGCTTACTCGATTTTAAGTAAATAGGTATCACCCGTATGAATTATTATAATTGGCATTCTCTCATTTGTCTCACACTTTATTTCATTGATTGGCACGGTTACATCTTGCATATCGTCCTCTACCATCGCGGCAGCTGTGTCGTCGCCGATTTTTTAATTGTCGGAACAATTTTACCGTTGCCCGGTGTCGACACTTGATTTACGAGACCCACGAACCAATTTATTGCAGGAAAGTTTTAGTTTTGAATTTATTGTTATGCACTCTTTGTGGCTGTGTGTTTTGACACAGCTTTGTTTCATTGTGTGGAGTTTTGGGGAGCATTAAGTGTTTATTATAAAAGTTAAGTTAAAACTTTTACTTGAGGTTTGTAGCCTTTGTTAGCAATTTCTAATTTAAATGTTGCATTGTTTGCTACTAATTTGTTTGAATTGTTTTTTTAATCAACACTTTCAGGCAAGATTTAGATGCACGCATTAGTACTAAGTATCTGTCACTTTCTAATATGATGGATATCTTTGTTATTTCGAATTAATTTCCTATGACTTTTTAGCACCTCGTTTTATAATTAATTAAGAACTCGACACACAAGATAAATCTCTCTGGTGCTACCAGTTTCCAACAATTAAATGCATAATTAAATTAATCACAACATAATTATGTTAAAACGAATGCCAGCTGGATCGTACAAGGATCAAGGAAGTATGCAAAACGGTAGTCAGGTGTTAATAAGAACATTGAATAAATTACTGAGACGCTATACAATATTGTAATAGGTATTTTCTTGTGTTTCTTACACATGTAGCTTTGTATCCTAAGACTCCACCGTCTCTGCTGACGTCACATCAGACTCACTCTTGGCTACTAATCGGTGCCACTAGTAGGTATTCAATGCAGCAGTTTTGTCCCTTATTGGTTCCTGCCCTTTAATGCCCTGACCTATATTGGTTCCTTCGTCGGCTACCAATTAAAAGGCACATCTCTTAGATGAAATTTAGAAATTATTTAAAAAAAAACACATTTCTTAAAATTTTTAGAAGATCTTTGATTTATCCCGTACCTTCCACCCACAATTTACATAACAGCAAGATAAGATAGTAAACTCGAAACAATAGCAGAATAAAACTAAGAACCAGAAAAGTGTTAGTCATTCAAAGTAACGACGGCTGGAGACAATTTGAAGCTTTCTCTAGATCTTAATAACTGACAATGCTGGCATATTGATGTCAACCGGTAATACTAGGCCCGGATACAATCAGAATTCGAAAGGACCCATGATCTACATGCAGAAAGAAGTTTCAACAATAAGAATAAAGGTTGTGGCTCATTTCATCAACTTGCGTAGTGTTTTCGGAGTGGGGATGCAGCGGTGTCGTGCAAATCGTCCATTTACGATGACAGTGTGACATCTCAAAAAGCATAATTTTACAAAGACATTTGGTAAAAGTTCAAGTTTGTTTGGTAAAATCACACTTTTTGAGATTTCACATCACGCTGTCATCATCATTCATGTAAGTGGACAATTTTTACAACAGGCTGCAACCCTATTCCAAAACCGCTTCTGTAGTGAAGAGGACGTCAACCACCAAGTGGTAAAATGACGTTAAGCTCGTTTACAGAGAACTTAAAGTCAAAAGCTTATATTTCAGTGAACATTATTTTACCGTATGGAAACGATGTTTTATAAGTGAGCCACTACGTTTTTATCTTACTTTGGTTATAAAACCAAAGTAAGATAAAATCTTGTCGAAGCGGATTAAACAAATGGGTGCTTCAGTGATGAATGATAAAACGATCTAATGACAAATTTTATTGGTGCGCCATATGGTAAATTTCCCCAGTGATTTACATCAAATTCTAAAACAGCGATTAAAACGTCGAAGTAGAAAGCCAAATGTAGAAGAAATCAAAAACAAGAATCTTCATCAAATCTCGAATAAATCAATGGAACTTGGAACTTAATGGTAGGTGATTGTTGTGTGTGTTGATCTCATAAATTACATATTAGGTGAAAGGAAAGCATCAGATTCTGATAAGGCAGTCTTCCATATTCATGATGACCTTGCTTTTTGAGTGAATCTAGATTTCGATTAGGTCATCTCGTACGATATACGAAATGTCATTGTAGAATTTCTCTATATTAATGTTGTATTGGGACAGTTTTTTACAAGCTTTATATTACTTTCACCTGTCTGTTGTCTGTCTGTCTGTAATCAAATCTTGCAAGTTTAATTTGACCCACTTCCCGGTTTCCAATTGAGCTGAAAATGTGCATGCGTGTGTAAATCGGATGACAATGCAATATTTTTATGACATCGAGCTGATCTGATGATGGAGCTGGAAGGTGGTCATAGGAACTCTGTCATTAAACAACGCAACCCCATCGAGTTTGGGTTCATTTGATTCGTCTTGACGAGTACTTTATGATGCAAGATGGTAAGAATAATTAAAGCTTGTTTTTTAAAAGTATTTTTAAAATTTCACTTGTTACATACGGTCATCTGATTATAAACTAGGCTTCAAGACTATTATGGGTATATTTACCAGAATTTTATGCATATTTACATACATTCAGACAGATCTAATTGCTAATAGACATGTTGATGTACACTAGATAAGATTAGAAAATTAGAATACTGTTTATTGAGACCAAAATAAAACAATTGGACTTAGAACTACAGTAATGTTAAATCTTGCCAGAAATCACACTCAGTACCTTCAGTTCACGATGTAGTCGTATTACCATCTAATCAAACTGGCTAGTTGTATTATGTTTGTACAAGTTGTGACAAAGCTACGTCATTTGCAACCACAACCTACCATAAAATCTGATACGTTTCAAAGGTCATAAAAGCGAAATCAAGGTTTTTCTCGTGTCACCAAGAAACACTTTCGCTGTGAAATGAACACACGCTCCAAAAGGCGTTTTGTAATACATCATTACAGTGGACGTAACGCCTTTTGTCAAGGTTTCTGCGTAACGTTATGGTTATTAAACAGTTATTGTTGGAATATTGTACGTTTATGAAAGTGTGCCTGATGACTTTTGACGATGGTGTGATCAGAGAATCAAGGGGACAATGGAGAATTTGAATAGATGTTTGAAGTTTGAAGCTATTTAAACAGTTGTGCAAGTTTTCTCTTAATATCCAATGTCATCATCATCTTAAGTTTATTCGTCTGCTTATGCTGGAATCTTACCTTAGCCTGCCTGCCTGCTTTGCCTTAGCCTTGCTTTGCTTTTTCTTATCTTATCTTTCTTTAGCTGCCTGGTTTACTCTTACTCCTTCTTGTTTAAGTTGTTACAGTTTATAAGTACATAATTAATTAGAATGAGTCAATGAGTATTGTCTTACAAGTTAATGCCTTTTATTTCTATTACTATTTCTGCATAGTTGAGGTTTATCTCAAAAACTTGCGAATTGTGGATGCTGTTCAGTGATTTAGCACTAACATTAATTTTCAAATAGTTCTCTCAACCGTAAATCATAAATGATTGGACCATAATTCAATGTATCAATATCAGAATTTCAGCACAATTGGTGTTTGAGGTTCGCGTTCCGTACATCAATTATGTATTTCGGTTTACCATTGACCTCACGGATCGGATGGAACTGGGCTGCAAAGTGTCTTGAGAGGAATCTTACTAATATTATAAACGAGACAGTTTGTAAGAAGGTATGGATGTCTGGTAGTATGTTTGTTACTCTTTCACGCCTAAACGGTTGGAACGATTGAGATGAAATAAGACCAACTTAAGTAAAATATATATAATATAAAAAATCTTAAGACTTCGTTTTTCTTTATACTTCGTTCTGTAAGATCCAACAATCTTATTTAATGACAAAAGTTACACGTAGTGTGCTACTGTATCAAGTTAATCATATTAGTCATTTAAACCCATGCAATTAAGATAAAGCTTTTATGTCGGTTATTGCGATAGTGTATCGTATACGTCAATTTGCGACAAATTCACCTTAACCGCTAAAACACCAGCATGCAACAGTCAACAGTTTTATTAAATCACTAGCTGCGCCCAGCTGTTTTACCCGCTGTACCTACTATATGTTATTCAAGAGTCTTCGCTATTATGTATAATATCAAATTTTAGCTCAATCGGTCCACCCGTTTAGGCGTGAAAGAGTAACAAACATACATCCAGACATCCATACATTCTTACAGAAGGTTTATAATATTAGTAAGACTAGCTGCGCCCAGCGATTTTACCCGCTGCGCTATACTGTAGCCTATGTGTTATTCCAGGGTCTAAGCTATCTCTATACCAAATTTCAGTTCAATCGGTCCACCCGTTTAGGCGTGGAAGAGTAAGAAAGATACACACTCACAAACTTTTGTATTTATAATATTAGTATAATAATACTGAACTAGATGGCGCTGTACGTCGTTAAATCGCGCAAGCGTTTTGTTCGTAAAGCAAACAGACAAGTATTTGGTACAACTTTTTGTTAGACCTAGAATAACACAAATTGGTGAAGAACCGATTTAGCTGAAATTTGTAGTTTTTAGCGTCCTATGAACAGTAAACTGTTTGAAGGACTCATAAATATAAAATCTATCAAATATCGTGAAAGAATGTCAGGATGTATGATTGTAACAGTAACTCTTTCACGCCTAAACGCGTGGACTGTGGACCGATTGAGCTGAAATTTGGTAAAGAGATAGCTTAGACCCCGGAATAACACATACAATACAGCGGGTAAAACCGCTGGGCGCAGCTAGTTAAATAATATTAGTATAGTAGGTTTTTGGTATCTCTGGTGCGACCAAAGTGATTCAAGCAAAGTGAATAGGTACGTTAGAGCTATACTTTAAAACGCGCTACCAAGTCTCTATATATAAACCACTGATTGTATTGTACACTGCATCGTGATAATACATAACGTATTGGTTTATTTATCACAGCAATGATTGATACGGCACTCGCGTGGCCGGACAGGGGATATCGCATATAAAATATGCACAACTTTAATTCTTCCTGATGGACACATAGGGAAGTGATGCTTTGGTTATAAATAGATAGGGTTGAGTTGAGATTTTTATTATTGCCTGTAGGATGACTATTGTTAATGGACTTCAATAAAGGAGTCAAGGTTTATTTGTGTTTTAAAATGGTCTTAATTATATTAAATAGAGGAATGGTTACAAGTTATAATTCGTCACAATCTTTTTAAAGTTATTTTTAAGTATTATCACTGATTCACTGGATCACTCAAATATGTCCGAAGCGATATCGAGAATTATTATTTGTACTAAATATGGTACATAGTACATACACACAACAGGTTTATTACAATTTTATCAAAATAGGTCAAGCTGTTTTCAATTTACGAATTAAACCATGCTGCTCGCCCTTGCTTTTTGAAAGCGTGCTTAAAATCGTTTTTTTTTTTTAAATAATTATATTATTTCACAGTTTCAATGCCATGAGAAAGAGCTGGAGTTTCATTACATTGCGGTGTAAGAGTAAAAGCGTACATTATCTACATTACAGCAATAGGTTTAGCAGGACCTATTCAAGAGCATTGTCTAGAAACTTTGTGGTCTGTTGCGGTCGGGTGAGAAAGTTTCCAATGCTACTGTTTCAAATTAACGAGATACCTAACTGTACAGAATATGGTAATCAAGGCAGATATCACGGCCTATAAAAACGAAACTGACGCCGACAATACGCACTTAAAGTATATGAAATGAAATGAAATGAAAAAATTAAATGAAAATAATTATTGGCTCTATCTTACATAAACGTACAAGGGTGGTATGAAAAAAAAATGTACTCGCCAATGGGAACAGGCTCAGCGTTTCGTCAGGTTAACGTTATATGTAGTGTCAATTAATTTTTATGTAACTAATAAGATTAGATTAGATAGGTACTTAATTAAAACATAATATTAGAAACAGCCAAAAATAGCAGCTTTCCGCGTGAGTTTGTGTAACAATCCTAAGATCAGATAAATTAGAAACTGATCCGCGCAATTGTGTCCCGCGATTCCTGGATTCGGGATCCTTTGTGGAAATAGATCCTGGGGTCCATAGACACACATTCGCGTTGTATAGCGACTCTTTGAGGAACGCCCCTGAGAGTCACCACTTTTAAATTGGATCCTGTGCCACTCGCCTATGAGATTTTTGACATCAGCACCCCAACTGCCCGTGGCCTCCACGACGATTGATTTTGGCGAAGTCTGCGTTAATTATAAATTGTGCCCAACTCTGAGATAGAGTAAATCTACGTTGTATAGAGAATAATGAATAAAGTTACAATTGGATTTAATAAACCTTTACATTGCTATCAAATTTCAGACTGAGTTAATTTCTCTATTAAATGAAACTACACAATAAGGTAGGTAGGTAGGTATTTATCATCTAGTAGAGACTACAAAGTGGGTTGACTTAGTAAAAGTTAAGGAAGAATCTAAAAAATCCTAAATTGCGCATAATTTCCCTAGTGCTTGTAAAGAAAGAGCTAATTGTGAATTCGCGGCCAATTTGCCATTTGTGGCCACAGGAACTTGAATATGCTATGCTGCTATGTTTACTTTATGTTTGGCTGACATATGCAATTTAGAGCTGGTGTAAGTGCTTGTTCACGTTGAACGCGCGGGCGCGGGCGCGACAGACTTTGCTTGCACCGCACGTGCGTTTGTACGTGAACACCTTCATAGCACGTCATATGTTTGATATTTCGCGCCCGCGCCCGCGCGTTCACGTGAACAAGCCCTAACTCTGTGTGTCATTAAAAGAACGAAATTAAGTGCCTTCGTAATAAACTGTATAATGAGTTCAATATATTAGGCGTGAAGTGAAAATAACCACATTCACACTTTCATATTACATCAGAGTTTTTACACAGTATTTTAGAAGATACGATACGAGTCGCCTAGGTTTTGACCGACGTTTTACCAGCAGTTTCTAGGGGTTTACCCCAGCGATATGTAACCATTGGTTGGCACACTCGCTGGTTTACCCTATTAAAAGTAGTCTTTGTGTTATTCCAGGGTCTAAGCACCATAATATGACATACACAAAAAGATAATATGTATTATACATATTACACACAGAAAGAAAGATAACATGAATATGACATACACAGACGACACTCTTTATTGATAATATTGATACCACATAATATAAAAGGAAATATCAAATTCCAGCTCAATCTATACAGCCGTTTATGTGTGAAGATGAAACAAAAACACAAAGGTACAAACATACTTTCAAATTTATAATACATATTAGTAAGAAGTAGGATAGTCGTTGAACAGTCAAAGGTCTTCAGACGACCTGTAAACTCTGACTCCACTAGCCACACATCGACCAGACTAGAAGAAAAATATCTTAAACTTTTGACCCATTTATAAAAATAACACTGTTGTGTCTGT
The DNA here is from genome assembly GCA_947507615.1 of Hemithea aestivaria. Taxonomy (NCBI): domain Eukaryota; kingdom Metazoa; phylum Arthropoda; class Insecta; order Lepidoptera; family Geometridae; genus Hemithea; species Hemithea aestivaria. Next base: position 6,293,805 of record OX382348.1, read on the forward strand.
CAAAACATATAATAAAGGCAAAATTGATGTGTCCCATCCCATTAAACCGGACTGAGGAATTTAACGGCCAAAAAGTAGTCATCCAACCATTTCACATACCATAGCAAACTATAGGTACTTGTGATGCCAAGAAATTGAGCCAATAAATGAACATTTGTCTAAGCATTTTGACCGGTAATAGGTTTCTTTAGTTATGACGAAGCAGTAAGGGGATACTAAGGTTCATTTCATATATGTATTTTGCAACAATTTCATTCGAGTAGTTGTCTGGGTTTATAAATAAAAATAAATAATTGGGGTTTATAGGAGTATTTGTCTAGATTGTAAAAGGAACATAGGTTGTTCCAAATTTCGTCATTCTACGTCCAGGGGTTTCGTCTCCACAATGATGAGTCTGTCAGTTTACCCCTTTGTATATATAAAATAGTATAATAGATAACAGGTCACCCTATTTACACGAACGGAGTCAAATCACAAATGTAGATCGTGTGGCTATCCTATATGGTGAGTTTCAGATCGCCAAGATTACTGCAAGGCTTGCATGACTTAACGACTGCCCCCTACTTAATATCTTATAGGAAACATCAGGAATTCAGAAATAGCTTAAGACTCTGGAATAACATAAAGGCTACTTACTGTACAGCGGGTAAACCCGCTGGGGGCTGGGCGCAGTTAGTATATTTTATAAGCGCACATTCCACACAAATAAATTCTAACGTCTAATGAAATTTGTTAAGAAATTAATCATAATACCGAGTTCGTGTCGAAGCTAACCGCAGCTAGACAGAGTGAGGTAACAATGTTAATTAAGAGCGACTGCATAATTGCATTGTCATTAAACATTTGATATTCAATTTACATTATAATCGACGCTTCGTGCTTGGGGACGGTTAGCAGTATTTCTATGGAAGATATTTTACTACAACTATGTATGTATTAGTTAGAGCTAAACACCAAAGTTCAACTGGCGCGGTAACTTGAAGCAGAAGAGTCGCCGTAGCCAAAAACGGCAAGGATGACTAATATGTACTAGTTGCGCCCAACAGTGTTACCCGTTGTACTGTAATAAGCTATGTGTTATTCCAGGGTCTAAGCTATCGCTATACCAAATTTCAGCTCAATCCGTCCACCCGTTTACTCACAAACTTTATAATATTAGTGTGACACCGCTGACTAGCTTACGCTACTCGCAGCTTTGCTTACTGCTTACAACAAAATCCTTTCTTAGCGTAAGTTTACGTCGTTAAACCTATCTCTGATCGAAATTTCAATTTAATCCATTTAGCTGGTTGGGCTCGAGTTGATAGATAAGTCAGTCAAACTTTCCTTTTATTTATTTAAATTACAACATTACCTACTAGATGACGAACTGCGATGATGAAAAGTCTAGAGTTTGAAGTTTCCATTATAATGTTATCTTATCTATAAGCATTTATTTAAATACAATGAAGCTTTGACGAAGCACTTCTGCTAGTCAATTTTTATCTTACTTAATATTATAAACGTGAAAGTTTGTAAGAATGGCTGTATGGATGTTTGATACTCTTTCACGCCTAAACGGGTGGACCGATTGAGCTGAAATTTGGCATAGAGATAGCTTAGATCCTGGAATAACACATAGCCTATAGTAGTACAGGTACGGGTAAAACCGCTGGGAGCAGCTAGTAAAGCTATAAAGTTTTAAAATTTTCATAGAGGTTATTACAGGTACGTTAAGAATTCTGTATTCCACCTTTAAATTTCACCACAGTTAGGTAAAAATGTAACCAGTCCAGTCATAGAGCCAATAGCAAAAAGGCAAGTGAACTAGTCGACATCGTCGGCCAGCAGGTAGCAGAAATAAGGCTATTTTTTGCTGAACTCCTCTTTTGTGTAATCGACTAAAATAGAACCTGAACACCGAGCTCTGGACAATAGTTGTTAGGTTACCTTACTAACCTGTTTCTACCGTATGATTATAGATTTTTTCTAAATTATAAACGGCTTCAATGTTAGTAATAGCTTGGGTTATAAAGCTTAGACTATAAGTTATAGTTAAATAGCTTACGCTTGCGTCTTAGCTCCCAGATTCTTTAAGAGTGGACGTCTATGTCATAATAACTACCCGAGTGACCGATTTAACTCAATTTGTTTAGTGGTTTGAACTATACATTAATATTCCTACTCGTATATAAGTTCCTTTTATACTTTCAGATTGATCTGTTCATAATTTTTTTATTTTACAGCTTAGAAACTTTTTATGTAGGTAATTAAGATATATGTACTTACAAACATATGTATATACACGCCGTACAAGATAACAACCATTCATTTATCTTCTAATAAATTAAGTAGAAAATTTTAATGTTAAAGTTACCCAAGATCCTAAGACCTAATAAGAGCTGCTATGCGCCAGACATACTCAAGCATTTAAGAAGTAAGAGAAGTAAGAAGACGAGCAAGACACTCTCCTGATGTTAAGAGATAACGCTGTCCATAATCAATACAGTGCTACCCAGAATTTCACAATGATGTGCAATTCTAGGTGCACTGCACCAACGCTTCTTACTCAAGAGTCATAAGACGTTAAGACTCTTTAGCCCAGTAATTTCACAAAACTTTGAAATAGTTTCTAAAAAACCGATGAGCTCTCACAAAAACCCAATCATTTGTTTATTTACGATGCTACAAAACATATGAACCATAACATATAGTTAGCTGTATTACCAGTAGCTAAAGCTATATGCAACTTGATATTTCACTGGATCCCAAAGGTCACACGTCTCTTAAATGCCAGAAACGTGTAATCACTATACTTAACTACAGATATAGTAGTATATATTATATGTATGTATAACTGAAGAATCGAAGCGTAATATGAGTCATATTCAATACAAGCAAAAAGATATCATTTTATGACAAAAGTATGTCTTTTACGGTCCATTGAGTTCCTCTGAATGGTTTTTCTTAAAATGTTCGGAACAAGGATAACCAAAGATACCTCAGTGATTAAATAATAAGACTATTCGATTACAATGTTAATTAGGAGACTCGATACAAAATCCTACGTAAGAAAGTGCACTCGTTTATACATTACTCGTATATCTTACTAATATTATAAACGTGAAAGTTTGTAAGAATGTTTGTTTGTTACTCTTTCACGCCTAAACGGGAGGACATATTGAGCTGAAATTTGGTATAGAGACAGCTTAGACATTGGCATAACATATAGGGTACACCGGGTAAAACTAAAAAATATTTAGAAAAATTAGCGCGGTATTTTTCTAAATATTTTTTAGTTTTACCCGGTGTATTGGCCCAAATTGAGGAAACACAACTTTGAAAACTTTTCCAGCTTTCTTAGCGGATACCTACGTCACAATATTTATCTCTGTACCAATTTTCAACCTAAGTTTTCATTGAGCACTAGTTAAAATAATTGAACCACTAAACAAAATGGGACGCGAGTACTATTTCTGTGCGTACTTTCATCAAAATGTCACGCCCCAACTTGCGCAAGAGCGTGGCGGTTACTGCCGTCTATAAATAATGTTATTAACAGAGATATTAGTTGATGTTCATTTGTTATTGCTAAAGATGCGTCTCCAGCGCGTGTTTTAGTTCAAACATTCAACAAAAACATCACAAAATTTTCACAAAACATAGTCAAACTGCACTTTTTTTTATTTATTTTTTTATATAAAATAGGACTGCGTTTGACCACAGTCTCACCTGTTGGTAAGTGAAGACGTGGTCGAAGCTGTTACACACAGGCCTAGCAAATACCTATTAACCCTCGACTTGAAGACACCCAAGTTGTAATTTTCGGGAAACACTGAAGCGGGTAGGGAGTTCCAAATCTTCGCCGTCCGGACTTTTTGTTTACTCCAACAAACTTGAGGGAGGCCTATGCCCAGCAGTTGGATGCAGACGGCTGTGGATGATGATGATGATGAAGAGTTGGAACCGTAAGTCTATGATTGTATGTTGTACCTGTATTATTATACTGTCCGCTATTTAATTCTTTTATTCTTGCCTCAGCGATTTCCACACTTATTCTTAGCACTCGTATAATCTCACAGTTCTTTCATTAACTTTATTTTTAGAGCGCATTATGTCTAGCCCGCATAAAATTTGCAAAAAAGATGAAACTGATTTAATTAATCTTGGTTGTGTTTCAAGGCTTGTCTGTTGCTAAGCCGTTTATTACATATCAAGGTCAGACATTTTTTTTTAAATGCATTTTTAAATTAAGATAACGAGATACAGAGAAAGATCGCCGCTTACAACTTACAAACTGAAAATTTTATATTCATTGTCTTACTTTAACTTATTTAGGCGTGACTTTCGCATTTATAATATAAGCGTGATTAATAGCTATGTGTAATAGACCAGTCCCACTTGGCGCAAATATTTGAGCGAAGTATCAAATTCTCATACAAAACAAAATGACGAAAAAACATAATTACATTTGAGAGAAGTGGAGCACCGGCTTTATATTTCCGCTTATTTTCAAATTAATAAACTTAACGAGTACGCCAGTGTAAAATAACCCTAAAAAGATGTGTTCTAGAAATCGTTTTTTTTTTTAATTTTGGGATTTGAAAAATTTGTAAAGCTATAGAAAGCAACATATTCACTACATTTTCAAATTTAAAATCTAGATTACACCCATATCAAACTCAAACTCAAAATTCATTTATTCAAATAGGCTACAATGGAGCACTTTTGCAAGTCAATTTTACATTTTATTTTAATATTCTACCGCTCATTCGCAAGGCACCTCTATGAGAAGAATGAGCAAGAAACTCATAGGGATTGCTTTTTTTAAATATGTGTTTACAATTATTATCTTGGTTACATAATTTATTTACAGGTGGTTGCAGAGGTTTCCAGGCATCTTTGTCTTCTATGTATTGGCTAATTTTATAATAGGCTTTCTTTTGTAATATGTCTTTAACACGGCTTTTGAATTTACCTTCTGTGAGCCCCGTTATTTCATCAGGGATTTTATTATAAAAACGTACACAATTCCCTAAAAATGATTTATGGCTCGTTTTGGACAATCTGAATCGAGGTACAGCTAACTTATTCTTATTTCTAGTATTAAAGCTATGAGTGTCACTATTTAACTTCAATTTATCTAAATTTTTTCTGACATACATAATATTTTCGTAAATGTACAAAGATGGTAGGGTCAGTATATTTATCTCTTTAAAGACCTCTTTTAAAGAGTCTCTTGGGCGCATCTCATAAATGGCACGAATTGCACGTTTTTGCAGTATGAAAATAGTCTCAATATCTGCTGCCGACCCCCACAGTAAAATACCGTATGACATTAGACTATGGAAATATGCAAAGTAAACTAATCTAGCTGTAGCTACATCTGATAGTTGCCTGATTTTATACACCGCATATGCTGCAGAGCTTAATTTCCCTGACAATACGTTAATATGATTACCCCATTGTAACTTAGAATCTATATTCATGCCAAGGAATAAAGTTGCATTGTCAAGCTTTAGTATTTCACCATCAAGAACTACATTCGATTCTATGTACCTAACGTTAGGTAATGAAAATTTCAGGCATTTAGTCTTTTTCGCATTCAATAACAGATTGTTAGCTGCAAACCATTTAGATATTACTACTAAAGCGTTATTTACATGTACAAGCTCACTATCTTTCCTATCCACTTTGAATATTAGCGAGGTATCATCGGCAAATAAAACGATGTCTGCTAGGTCTTTAACCATGTAAGGGAGATCATTTATATATGCCAGAAACAAAAATGGACCAAGTATTGACCCCTGTGGCACTCCCATTCTAACAGGATGGCTTGATGAAATGACACCGCCAATATCCACTTTCTGCTGTCTGTCCGACAAGTAAGATTCCACCAAGTTCGAGGCATTTCCATGAATTCCGTATACCTCCAACTTCCTCAGCAGTGTGCTATGATCCACACAATCAAAAGCTTTGGAAAGATCACAGAATACGCCAATAGCATCCTTTGAACTCTCCCAAGCCTGAAGGATTAGAGTCATAAGGTGACTACCTGCATCAGTCGTAGATCTACTCTTGGTGAAACCATACTGACTTTGATGTAATATTTTGTGTTGATTGAAGTGAGACAGCAGTTGGTGCAGCATCATCTTTTCAAAGACTTTGCTCAGGACAGGAAGGACCGAGATCGGCCTATAGTTCTATCTACGACCTATCTACAATATAATAAAGATAATTCAAAGCATAGATCATAAAAGATTAAGCTATTACAGCTGTCCGAACCATTATAATCCAATCTATGGTTTCAATACAATCTAGGTTCTTATTATCTTTAGGTCGAGACAATCGTGTCTAAAGTCTAGACACTATCTAGAATTCTAGACCGCGACGAGTGACGTGGCCAGACTGAGAACTTTGTTAAGAGGCATGGTATGATCAACAGTTTAATATGATCCGTTGAAATATCGATAAGAATACAGTTTTTACTTTGAAATCAATTAAAATAAAGGCTTTTCTTAAATTTGTCCTATAGCGTGCTATATTACGCGACAAAGTAAAAATACTGGGCTAAAGAGTCTTAACATCTTATCACTCTTGAGTAAGAAGCGTTGGTGCAGTGCACCTAGAATTACACATCATTGTGAAATTCTGGGTAGCACTGTACTGATTATGGGGAGCGTTATCTCTTAACATCAGGAGAGCGTCTTGCTCGTCTTCTTACTTCTCCGCATAAAAAAAAATGGCTTTTTAGTTTTATCCTTTTTGACTATAGCTCTATATATTTTTTAAATGCGCGCCAGCCTCAAGTCCTTCAGGACGGAGATGGCAAGAGAAAGTGAGAAAAACTGAGGTACGGTACATCCTTAGATCAATATTATATTTGATCTAAGGGTACACTTTTAAAGCCTAGATTAGTAAAACCTAGCTTATTATAAAGTAAGCACTGAGATGTTTGACTATTTTGACATCCACTTAAATTATAGGTAAAAATACGAGTAACTGCCTGAGAATTTTTACAAAAAGTTAATGGTTATTTTACTTAAAAAGTTACGTTAAACCGTCACTTTACGTTTATGCAACAAGTTTTATTTACCTCGAAGTATTTTTCGTTGAAATAATCACGCTTAAACAGTTTATTATAATAAAGACAGATACAGCACGTAACGAAACCAAACTGACGCCATGCAGGCACTACTAAACAATACGTTTTCTCTTTTATCTTTCAGTCGGTCCAACAAACAAACCAACAACGGATTTACAGACAGACGGGGGTGGCGACTTTGTTTTATATGTAGTGATAATGATTTTTAAGTACTGCACCAACATGCTAGCCCCAAAAGACTGAGGAGAATAACACAAAAGGACCGAGAATCAATGGTGTCTATTTATCACAATAGTCTGCAGCTGTAATCAGATATCTTTTAAAACAACACCCATCTTCTAGCAACACCGAATAGGGCACTAAATGCTACCAAGTCTAGACCGACTTCCTTTTATGGGTTACCGTCGCCTTTTGCGGAACAGATCTGATGCTAATCGCTCATTTTAATTTATATGTAATACATTATACATACGTTCGCGTAATGTTGATCAATCATTACCTGCAACAGAAAATAAACAAAATTAAATATTTAAATCACACAATTATAATTACTAGTAAATAGTAAACATAATAATCAGTGGTTATATATATATATAACAGAGAGCATTTTCGCATCTATTATAATAATATAGTTTATGAGCGTTTTTCAGAGACAGATCTACGGTTTTTTTATCATTCTTGAGGCAGATAAAAATCCCGACTTGTATTATTTATTCTTCGTTATTTGATGATCATCAGCATCAGATCACCGTTTTTATACCCAGGAAAAAATGTGTTACGCAACCCTACAAAGGAGGTAACGGTATAACTATTAAAAACCTGGTGCTGATCCTGTGGAACGCCGTAGTGATTGGGTTGCGGGTACGCCGAAGCACTCGCCAGCATCAAGGTATTATAAATAAGAACCAGTATTATCATAGGTAATGTTCAACGAGTAAAACCGCTCAGCACAGCCAGTTATAAACAAGTGAAATTTTAAAAATACTTTTTTAAAAACAAGCTTTAATTATCATTACCATCTTGCATCATATAGTACTCGTCAAGATGAATCAAATGAGCCCAAACTCGATGGGGTTGCATTGTTTAATGACAGAGTTCCTATAGCCACCTTCCAGCTCCATCATCAGATCAGCTCCATGTCATAATAATATTGCATTGTCATCCGATTTACACACGCATGCAAATTTTCAGCTCAATTGGAAACCGGGAAGTGGGTCAAATCAAACTTGCAAGATTTGATTACAGACAGACAGACAGACAACAGACAGGTGAAAGTAATATAAAGCTTGTAACATAGTGAAACTCACCAAAACTGGATTCAAACGCGAATTTATAATTACACGAAAAAGTTTGCTCATTAAAGAATAAGTGAAAGTTAGATTGCATGTTAAAATCTGAGTCTGCATATTCAAAAGATTTTTAATTGTTGGAACCTTAGTTTGAAGAAGTGGTTATGAATATTCATCCTTTGGTAATATTGACTTTGATCAAATATATGTATTTACTTGGCAAATAAAAGTTTGGCAAAGTAATTTGGGGTCAAACAAACTACATAAAAATAAATCGTGTCGTCGGTTCAATGCCAACGCAATTCGAGACGTCGTGCTAAATTCAGGTTATAATCTCTGGTTGAACCATAGAAGAGATAACAAGAGGAACGGCTATGATGAGGTTCCATAGAACTTAGGCAATAGTTTAACCAACGTCGAAATTGACACACTCACTCGCGCTCACGACACGTTTTATGTTCTCTTTGTTTTGCTGACGCACGGACAAAGATTCAGAGGCAGCATTGGTTGTTTTACAAACTCAAAATTCATTTATTCAAATAGGTAACATAATTGGAGCACTTTTACAAGTCATTTTTTTTCTATTTTAATACTCTACTGGTCGTTCGCAAAGCACCTCTATGAGAAGAACGAGCAAGAAACTTATGAGGATTGCATTTTTTAAATACATGTGTTAACAATGTTTATCTTGGTTACATCATTTATTGTGCGTTTGAGGGACACCAGCTGATTTATCATGCAGAGGTTACACTCGTGACAACTACACTACAACCCCCGAGAAATAAAATGTTGTTATAGCCATGGAACGGTTAAGATAATGGGCGTTTCTCAACTTTTTCGTATCTCCCGACCGTATAATATACAACAGATGGTCGATCTAATCTTTAAAGTAATCTGTGAGATGAACTCACTTACATCCCACAACCAAACTTTTTTGAACCATGTCAAATTCAATTTAATATCAATTCATCTACGACAGGTAAGAATTAAGTATAGAAACATAAAGCGACAACGTTCTTAACTTTTATTAAGAACACCATTAACCTACAGAGATAAAATACGACATTGCCAATAAATAACATTGTTTTAAGAGCACTAACGGTATCCGCGGGGATCTTAATTGCAATAGAGTACTTGTAGGCGCAGATAATCCTTAATGATGATTGTGTTACATGGCCAAACATTGACCTTAGGAAATTCCTGATTATGATATCACGATTTTCAAAATTGCTGCTTATGGAAGAAGCAATAAATGTATTATAATCGCTTGATTTTGCAGGTTAAAGTAGAATTCGATAAAGACCTCATGAGTGAGATCGTGATTACCCTTGCCCAATAACCGACTTGGAAAACGAGGTTCACAATTCGATATTATTATGTGTATGGCGAGATACCCACAACACACATACATAGGACAATGTGTTGGTGCTTCAAAACCAAAATCCAAATTTTAGTAACATATGTAGATACGTTTTAAGTCGGTATAATGAAAGGACACACCCTTTCATTATACCGACTTAAAACGGGAGCAATAAATTGCAACTGGGAATTTGATTCCTGATTTATATAATAAAGGTACCAACTACTAGACTTGCGAGGTTTATATATACAGGGAATTATCAAACATCAAGGATGTCTTGCATACATATTTTAATATTTCTCCTAGAGAACAGCAATAAAACATTTAATCAAAATCCATTTTCTGATGTTACAACCAGATTACTATAATCAAAATAATTGGCAATTTAAAATGAAGAACACCATATAAATATATTATTCGTATGTACATGGTTAATTCACTTGACCACTTTCCCCTAGGTAAACCATGCGAAAGCTATTTTACTTCACGTTCTGGTCTAGATTTTAAAATTTCACATACACCTACGTTTATTTATTAAATTGCAGAGTCACTTTATGATCGCCGGTATTTTAAATTTTGGATTATCACGAAATGTAAGGCTTCGATGAATCTATGAAAGGATTTACCTATCTACTTAGCTTTCTCTCACGACTTCAATTTTTTCATACAATTTATCTGTTGGCCAGATCGGCAATGATCCTGCCTTTTGAGCCAAAGGTACGGGGTTCGATTCCTGTTCAGGTCAATTATTTTTGTGCATAAATATATGTACGACAATATATTACTTATCTGATCTCATCTGTGTTGAAATGTTTTAGTATTAAATGATTTTGTGTCTAAAACACAAGCAAAGTAAGCTCCGCTAATTTCAGCTTCATCGTCGCTTAGAAACAGGCCAGATCTTGACCAAAGTCTTTTAAAAAAGGTACCTTATAGGTATTAAAAAAAATATTATAATTATATCGTTAAAAATCTCAGACTTTCCAAATCTAAAGATAAATCAACCAAAGGCCGCGCTAATTAAATATTCGAAGTCAATGCCTCAGTACGATGACCGAATATAAAACCATGAAACGCGTTCGTTGACTTTAGTTTTTAGGTCAAATCCACTGAAAATATTTACCGGCTGTTCGAGACTGGCGTCACGAAGGCTGTTCGGAAGATTGACGACTTACTTTAAATAAGGAAAGAAAACTTGACACTTGACGCTGAAGGCTGGCGAAAATTACGGTGCGCCGCATCATAAACGCATCGCATCGCAAAAAAAGTCTACTGCGAACATCGTCTTTCTGCTCTTATCCTACACTATATAGGTAGAGTCGGCACACGGCACAACACGTTTTTTTCCTCCATTCTGCTCTATCATCCGTCATATCTTCATCCCCTAACACGAATGTCCTCTTTCACACAGTTCATCTACTGCGAACATTTGGTAAAAAATAACGCACACTACAGACGCGACATGCCGTATTACCTATCATGTACCTACTTGTGTTTTAAGTGTACATATATTAGTTCATATAAAATGTTCGTTGGAGGATTTTTGATATGCTTTGAGGAGCGACTTGCTGTAGTTTGCGTCTGTCTTTAGAAGAGGTCCATAAATAAAATGGATAAAAGTGACAGTGCAAAGTCCGAATCACAGTGTTAAGCCTGCGTAAAATGAGTAGAGGCGTGGACAAAGCAAGGACTAGAGAACTTCGTAATTTTCTACATGCTCGACATGAAAGTCATTACAAAAACGAAAGTTTATGAAAAATAATAAAACACAATATATAAAAAAATACCAAGGAAGATACATAATTAGAAATGCAATTGGCAAACAATCGGTGATCTTATGGACATAAGCGATTTCCAACAAACAGGAATGGGACAAGTTCTAAAATATTTTTTCACTCAGACATCGTGACCAACAAAACACTTAGTTCCCCGAAATCCTTTTCTGTTTTTGCACAGACGAGCGCATCATGAATAACAATTACACAGTCTGGAACCTTCTATTAAGTTGGCGACTCGTAATCATTTCAGTTGTCAGCAGAAAGGATTGAAAATGTAAATGGCCAAGAACTTGTTTTTCTTGTGAGAAAATCACGTTGAATTATATTATGCACAGAAAGATACAACGGGTATATGCAAATAACTTTAAGCATATGAATTCCACAGACTGTAGTATAATATAGTTATGTAGTTTATTTTTTGATAATAGGGCTGTGTTAGAGCTCGGTCTCACCAGTTGGTAAGTGATGAGGTGGTAACTAATACCAATGCATTGCTTATTCGTAGAATGGCAAGAAGAAATGTGCAGGTATTACTGTGTTCCGGACTGAAGGATTATGTAACCAGTGATATTACTAAGCATGACGAGATAGAGGGACGTCTTAAAAAGGACCTTGGATAATAATGAGAAAGGATATAATGTGTGCTAGGGAAGTAAATGAAGAAATAACGGATGATAGATAAGAATGGAAGAGAAAAATGATTTGTGCAGAGTCTATGAGCGTGAGATAAGGACGGGAAGATGATGATGTTAAATCCGTTAAGCATTAGGTAAAAGGCAAAGATAAACAATTATAAGGTCAAAAGGAAACCTCCAAAGGCTGTCAAAGTTACAAAATCGCCAAGTCAAAGGACGGCCGGTGCAAGCCATGCGTGTAATTGCACGCTCCTCAGGCATTCCCTTTGAAGGTGTTTACGCCAATTTGCATCGACAGTCGCAGCGTGTCATGAGAAGAACTTTGCTCTATTACCGGTTTAGTCTTCTGAAAGGTATACAATAAAATATTATTTTCATATACCTACTACATAAATTAATTATCAATGTTTTATTGACTTACTATTCTTTTTTTATTGCTTTGTCTGAAGTGCGGTCATAATTTTCACATTCACTAAAACATTCCTTAAAAAAATATTGAAGGAAATCCTAGAGCGTCTTGCTCGTCTTCTTACTTTTTCTATAATAAAAACAAGCTGTAAGTAGAATTTTCTACATGTAACTATAGAAAATTCACAAGAAAAAGGGTGGACAACGTTCAAAATTCAGAAAACAAAACATTAGTATTCCTAGTAGAATCTACCGTCTACCGCTATCTTAATTACACGAATTCAATTCACGAATCGTAAGCAAACAAAGTAAAACAAACACAAGTGCTAACATGACCTAGAACAACTGATCGTACATATGCCATTAGTAGTACGATACGTGATGTTTACTTCCTACTTTTGTACTTATAGGTGTGTGTATAGTTCATTATTGAACCCACAAATTAGATGAGATCGGTTTTCATTAGAATTTCGGACCAGCAGGGCTATTGTCTAATTCACACCCACTAAGGTTGATGTCTACTTCAATGTACATTACTGCGTTTGTTCATCATCATCATCATCATCGGCCTATGTTTGCCCACAGCTGGACATAGGCCTCCCCCTGGCACGGCACTCAACTCGGTCCTCAGTCTTTCTCCTCCAACCGCTCCCAGCGTTAAACGACGCAACCCCATCCAGTTTGGGCTCATTTGATTCGTCTTGACGAGTGCTTAGGTTCTAGATGGTAATAATAATAAATGCTTGTATTTAAAAAGTTTTATTTTTTATTTCACTTGTCTATTTTGAATTTGTAAGTTTTTATTATTTTAATGGCCTTTCTTATACCTTACGTATTCCGTGATTAAATCATAGGAGAGATCATTAAGGACGCGAACTAAAAATGAACGAGTTTTAAGTAAAAACTTTTAACACAAATCCATACTAATAATTAAAGGCACGCGTCGGTTTCGTGAATAAAATAATAATAAAGTCACAATATTCTCTAGGATAACGCACTAAAACTTCGTATTACTGAATAGTTCGCTTTGCTTTGCTCCCGTCAAAAAAGTCCTTTTTTGACTTGTCTACGTCATGAAATCTATTTGTGTGCCGAATTTTAATAAAATAAAAGATTGACTTACACTAATTGATTGACAGAGTGTATAAATCAGTCAATCAGTCACGTTTATATATGCAGTTTCAGCTAGAGATCACTACAGGGCCTGCAATATGACCTAACGACTGCCTCCTACATATTTTATAGGAAACAGCCGTGACCCACACTTTTACGTGCCTTCCGAAACACGGTAACGTCTAGGCCAACGTTTTGCCACACACTGCGATTTGAACCCAGGGTCTCCGGATTAAAAGCCGTACGTATGACCACTGGGCGACGGACGTTATGTGTTGGCCTGAACAAGAGAAGACCCAGCAGGGTTCAGGGGGCAATGAATGAACACGGGCAGATTGGAAATATATTCTAAATATTATACAAAACAAATTCAAAATATTTATCTATCTACTCAGCCCGTATTCACGCACTGAAGGGCCACTGTGTGAATAGCCTCTATGTACGAATGATAAAGAATTGATATTTAAGAATTGCTTGGAAATTGATTAGTTTGTTCTCCAAAAGTCTTTTAGTCTGATAAATCGTGCCATTTGAGGACCTCCCACATGGCGAAATAGAACAAATGTCCATCGATCAACGTCCAAACGAAGACGTCAGGAAAATAACCATATCCGTTTCCTTTCACAAACGTTGAGTGTACTGTTACAATCATTGAAATGGGCACACATTTGGCTAATGGGCTTATAATATATTGGGCTATATTTGGGGAGCTATTGGTTAATTCGTTTTTATGCAAGGAGATGATAGCGCAGAGTCCGATGCTCGTTTGATGCTAAAACCTGTCTAAAAGTAAGTTAGGATTTAGAATGACACGACATGTAAAAAAAGACATTGAACGGTTTTAAAATAAAAGATACAGGAAGGGATTTATCCCGCCTTCTAGGTATAGTCTGCTGTCATCTACGGCCGCATTATCGCTGATCATCTTGCGAGATATGGTCAAAAGCTTACCTCCCCTCTCCCCATAATGAATAAAAATAGGTGTCTCTGAATTTTGTCGCTTAACCCATATTATACGACCAAGTTAAGAAAGGCATTAAGCTTTACGGTTTAATGTCTTGAAGAATCATATTTGTCGGCCTGTAATGATTGCCACCAGAGTAAATTAGTCATTACGATCACTGGACTCGTATTTTAATGATTTGCTTCATATAACCCTAGAAAGAAAAAGGAAGGAACAACCCTGCAGTTAAACACTGGAGGCTAAATAATAATATGGTGATCTTACCTACGAGTTAGCCAATAGCTCTAATCCGGATTGTTAAAACCACCGTAGTTGGATTGCCGTAACGAAAGCAAACCGGACTTGGTATGACCCCATTAATTCTACCAAAGCGCCAGTTTTATTAGCAACATCTAAATCCAAGACCAATATATCCAATACTTAGTAGAAAAAGCATCAGCAAATAGAACTGCCAACTGTCAGGGGGACTTTTTGAGCATGCGAAAAGCATAATATAGGTACTTATACCTACATTTTTCCCAAGAGCGACAGAGTTCGAGGTACATTTTGTTGTCCTGCTCAGAATCTCTTTATTGTTTGGCACAAATCACTTTTCTATCAAATTTGACCTGCATAATCTTCTGAAGTATTTTGTTTCTGTCCCTTTCGGCTGTAGCATAAAGCCATACCCCTGATCCAATAGGAGGATATATTGACAGTAGTAAACAATTAACTAATACAATTCCGGTGATTGTTTAGGTCCGGGAATCGACCGAGGACAATAGCCGGAAAACAGCTTCAATCTAGCAACTTGACTCTTAGAAGACGATTGTGATTTTACGAGTAACGTTTAGCAAGTGTTTAGAGTAAACCTAAAAGGTTTAATAGAAGTTAGACAACTAAAAATAAGTAATTTGTAATCTGGTTTTTTTCATCATCAGTATCATCAACCGTAACACGTCCACTGTTCGACTAATGCTTACCCTTTAGTACGCCACCGCTCGCTTTTACATGTAGTTTTGTATCCAGGGGGATACTGCAACTTTGACCAAGTCAGTTAACTGTTTGGTGATCGACTGTTTTCTCTCTATGTCTAAGAAACGAGAAAGATTACCATGTCTAAGAGAGAAAAAACAGCTGATTGGGCGTGATGAGGCTACAAACATATTATAGCTTTGCATTTATAATATTAGTAGTAAAATAGGATTATAAAAGAAGGTCACAAACCTCTAAGAAACACTGATTTAATTTTACATACAAAACAAGTTCTTTCAAAAAACACTGCTCTTTTGCTATCAAGAGCGTGATCTGCAGAATCTCGGTAGGTCAATATTGGACTAATCTTTAAGCCATTATCTTAGATTAAAATAAAAAGGGAAGAAACGGTACAGGCGTCTCTCAATTGGTCCGCTCCAATTAGGTTCAAGCACGCAATTTTACTGTGGCGCGAGCCGGCGCAATCTACACTTCTGACCCAGCAGGCCCAAGTTTAGGGGACTGGATGCTTAGGCTTTGCCGTTTCCCAGTCCTCCGTCACAAAGACGCTGCGGGAGTGCCGCCGAGTTGTTTTAGTGGGTATACCCGTGCAGTCGCTCTGCACTGGGAGTACCACATAACCCATACGGGGGTATGGGAGGGTATGCGTAATGTATTTTTTCCTGGCGAAAACAAAAAAACATTGGCCCAAGTTCGGCTATAGCAACCAGCAACAGCAACATTGTCTTCTTTTTTATTTTAATCAAAGCCTTATTATCCATTATTCAGTTTACCAATCGAAAATCATTTGCATTGTTGTCTGAAGAATGATAGCCAGTATAAGAGTATCGAGCACTTCTCGTAATCGATTCGACGCGATGGAATTAGAATGACTCTTTTACCCTTAGACGGTCGATGGGCAGTGACGAATCGAGGCTTTTTACTTGGGGGATTAAACGTCCATCATAGATGCAGACTTAGATATTAAAAATCTCTAGAAAATAAAATATTTGGCGGCTTAGTGGATGCTCGTGTGCATTATTACTATTGCCTTGCTTTTTATTTGTGTTTTACAAGCCGTCGATTAAATGTTTCTTTCTTTCTTATTTGCAAGGACAGGGATGGTGCCGTGGCGGGCTACACGAATATGCACAGTTCTTGCCAAGGTTTGTAATGATTTACACTTATAAATTTTTTTAAATGTTGACTTTGAAAGATATGTGAGCAGGTTTTAGAAAAATAAGTATAACAGGATTTTGGCAAGGGGCATCAGCCCCCAACACACCTTTCTATGTCCGCCACTGTAAAATTTGTATATATAATGCGCAGAGAATTACGTACACGTTTCATAACTTATTTTAATATTCTAAATATGATTTGAATTTCACTTAAAGTTTTATATCAGCTATCAAAAGCTTTTGATTTTCAATTAAAATTTTATGAATAAAATATTAATTAGTTACTAGCATGGCTACTGATTGACCGACAGATCAAATTAGAGTCAGTCAAAAAAATCTATAGATTATATAATTTTTTCAAACTTGTATACTTTTATTTAATGTTTACTGACCGTTAGTTAATGTGGATTTTTGGCATAATATATTTTATTTGACTTTATGACCTCGGAATGAGTTGAAATTTGACACGAAGATAAATATTGTGACGTAGACAGTTCACTTAGAAAGGATTGAATGAATGATAACTCTTCATTGTAACATCACAAAATATCCAGAGCTTAAACTATGACAAAAGGATAAGGAAAAAGGAGGAGGGGGATAAGGTTAAGGATTCCTTGTCGGAAGAAAATGATCGGCAACATCAAACACTGAACTCGGAGACAAAAAGTACTTTCCCATTAATAATAATGTACATATTATGATAATTAGATGTTAGATAATTAGATTATATTAGACATACCTACGACCTATATGTTATATGGTACGTAAGTATTATATGGTAATAGTATTAAGAATTTTGTATTGTAAGAACACTATCGAATTAGGTTATACCTGTAATGTTAGTGTTTAGTGGAAATAAATAAATAAAAAATAAATAAATAAAATGTTGACCTCAGGTTTAATGGCGACCAAAGTGAATGTACTTTGATTAAAGATGACAGACGAGTAGGACCAATTGAGTCGTGAATGGCCCGATTGTGAAGTACAAAGTATCGTTTGAAGCACAGTTATTGATCGTTTGATCGTTGGACTCCCCAGATTGAATATTAAACGTTCACATGGCGATAAAAGAACTGAAATGTCCTTTGAAAACTGAAAGTCACCGACCTGGCAACTTTCTTGAAAATCTAGTGATGACTGCCAGGAAAACCCTTCAGTTCTTCGAAACTGCAAGGGTCAGTGGCGAACTATAACGCCGCGCAAATGGGGTCTTCTCACCAAAGTGGCTCACAATAGGTCAGTTCTTGCCGCAGTGCTATGCTAAGCCACAAAAAGCAAATAAAATAAATAGTGATGACTCGAGTAATCTACAGGATCAGCTAATACTATGTATAAGGTTATAGGTTGCTTTTAAGAGCGACGACATGTCTAATTTGTGTGATGTTAAAGCGCGAGGTCGCCAGCTCGCGTTTTAACTCGAATAGCAATAATTTTTTTTTTTGCAAAATACAAGCCAGCATCTATTCTGGTCACCTGATGCGTCCACAGTCCACACAGTAGCATGTAAAGATTTAAAATCGATCTGCCCACAAAATATCTCAGCGTAATGTACATTGATTTGTGATTTATCATCGATACCTAATCTACAATTATCTACGTTTCTGGTTAGTTACCTATTTAGAAGACCTTGAGTTGCTTGAACCGATCGTGACTGAGTGGATAGGTATTAGGTATTAATATAGAATGGGTACGCTATTGAAATTGTGTTTTTCATTTATTAATGCCAATACCATTTTAGGAATCCAATTTAAACGAGGAAGACCGTTTTGGATATGTGCGTGTTTCTGAGCTTTGGTATTTGGAGTCGTGGCAGTTCCGACATGTATGTATCTTTTCATTAACAGGAACCTTATAGGACCTTATAGAACCTACCTTACTACCTACCTTATAGGTATAAAGTGTATGGGCTCTACAGGAAAATTAACAATATTATACCATTGCCATGGTCATCATTACCAACGTCCATTGGTACGTAAGCTTACCTTTTTAGGGTTATTAGCTATTCTTTTGTTTAGTGCGGATTGCTTGAAGATTCATACAGGCCACAGATCGATATTATAGTACAATACAAATATAATATTACTGCGATTTTCGAATAGGCGGTAGTCTGAAAATAGAACTAATTGCAAAATTGACTTGCAAAAGTGCTCCATTGTAGCCTATTTGAATAAATGCATTTTAAATTTCAATCCATTCATCGTAATTTAATTAAAAATTTTAATGCTAACTTTTTAAGAATAATTAGGTGTGGAATGTAGTAATAAGATAATCGTATCATTATTGCATCAAAATCAAAGTAATCCGACATCTTGTCATTGGCCCGAATTCCCAGATTACTCCACACTCTTTCACCAGCTTTACTAAATGTCTTAAGAGCAAAAAAAGACAACAATAGGGCCACGCTGTCACAAGGAGTCGGGTGTCAGTCAAGCAAGGGGCACAGGTCGTGTGGGCTTGGCATTAACCCACTTTCAGCCGCCCGTGGGAGGCCAGTCTAAAATTAAAAAGAAAAAAATATGCGAACGGTTTTGTTTGCTTTGTACGCAATGTTAATGCAACAGCTCGAGAATAAACTGTAAGCGTGGCATTGAACTGCTGTTTGCCAGTTTACGAACGTTGCGTCGGCAATTTGATCGAATTCGGTGAAGAAGCTTATTTATTAGTGGCACTGTACATCGCCATTCTAGTTTACGTATTCCCCCAAATCCTGTAAAGTGTAGTGACTCTATTCGCTTATATTTGCCGATTCTGAACGACGTTATTCAGACTTCCACACAAATACGTAGGTTCATAGAACATCGCCGATAAAAACACGAAAAC
Source organism: Hemithea aestivaria (assembly GCA_947507615.1). Taxonomy (NCBI): domain Eukaryota; kingdom Metazoa; phylum Arthropoda; class Insecta; order Lepidoptera; family Geometridae; genus Hemithea; species Hemithea aestivaria. The sequence goes on from OX382348.1 coordinate 6,313,388, forward strand.
TGAATAACGATGTGCAGTGCAACCATACAAATATTTTTAGGTTTCTATTCTACTAATCATGTCATCAATTTTATGATTGTTATCGAAATCCTTTCTAATTTCTTCATCTATTTCTCCTAATATAGCAACAATTATACCTATAACAAACTAAATTCAATATCTGAACTCTTCCATAAGCACGATGGGTTATTTCATTTCATTAATTCCATTATAGCTGCGGAACAATATTCTCAGAAACAGAAGCCTGCAAAAATTGTTTCGTATTCCTGACCTAGATAAATGAAATATTTAGTGCTTAAGAACATTTACATGTTACGCGAACGTTTATCCATATTTAGCATTTATTACGTCCAAATGAAATGAAAACCAGTATTATAACACTGAAAAAGAAAGTGGCCACTCGGCAACCTGAATTACCCTAGAATTGTGTCCCGCATTCTTGCGTGGGTGGATTTTAATGGGTTTTAGTACTGCTATAGAAAACCCCACGACGTTTTTTTGCCAATAAACAAAAGCGAATTATTGTGACCTGGTTATTAAAACAGAAATATCGGTCACGAGTCACGTTTCGCTTTCTAGGATCCCAAATTACATGTTTGAGTAATTAAATAATAACAGTCTACATCTACTTTAATTTAATATGATCGCTTTCTAACGTACAGTTTTGTGACACGACCACGAAAGATAATAATGTATTTTTTTTTGTGATAGAATAGAGATAACTCTTTATTGAAACACAAAAAAAATAGAAAAAATTTAAAAACCAAACACATTTTGAATAACATAACACATACACATTTATACCCTACCCTAGACCTAGTTTTATATTAGTATAATATTATGTAGGTAAGTTAGTCTATAAGGTACAATATTGATATGGACATCTGCCATTGCATATGATATTGCTGGTTGTCTCTGGTACATTGCCATTGTTGGCAGTGTACTATTGCCTGAAATAAATGCATTTATTATTATTATAAACTTTATGTAGGCAGGTACCTACACTTTACTTTTATTTGAATTTAAAGAAGTGAATTAAATTAAAAATTTAAAAAACCCCCAACGCAATACCTAATTCACCATTTTGTGGTGGCGGCCATCTTGGATTTAAATTTTATATAGTGGGCTGTATTCTACTAGATAAGCCCTTTCATTTGATATCCATATTGAGGGGGTCGTGGAAGAAAAAAATAATCCGCCATTTTGTAACGGCGGCCATCTTGGACCGATTTCCACCAAACATGGCTAAGAACACTCTCGACTAACTCTACTTTCAAACAAAAAAAATTAAATCAAAATCCGTTCATCCGTTCGGGAGCTACGATGCCACAGACAGACACACACACACACACACACACACACAGACAGACAGACAGACAGACAGACAGACAGACAGACAGACAGACAGACCGACAGACAGACAGACACGTCAAACTTATAACACCCCGTCGTTTTTGCGTCGGGGGTTAAAAATGATACTCGTCATTTTGATATAGAAATTGTGGTCGAACTGTGAAGGTAGCTTCCTTATAATGTCTGTCTAGAGTCTAGGCTCGGTTTAGATTGCAATAGGCTTGGATGGATTCCAAGCGTCCAACAATGCAATTTCATGACAATATTGTGCCAACGTTTCCAGCTTCAGGAGTCACTCCTTGGCAGACTAAATTAAAAAGAATGAGTTCCGAGTTCTACGAATACTTGAAAAATGCATACCAATTTAAACTGTACTTTTTTTGTCTTTTATGAGTGCACAATAAAGAATCTTCGTAATTTATCATTTTAATTGACACAAAAGTAAAAGACACCTGCTGCAGGGCTATTCACTTATCCGTTAAGGAACGGAACCGAAGACCGAATTGTCAAAAATGTATTAAATGACGTTAAATGGATACGACGTAATATGTCATTTTCCATACATTATTGACAATTCGGTCTTCGGTTCAGTTCCCTGACAAATAGGAGAATAGCCCTGCAGGACCGATTTCGAAAACACTTTTTATTTCAGGCCATCGGAAAGACTTCGAACGAAATAAAACGAAAGTTCAAGACAGAACGGGATGGAGATGCACTGTGGACGCCCTCTGCCCCAGCTAGGGGACTAGGGGACAAAGTTAAAATTTGTTCACTATTTCTAAATACTGAGCACATACACGACATACTCGTATTTTCAACACATACCTAATGTAACCGTTCGTAGTGACGAGCCCTATTCGAAAACCCTTGTTTCAAACCTAACTGTCCGTGCCAAAGGCTCGACTGATACCTGAACTACTCACCGATATTGAATCGCCGTGCCAAGAGTAAATGTTTGCGCTCCGTATCCAATCTCAAAATCGAACCTAAATTGGGCTAACAATTTGTACAGAGGGCCGAGAAACTGGATTACTAGGCGATTGGACAGTGAGATTGTAGCTGTTGTCCACTGAAACATATTGTTATTTAATTAAATTAATTGACCAAATCAGATCACAAATTAGAAGTACTGGACTTTGCTACTAAATGGAGATCCTATCGATGCGATGTTTTGAAAAAGAACCATCGAACTACCGCACCGTCACAAAAGCTGGGCTATATAATTTGCAACACAATTTTATTCTTTATAATTATAAAGTAAAAGTATAAAGTTCACTTTAATAATGTAAAGTTGATAGTTTGTGTTAATATATGTTTGTTACGTCTTCGACGAAACGGTTGAATCAATTTGAATTTAATTTAGTATAAAGAAGTAGCTGTACCATACAACTATTAAAGCTTAGCTAAAAAAAATAAAGCTTCATCTATATTTTTTTCAACGATATTAATTTAATCATCTACGAATGTCAAAAGATTCTTTTCAAGTATCTTGTCACAGAAGAGCCAATTTTCCTTTTCCATTACTAATTCAGTACCTACAGAAATTCGGGAATCCTTTCATTTGGAAATAATAGAGAAATTGAATTAACTTTACCCAGACTTAATGTTATCCGACGAGCATTTTGTTTTTAATCTTTTGATCTGGGACAAATCATATCGTGCTTGATAAATATAACCATTTAAAACATTTCTCTACGACCAATAGAGATGACCTCAATATTTTTTATTGCTCTATCCAAAATAGGGATGAGTCCAAAGAAAAATTTATTATGAAGTAGTAGATTAGCCAATAAAAAGAATGGTAACATAAAATTAAAAAAATAATAATAATACCTATATAAAAATCTGACCAGTGACCAGAGGATACTGAGAAATTAGAATAAAAACATATTTTTCAAATTTCGTACTTTCGTACCTTTAAGTTGTAGGCACAATGTAATGAATAACACGCAGTTCCAACAAAATACAGATAATATACAAATCAAATTAACTCCTTTTTCAAGCCAATTAAAATCAACCCAAACCATACACAACATCACAACCAGACATAGAGCAACACACACAACAAGCTACATATAACAATAAATCCTATAAGCGTCCTGAGTCCTGTATCAATGCAACAGCGACGGGAGGGCAGGAGCTGAGCGTCCCGAGTCCTGAGACTCGTTGCGTGCGATCGATCGCCACCCTACTCCCGTGTCTCTGTGACCCAGTTATACCAGGAACGAGTATCTACGCACTTTAGAGGTTCAGACCACGCGATAAATATAAAAGAGCAATACTAAATCCAGTCTTGAGTATCGACGACTACTATGTTTACGAGTATTTGGATAAAGCAAAAAGGAATAATGGAAAAGTAAGGAATATACCTAGGTATAATTTGAAGTGGTTTGGGGAAGGTCCTTCTCCAATAATGGGATGGTTGAGATTGAGACTAAAAAGATGCTCATGGAAGATTGTTCGCTTTTGAATAGACACACCTGAACTCTGTGATCGCCGTGTCACACTCATTCGTCTTTTTTTACAAGCTTTTATTTACTGCACCTGTCTGTTGTCTCTCCGTAATCAAATCTTGGATCTAATCATAAGTAATCTAAGTTTCAGACTGTTTAGGCACTTCCTATTTGACGCACTAAACGTTGCGTGTTACGAATTATGATCCATTAGATGTTCAGTTCAATTAGTCACAAATTTCAGTCCCAGACAAAAAATCTATTTCGGCCAATCTAGTCATAAAGTAATCTGTATGTTCAGACCGTTTAGGCACTTCCTATTTGACGCACTAAACGTTGCGTGTTACGAATTATGATCCATCAGATGTTCAATTCAATGCTCCACAAATATCAGTCCCCGTCAAAAAATCTACTTCGACCAATCTAGAAATAAAGTAATCTGTGTTCAGACCGTTTAGGCCCGTTCTAGTTGACACACTAAACGTTGCGTGCTACGAATTAAGATCGATTAGATGTTCAGTTCAGTGATCCAAATTTGACAGGGTGAACGCCTTGGGGTAACCAGTCGTAATTTTCTCATGTTTATTTCTTAAGGACGTGGTTTCAGAGCGAACCAGTTTTAACATTTTTTACTTATTTTTATGCATCATAAGTTAGCTTTTGCTCACGATCTTATCTTAAGCGACAATGCGGCCGTGGTAGCAGACTAAACTAAGTAAACTAAGAAGGCGGGATCCACTCCAGCATGTAGATTCTGCACGAAAGCACGAAAAAGAGACCTATATTTTCAAAAACACTACTTTGAAGCGATAAAAAGATGCTAAATTTAAAAAATAATAATATTGAAGTTGCATTTGATTTTGTACTGGCATCATAAGAAATTTCAAGATATTTTTCAAAATTTTATTAAAATTTGACAGTGGACGTTAGCAAAAAGAGAGGCGATTTTGGTACCGCAATAACCGCTGGCTTCACTGAACATCTTGTCGGAACTCGGATCACAGTCGTAATGATCGCTTCGTGACACGGTTCTGTCCACTGTCCAGTGGTTGGTAAGTCCTCTGCCGAAGCCTACCACCAGTTTATAGAAAAGTGAAATTTAAAAAAAACTATTTTAAAACAAGCTTTTATTATTATTACCATCTAGTAGCGCCATAAAGTACTCGTCAAGACGAATCAAATGAGCCCAAACTCGATGGGGTTACGTCATACGTCGTTTAATAACGGAGTTTCTATGTGCACCTTCCACCATCAGATCATCAGGCATGCAAAATTTCAGCTTAATCGGACACCGGGAAGGGGGTCAAATTAAACTTGCAAGATTTGATTACAGACAGACAACAGACAGGTGAAAGTAAATAAAAGCTTGTAAAAACCACTCTTTATATCGTTAATCAGTTAAACTAAATGCATTCATTAGTCTAAATCGATGTAATACGACACTATGAAATGGAGCGCTTAGTTGACATCCCACGCCTGAATATACTGAGTAACGACAGTTTAATAGACTTTTTAATCTTTTAACAAGGCACATTTAATATTCAGAACACAAATTAATTACTACCATTCAACCGTGGTATTTTTGTAACGTCTATACCTAAGTAGTGTAAGGACATGTAAACCCTAAACGAATGAGGAGTTTTTTTGGCGAAAAAATCCACTAACCAGGTTGTCCTTGCTAGGATTTATTAAGTAGGGTTGGCACAAGACGTCTTCTTCCTCTATTTCACTCTGTCAACCGTCATAATATCCTCATTCACTGCCCTAGCAGGCCTATCTTCATTAATCTAAAATTCACGTCCATCTAAATTTTTTTAATGTTCCTTCCAAAATTTCCATTTACTACCAAGTAGGAAGTTAAAGTCCACTTACGAATCATCATCGTGTTATCGAATCTTTAATTCGGAAAAACAGTTATATTATACAAGCATAAACAATATTTTTTATAAGATCCACCAAACTGGTCGCTACACATAAAAATATTACAGTAAAATTATTATATTGAAAAACATTGAATGTACGGCCTTCTTGAGGCAGATACTGAGTGCAAAAATTTCCTCTCATTAATTTTTAGTATACTTAATTAAGCTATACACACACCTAATACTATATTAAGATAACTATGAACAAAATATATACATACAAGATTGAATATTTAGCGAAAATAAATCATTATATGGCTAAAATATTCGGTCCACAGCCATTCTTAATAAGCAAGCCCTATTCTTAATCAGATGCATTTTTAATTAAGACGTTTAAGGTTCGAAAATACACCCCCAAGGCACAATTACGTCATTAAAGGTGATATAGCAGTCTAAAATAATTAAGCTCAGACCACTTCCCGGTTTAATTAAAGCGGTGGTGGCTGAAAGGAGGTCGTGGTGAATGATTACCACAACACGAATAAACTTCGTCATAATTATTGAAGAGGCGTTTTAATCAAATTGTGGATTTGTCTTCGATTTGATTTTGTGGGTTGTTGAGTATACAGGACATGATTTTCTTTATTTTTATTTAACCAGACTACATAAATGAGGAGCAACTTCTCCTACAATTCGTCGAAATCTTTTTATTAATTTTTAATGCATATTTGCCGCTTAAGTACCTACTTATGTACTTAATGAACAAATTTGGAAAGTTTGTTTTTGTTTCAAAGGGTAGCTTTCCAGGTGGTTTCAATTGTTGTGTGATTAAATCATACCTATGTTGCAGTTTCAGGTCGTTAGGATTAGGTTTTGTAATCTGAGTGAGAACTGAGAAAATGTTTCACATGGACGCTACTGCCAGGTACGCTAAACATCTCTAAAAACGTTAAAATTAATCTAAAACACTTGGCATTTTATAACTAAAAAGTTAATTTATTCCCCTAAAACGTCATCGAGCATGAAACATGGCAAACAATAGGCGCCAGCAACAGACGTAACCGTGGAGTGGACAGCAAGTAGGCAATCTACCCGCAGGGCAGAGTGCCAGCCGAGATCTCTTCACTAGCCTTTGAAACTTGCAGCTAGTTGCGGCAACTTCAACTTAAACCGACTGAGAGATTTTCACTTGGAACGCTTTTTAGAACATTTGCGACTTGCTTCGACTTCGTACAGGAGAGTCCAATGTGTTCTTTTTTCTTCTTCTTTTGTCAAAGAAGAAAAATAGAAAAAGAACATGAACGTGATATCTACATATTAAAGTTTATCTTTTTAATAATAATAGTTTCGACATTAGAACTGCATGCTGTTACAATTATTTTCGAATTAAATAATATAATCATCAAATCAAAGACAATACATAAACAAATCCTCAAACATGGAACGACGAAGACGACCGACGGGTTTGTGCCGTTTATTTACAAAGATGAATGGAACGACGGATCTTCTCATTTAGGTACTTCTTATAAAATAATAAGGCTAAGGTTTCGTCTAGTTTCACGAAGCTTTGATCGTTCAGAACTATCTACTCAACATTTTCACGCGTCGCGCCGTAACAAATTTTTTCACACGCCATCGTCAACCATGTCCCATTAGCCAAATTAACGGGTTAGCCACGGTTATTAATAGGTATTGGTCAAGTGACCTAATTACTGGGAATGTTCACGTTGAGTGCCCGTGGTCGCTCACTTTTAGAATGTTTTTGTTTTCAATTTATACCGTGGAGAAGAGTAAAATGTGTTAATCAAATTCTAAAGAAGAAAGATTGTATGATGACGGTCGCTCATAACATAGAGAACACTCCTTCGTCCTACAGTTGCCGCTCAGGGCGTCCTATCCTACAGTCCACAGTTTAATGTGCCTTCCAAAATACGGTAACATCCAATTGTAGAGCCAAAAAGACTTCAGGTGCGAAGTCGGTAGTTATTTAGCCACAGGCACTACAGAATATTCTCCACTTAGACAGACATCATAATTTGAATCCCCAACCAATTATTCTGATTGACATTCTACTTAAAACATCTCGACACGATAATTTTGGCTTTATTTTCGAGAAAATGTATCCATTATCAGTGTTTAAGATCGATTACGGAACGTTTTTGTCAGAAATGCTCAGTGGTGCTTGCAGCTTACACGTGCCGAATCTGAATTTATAATTTTGTACGTGCTTAACGGTTTAAAGTTAACGGCAGAGCGACTGCACGAGATTGCATTTTAAACCTAATTATTTTCCAATATCTGCCGCTTACATACAAGTATCAGAGTATTACGGAGACAGAATTACTAAATTATATACGTAAGAGCTGATGAAGACAGAGATGTGTGAGTGTGACACAACTGGAAGAGAATAATGAACGCTTAAACAGGACGGAAAAGAACTCGAAAATGATCAATGTCTTCTCGATCGGACATTATTATTAGAAGCCATTTTTGCCCTAATTCTGGATAAAGAGCCATCTTTTCGAGGTACTCCGTCTCTTCAGACTGAAGAAATCCAGAAATCTTAAAAATACAGAACAAACAGTTAGATAACATTCATAAGCATCATAACTTCACAAGCAAAATTATTCTAAAGTAGCATTTGAATTCACTAGGATCCGGGCAACTAGACGTAAAGACGCACAGAAAAAGTTTACTTCCATGATATTTTTAAAAGCAATCAAAACACAAATAAAATCTTTCGAAACGTAGGCCGTAGTAAATGGCGATAAATATTCTAGTTCTCGCTTCCGCACTCTCAACAGGTGATACATTTAACACTACATCAAATATACTAACTGCCCACTAAATATAGCATTTAGCAACCATTTCGTATTCTGCGTCACAGAAACCTTGAAATTTGATGGGAACAAATTCCTACGCTACTGAGTACTGAGTATTTTCCTATGGGTCTCAAGACCGTGAAATTGTAAGTGATATGCTTGAGAAAGAATCTTATCTTGATAGTAAAGTTAATTAAAATACCATGAGCGTGCTGAATGTGGTGATTACTGCGTGATTATGATTTATTTTAATTATAAAAGCTCTGGTGCCATGGTCAAGTGACATTATATTTTAGGGTTTTTGTCGTTGGGAGCACGGGAGGGTTTTGTGACACTTCCCGTGCAAAATGACTGCAGGGCGCAGGGGTATGTGATACTCCCACATTTTCTTTGGGATCCCTTTCCCAAAGAAATGCGAATGCCTTTTGCGAATGAGACATTTTGCGAATGAGTGATATTTCGCAAATTGGACATTTTGCTAAACATTCACCCCCATATTCTAGAGAGGCAAATGACAGATTGATAGATAAACTATAGCTGCCTTATTACAAAACGCGGACGTTACGCTAGTTCTGGGATTAACTAATGTCATTTGTTCGCTTAGTACCTGGTTTAATCGTGGTACAATCGTTAGTCCACGTTTTGTAATAACGCGGAAAATGTCTATGTTATTATAGGTGACCATCTGCCAGGACAATTATTCCTCAAAAATAATATGTAATATAAAATACAAGGTCTTATTTTTTTTACACTAAACGATTCGTGAGTATTTAGATTTTTGGTTGGTAAGCGGGGCGCGGGCGCCGGCGCGTAACCGCAGCTACTCCCTGAAGAAGATCCTCGTACAGGATCGAAACGGTCGCCACGTATCCGAAGTAAATACAAGTGAGTATATTTACAAAGATGAATACAAGCACTTAGCTACTCTACAGTTTTCTACATCCAAACTATATTAAATGTTTACTTAGTAACGGATTTATTATTCTCAAGTCTCGTTTGATGAAGCTATTCGGAACGTTTCGAAACGGTCGCGATGCTCGGCCGGCAATTTAATTTGAGGTCAGATCGTTTAAAGCAAGTGTATTTAGGTCTTTTGTTGTGTAAATATTTGTGTCATAATTTGAATTATTCTTTGAGACTGAAGAACTGCATAAATAGTAGGATCGCACATCTAGACCTAAAGGATTTGTTAAAACTAAGACTAGATTTAAGGCACATACCTTACAGCTGATAGCTATCCTATTTTTAAAAGATATTGTGATGTTTACCTGAAACAGAGAAAAATTCAACATTAAAATCATCCGACTAATGGGAGGAAAATAATACTAATATTGGACATCTAGATCTAAAGGGAGTCAACTCAAAAATCGACTAGTTTGAGTTAATACACAATACACACTAGCGAATTGACGGACTGAAGTCCTATCCACAAATAAAACTGACCAATAAAAATATTTTTGGTAATAATATAAACTTGTAATATATATAGGTATACACATATTATATTAATACTATATATACTCGTAAAAGACACTCGTAAAAGCATATTTTCTATCCAGAACACTTATACAGTGCATAAGGAGATAGTAATCGGTTTTTCGCATTGATTGTATCATCAAAAACGAAAATTCTAAGTCATATAAGCAGCAACGTAATATTACGAACTTCGAAGTCAATCTTAATTAAATATGATTCAAAGCGACACGTTTTGGGACGAGATATGAGATTGAAGCATTTGAAGGAAAATTCCAGGATCTTTCCGTCAATAAGGCACGTAAACATATCATCTTCAACAATGTTCAACTTCAACACTTTCCCTTTCTCCTTATCGAGTCATATGGCAACATTTATTATAATTACATTTTTTGATGAAAGTTAAAGCCGTTTTAGCCGGTATTGAGCCAGTTCTACCTTTAGCCCTTTCATTGGCTTCAAAAAGGCCCTCAACTTTGCAAGTTGTGTGACAGTTAGGACAATTTAGGTGTTCCATTGTTTGGGAAGCATCGCAATCGCACTTTCCTAGTAGAAATAAAGTCATGCTCAATCTTCGTTTTCTCACAAGTCAAGTTAGCTTTCCAATAACTATCGCGTGCAACAAGTGTTAAATATTTTTTCTAAGAACTGTAAGTAAGAAACGAGGCTTCTGTGTCATCAGATACATAGAGCATTTTTAACTTCAAAAAGGCACTTTTCAACTTTGTCGCGTTATCCACTAGCACGTTTCACGACAAATTTAAGAAAGTTCTTTTAAAATTAACGCTCTACGTCTTTGCGACTTTTTTATTTTTGTCGGTTAATAGAATTAGACAACAGCAGAGGGCCTATTGGCTAATTCTCACCCACTACGATTGATGACAACTTCGATGTACATTGCTGCGTTTGTTATTATACTCATATTAATGAGGAGGTTTAAGCAAGTCATGTACGCAAAATTGTCTATGGATTTTAGTGTTTTACATGTCGTTTGGCGATAGATAGATAAGCCCTCCAGGCTATTCTCTTATAAGTCAGGGACTCGAACCGATGAGAGTCGTATCGACTTAATACGTCATTTCATACATTCTTGACAGTTTCTTCGGTTCGGATCCATGACAGATAAGTGAATAAGCCCTGCACTGCGCAACAGCCAAACGGACCTCCAACAAAATGATAATAGCAAACATCTGATTATCGCGATACAGTTCCCTTTTAAGAACTATGATCTCAGATCTAAGATTACTTAAAGGGCTGTAAAAAGCGAATTGGCGCTAAATTGTTGCCAATAGAAACTGCTGTTTATTCTGCAACAGACACTCGGCACATCAATGGTTTGCGTAAGATGGCAAAATCGATACGTGCCGTCTCGACCGTATGACCCAATTTCATCTCTGACTCAGTCTGGGCATATCGCGTTACTCTGCCTACTCTACCGTTGCAGGCTTCTGTTGAGCTGCGTAGTGCGTAGATAAGAAATGAGTATCTAAAAGATAATATAGTATGTCGCAATGTGTAATCTTTTTGTACGGAGGCGTGTCTCCTTTATTATTTGTTATCTTACTTTCTACAACAGTTTATTTTACATTGCCTTTTCTATTTTCTAGAACAATTTTTATTAATTTGCTGGTTTAAGCTAAGCGCAAACAAATGCAAGCCGCGCTGCAATCAACGCAAAATACCGCAAGTCTACGTGCTCTAGTGTGCGTTGCTTCATGGTCCATATAAAATTTCGAAAGTAATGTAGGCGGATTTGAGTTACCTATGCGATGCGTTGCCGTGCGGGCCGCTGTCATACGCGTCAGCCTTTATACTGCGTCGCTAGCTTTTGAAACTGTTGAGTTGTGGGCATATTTTGTAGTTGACAATGAGTGATGCGAGATACAAGTGTTCTTTACTGCTATGGTATCGATTGGTTGCTTTTTTCTCAATAAAGGCATTTGATTATATAGTTTTATCTAAAGTGTAGATAGAATGATTCTTTATTGCATACCAAAATACAAGAAATAGTAATGAACATAATATTTTTTGAGTTGGTGCTGTTTTGATCTGGGAGTGCGATATGAAGAACTATATTATTAAAACTACTAACCATAAACTTATGTGTAGTATATTAATCCTAATTTACTATATCAGAAGCCGTGAGAAAAGAAACCTCATCAAAGTCAATGGATGTCCTCCAATCTCCTTAGAAACTGGTCCAACACTCAATAATGATTTAACTACTCAATGATTAATATTTACCGTCCGTGGACCAACGGGAATATATCCGGCTTTGAAACCGCTATGCTAGGTGCAAATTTCATTACATAATAATATGATATTTATTATTACCACTGTTTATTAGTTAATTGGCACGTTAGAATAGAATAGAATAATACTTTATTGCGTACCAAATAGTTACAAAGAAACTTACTGAGCTAGATATCTAAATGCTAGGTAAACAATCGGCGGTCTTATCGCACTAGGCAATTTCTTACAGACAACCTACTACTTAAAAGAGGAACTACTGAGAAGTGATCATTCCCACTAGATCACCTTTTCAAAAAAGGGGAACTACTGAGAAAAAAAGTTCCCACTAGATCCACTAGGGAACTAAAAGGGGAACTAGTAAGAATGATCCGATTATATTATACAAGCTTATGCTCGCGACTTTGCCCGGATGGCAAAATCCTTTCTTAGCGTAAGTTTATGTCATAAAACCGATATGGTATTCCAAATTTCAACCGAATCCGTCCAGTGGTTTGGGCTGTGCGTTGATAGATCAGTCAATCAGTCACTCTTTCCTTTTGTATGTATATTTAGAAGACCCCTTTAGTTTATTAACTGCACAAACGCTGTGTTGTGTATTATAATAGAAAAAAAACATAAAATTAGCTTATTATTCCATCGGAAAACTTTAAAAAATACGCAACTGAATATGAATTAAGCCTTATTTATAGCGGTACTTACAGTTTTACCCGCTGTACAGTAGTCTATTTCTTATTCCAGGGTCTAATCTATCCCATACCCAATTTCAGCTCCATCGGGCCACCCGTTTAAGCGTAAAAGAGTAGCAAACATCCAGACATCCATTCTTACAAACTTTCACGTTTATAATATTAGTAAGATATGCAGGATACCAAATAAATAATTAACAATAATTTAACAGTGGTTAACAGTACTTATTAAAGCCGTTACTGTGTGCAAAGCTGTAAAGTAATGAAGTGTGAAATGATTATGTTACATCGCAAACGTCTTAGTCTGAAGTCTAGGTCATATTATACGGCTTAGCACGCGCTAACATTCAATACATAAGGGATCGGCTTCATGAGAAAGAAACTAATACTTTCTTCCTAAGCTTTCGTCCTTACGTGCTACACACTCGCTCACACGATTTAAAAAAAATATTTAAATACATATTCCTAGAAATTACTCTTTGAAAAGGTCTTTCGGTAGAGTTGTAGATAATATTTTTTATTATTTTTAATGTTGACTGCTGAAAATCAGCATTTTTAAAGTATCTACTAAACTGGAAATACATTTAAAATAATAATAAAAAAATATTAACCAAGATAATTAAAAAAATATATAAATTCGTCATAACGTGCGAACTAGAGTCGCACGCAAAGAAGAGGCCTTAAAGTGTAAGCAAACCATAGTTTGATAAATATTCACATCGTTTAATTATTTTATTTAACAAATTCTACATGACCATGAGTACGGTTTGGTCACAGTCAACCCTTTAAAAAATTCTACTTACCGCACCACAACCATCAATAGTTCATATAAATGAAACTAGATGGCGCCCTCACGTGAACGACGCTCGGCTGAATCGCGCAGGTGACTTGTTGCAGTACTTCGAGCGGTTTAAACGGGCGGTACCGGCTTTTCAGTCTAAGCCTGCATAAGCAGCGCATAGGCCGCCCATTAAAATATTTTTGATTTAATCTCTTGCATTAACAGTGCGAGAGAGTATTTAATAAACCAATGGAAAATATAGTTATAATAATATTAATGTAGTAAATTTTTTTTACTCAAAATACAGAATGGTTATAATTTAATTAGTGGTGATTTTTACACACATACCGTTTTCAATAAAAAAAAAACCTGTAATACATGACACTGTATTCTGTATGCACATAGTTATTGCTTTTTAAGAAAAATATTATACCTATAGGTATTAGAGGAATAACTACCTACATAATCTAAGAGAATGTATCGGAATTTTCTTTCTTTCTTCCATGTAAATTAGTTTTATCATAAGTATTAAAATTGGTCATTTCTTATTAACTCCTACAAACCACGTACGACTCCTATAAAATAAGTTGTGGTTCTTTAAAAAAAAAAAAACAATACTTAGTGTGTTCTAATTTTTGTCAGCATGTTCCAATATTATCGCCGGGATCAGCTCATGAGTACACACACACCCTTAAAACAACAATTATATGGCACTTCCGTAAATACATAAAGCATAGCAATAAGCTGCGATAATCTACATAAATATGCATAGAGCATTCCTGGTATAATGCAGTCAACGATATTACTACCCAGGAATTTATGTTAGAGGGCAGTAGTATGTATGTCGCAGTAAGATAGAAATAGACGTTTCATAATTATGTTACTAGGGATATAATTATGAGCCGGAACTTAGTTATAAGGAATCAATTGATTACTATCATACTAGGAACATAATCATATTAAGCCGAGGCAGCGGCCGGCGAAGTGCTAGGTATGACTTGTTCGTATTACATGGTTCACATTTCATCATATAGGAATACCTATTCCGATAGTAGCCGCACTTCGGACTATAAGACCTATATAAAAGGAAAGTGTGACTAATTTTCTGAGACTGCTGAACGGATTGTTTTAGAGTTATAGGTATAGACCATAATATTATAATTGGGATGTCTGACAAAAGACCATATTATAGAGATGTACTACCTATAGCAAATTAAACCAGTAATTTGGCCGTAAATAGAATTCGATTTAATATAAAAACTAGACATCAATTCTTTCCCTCTTCCTGAGCATGATGACTCATATACATTGTCATTGAATCCACATACTTTAATAACCATTAGCATAAATTTCATCTAACGCTTGGGGTCTTTAAAAGGTGTTAATTATGCATTCTTCTACAACGATTTCCTTATGATGAGGAAATGCAGGATCTTAAAGCTTCTTTTGTATGACATTAACATCTTTTGTTGTTTATTGGAGTAATAGAAGTCCGAGATTCTTCCTGATGTTTTGTTGCAACTGAACCGATGAATCGATTTTTGTTCAGCAGGGCTATACACTTATTTGTGAGGGAACCGAACCGAAGACCGAAGTCGATTTAAGTCGATACGACTTGATACGTCATTTCATACATTTTTGAGAATTCGGTATTCGGATCGGTTCCCTGACAAATAAGTGAATAGCACTGCGGGTAAGTAATAAGACCATTGCTATTTAGTTGAACACAAACAATGCCGAAGACAAGGAGAAAGTGGAGGGAAGAGTCTACAAGAACATCCCAGTAAAGGAAAGAATTCTAAAGCGGTGATCTACAAATGCCAAATTTTAATTCAAAAAAATGTTTTAGACATTTTATTTTGTTTGAGAATTTGATACTTCGTGCGAAGATTTGCGCATAATGGTTTCTTACGTTGGCAGCCTTATAAGAAGAAGAATCTAATGAGAAAGATGAAAAATAAATTCTCATGCATCTTTGACCTGTCAAGGCTTTGTATAGAATAAAAAGTCAACTAACTAAAATGTAAAAGACAGACACTCTTATTATCTCTTATATAAGATTTGTTTGAGTTTTAAAGTATCATAAGAGCTCAAGGGTTCTTGAAGCCCACTTTCTAATATCTTTTAGAAACTCTTAAAGCTAGGCAGAGGTGAAAGCATACCTCCTAAAAAATCTTGTTATTTTCAAGACTTGCCTGACTTTCAGCATTTCATATTATCGTCTCTAATCGTTCAGTGACCTCATTTCAGGGCATTGTATTTCGTGTATTTTAAACATTTTTGTTTTATTCGCCGAGTATTTTTGTTATTGTTCCACTTGAAAGGCTTCTATTTACTAAACTTGTTTGGAAGGGAAGATAATCTTATCTGTGCACTTCCCTTCAACCCAAAAGGGACCAATGAGGCTAATAGGATGTATCCTCACGAATGGGCCCTTGGCATTTTGTGTAACTATATCTACCTATTCTATAGGTCGTAGGTAAGTAGGTACATGCTACACGAATTGTTCATAAGTTGTCCTAAATATTTGGTGAATCAAATTTGTCTTTAGGACATACCTAATTATTCCAATAGAACAAATACTCTAGTTACTCTTAAGTATCTTTTTAAATTAATCTTCCACAAAAATAAAAACTTTCCTACATCACAAATCATGGAGGAAAAGGGGTATCCCAAGTTCAAATATTATGGCCGAGAGGAGGTTTTCTTCTAAAAAGGTAGAGTGGAACAGAGTTGAGGGCGAGGACACGACTATAAATACGATGATATAAATAGTCTTATCTTAAAAGATGGACCTGGGCAGGTCACATCTGCCGTATGTCGGACGAGCTATGGGCCAAGTATACCACTCAGTGGATGCCCAGCACCGTTAAACGACGCCGCGGCAGACCCAGGTGGAGATGGCGGGACGAACTGGACTCTTTTTATCCCAACTGGCAAACAATGGCCCTTGGACGTGAGGAAAGGAAGGAGGGAGGGAAGGGAGGGGAGGGAGGACCTTGCCCTGCGATAATGGCTAAAATATAACATAATAATATTTTAAAAGAACTTGACAATCCACCGCCTGGTAACCTGCCTAATAATATAACTGTAAAGACAGGTGTTTTAAAATACGGCATCCGGCGCATCATCTGTTTGTTTTGTATTATTTGGTGCACGTGTGCGTCGTGCGTCCTTGTCTAGTATTCAAGTTTTATTATAACCTAACAAGTGTAGTTATAAAAATACATTGAATAGATAGATTAACAAAAGGGCACACCTGTATAAAACATCGCAATGTAAACTTAGATTACAGAGAGTCAAATTAAAATGAAATTGTGAAAACGTGCAACATTGGTCATTAAAATAGGTACTTTACAGATAACGTTTTTTAACTGCATTGGTATAACTGCTGACAGTAATCCATGACAGAAATCGTGTGCAATGGAAGGTCTTAATATAAAACTCACATTTGTGTAACAAAAATAAAAAGACTAGCGAAAACATTTCAAGAAATTTCTCAGCCTGATGCCTGGGTCGTGTCATGTCTTAGTTTTAATCTCTTCAACGTGAGTTGTAATTAGGATTTTCACAACTCTCGCAGTCTTATTTGTTCTAATCTTTAACCTTTATTACTTGAACTCGAGAAGACGAAACTATTAAGTAAACTGTCTCCAAAGTCTGACTCAGGAAACAATTAGCAAGCTGATTATGTTGAGAAGTCTGAAGACAGAAGCACCTCAGGGCGTTTAGCCACGCCAATTGAGCTCTTACGGCTATGAAACAATGACTTGTTAAGTTTATTATTCATTAGGAATAACAATTAAACCTCAAGTAAGTTGTAAGCTAATGATTTTACATCTGTTTGGTATTCCAAGGGCTGGTTGTTCACGTGTATTCTGCATAAAGCCTTCATCTTAATCATGTAAACATGCAAGGCATTTGTTTATAGAAACTTTAACAAACACTTTAATGGAGAACTCAGTACGATCCCTGGGAAAAAATCTTATAGAATTAAAATATGCAAGAAATAGAAGATTTGCTACTGTCGAGTAAGTAGGTGTATTATAATCAATTTGGGACTTGATCAAACTGAGCTCATTTGCTGATAAGTGATAAGCCTAATACTCATTACGGTTCGACAAAGAAATTGCACTGTGACGCGTTTACACTCAATACTACGTTGATAATAATACTCATAGCTTTTGTAGAGTCCTCTATAAATCTAGAGCAATGAATAGGACAATTCTGAGAATTGGAAATCTTCTACCTACCTACTTGATTTCCAGTTGAGAGGACATCAAGGATGAAAATTAACTATTATAACACAGCCATTACACAAACTTGTGTGTAAATTCTACGCAATTTGTTAAGAATTAATATGAAAGTGGAGTTCGTGAAAGGACACGCGATATTAGAAAAGTTTCCAGTTTTGTGGAGAGCACGTTTAATATTCATTAAGATGAGTACGGGACAGGAACTACGACCATTTTCAGAGGTAACAATGGAGATATTATAACTAATGACACACCGTTGGGTTAAGGCCGAGATGGCTTGACGCAACTTGATATAATTTGTTGTATTTCATAATATCATGTACCATGAAACCTACCAAAATCTGCCCACCAAAACGAATTAGAGAGAAGATTTTGGAAGAATCTTGAGCAATGTGAGTTTCTCTGTGAAGACTAGGATTTTCTCCTTGACATTTTTATATATTTTTCGATGGAATCATGAAGAATAAAATTCTTTAAAGTGTGATGATATATTGTTTTGATTAAAATCTACAACGTTTACCTTACAAGCATCCAAATCAACGCAAAATGTATGCAGAGAAATGGTTTTGATTTGTGTTGAATACTGATAATTTACTCTTAATATAAGAAATGAAAATTAGAAGTACTCTCGTATTGTAGCTTAAAAACAAATTTGCATAACCTAAGGAAGCACCAAAGCAAACAAAAACCTTAACCTTTGAAGCGATTCCACAACGGAACGAGTTCAATGGCAGGTTGATGATGCGAAGCCTTCAAATCTGAGAACCGTCAGTGGATGTTGCCTTAATTGGCAGGAAGACGAGCTCCACATAGCTACGCCCTTAATTTTCCTACTGGTCTAACTAGGCACGGTAATGACTTAGGTGTCGCTTCCTCCTTTTTGCTTGGCTTCAAGTTTTTGCGAGACATGCTTTAGTACAGGTTATTTTATAAATTTATTTTAAGAAAGCTAACAGCTAGGTTACAGAGTAGGTACAGGAGTTTACATAGGTAGCTATAACATGAAGGCCAATTAATAGCTTCCGCAGATATACAAATGAAATTATTATGCATGCACTTGGGACTTAGCGTCGTAAAATTTATAATTATATGACTATAATTCTGATGGTTCAATACTGATGGACCAATACCAATCGTAAATTTTGGTGAAAGGTCAATTCGTGATTACATAATGATGAGATTATATTGAAAGCAAATATTTAATTTGAAAACCAGTTAACAAAATTATACGCTGTTTAAAATAATTAATACTCAGGATTTGAATGTGAACGACCTCTTTGATTCGGAGAACCATGGTGTTAATAATCCGTACAGGTTTTAACATCATACAATGTATGAGAAAAAATAATTGGGAGTATTTTTGCTCCAGAAACGCGACAGGCATTTGATGTTATCGGATTATGGCGATCAGATACGAATCTTAAAAGTGGAAAAAATTAACTGAATTTGTTTTATCACTATGAAAAGTAGCGATGAGAAAAATGTACGCGCAGTAGTTTTAAAATATCCTGACAGTAAACCGCTAGCACACCTTTTTAACCCCCGACGCAAAAACGACGGGGTGTTATAAGTTTGACGTGTCTGTCTGTGTGTGTGTGTGTGTGTGTGTATGTGTCTGTCTGTGGCATCGTAGCTCCCAAACGGATGAACGGATTCTGATTTAGTTTTTTTTGTTTGAAAGTAGAGTTAGTCGAGAGTGTTCTTAGCCATGTTTGGTGGAAATCGGTCCAAGATGGCCGCCGCTACAAAATGGCGGATTACTTTTTTCTTCCACGGCCCCCTCAATATGGGTATCAAATGAAAGGGCTTAACGAGTAGAATACAGCCCACTATATAAAATTTAAAATCCAAGATGGCCGCCATAAAAAAAATGGTGAATTACGTTGCGTTGGGGGTTTTTTAAATTTTTAATTTAATTTACTTGTTAATGTAGGTATTATACCTACCTAAATTTTCAAGAATTTATCCCCTTCACATAAGTAGGTACCTAATATTCAAAGATAACGACAGCATATTCTAAAAATTAAAAAATGTGAAAGATACTCGCCCTCAAATGAAAAGTAAATTTTAATGGTTTAAGTAACCAGTATGATTAAGAAGATATTGTGTACGAATTTCAAAAGATCGCCTATTGTGATATTCAGCCATTTTAAAGGGGACTTCGTGCGATGGGACAAATGAGATCCAGTTTTAAAACGGGTTTTATTTAAAGCTACCTGAAGCACAGGTGTTCCCGAGGTCGTCCCGACTGTTCACGTCACAGGCTATATGAACATGTGTTTTTTGTTTGACAGGTCCCTTTTGGAGAGTTTTTCTTGTTTTTAATTTGTAGGGTTGGTCATTTGCGTGTTTAGTTTATTTAGGATTTAGGCTGTTTGGTGTGTGATTGCTAAAACATTTTCAATATCGTATTTATTGTTTTAAAATTACTTGACTATTGACATAGAAATATAGTATTTTAAAATTCATAGAACTGCACACTACTGCTGCTGTGCTGCTGTAGGTAATAGGTATAGGTATTATAGAAGATAGTTAAGACTTGTGGCAACTTGAATACTTGATGTTCGTAACATGTAACGTGGGATTTACTCCTTGCCTACTTGACTTTTCTCATATAATTCGGGTGTTGCAGACACCTATTATAATAGGCGAAGGTAACCGATTACTATCAGGCGGGCCAACTGCATCTTTGTCATTGTCTGACTAAAATGCAGATAGATTTTCAGTTATCGATGCAGTTTGCATACAATAGCGTAATATTTATATTTGGAAACATGACACTCATTGTCATGAGAAAATATAGGTTTTGGCACAATAATAAAAGTAGGTGAGTTTAGCGAAGTCATAACGTTAATCAACGTAGTCCTACTCAACACTGCATTGTCGTCACCCTCAGACGTAAGCAACAAATAATGAAAATCTTCTACCACGTGCTGAAATCTTCTGTCTAAATAATCATACAAACTGTCAACTATTCTGTGACGGGAGCTGCAAATCTTTTGCCCGTGGTAATATCTCCAGTGAAAACATCATACAAACTATCAGCTATTCTGTGTGGGTGCTGCAAATCACTTCCCACGTCTGAAATAGCTGGCATTGAAGTCGGTCGACTGCAGAACCGCGATCAGTCGAGCATAATTTGGAAAACCACACGCCTCCCGCCCGGAAAACGGCAGGTTTATTTGTTTTCATTTCAAAGCACCCACTAGTTTCTTTTTTACAATTCAGAGTACTGACATGAAAATACAGGGTTTAAAAAGGTTAGGACTGGGGTAATACGAACTGTATGTTAGTTTTAAGATTGCTTTATTTCCCTAACGTTGTCTGTACTCCTCCCATTTCCCAGTACATTTTTCTGGTTACAGGACAACTGGTAGATATTGCTACTTTAGCATTAAGTTAGTCCTAGCGTTGTGCTGAATAATAAAATAAACAAATAAAAATTGGCTTAGAATTTCGCCAAGAAAGGATTTCTCCAGTAGGGCTATTCACTTTTCCGTTTGGGAACCGAGCTGAAGATCGAATTGTCAAAAATGTATGAAATGGCGTATTACGTCGGAATTCGGTCTTCGATTCGGAACCCTGACGGATAAGTGAATACCCCTTCAGGAGGGCAAAGTCGCGATCTATCTATAAAGCGGTCACTAGTTTTCAAAGTATTAATTTAACTGTTTTTCTACAGGCTTAAGACTAAAGTTAAGCTAACTGTAGCAAGAGAGATCTTACGAAACCCGATCAATATTTAGTTTCTGTGTGGAGAGTGGAGCGTTAATCCAGTAAATAATAACCGACTACACGCATCAGTGGACTAATCAACAACTAGTTCAAACAGCCGGTTTCGTTCACATTCCAAAACTTGTTCGTTCACAATGCAATATTTAAACTTTCTTAGAATATTGACATGAAGCACGAGAGTATCGTCTTTGATTTTAAAAAGGAGGGTAATTTTTTTTTAGTCCGTCCTTCTCGTCTCCCTAATGGGCAGACCTCCATCAAATTCTTCCACCATCGAATTTGCTATCACAAACCTCCGGTGGCGCCGTCAATTTTGATCACAATTTTGTTTCAAGAAAATCACACAGAAAAAAATCTCCAAATTTCTGAGCGAAAGGCTCTTAAAAGAAATATTACACAGTCAAGACTCAAGACATTAATCTTTTAATAGCATTTTTTGCGAAACAAAAAACCGACTGACCAGCGGCCATAACATTTCAATGTACTAATTAAATATCTAAGAACAAAAACATGCTTAATTGCCCTCCAGTGTTATACCGGAGAATAACCGTAATTTTGCAGTTTTAACTTTTTTTTTTTTATTAAATGCATACCGTTAGTGTGTTCAATGTACTCGATGCAGACACATTTAGGAGTATCTTTAATTATTGCTTTTATAACCGCCAAATAAGCAGAACGACCGGTTTTGGGAACCGCTATGTCGAGACGAAAAGCTAAATTAATTATGTTGTCAGGTCTTAGCTCTCCTCATTTTGAGATTAAAGTATTTTGAGAACTGTTTTAAGGATGTGGTTGTTTGTTTAATGTCTATTGATGGACCTGTTATATTTGGATGGTGTTCTTTTCGTGACTTAGGCGCTTCGCAGACAGAAGATATATTGCAGCAACTTGCTTGAAAGTTGCAGATCCCTGTTGCTAGGAGCGGTGATGACAGATTGTTTTATGTATCACTATATAGTATTACAAAACAAAGTTAGATAGCGTTATTCAAGAGGAAGGTTTACATGAATAAACATGTATAATATGGTTTATCAAATATAGATAATTTTCTTTTAGGCGCTATGAAAGAAAAAAAAATCTAATATTGATGAAATCTTATAAAAATCGTTACGTAGTGCGTAGTTAAAATTTAAGCGCACAGCCATCGCAAAGCGACTTTATGCTGTGGAGATATCGCTCTTAATGATACCAACATGTCAGATAATTCCAACAAGTTTATGAATTTCATAACCCCAACAAT
Organism: Hemithea aestivaria; assembly: GCA_947507615.1. Lineage (NCBI taxonomy): Eukaryota > Metazoa > Arthropoda > Insecta > Lepidoptera > Geometridae > Hemithea > Hemithea aestivaria. Next base: position 6,336,302 of record OX382348.1, read on the forward strand.
AGACGGTAGAAACTATGTTAAGGTAGCATCGAAGCACACGGTTACCGGTTACCGTTACACGCGAGGTGAGCTCTAACAATGCATGACTTTATCGCATCTCAATGTTACCAAGCGATATGAAATTTATATTATAGAAAAGTAGGTACATAATATATTTGGTAATCGATTGTAAAATATTGAATAGATAAGGAATAGAGAAGTAACAAGACGAGCAAGACGCTCTCCTGATGTTGATAACGCTACCCATAGTATCAGTGCAGTGCTCTACCCAGGAAAAAAGTGCTGTCAATAAATGTACTATAACGTATAGGAAAGGTTTCCAAGTTGATAATATAGAAAGTAAATGCTCCAATGTAGCCCATTTGAATAAACTGCTTATCTACTAAATACTTAGGAAATGACAAGTTTTGAAGAATTAGGACCCAGGAAAAAAGCATTGAAACAAAGTGGGATACCTAATTGCAGAACAAATACTTGTTTAGACATTTGGCTAGACACGACCAGGGAAAGGTCAAAGGTACCTCCTTTCTATACCCTATCGACAACAGAGTTTTAATTATCTCCTTTTTGCTGCTTTTATGGTGGCCGTACGATCAGCTCTCCCATATCTGTATTTTTTTTACACAATTCATCAAAAAACCCAACGTTTTCTTTAATCGTTATAAATCGGGAACAATTTTTCAGTACACATTTCATTTTTTTATCAATAATTATGCTATAACTTTTAAAAAACTAGGTCTCAATCTCACTTGAAACAACAAAAGATGTGTACCGGTGACCGAGATCATTTGCATGCAAGCTTCTCGTATCGTGTTTCATTTGCGTCATTTCTTTCGTCGCGGTGATTAGACTAGCCCAGAATCCTAGATAGATAGAGTTAGATATCTTTTAACGAGTTCGACATTGTGTTGAGTTTTGTGCACTTGCAAATTTCTCATTTTAGACAGAGGACCGAGTTGAGTGGCGTCCCATGAGGGAGGCCTATGTCCAGCAGTGACGAACATAGGCTGATGATGATGGAACTATGGTGGGGACTACTCAGTATTTTTGGGCGGGCTAAAGATCAACCTAATATATTATCAAAGGTTTAGTGCTACTTAAAATGTGACCAGTCTTTGCTTCGTTACATCTCATCGTCTTAGTCATTAGTACATTAAATATAAGACAAACTTTATTAGAAAAACGTTAAGAGGTAGACTTTATTACAAATTATAGCGTAAACTCGCGAGTTTGTTCGCATTGAAAATCCATTCTTAGCTACGTAACAATTAAAAATATACCTATCTGTGTCAAATGTCAAATCAATACTGAACGGATTCAGTCAGCAAAGCGGTTCAGTCCATGCTTTTCTTTTTAAATATTAAGATTTATTATTTTTTCTTTAATGTTACATTTTTAACCTATCAGTTACCTTTAAGTAATATTACTCCACTAAAACATTATTTCGTTAAAGATTACCTATGTTACGATAGTTGCGTGCAAAAACTAAGCAATACATTAGTGGCATTTTTTTTTTTTTTTTTTGTTCTCGCCGGGAAAAAATGCATTACGCATACCCTCCATACGGGGGTATGGGAGGGTTATGTGGGACTCCCCGTGCAGAGCGACTGCACGGGTATACCCACTAAAACAACCCGGCGGCACTCCCGCATCGTCTTTGTGACGGAGGACTGGGAATCGGCAGAGCCTTAGCATCCAGTCCCCCATCGACGACCGCCCGCCTTTATAAAGGCGGGCCCTTCACGCCCCTCTCAACAGGGAGGGGCCCGGGAACGGTCCCGAGTGCTCGGCCGTTCCCGCCGACGGTGGTGGTAAATGTGCAATGCGGATGTAGGCGCCCCCGCGCCTATCATCCGCTATTCACCACCGGGGGGCAGGCGTTGACTCATGTAGAGTCGCCTTGCCCTACCCCTTCTGGAATTGCGGATCGCCTGAGACAGCGTGGCGAGAGGGCCGTGCTGTCTCAAGCGCTCCGCATCCTCCTTTTGCGACATAACGTCTTCGCAAAAGGAGGCGACCGCCGTCCAGGCCTCCTCGCTCCCCAGCATGGATGATATTACGCTGGGAAGCGAGAGGTCCTGCCCGACCACCGAGATCAAGCTCAGGCGCTGTTCTGCCCACTTCGGGCACACCTCGAGGGTGTGCTGGGCCGAGTCCTCCGTCACCCCACAATCGAGGCACGACGGAGACTCCCTCACTCCGATCCGGTGCAGGAGCGTCCCGAAACTGCCGTGACCGGACAGGACCTGCACCAGGCGGAACGAGAGAAACCCGTGGGACCGCTCGAGCCATCCCTCCAAAACTGGCACGAGCGCGTCCAGCGTCCGGCGGCCAAATTCGGCGGAAGTGAGGTCCTCCGTCCAATAACGGATGATGGCCTCACTCGCCTCACGCCGGACGGCCTCCCGCTCTTCTTGCGAAGGGCACTCCCCGAGCGCCCTACGCTCCGTCGTCCACTCGTACACCCTGGCGTGCACCGTCGCCTCGAGTTCCCAGGGCGGGGTACCGGCCAGGGCGCACGCCGCCGAAAAGCCTACCGACCGGTAGGCTCTGGCCATCCGCTGTGCAATGGCCCTTTGGGGCCTGCGAATGGCGGTGGCGTTTGCACGGCGCTGTAGGGTGTCCGCCCAGATGGGGGCTCCATACAGGGCCATACTCCTTATGATGCCGGCGTACAAGCGCCGGCACCGCGCTCTAGGCCCTCTCAAATTCGGGAGGAGCCGCGAGAGAGCGCCCGCTGCATTGAGCAGGCGCTTCGACAGCTCATTAAAGTGTGGCTCAAAGCGCCACCCACTGTCAATTATGAGACCCAGATATTTTATCTGGGCCTTTACGTCTATCCTGACGTCCTCTACCACAATGTGGGCGTCAGGAGGGATGCGCCGTCGAGGTCCACGGAAGTACACGGCCTCGGTTTTGTGCAGCGCCACACTAAGTCCAAGGCGGCGGATCCTTCCTGCAACCAAGGATCCGCCCGCAGAGGCCAGCCTCGCCGCCTCACCGAAGTTCCTCCCCCGGGCAGTGAGAAGAGTGTCATCCGCGTAGCAGATGACACTCGTGCCCTGGAGGAGGGCTCCCCGCAGGAGCCAGTTAAAGCCAATGTTCCACAGGAGTGGACCAAGAACCGACCCCTGCGGAACACCGGTCTCCGATCTGTAGCGCCGTACGCGCCCCGTCCTGTCCGCGAGGAGGACCATACGACCTTCCAAGTAGCTGGCCAGCAGCCGCCGCATGTATGGAGGCACTCCGTGGAATTGGAGGGCCTCCAGAATTGTCGAGTGGGGGACGGAGTTGAAGGCATTGGCTATGTCAAATGACACAGCCAGCACTCCGTCCCCTGCTTCCACGGCCTCTTTGACCTGCCCTTTGAGTCGGGCCAGGGCATCGATCGTGGAGCGGCCTCTCCGAAAACCGAATTGGGCGTCGGAGAGGTCCGGTCCCACCTCGCGAAGGTGGCAGTTCAAGCGGGCGGCGATGACCGCCTCAAAAAGCTTACCGACCTCATCTAGCAAAACGATGGGCCGGTATGCCGAGGGGGAATCCGCCGGGCGCCCTTCCTTTCGGAGGAGGCAAAGCTGCCCCTCCTTCCATAGTTTCGGGAACCTACCAGCCGTAAGACACGCACTGAATAGGTCCCGAAACTTTTCCTCCATCTGTGAGATGGCGATTGACAGAACTCGAGCCGGGACGCCGTCCGGCCCGGGAGCCGTCTTTTTGGCGCGGAGACGGAGCTTCGCCACGCCAAACTCCACCGACGAGACTGGAGGAATCTCTTCCACCGGTGGGACCACCTCTCGCAGAGGGGGCATCTCCGGAGAGATGAAGTCGGTCCCTGGTGGGAATAGGGATCGAACCACCTCATCCAATAAGGACGGCTCAAGGGTCTCCGCGGGTGGGGGGCCAAAGCGGCGGAGTTTATTCCGCGCCGCTTTGTACGGTCTCCCATAAGGGTCCTTGTCGAGACCCTCCAGCATCTCGGTTCTTGCCAAGACGATCGCGGCTGAGATGGCCGTTTTGAGGTCCTCCTTGGCTCGCACATAGATGGCGTAGAGGCGGTCCTCATTTTCCGGATCCCGCGGTGTGAGCCGACGACTCCGTGTATAGTCCCTCCTGTTTGCCACGCAGGCCGACCGTAGCTCCGCCAGTTCCCCCGACCACCAGTAAATGGCGCGACGAGGGGGCGGACGGCGGGACCGAGGCATGCTGGAGTTGCAAACCTCGGTCAGGGACCTCCGGAGCTGCACCGCCGCAGCGTCCATATCCAAGACCTCACCTGGAGGTGTCAGCCAGTCCTGGAGGAAGGCCGCCTCCTCAGCCACCTCTTTGTCCAGACGAGAGAGGGCCCACCGCGGAAAGGGGGATCTGCCTGAGGGCACTGTCCCCCGGGGGCCCTGGGTGGAGATGTCGAACCGTATGTAACGGTGGTCCGACATGGTCTCCACCATCTCCACCCGCCAGTTCACAACGCGGGTGGCCAGCACAGGGGTGGCGAACGAGACGTCCACCACCGAACCTCCCTGTTGCCGTACACACGTCTGGACCGTCCCAATGTTGAGTAAGGACACCCCGGACGACGTCACCCACATCTCGAGAGCGCGTCCCCGGACGTTGCAAGAGGTAGCTGGGTTCCCCCAGGCCTCCGATTTGGCGTTAAGATCCCCGCATATTAGGACCTGGCGGGGCGCCGCCCTACCAATCACCGCGGTTAGGATCTCGAGCAGTTCCTCGAACTCTGAGAGAGGACGGCTTGGGGCGAAATACACGCCTAATAAGGCTATATCTCCCCACGCGGCGGCCACATAACCTATTCCTCTCTCTAAAAGTGAAAGAGGAGGGGAGGACGACCTCGGTAACAGCGCGACTACGTCGTTCTGATCCCCCAGCCAACGTCCGTACACCGCGTACGGCTCGGCAACCACCGCCACATCCACCAACCACTCAGCCATGGACTGCATCAACAGGTCCTGGGCTGCTCTGCAGTGGTTGGTGTTCGCCTGGAGAATACGATGTGCGACTCTACCCATTATTCGGACATCGTATTCTCCTCTGCGGCCGCTGAAGTTCCCGCAACAGGAACGGCGGCGGAAGCGACGGGCCGGGTCGGCACCTGTGCTTTGCCCTTCTTGGGGGGAGGATTACAATTCCTCCCCATCATAACATGGCCCGCCGGCCGGCCACTAGCGGCGCACACGGCGCAGCGCGGCGTGGACGCCTTGCAGGAGGCGGACTTGTGCCCTTCCTGGCCGCAGCGGTAGCAGCAGTCCGTCCTGTCGATGCTGGACGGACAGAGCGCCCGAGTGTGTCCGATGGCGAAGCACTTGTAGCAGCGTAGAGGCTGCTCACCAAGTGCCCGGACCACACTCGAGCTGAAACCAATGAGGAGCCGTCCCTTGGCAAGGACGGCCTCGGCTGCTGTGATTGGGCATTCTATGCGCATAGTGCCCATACCACCACGGCCGGGCCTAATGTCCCGGCCTTTCACTGCTGCGACATCACAGCCTCCCATAGCTGCGACCTTGGCAACCACCTCCTCCCTGGTGACAGAGTCATCCAGGTCTACCACCTCTAAGGCTGCAGTCTTAACTGGCCTGACGACTTTCGCCGAATCCGCGATGACCTCCTGCAGCTTAGCTGCAAAGAGGTCCGCATTGGTGCCGCCTTGGGCCCCGGAGAACTCGAAAATTCGAGCCCCAGTTTGGGTACGGCGGCACGCAATCTTCTCGATCCCGAGTTGGGAAGGGTCGGCGTTCGCGCGAGCCCGCTGAAGCACGGAGAGATACGTCTCCCCACGCTCCGTAGCCTCCGTGGTGAGAGTCACCACAACGGCCGCAGTTTTCGGAGGAGACAGGCGTTTCCTCGCTCCGGCAGGGGCGCCCTTGGCTGCGGGTGCAGCGGTGGCAGAGGGCTTAGGGGCAGACTTTTTGCCCACTCCTTTTCCTTTACCGGTGGTCTGTGACGACCGGAGAGGAGCAGCAGAAGCCGGGGTGGCCACTGCCTTCTTATTTTTTCCCTTCTTTACCACCTTCGTCCACGAATTGGACGGCGCAGTGGCAGGAAGAAAGGCGTCCTCCCTCTGGGGGGATGGAACCCTCCGAGAGGACGGTCCTGGCACTGGCTCTCCTGAGAAGGAGGGCCCCGGCGTTGACTCTTCTTGGGAGGAGAGCCCCGGCGTTGGTCCTCCCTGGGAGGAGGGCCCCGGCGCGCGTCTTTTATCGGCCGCCAATGGTGGTCGTACACGTTTTTCCGGCAAGAGCCTATCTTCAATGCCTGCAAGGCAGGCTCTCGTGAAAGCTCTTTCCTCCAAAACTACCTTTCGGATTATCTCCTCAAGGTTGGAGGGGGCCTCGACCGCTTTTTCCTGCCCGACTTGGGCTGGTCGTGTGGTGGTTTCAGCCAGCTTGCTCTTAAGCTGGTTGATCTCGGCTTGCAGGCGATCAACTCTCGCCTGCAGCTCCCGCGTTTCGTCAGTCGCCGAGCGTTGCGTGAGCTCCCGGACGATTCCGCGCATACTGCCGGCCCTACATTTGAGGGACTTTTGGTAAATCCCCTTTATGTTCGAGGATTTCGAAGCGATCTGGAGGATCTGCTCCTCGTCCTCCTGAGCCATTCGTTCTAACTCCTCCATTGAGAAGTTAGAGTACTTCATTTTGAGGTACCCAGCCCGCCGCTTCTCCTTTATTTGGACCTCCTCCTCCAGATCACGCTGGAGCTGGACGCGGTTCAGCAGTGACAGATGTGACTCTGCATCTGCCAAACCAACATCATGGGTACCCACTGGAGCGATTTTAGGGGTTTTGGACCCTTTTGCCTTCGCCTTCTTCGTCTTTTTCTTTCTGTTGGCTGAATCCGAAGAAGCTTCGGACCTGACCTTCAGAAAGGCCCTCTTGCGGGTTGGCCGGCTGTCGACGGACATCGCCGAGTCCGAGGCGAACCCCGTGGACTCGAAGTCGACGTCGACATCCGACCCGCCCACACTCCTAAACAGGCTGGCCGCAGATGGAGCGCGGCTAGCCTCCGATGCCGAGGCATCATCGGTTTGGCCCTGAGAAGGGCCCTTGTTTTGGCCCTGAGAAGGGCCCTTGTTTTGGCCCTGAGAAGGGCCCTTGTTTTGGCCCTTAGAAGGGCCGTCGGTACCATCTTTCAATGGACCTTTGAGGAAGCGCCCGCGAGCGCCCCTCATCCGCACAGGTATCTCAGTATCTTCCGACATGTCGTATAATCACCGCAGGGAATATACGAATTCTAAGCGCACTTTAGCCGAACCCCGGTCTGCCACTCCGTTACGGTGACAGAACCGGGTCGTTTCCGGGGGACACGACGAGGACGTATGCACTTAGGGGGGTCCCCCACATTAGTGGCATACGATGACGCAGCGCATTGTAAATTATGATTAGTTAGTAGTTAGTAGTAATCTTTAACTAAATCCTCAGCGTTCTAGGTCACAGTTTTTATTGGAGTGAACGGTCGAAGGTTTTACGTGTTTTTGCTGTAACTTTTTATTGATGCAACGGCATTGGTCATTGGTAAGGTTTGTGGTTTTAACTTTAAATAACTTGTGATGTACAGTTAATTCAGACGATTGTGTGTAGAAAACACATTCAACAGTTGAGCTCAAAGAAATAACCATACAGTGATACTTACTTTCTATTGCTTAATGTCTATTATAATCCATAATGTCATTTCTTAATTTAGTCTATATAATTATTTTCGAAAGTCTAGCAGAACCTACTTCAAATCTTTTCATATGTCTTTCCAGTATAGTTGTAGTACAGTCCATATACTACGTCCGTAGTCTGTGTACCTACATATTTTTGGGCAGATTTATAAAGCTAGAACTAAAATGATTGCCATCACTGAAGTTCCTATTTCTTTTTCCATCAATATTCTGCTAGCTACTCTTACTGCGGCACAATTCTTGCACGGACTCCGCTAGAAGCTACAAATCCTTTTCCAGCTTATCACTCATCTCATCATTCCAATGCATCTCTTCAACTGTACAAAGTACCGACTCTCATCTTTCTAAATGTACAGACATCCCACCGGTCGCCCGCCCATCTCTATATTCGATGAAATGAAATCGATTACCAGGCGATACCGTCCAGCTGTATTTCTATCGAATGTTTTCGATGTTGAACCTTACGCGGATGTGTATGACGTAAATAACTGTAGCATAACACGGCGGGAGACATTAATGTATCGATACATTTCAGACAGTAAAGAAACTCGATTGATTCTCGATTTTTTCTCCACTCTAGTGCCTATAGGTACCTATCAATCTTTTTCTCTGGCGTAAACACTCACTTAAAATTTAAAATCCGTTTGGTCAAGTTTCCCGATCTGGAATAGAGCTTAGCTTAGACCCTGGAATGAGGCATATAGGCTACCTACTATAATGCGGGTAAAACAGCTGGGCGCAGCGAGTTTGTTTATAAAAGAAAATAATGAATGACCGACTGACTGATCTATCGGCTCAAGCCGCTGGATCTAATTGAACATTGACACAAAGGTAGATATCTACTCTGACGTAGATTTGTTAAGTAGGGATTTTTCAATGCAAATTGCGATAGCGTTAACACCCATACTGTTTTCACAAACATCGGGATACATTCAAAAATAGACGTACCGATCGCGCTGGCGACTCAGAACGTAAAGATAACGTATCTACACGTAATAACACCCGAAGATAACGTTCTATCACGTTTCCCAAATATATCTGTGACGAGGGGATTATTATTACAAGCTTTTATTTACTTTCACCTGTCTGTTGTCTGTCTGTCTGTCTGTAATCAAATCTTGCAAGTTTAATTTGACCCCCTTCCTTGTGTCCGATTAAGCTGAAATTTTGCATGCCTGTATAAATCGGATGACAATGCAATATTTTTATGACATCGAGCTGATCTGATGATAGAGCTGGAAGATGGCTATGGGAACTCCGTTATTAAACGACGTAACCCCATCGAGTTTGGGCTCATTTGATTCGTCTTGACGAGTACTTTATGGTGCTAGATGGTAATAATAATAAAAGCTTGTTTTTAAAGTTTTTTTTAAATTTTTCTTGTTTTGTTTCCGTAACGCGTTCTTTGAAATATTAATACAATAATATTGTCAATCTGATTGTTCTCACGGATCTGATTATGGGATGACGATAAAGATTTTACGAATCACCAAATAAGAAAGGTTGAGTGTGCAATATTTTATTAATAAATTGTGAATTCAGATTTAATTCAGAATTTGACCACAGATTTGCAAATATATGTAGTAGCAGTAACCACACAAAATCAAATGGCCGGCTGATTTACCTACTAAATATTATATATTCTAATGTTATTCGATTATAATATGTAGCCAGCATCATACATCCACAAAAACTTTTGCATTTAGGTATAATTTAGTAGAATTGAAAGTATTGTAGGTAAGTTTAAAATCCTCTAAAATTCTTCTCCTCTACCTATCAGGTATACACACAACTATCACAAAACAAAATTAACCCTTATTTTAAAACACAACAAAACCCGGAATCTTCCCCCAATGTTTTACCCATCAATTTATCCCTTAAAATTTGACCACCCTATGTAAGCTCACCCTTTATGTATTCACATAAGGGCTAAGGGTGTGGCCCAGCTGATCGCCTCTAAATATAGAGCATATTGATCTTTTCTCATATGAACAGGTGTTGCTCAGATCTTAACATTGAAGCTCGAAATTTAGGATATCTTAATAATGTATGTTTTTGTAGTTACTATCTACACAAGTGAATTTAATTAAAAATTTTATAAGCCCCCAACGCAATACGTAATTCACCATTTTGTGGTGGCGGCCATCTTGGATTTTAAATTTTATATAGTGGGCTGTATTCTACTCGTCAAGCCCTTTCATTTGATACCCATATTGAGGGGGTTGTGGAAGAAAAAAGTAATCCGCCATTTTGTAGCGGCGGCCATCTTGGACCGATTTCCACCAAACATGGCTAAGAACACTCTCGACTAACTCTACTTTCAAACAAAAAAAACTAAATTAAAATCCGTTCATCCGTTTGGGAGCTACGATGCCACAGACAGACACACACACACACACAGACAGACAGACATACAGACAGACAGACACGTCAAACTTATAACACCCCGTCGTTTTTGCGTCGGGGGTTAAAAATGAAGTAAAAAGACGAGAAAGCTACCAAAAATTAAAATTAAAAGAAAATAATATTTGAAATTGAAATATATTTATTTGCACAAAATATGGTACATTTATTAGGTCTTATTAGGTATACAGATCCTCATATCTTGTCAGTGACACTAACATGCAAATATTATTGAATATGTGCCCTATATGCAAGAAACATGCTTAGGCATAAATTGTACACAAATTGATTTTAAATTAATGCTTAAATTTTATTAATAAAACAGTTAAAAAATTTGGCAAAAAACAGGTGTAGGTATTGTTGAAGTTCTAGTAAAACATTTTGCAAGCTCACAGCTGGCAATGATAGGTCAAAGTTACAAGATTAAATTATTTCCGGGTGATCAAGGTCTCTTCATGATATGATTTTTGTGAGTGGCTTTTGATACAGTATTTTGTATGTAAAACTATTTTTTAACCCCCGACGCAAAAACGACGGGGTGTTATAAGTTTGACGTGTCTGTCTGTCTGTCTGTCTGTCTGTCTGTGTGTGTGTGTGTGTGTGTGTGTATGTGTCTGTCTGTGGCATCGTAGCGCCCAAACGGATGAACGGATTTTGATTTAGTTTTTTTTTGTTTGAAAGTAGAGTTAGTCGAGAGTGTTCTTAGCTATGTTTGGTGAAAATCGGTCCAAGATGGCCGCCGCTACAAAATGGCGGATTACTTTTTTCTTCCACGACCCCCTCAATATGGGTATCAAATGAAAGGGCTTAACGAGTAGAATACAGCCCACTATATAAAATTTAAAATCCAAGATGGCCGCCATCAAAAAAATGGTGTATTACGTATTGCGTTGGGGGTTTTTTAAATTTTTAATTTAATTCACTTGTATCAACAACCAATATTACTTTGATGTTTGGTTTAATATTCTATAATTTCATTAATGTGATAATTTTGATTTATTATCCATTTGCTGTTAGTACAGGACATCGGTAATATATACCTAGTCAGGTCATAAGTATTGTCACACAGTAAAAACTTTTCTTTTAGAATGCTGGCCACAAAAAAGTTTATTGAATTCGAATTTCGAATTCTTCATGAAAATAAAAATGTATACTTTTTAGAATTTTACTCATTTTTAAATATGGAGTGGACGCTTAAAGAAGACCGTGTTGCAGTTATTGCGTTGCATCGTTGCGGTTACGCGCCAATTCAAATTTTTGACATACTGAAAAATTTGAATATAACCAAAAGATTCGTTTATCGTACCATCAAACGATACAATGAAGACTCTAGTGTAGATGACAGGTCAAGAAGTGGTCGCCCTCGGTCTTTTAGGACTCCAGCAGTGATAAAAGCTGTGAAGGCGCGAATTCAAAGAAATCCCAAACGTAAGCAGAAACTGTTGGCCCTTCAGATGGGGTTAAGCAGAACCACGGTGAAAAGGGTGTTAAATGAAGACTTAGGGCTTCGGGCATATCGAAGAAAAACAGGACATCGTTTAAATGCTCGTCTAATGGACCTGAGACTGAAGAGATGCCGCGCTTTGTTGAAGCGGTACGCGAGAAAAAAATATCGAGAAATTCTTTTTTCGGATGAAAAAATTTTTACCGTAGAAGAGAGCTACAACAAACAAAATGATAAGGTGTACGCACACAGTAGTGAAGAAGCGAGCAACCGTATTCCGCGTGTCCAACGAGGTCATTTTCCATCCTCGCTCATGGTATGGTTGGGAGTTTCTTATTGGGTCTTAACAGAGGTACATTTTTGTGAGAAAGGTGTAAAAACGAATGCAGTTGTGTATCAAAATACAGTCCTGACGAACCTTGTGGAACCTGTTTCTCGTACCATGTTCAATAACAGGCACTGGGTATTCCAACAAGATTCGGCGCCAGCTCATAGAGCGAAGAGCACACAAGACTGGCTGGCGGCGCGTGAAATCGACTTCATCCGGCACGAAGACTGGCCCTCCTCCAGTCCAGATTTGAGTCCGTTAGATTACAAGATATGGCAAAACTTGGAGGAAAAGGCGTGCTCAAAGCCTCATCCCAATTTGGAGTCACTCAAGACATCCTTGATTAAGGCAGCAGCCGATATTGACATGGACCTCGTTCGTGCTGCGATAGACGACTGGCCGCGCAGATTGAAGGCCTGTATTCAAAATCACGGAGGTCATTTTGAATAAACTTTATTGTCATAAGAATCTATGTTTTGTTAAGTTCATTTTGGTATATAAATGGTTACATAATAAATAAACTTGTTCCAATAATTTTATATTAAACATGTGACAGAATTTATGACCTGACTAGGTAATTTAGGTAAATAAATTTGCAAGGACAAATAAAATAATAAATATTTCTGGACATTTCACACAGTGCCACCTAACTCCAAGCTAAGCATCTTAAGGCTTGATAAGATAACGGATATAATTACTAATACCTATAGGTATTTTTCATTTGTCAATACATACTCATAATAGATATTGAAAACCACCCAGACCAGAAACAAATACCTGTGGATCACACAAACATTTGTCTCATGCGAGAATTGAGAATTGAACCCGCAACTTTCTAGGTGGGGTATTAGCCCACCGCGCCACAGCAGTCGTCGGCGGTCTAATGACAATATCTGATTATACCTAAGCTAAAGTTTACAGAAAGTCTTAGCAGAATAAATCCAGGCCTAATGTAGGAATAATGTTCAGTATTTTAACATGCACTATAGAAACTAGATAAGCTAGCAAACTCAATATTATATCTGATAATGATTATGGGTCAGATAAGGTTTTCCGGATAATATTATTATACAAAAAGAATATAGGTAGGTACACCTAACACCAGCTGATTTTTCTATTAGTGTGTTGTGTAAAAATTGATAGGAAAACTTTAGCGAGGATTTTCAGGTCTGTTGAGTGTAGTAATAATATGAGGTATTTTTAAGGTAACTTATAGAGTGTGGATGGAGTACCTATAATTTTGACTATCGCAGACAGAATGTCATACTTAGGTGCTGGTGATATTTTGAACTTGTATGATTTCTTTAACAAAGTTTAATTTGAAGATGATTTTTTTAACAAAATTTAACTGAATAAAAGAAGTTGGTAGGAACACTTCTACAGACTTTGAAATGTGAAAGTTTGGATGTTTAATGTGTGTTTATTAATGTCATGGTATTTTATTAAAAAAAAAGCTAACCCTTATATACAAACCAAGATTATTTTTTCAATGCGCAATATCAGCTGATAGTCCATAATGATACTACATAAACATATTTTTGAATTTAGTTAAAAGAAAAAAAGGAATATTATAGGTTACTACCTAGTTTACATTATGTACCTTAGGTACCAATTCAGACTTATTTAATTTTATATTATACCTACCTACTTATATTAATAATAGTGTTTGTAGGGTATAATAATGAGAAAATGTTACCTTAATGCCGGAGCGTCCCTGTTGCTTGAGCAGTACATTCTCAGGCTTCATGTCGCAGTGAATGATGCGGCTCTTGTTGAGAGCGTGCAGACACTGCAGCAAGCTGTGCGAGAACTTGCGCACCAACTGCAGCGAGAACCCTTGGAACTTGTTCTTCTTTATCAACTCGTACAGGTTGATCGACAACAACTCAAACGTTATACACGTGTGATTCCGGAACGTGAACGAGTCAAACATGTGAATCACATTCATCGTGTTATCCTTATCCTGGTCTCGCAGGTGCTCCAATATACGGATCTCCTCCTGCGCCTGACGGTGGAAACGCTTCTCGTTCCGCACCATCTTCAACGCGACATTCTCTCGCTTCTTGTGATCGTAAGCCTTCACCACCTGACCGAAACTCCCCTTCCCTATCACCTTCAGGACCTCATATCTGTACGCGATGTGGTCGTGAGGAATGTGGATGTAGGAGCCCTGTTCGTTGTCGTATTCACAGTTGTTCGGGAAGCCGACCAGACCGGGCCGCTTCTTGGCGTTCGCGCCTATGAAGTACACTTGCGGATAGTCGAATATCTCGCGGTGCTCGTAGGGGGTGAGCTTGTTCATGTAGAGCTTCATGACCTGCTCGGGGCTGGCGGCGGCGGCCGGCGGGCGCTTGTCCGGCGGCTGCGCGTTGGCGGGCGGAGGCGCGGGCGCGCCGGGCTCCAGCGGCGGCAGCGCCCCGTCCCGGAGCAGCGCCCGCCCGAACGCGTGCGCGCTCCCCAGCGGCATGTCGCCGGTCATGGCCGTGCGCCCGCCGCCGCGCGCCTCGCTCGCCGTCGCCGTACCGGCCGTGCCGACCCACACACCACTGCACCTCACTGCACTTGCACTCGATGACGGCGCCACCCTGACACACTGCACCACATTTCACAACCACCGGGAGGAGCGAGAACCACGCTTCCACTTATCAGGGCTCATTCCGTCTCGGCGGGGATACGATGGAGCCGTGGCTGCGGGTATACCGTGCGACGCGAACGTGAAACGCAAACAAAGACCCCTTCCTTGCAGGCCGACCCGACGACAGAACCAGAGAGAAAATAGAAACGGTCGCCAAAGTCATTGAACCGTTCGACCGCGCGGAATGCACAAGTGTGAGTGAGAGAGGCTACGTCTCGACTGTTTCACTAATGCTCACTAGATGGCGTTACTAATACAAAGACAATTTTAAGTGGCATTATGAAAGACCCAAAATATTACTCTAAAATTTATTAATGTCCCCGCTACATCTATAAAATTCTAATCTTTAATGCATATTACTAGATGGAAGAATCATTAATAACAATTATTTATATATTTTTTATAGGTATACCATCCTATTTTGCTTTTAACTAAGGTGGGGATAAAAGTTTTTTTTAAACAGATGAGGGCGTATTGGCTATCGCCAAACGACATGTGAAACACTAGAATCCATAGAGAATTTTGCGTACATTACTTGCTCAAACCTCCTTATTAATATGCGTAAAATAACAAACGCGGCAATGTACATTGAAAATGTCATTAATCGTAGTGGGTGAGAATTAACCAATAGGCCCTCTGTTTTCTAAAATTTATAGTGTTTTTTTCACAATCTCTCTAGAATAGAATAGAAAAGAATTGAATACACTTTATTGAGATCAATAGAAAAATTACATTTACTTATTACTAATTAGTGCTACGTAACATTCTGGTCCACAATTGGCGGCCTTATCGCTGTGAGCGATCTCTTCCAGGCAACCAACTTTAGAACTATTTAAATATTAAATCTGCATTGCATACGCAAAATCGTATTGTTCTAAAGTCTTCGCATACACGGTAATTCCCCAAAAGCAAGAAGACACTCCATGCAATGGCCATGCTAGAAGGGTTGAAAAAACTTTTTACAGTTTAATTGGTTCATATACGAGTATAAAATGGACTGACACGTTAATGGACAGACAAACCAGTGACAAATTTTATGAAATTTTTTAAAGTTTACACCTAATATTATACCTATATGAGTAAAATTAAAGATTTATGATTTTTTTTAATCAAAGTTAAAGCACCAGACAGAGCAAGCAAAAGTCAACGATATTTTTCAGTCACCATGAAAAGAAACACCATTTCTAAATTTCATTATAGAAAATACAATGCAAACAATGTTACATTATTATGTCAACTTCGTAGTAGGTACTAGGCTATTATATTATATATGTTCAAGAAAGTTTAAAGCGTAATTTTTTATTGAAAATCGCCAGCTTATATACACTCGAAATAACTTAAATTTTAACACAGGACTTGAAATCTTGAAATACTCATTCAACATTCGCTCCTATATTATATACGATAAAGTTGTGTGTGTTATGTCAGGTCTTCAGCGCGTGTTTTGGTTTATTACACTCAACGAAAACATCACAACATTTTTCACAATACATTGTCAAATTCACTTTTTGTTTGCTCCAACAATGTTTTTACTTTTTATACTCTATGGAAAGCACGTACAACAAAACAATATCAATATTCATCAAAATCACCTAGAATTTCGTTGAATGTTGTAATGTATTAAGCCACAAACATTTTGTGGATTAATACATTACAAGATAAGATAAGAATTCTCTACAATTGGACTAAGAACTAGTAATTAAAACTAAACAACAATTTGGTTGGTCGTATTTGACGCTTCGCCAGCTGCTGCCGCGGCACGTTCGCTTCGTTTGCTCGGCTTGCGCATTGTGGTTACTGTTCAACTTATATCAAAATTCATTTACTCAAATAGGCTACATTGGAGCACTTTTGCACGTTCAAACCTAGCCCAACCAACAGATTTCGCTATTTTGATCATTAGTCATGGCCCATGGCCACTATAAAGTTTTCGTAACTCAATAGTAAATTCCACACACTTATTTCCCAGTGAGTTCGGTAAGTTTAACAATATGCGAAAATGTGGGTGTAAAATAATACAATTTATCTCCTGCGAAAATTTACCTAAGAATCTTGTTATTTCTGGTGATACAAGGTGTAAAATTTTTGGATTGGAGCGCCATCTATACAATTAATAACATTGAAAGTATTTAGTATGGGTCTTTCAAAATACCATATTGCATGCCATGTGCATTGTCTATGGTTTTGTATTTAGTACATCAGCGCCATCTGTTGAGGCGGTTTCGAAACAAAGAGTGGATCCGTCATCCGACCGTACCGCACGTCTTTTTCTATTCCCTTGTTTTCTGTCATTTGTTACAATCGTATTTCTAATTATTTCTATAGTGTTAGAATTTCATTGGAAATATTATCTAGAAAACGATTGTGTAATAGTAGTTACAGTGTATTTAAATAAATATCGACAGTGGCAATATCTCTTGGTGTTTTTGGTGAGTAGTCTTACTGTTTCGTTTTATTTTAGAATCTATTTCTTTTTTACTTTTGCGAGTGGTTTACTCATATTTGCTTGTAAATGATTGTTCTTTTTCTGTGCACAGTTTAAATTTCTCTACATGAACAAAATATAAATTTGTGAAGTGAGAACTGTCAAATCGTATGAATCTCGAAACAATTGCGGGGCCAAATTTGGTTTTAATTAAACTTAATTGTAAAGTTAGATTTCAATCAGTCTTTATCATCAGAACAATGCGATTGTGATAACATGTATATTTTGTAGATACGTCATAGTTCTAGTAGTTAAAGGTATTGTCAAAACTCAGGATACCTAGCACCTACCCAGGAATATTTTTAAACTTATTACCATTTCCGGCATCAGTCTTGACCATAACAAGTCATACAAACCGGTCCAAATTCATTCACGATTCATCAAAACAACATAACCCTTTGTTCCAAACAGTGCAAGACTCAGTTTGTGACACTATGTCCAAAACTAGTGCTGCTAAGTGTAATTTACTTCCTCATGGTATGTCCAAGTTCTATATAAAATATATGTTATATTATAGTAATGCTTGGCTACCTGCCACTGCATACATAATCAGTGCACTGTCAGTTTGTATGTCTCCCTTAGTTCAACGAGTGCATTCTCGGTGCTCGTGCACTTAGATTCTATAATCACTCAGATTTGGCAAGAGTGATAAGTAGGGATTGCAATCCGGAAAACGGATCCGGTAATCCGGCCGGATCCGGCACATTTAACGGTTACCGGATCCGGTACAAATATACCGGATCCGGAGACCGGATCCGGTGCTAGTAGTTTGTGGCAAAATAATATAGCTGTTGCATGCGTAGGTACTTTTAATGCGTGTGGTATTCATGCGTGCGAGTTTTTCGTCACCGAGAGTAAGGTATAACTATTGTATCTATTAAATACTACATAATAATTAATATTGTTACCTACTTATAAATAAATCTGTGAAAGTGAAATCTAGAAAGACTGAGTTACTCGTTGCTTCGTAAAATTATAAGTATTACCTACTCTACTTCGTCATCATCATCCACCGCCCTCTACATCCCACTACTGGGAATAGACCTTCCTCAGGTTATGCCAGTCAACCCTGTCCTGTGCCAATCTAGTCCATGTGCGACCCGCCAATTCTACCAAATCGTCCATCCATCTGGCTGCTGGACGACCGACACTGCGTTTGCCTGTCCTTGGTCACCATTCAGTCAACATCTTACTCCACCTGTCGTCACCTCGCCTAGCCAGGTGACCTGCCCAACTCCATTTGAGTCCCATTACTCTCGTTCCGGCATCTTGAACTTTTGTTCTTCGCCTAATTTCGATGTTTGGAACTTGATCTTGAAGTTTGATGTCAAGCATGGCGCGCTCCATGGCTCTCTGTGCTACCTTGATGCGGTAGACAGCCTCATGTGTTAGCGTCCATGTCTCGGCGGCGTATGTCATGGTGGGCAGGATGCACTGAAGGCTATCGTCAAACGATATGTAAAACACATTATTTGCTTAAACCTCCTCAATGTATATTGAAGTTGTCATCAATCGTAGTGGGTGAGAATTAGCCAATAGGCCCTCTGGTTGTAAAGCCTGGTTTTCAGACACTGAGGAATTCGACGTGACTAGTTCAGAATGTCGTCTAATTCTACACTACCTACTAAATTTTAATTGTTCTGAATGAAAATATGTTTTTATCTATTTGTCTTAACGGTCTTAACATTGGTTAGGCAATAAAGTCGATTTTAACTACCTTCATCTTACTAATATTATAAACGTGAAAGTTTGTAAGAATGGGTGTCTGGATGTATGTTTGTTACTCATTTACGTCTAAATGAGTGGACCGATTGGTCTGAAATTTGATATAGCTTAGACCCTGGAACAACACATAGGTTACAGTACAGCGGGTGAAACCGCTGGGCGCAGCTAGTATTACGTAATATGAGAGTAGTGACTTGATTAAATCACTTATTGTAGTAAAAAGCAAAAATCATCCTGATTTGATCAATCCGGCCGGATCCGGTCGGATCCGGCCGGATTGACGGAAATCCGGCCGGATCCGGCCGGATTGAAAATGACACCGGATTGCAATCCCTAGTGATAAGCCTATTTACTAGTTCTTATAACTAGTTAGTTTATGGCTATCGGCACCTAGTACATATGAAGCTGAAATGTAGCTTATGTGATATTCCTTAATAGAAGCTACCTCTATAGGTACCAAATTTTAAATAATCAATTGAGCTGCTTAGGCAGGGGAAATAAACACACGTCAGCATTTCTGGTCATTCTTAGACAGTGGTGATCAGAAATGTTTCTGGATGTTACAAAAATATAGGCGATGGCAAAGAATAGATACTATTACTACGTAAAGAAGCGACACTCACTTCCCCCTGCCAAATTTTTTTCCTCCCCGCCAAGTGGTCTACGAGTTGGCTACATGCACAGGGTTGGCAGTTGGCAGTAATCAATAGCGCGTATATAATAATTTTTAATTTTAAGATATAACATTACATTATAAATTGAGTTTTATCGTTCGGTGTATGAATGATATTACCAATCAGTTATTCCAACAAAAATCTGAAGTTTTTTAGATTCTAAATGGGTCCTAAATGTATTTACAGCCCTAAATGTATTCAAATAGGTCCTAAGTGTATTCATTTTCCACAAATTAAATATTTAAAAACTAAAAATAACATTACGTAGCTAATAATTATAATTTATGGACCCTGTCAGATATTGCAAAAAGCGCCATCTAGTAGATTTAACACGTACCACTTGCTGCAAAGTGAGTTTCGTAGCAACCCTACGTAGTTAACACACACTATGATGAGTATACGCACGTTACGTGTTCAATGTAGTAGTAGTAGGTAATTACTGGTCGACAATTGTACCGAGTGTCATGGGCCTGGCGATGGTGACAGACCATCATACTGTCTGTTGATTTTCTTTCAGTCCTTAAAAAAAATTAATCTCTTCTTCCTGCCCTTATCCCACACTAGGTAGGGTCGGCACAACACGTTTTTCTCCTCCATTCTACTCTATTATCCGCCATATCTGCATCCACTCCCCTAGCACGCATATCCTCTTTCACACATTTCATCCAAACGTTTTTCTTTACAAAATGAATATTGATGATTTTAAAAATATGTGACTGTGTTTTGTCACAATGTTCAGTGAAGCCAAAGAGTGATTTATCCCGCCTTTTAGGTTTAGTCTGCTACTATCTTCGGTCTCATAATATCATCGAGATTGTGGTCAAAGGCTAATCTATAAAGAATTAAAAAAAATAATTATGAAGAATTTAGTGAGAGAAATATATTTGAAATATTGTTATCTATAGGCCTAAAAGTTATATATACTTACGTAGCTTTTTACTGGGCTAAAGAGTCATGACATGTAATGACTCTTGAGTAAGAAGCGTTGGTGCAGTGCTTCTAGTATTTTACATCACTCTGAAATCCTAAGTAGCACTGTACTGATTATGGGCAGCATTATCTCTTAACATCAGGAGAGTGCCTTGCTCGTCTTCTACTTCATCACATAAAAAAAATTACGTAGCTAACAGCAAGTGACTTTTGCATTGTAGCAATAAATAATATTAATGATACTATTGTTTATTTACTATAATTTTTATGTCAGCATGTGAGTCATTCATCTGTTTTATTGACATAATGTGTTACTGAT
The DNA here is from genome assembly GCA_947507615.1 of Hemithea aestivaria. Lineage (NCBI taxonomy): Eukaryota > Metazoa > Arthropoda > Insecta > Lepidoptera > Geometridae > Hemithea > Hemithea aestivaria. Next base: position 6,356,920 of record OX382348.1, read on the forward strand.
AGGGTTGCCAATTTAATCTTACTTCTTACTAATATTATAAATGTGAAAGTTTGTAAGAATGGATGTCTGGATGTATGTTTGTTACTCTTTCACGCCTAAATGGGTTGACTGATTGAACTGAAATTTGGTATACAGATAGCTTAGACCCTATAACACATAGGCTATAGAAAAGCAGGTAAAACCGCTGGGCACAGGTAGTATGTTATAAAAATCATGTGTCCATGTTTGTTACTGAATGAATTATCTTAGGTTCAAAATCCTTATTATACACCCATAAATACAAACTTTAATCTTAACCCTTTCAGAACTGGCGTGCACAATTGTAGACATAAGTTACAATGAAAAAAATTGCATACCTTAATCTTAATACTAAGTAGAACGGGAGTCCACATTTATGCACATTAAGAAAAACTAGATTTTCCGAAAAGTTAAAGACTAAATTTTTTTTTTTTAGTAGTCTCCTTACTATTCTTTAGACACGGAATTTACCAATTCCACAGGATGAAAAAAAAATTCAGTTCTGAAAGGGTTAATTTGTACTCTATGACATGATTAAAACTGCACTATTCTACTAGGAGAGGAATAACTTACTTTAATACATAATATTAATTACATTGATTTTCATCATATTTTTATACTCTAAATTGAAATCGATAAAAACAAAACATATTGGATTTTTTAATGAAAAATATGTTGCAACCCTAGTTTTGTATGACCTATTCCTATTACAAGATGTATTATGGTTTGTTTTTATTTTCCTTGTGTTTGATAACAGTATCTGAGTTTAACAACCTATTAATGTAATACAGATGTCAGGACACAACACAACTTCATTACCTATATACATATATATAAGCAAAAATAAAAATGTTTTTGAAGATATAGAATGGCATTTGAAGAAATCCTCCTGCCAAGTACTTAATTCTTTTAGTTCTGAGTTCTGATGTTAATGAACATGATGACATGAAGTGAACAAAATCTTCTAAATCAAGATTGAAGGTTTTTTTTCTTTCTTTAATCTGCCATCAGTCTGTGTTTGACTTTCATCAGATGTGTTGAGGGATTTGTGTATGGCGTGTAATGGGATTAGCATGGTCACTGTCCAGTTGCTGACCCATCTCTAGAATAAAGCACATAAGCTCTCTTAAGGCGTTTGACTGCAGGGTGCTGTAGCAAATTGGCAGCTAGAGGGTTAGGATGTTGCTCCAGTCTATATTTATATTTGTCTGAGTGCAATAGAGCTTCTTCTTCCACAGTTTTCATGTTCAAATAATCGTGAATTTCAGCGTTGCGTGTAAACCAAGTGGCACCACTGATCGTTCTCAGAATAGTGTTCTGTGCACGTTGTAAGCAATGGATGTTGGATTTGCTGGCTGTAGACCACAGTTGGATTCCATAGGTCCAGATCGGTTTTATGACTGAACAGTATATCTTGAGTTTGTGGCTTAGTGACAATGTAGACTGTCTACCGAGAAGCCACAGTAGGTTCTTAAAATGGAAGTTTACATCATCCCGTTTTTGTTTTATATAGTCCTTTCAAGTCATGCGCTGGTCAAGATGGAACCCAAGAAATTTTACACATGTGGACTGTGGCAGAGCATTCTGGCCTAGTTTGGTAGATGGACAAAGCTTTTTTCTGAGGGTGAATGTGATATGGTGAGATTTAGGGGCACTTGCTCTGACACGCCACTTTAGTAACCAATCATTCGTTAGGTTTAGTTGGTGTTGTAAAGCTTTGCTAGCCTCATCAGGGTCCCTGTTGGACGAGAGAAATGCAGCATCATCTGCATAGGTAGCAACAGTTACATTGGGAGCTTGTGGCAGGTCATGGGTGAAGATATTGTACAGGACTGGCCCAAGCACTGAGCCTTGAGGTACTCCAGCTCGGCATGTATGGAATGACGATCTAGCACTTTGATATTTTACTTGAAATATCCTATGATCAAGGTACGAAGAAATGAGGTGGTAAAATTGATATGGAAGTGAATTTTTTATTTTGCTCAGTAAACCTTTATGCCATACTCGATCGAAGGCTTGAAAGTTTATGCAAGTTTTTTTTATTTGGGCTTGAGTTACCTGTTAAGAGCATATATATTTTTTTTATATATCTCACTGAAAACACTTTTAAAATGTGTGCAATAGTATTATGCAGGGCTGGTACAGAGGAATTATTGAAATAAATTAATATATATTATAATACATATATACGCTCTTAACCTACAGAGCCAAAGTTACCCGACCACCATTTGAAAAAAATAACTTTACTTGAAGCTGATATTTATTTTTCTTTACTTAATAATATAATAATAACATGAGTGATTCAAAGTGTATGCATCATTCTACTTGAGAGTGATTCACTACTAAACATAAATGCAGTGTAATTTTACTTCACACTGGCTTATGCATGCTACTCTGTGAAGCAATTAAAAAAACAGTCAATTATACCTGAGACAGAACAGGTTTTAAACTCACATCTTCATGACTTATAATTGTAGTTTAGATCTCGGATAACCTTGGTATTACATTATGGTCATTATTTATACGAGAACAAAAACATTATTTCTATTTTTTTTATTAAACAATTTTTTATATAGTTTGGGTACTTGTGTTCAATGACATTTAAATCACTTTAAACATTGACTATAATATATTTTATAGACATCTACAAATTTACAATTTATTTATGACCTGACCTGACCTACAAATGTCTATCGAAAAAAACTATTATTACACAACACAATTCAAAGCCAAATATACAGTATAATATCTAAATTAATAACAATTTTTACCTTGGCGCTTTTTCATTTTAAAAATTAAAATAATTACATAGAAAAATATTTAAAGTTCGCCTACACCATATACCTACCTATTTAAGGCACGAAGATGACTCAGTTGAGAACAATTTTATATCGTAGTCCTACTCAACACTTTAACATCAGGTGTTCTATTTTCAAAAATTCAAATTAACACAAGTACTTTAACTATATTTATATACTACTGGCTTAACATCAGGTGTTCTATATTCAAAAATTCAAATTAACACAAGTAGGTACTTAAACGAAGTACCCATTAGATCGGAAACACAAAGTGCTCCATTCCCTAGCCTGAACTCAGTCATTAGGCTATATCTATATGTATTGACGTCACAGATGCCGTGACATTGTATTAATAGATACATCTATATTGTAGGCGTGGATAGGGTTTACAGGTTTTGAAAGTAATCTAATCCTATCTGTAATATTATAAACGTTTGTAAGAATTTATGGATGTATATTCGTTACTCTCACGTCTAAACGAGTGGACCGATTGAGCTGACATTTGGTATAGAGATAGCTTAGACTAGTTCAAAATACATATTAACAACGAGTGGACCGTAAGAGCTAAAATTTAGTATAGAGATAGCTTAGACTAGTTTAAAATTATATAACTAAAACTCAAAATTCATTTATTCAAAAAAAAATTCAAGTTTAGTTTACAGTGATAAAAGAAAAGAATGACTGACTGATATATCAACGCACAGCCCAAACAGCTGGACGGATTGAGTTGAAATTTGGGATACAGGTAGGTTTTAAGGCGTAGACATCCGCTAAGAAAGGATTTTGCCACGCGGGCAATGCCGCGAGCGTAAGCTAGTTTTACAATGATTTAGTTCTGTTTCAAGGCTCTACCGCTCGTTCTAAGAGCACCTCTATGAGAATAACGATCAAAAATCTCATATGCATAATAATAATTAAATTCTATGTATATAATAAATAATAATAATGTACACTAAACGATTCGTGAGTATCATTCATCTATGTAAATAAACAGCATAAACTCACTTGTATTTACTCACTTGTGTTTCGCGTAACCGCAGCTACTCCTTGAAGAAGATCCTCGTACAGGATCGAAACGGTCGGCACGAAGCCGAAGTAAATACAAGTGAGTTTATGCCGTTTATTTACAAAGATGAATAATAATGTAACTACATATACTTTAAAAAAAATTGTCAGAGACAAGCCATACAGTGAGGCATCGCTGTTTGCCTATTGGGAACTATGGAACCCTAGGGGGACGCGTAGGACCCTGTTTTTTATTTATAAGTTAATAATTATAATTTTGCAAACCCTAGATGACTAATTATATGTTAAAGTTATCGCCCACGTGGTCAGTTTTTATTGCGAGGAATTTATAGCTGGCAAGCGGCCACAACTATCCAATATCTCTAATTTATTGTTTTCATTTGTTAATTAGATACCACGCACGAATAATATCGCTAATTTTATGTGTGTGCGAAAATTTTGACGTGTTTTATTAAAAAAAAAAATATATTTTTATACTCGTATCTAACTACTGACAGGTAGGTTACCCACAATAATAGTGGTCACTGAAAATTTTTCGCCATAAGAGAAAGAAAAAAAATTTTCAAAAATTCTTTTCATGCCATTTTTAAATATATCAAACTAGAAACACTTTTAAAATGTGTGCAATAATATTAAGGAGGGCTGTTCTTAAGGAATTTTCAAGAAATTAATTCTATGAATTTATATTTCAAAATTTGTCAAATAGTGCGAGCGAGAGAGCGTCACTCGATAGATAGATATATAGATAGATAATGCTTTATTGTACACCACACAAAAAGAAATACATTACAAGTAGAAAATTATTGACAAAAATATAAATGTACAAGCGGCGGCGATATATACGCTCTTAAGGCTAGAGCAACCCTAGGATTTCCATATCATGTCATACTCGTTTTTCCACAACTACTGTGATTCTAGAATTCCAGTTCCTACATTGTGTTGCTTGCCTGGGCATCATCATCATTATCATTGGGCATCATCTTACTAATATTATAAACGTAAAAGTTTGTAAGAATGTGTGGATGTCTCGATGTATGTTTGTTACTCTTTCACGCCTAAACGGGTGGACCGATTGAACTGAAATTTCTTATGAGATAGCTAGACCCTGGAATAACACATAGGCTACACTGTAAAGCGGGTAAAACTGCAGGGTACAGAGACCGAGAGAGCGTCCTGCTGTATTTATCAGCACTTTTAAACAGCATCCATTTTGTGGTCAAAGGTTAACCTACAATGAATAAAAAGAGCATGTTACACTTACGCCACTTACGAGAATGACGAATGCAAAGTGTAAATATACCTAGGTTTATTGATGATATTTTGAGGGAGCGTATCTTATACAGGACATAATTAGCATTTTTATAATTAAATAACAGTATCGACGCAAAGTCATTAATCAAAATGTCTCACATTTTTTATCAACACTTAACAATTTTATTATACTTTCTCCATACTTAAGGAAAGTGGTCATTGACTGGAGCTTGACCTTTTTGACCTTTGAAACAAAGACAACCCCTCGCCTCTATAAAATTCTACCGGGTCTCGAAACCTCTTTCGATAAAATACTTATTGTGCCTATATGATCAGTTGGAAGCTGTAAGCAGACTGATAAAAGGTTTCGTCTTTCGCGTTAAAGTTACTGTTACTGTTTGTTTTAATCTTATTTATTTCGTCTGAAACCAACTGAATTGAATGAATGATAACACTTTATTGAAACACCACTAAATACTCAGAAAAAGCTTAAAACTCGCACAAAAAACAAAATAAAAAGAAAGGACAATAAATGGGGGTTTGTTCCAAAGAAACGGTTAATATTAATAACACGGTAAAGAGATATACAGTAGTTTGACTGAGCGTGATTTTTGAACATAAATACCTACAGTCTTGCGGTACATGCGCAAGTCATAGGGCTGCCGGGCAGCCGCTGCCCGCATACAGTAGGTACCTACCTATTTCATATCATCTACTTACTTAAGCTACTATCTAGACAAGACAAGAGACAAGACAAGAGACAAGACAAGACAAGAGACAAGACAAGAGACAAGACCAGAGACAAGACAAGAGACAAGACAAGAGACAAGACAAGAGACAAGACAAAAGACAAGACAAGAGACAAGACTTGGACTCTTACTCGCACTCTTACTCAATCTCTTACTCGAACTCTTACTCGCACTCTTACTCGAACTCTTACTCGGACTCTTACTCAAACTCTTACTGGAACTCTTACTCAGAATCTTACTCTTATTCGCACTCTTACTCGGTCTCTTACTCGCACTCTTACTCGGAATCTTAATCGCACTCTTACTCGGACTATTACTCGCACTCTTACTCGGACACTTACACGCATCCTTACTCAGTTTCTTACTTGCACTCTTATCGGACTCTTACTCGCACTCTTACTCGGTCTCTTACTCACACTCTTACTTCAGCAGAATACTTTTAAAAATAAAAAATAAATATTATAATAACTTCATACTAACTTACCTCAAAAACAGCATAATATCGAATGCTATTTTTTGCCATTTTATATAATTTATTATATTATGTATACATACATCTAAAGTAAATAACGTAAATTACACTAAATACTTGCAAAAAACTATCGCGACGTCCGCCCGTCGCTGCGTGGCACCCGCTTCTGGATTATATACCCACTTCTACCCACATCTGCCCACATCTACTCACTCCCAAATTCCGGCCGTTTCTATGGAGTCAAACTACTGTATATCTCTTTACCGTGTTAATAACCAGTAACTAGACGCAGATGAAGTTTTGGTAATATGTACCTACTTGAAATTAATGGTTTCAAGTAAAGAGTGTGATTCTTAATTGCTGTTACATAGTAGTTTGTTTAGTCCTAAGTACCTATATAGTCATCAGTACCTATGTTTTGAATTTATTAGTAAAACTTAATAAAACGATGGACAAAAAAAATTTTTTTAGTGTTCCTAATATTAAAAAACTACTATTAAAAGAGTAGTCCTAAATCATCATTACCTATGTATTTTCTTAATTAGGCAGATATAATAGGCTTGCTACTATAAACATGGCTTACGTAGAAATAATGTTATTGTTATTGTTCAGAGAATTTTTACCTGTTATGAGTAAACCAATAATTATCGAGGACCTTCCAGGAATCGGAGCCAATGTGCTATTGATAAGAGATAACAGCTATCTTCAGTTTTTGTATCGTATCGGATATTTAGGTCGAGTTTACTATGTGTACCTATTTGTAAAACATAATATAAATCTTTATCTGTGGATATCCGTTTTCTAGTCTTGAAATACTAGATTCGAATCATATTGTGTGTGGAATTTGTGTTTGGGTGCTTGCTTTCAAGGGAATTATAAACCCTTACTTTTTTACCCTGTGTGAGTCTCCAGTTATATTTTTATTATGAGTCTACTGGATCCTACTTCAGGGCAAAGGCCTCCCTACCCTCGGTGTGAGGTCTCCAACTGTCTCGATCTAGGGCTATGGATTTCCACCCTTCTGAATGTGAGTCGAGGTCATACCACCATCTCTTCCTTGGTTTGCCGCGTGGCCGTTTGGCCGTTTGGCTCCAGTTCCTCTGTCATATTTGACAATATCGTCGGGCTGGTGGTCTGCCTGGAGATCTTTGTCTGTATCTACCATTTTTTTTCTGTTGCCAAATGTCTGTGTATCTTAAAAATAATAATAGGCCAGCCCCACTCCCAGACAATGGACATTTTGATATTTTCTTTTGCTTGAGAATTTTACACGGGAACTCTGTCGCAAGTGAAGCTTGCCTAAAGACATAGGAAACGCAAAAGACAGAACTTATAAGATATAGAAAACATTCAAAAGGTTTTTCTTGTATAATAAGAAACAATCCGATCCAAACAAGAGTTCCGTACCAGAAATAAAACAATTTACATACTCGAGCATCAACCAACTGATAGTTTCTGAAATGCCATTGAGACACGGAAACACTGACTGTACTGCTAAAGCAATCTCTAACATTTCGGAATGATAATAAGATACAAGTTCGCTAGAAATTAATATCTACGAATAACAATGCCCCACAGATAACAGTGATAGAGGTAGATACCTAAGCTACCGTGTAAAAACAAATCTGATGCCGCGCAAGAAGGTACTAAATAATACCTTTCCTGATCAGTGAGAGTTTCCAGATCAATGTCTACTGACCACATACATTTTCATCATCATTGTCTGCCGTCCTACTTTAGAGCAAAGGCATCTCCTTCGTGCCATGCATCTCTGTTCTGAGCAGTTAGCATCCAGGTCTTTCGTGCGATTGTGATGTCGTTGACCCATCGGACAGGTAATCTTTAGTTCACTGAAACTGCTTTGCTACGAAATAGTATTAATCCAACTTGTTTTCACTTGAATTTTGATGTGCGCTGTCTACCATTGTTAAAGGCATGTCCCATGCTCAATGCTCATGCATTACGCAAAGCGAAATGTAAAGTTAGAAACTGCCAAAAGTTGCTACAAACTCGCGGGCAAACTGCAGAATTGACATGGCACATAACTGAATTGGAACACTGCATGCCCATTATAATAAACTTTGGCGGGAAAGGTATAATTAGCTCTGAAGTAATTTGAAGTAGGTCTCGTTGCTTCAATAAATACTTAAAGTTTCTCTGTTTACGTCAGTAGTATGATATAAGTGTCATAAATCTCAGTCACTGAGCTGGATTTGCGTAATGTGTGATTCTCTCTCATTTATATCTTCTTTTTATCTTGGTTTCATTTATAACGGGTTTTAAAATTCTTATTTCTTACGATAGGGCTAAAAATCAGATCTTAAATAAAACGTTAAGGGATCCGGGCATTTGGTATCTCGAAGAAGTTCAATAATGGAAATATTTCGCTATCCTGATAGTTTCCTGTGAAATACATCAAGGATTTCTAGTCATTTCCTATCAGGTAATATGGTTAATCACTTAACGTTGGGTTAGATCGGAGCCTTTTGTTTTTGTAATGCCGAGAAAAAACACGTTACATGTACCCTCCCATCAAGAATACAGGAGGGTTATTTGGGACTCACTTTGCAGGACAGCACAAATATACTAAAACAAGCAAAACAACAGCATCTATTTTAAGCTTATTTTATTGTATTTATGGTGTGCAATAAATTATTCTATTCTAAAACAATCCTTTCTTTTGTTAGAGGACTAAGAATCGGCAGAGCCTTAACATCTAGTCTCCAGATCGAGGTCCTATAGATTTTAACAAAATAACCTTTTTGCCTCAGTCTGTGTGAGATAATCATTGTAACTGTGAAGACCGTTATGTTAAACCGTATTATAATTGCTTCCTTCGACACGATTTGTTCAATCAGATGTCAAATGTGAGTCATCTATCAACCATGTCGTATAGGCATTAAATATAGAGTACCTAGGTACTAGGTAGTTAGTGTAGCGAAACCCCAGGTGCACGCTTGGGCAACCGCGTCCGTGATACGACTAATCTACCGTCTATTACAATAATTGTGTTAAGGGATTTGCTGTACAAACGATTTGCTAACTGGCCTATTTAAAGCGTATCAGCTGGTCTGAGCTAGATCAACTGATCGTATTTTAAGTGTAGCTAGCATCTAGATGAACTCTGGATCGTTACACTCACTCTTGAGAATCACTATGGATGTAAAATGTAAACCTCCCTTAGAATTCCGATATCCTTTAAAGTGCACGGACCTTTCTAAAATGTATTTTCTCATATATTTTATACTGGTTAGATTACTATTTGTCCTGAAACAGCAACATAATATTGTAGGTTGGCCGCATCTTCTATTCTCATTTATTGTGGTTGTGATTTGTCTCTGACAATGTAAGTCGGGTTGGTGTTGGAGTAAAACACAATTCTTACTGCTTCTTTAAATATAATTGTATAGGCCCTAGGCATAGTTCTTTAGAGAAGCGCTTAACGTTGGTAGTTAGGTCAATTGCAACCGCGCCTTTCTCCATTGGTAGCTCAGCTCCAAATTTTTTACTTAAACCATTTATTTCCCTAGTTCCCAGTTCTTAGAGTTTTTTTGGTAACCAATATCTACTTGAACCTCTACCCCTCTATTATGCCTTGAATATTTTTTATTTTTTAACTTGGATATTTTTTATATTTTTTTTTATGTGATGAAGTAGAAGACGAGCCAGACGCTCTCCTGATGTTGCCCATAATCAGTGCAGTGCTACCCGGGATTTCACAATGATGTGAAATTCTAGGAGCACTGCACCAACGCTTCTCACTCAAGAGTCATAAGATGTTAAGACTCTTTAGCCCAGTAATTTCACTAGCTACAGTGCCCTCCTACCGGAGCACAGTAATGTTTGCACATCACTGCTCAGGCGGTAGAATAACTGGCACTGTTGGGGTACCCACCTAGACGACCTCCTGCAAAGGAAGTCTACCCCCGGTAAATATATCCTATTAGGACAGTCTTGTATGAGAAATGAAATAAGGGCCATGGCGGGTACAAATTCTATTACGACCACCCACTGCTCTAGGACCATTTTCTACTCTGGCTTTTGTAAGACCTAATAAGGTATCAGCGTTAATAACAGGAGCACCCAGCTGTGACTGACTCGCTCATTTAATTTATATAACCTTGTGTATGTAAACAAAATAAACATTTAATTGTAATGAAAATAAATAGTAATTAATAAAATAGTGAATAGGTATTTAACCCTAAGGCGCTTAGCAGATAGAACGAGTATTGCAACTAGCACAACTTTCTGACAACTAGCTGTTTTCTTCTTCTTTATTTCTTTACCAATACCCACACGGGAGCCCACCAAAACGAAAACATCACCGCGGTAGTCCCATACGTTAGGAGAGATGAGCTTGACGGACTTAAAGGATTGAAATGGAACAGACAGAAATCAGCGGAGGGACATAAGGAAGGCCTTTGCCCTGCAGTAGGACAATAATAATGTAATTACTAATAATACAATAAAATATTGTTTTTTTTTTTAATTCAATTCATTTATTACAAGAAATATGTGTATGTACATTATTAAATGTTCACTGTAATATGATTGGCTCAACATATTGTACAACATATGTATGGAACAGACTTAAATTGGCAAGCTGTACCAATTAAAGTTCAGCTGTGGTCATAGTGTATGAAACTGCTAGTTGCTAGAAAGTTGCCAATCCTAATTGCTGCAATACTTGCTTAGTCCACAAAACACCAGATTTGAACAAACATTATCAAGGTATATTATGTTCTGAACAATATTCGATTTCGCCGTTTTTCGTAATTTTACGACCGTCTTCCCACTGGCAAAAACCTTCCTAAAATCTTTTGCTTTTCTGGGCCACTGCTCAAATTTCGGTTCGAGGTTTAAGATTATCTTGAGAGAGGAACCGATAAAAGACAGATTAAACTATATTTCCTATTCTTTTACTTATGTTACAAATGCGAAAGTATGGATGCGTGTATTTAATTAAGCTGAAATTTGATTTGGAGATGTAGTTTAGAGTCTAAAATAAAACATAGGCGCGTAAAACCTCTTGACACAGCTTGTTAGGCAAAGGTATATTTTTAATTGAAAAGCAAAAAGTTGGTTATATAGGGAAGAATATTTCTCTTATTCTAATAATACCATTTATGCTTAGTTTCTCAGGGTTCGTTTAATTTTTTAACTCAAGCAACGGAGGGTTAATAATTACTTAGGGCTTACACAAGCATTAATTTAAACTGAACAAAAAGTATCTTCGCTCAAAGGTGAATGGAGGCGAATAATTTATTAAAGTCTAACGTTTGAGCCTTCGTGGAATCGTTTAAAGTTTAAAGGGCAAAGGTAACAGTAATTTCCTCTGATAAATAAAACGGTCAAGTACGAGTAGGACTCGAGGACCGAGGGTTCCGTATAAACCTACGGCATTCTACGGAACCCTAAGGAAAAGTGGGTATAATATTATATACTGTAGGTTTTGATTCCCTTGCGAGTACTTGCGAGTTTGAAAATATGCGGCTAAAATTGCTGTTTCTTTTGATTTCGTAGACATAGATGTTTGATTTTTGTACAGCTTAAAGTTATTATAAAGCTGAGTATTTGGTATGAATTTCAATTTAATACCTGTACGCGTTCTTGAGGAAAAGGATAGTAAATACAAAATTATTAAAAATATTTTTTATATGATGTAACTAAAAATTTACAGTTTTCGTAATTTTTCCTGTGCCTGTGATTTAAGACGTTGCTGCGAACCAAATTTCAAGATTCTGAGTTAACGGCAAGTACCCTGTAGGTTTTGATTCCCTTGAGAGTAGTCGCGAGTTAAAAAATACGGCTAAAATTGCTGTTTCTTTTAAATGCGTTGAGATAGAGGTTTGATTTTATTACAGTTTAAGGGTATAATAGACCTTAGTATTTGATATGAATTTCAGTTTAATACCTGCACGCGTTCATGAGAAATAAGGTAGTAAGTATGAAATTATTAAAAATATTTTTTTATATGATGTAACTAAAAATGTACAATTTTCGGAATTTTCCCTTTATCTGTGCTCTAAGGAATTGCTTTTTACCAAATTTCAAGATTCTACGTTCACGGCAAGTACCCTGTAGGTTTTGGTTTTTTGAGAGTAGTTGCGTGTTTAAAATTTCGGCTAAAATTGCTGTTTCTTTTGAATGCGTTGAGATAGAGGTTTGATTTTATTACAGTTTAAGGGTATAATAGACTTTAGTATTTGATATGAATTTCAGTTTAATACCTGCACGCGTTCATGAGAAATAAGGTAGTAAGTATGAAATTATTAAAAATATTTTTTTATATGATGTAACTAAAAATGTACAATTTTCGGAATTTTTCCTTTATCTGTACTCTAAGGAATTGTTTTTTACCAAATTTCAAGATTCTACGTTCACGGCAAGTACCCTGTAGGTTTTGGTTTTTTGAGAGTAGTTGCGTGTTTAAAATTTCGGCTAAAATTGCTGTTTCTTTTGAATGCGTTAAGATAGAGGTTTGATTTTATTACAGTTTAAAGGTATTATAGGCCTTAGTATTTGATATGAATTTCAGTTTAATACCTGCACGCGTTCATGAGAAAAAGGGTAGTAAGTATAAAATTATTCAAAATATTTTTTTCATATGATCAAATTAAAAATTTATGGTTTTCGTAATTTTTCCTTTATCTGTGCTCTAAGGAATTTCTTCGTGCCAAATTTCAAGATTCTGAGTTCACGGGAAGTGCCCCGTAGGTTTTGATTTATTTGGTAATGTCGAAAATTTGCTGAAATTTGCGACATATTCGACTATATCTTTTGATTGCGTTGGCCTAGAAGTTTGAATTTTTCACAGCTCTAAGAAGCAATGGACCTTAGTATTTCCTATAAATTTCAGCTTGTTACCTCCACGCGTTCCTGAGAAAAAGGGTCCTATAAGGGTTCCGTTTTTTCCTTTTGAGGTACGGAACCCTAAAAATAATAAACCCTAAAGCTGGCTTTGCTGCCCTTTTAGGAATTCATAGGGAGAAATGGGCTCTTGGTAAAACTGAATATTCTCGTTTGGAGAGGCGAAATTTTATTAATTTACATGTTGACTTCTGTTTATTGAGAGTTTTTACTCAATTACAGGTGAAGAAAATATTAAACCTTCTTCAAATATAAAGCTTTCTTTCAATAAGCAAGGGCAAAGATACACGTTTAAATTCATAATTTTAGAAAACCAATAGCTATTTAAATGTCTATTGACTAAAACTCAATAAGATAATACTTCTTATTAAGAAGTATTATATTATAATTGACTAACAATTCATAAATCTTATTGAATCTGACTTAAACCGTTCGGCTGCGCAATAGCAGTATAATACAACATACAAAGTTAGTATAAAAAGTCATACATTTTTTTAATGATTAGAAGTTAGCCGATAGGCCGCTGATATTATAATCTATCGCTAACATTTAACATTAGGAATTTAAGTTCCAAGCTAAAAGGTCGTTTTACAAAGTCATTGATAATTCCTATTCCCCTATGCCCTAATACACTTATTATCTATTATGATAGTTACTATTTTTATCTCTACAATACTCTACTACGATTAGGATAACCCTTCACATTATGCTTATCTCCTAAACTGGACAATAGAATCAAACTAAATAAAGAATTCAGAATTTTATGCCTACCTGCATAAAGTTGAAAATTTAATGTCTGTATCGCGCGGTCAGCTGTAGAAATGCTTTTCAATTTAGTACTCTTTTCCTTCGCGATATAATCGCGATTCGCCTGCCGAATGTCAACAATCATTTGAAATGGTTAGACGATTTTATGTCTTATGGCTTTGGGATAAGGTTGGTGAGTTAATGTGGGGTCGTCACAAAATTGGCTGCTCCGTGAAAGGTATGGGCATTATTGCGGGCAACAGCCCGTGAATGTTTCAGTGGATACGTGTTTTAGATATAGCAGCTGTGTTTTTATGTCTGCTGGAGTGTTGGTATTGAAATGGAATCGAACTTTTAACCTTTTGTATAAGTCGCGCAAATCATTTTGAATGCCGGCAGTTAGGTGCAGTAGCAAATTAAATGGACAACTGCTTTTGTGTAGCCAAACGCCTAAGATTACTGCTATTACGCGGCCAAATGGCTTACTTGAAATTTTGGAAAAAATTGGCATGGCTTATACGACATTGAAAACTAACCACTGACCATCTTCAAAAGGTGATACGAGTCTTGACGGGTCGGCAACGAATTGGCAATATGGACACCAACACTAGGGGTGTTGGTGTCCATAGGCAGGTGACAACTCACTATTCGTTTGGACTCTATTTTTTGAGTCTTAAAGGGACAGCTGCATCGACCAAGAAATACATATGAAACACCAATACTCCTGGTGTTTCATATGTCACATATCCTTAGGGAAAGGTTTCCTTGTTCATCATCCATAATAATCTGTACTATAGATTATAAATAATAGACTCTATAGCATAGAATATTTGAGTGATCGTTCCAAAAATCCACATACTATGAATGACACCCTTCTTATTACGAGTATATACCTCTCCACACTTTTAGTTCTATTAAATTAAACTGCCAAGGCTAAATACTATTTTCGCTACAAGGTTGTTCGTAGTCTAGAATCTAACAAGAAAGGATACGTTTGACCGCTACTTTTGTCCTGATGAGTCAAGCATTAATAACAGGCTCCCACAAAAAGTTGCTATAGATTTACTGCCCTGATGTAGGATTATAAAGTGCACAAAAAAGGGTTTAGGTTCCAAGTTGTTCATGCAAACTTTTTATTAGATCGAAAACAAAGACTGCCTTAAAAGTAATTTAAGGTATAATTTAATTTGCTATTTTATTTATATAGTTTTTTTTTGTGTTTTCGCCGGAAAAAATGCATTACGCATACCCTCCCATACGGGGGTATGGGAGAGTTATGTGATATGTGGGACTCCCTGTGCAGAGCGACTGCACGGGTATACCCACTAAAACAACCCGGCGGCACTCCCGCATCGTCTTTGTGACGAAGGACTGGGAATTGGCAGAGCCTTGGCATCCAGTCCATTTATTTAGTGTACAAATCAATTTTTCCATTCGTTATATTCGTGCTAGTCTTCGGTCGTGGCTTGTCACCACTTACTACCCACTGGACAAAACCGTGTATGTTCAGGGACGCCAAAAATGTATTATCAAGGTTTTGTCTACTGCCATCTCCTGCCGCATCATCGCCGAGATCGTCAATAGCTAACCTTAATCTAATAAAAAATAGACATGCCTGTTGTCGTGTGAGCATGACGCACGTTTGAAGAATCCTCACTGTTGTTGGTTCCCTTCCACCTTGACCAAGTAATGTAAGGTACAGAGGTCAATCATCTCATAGATAATATAGGTATTTCTATGTAGATGTACTGAGTACTGACATTACAAAGATGCGTAGCCAATTTTGACTGATCAATGTGTCAAAAATAAAAAATTCTGGAGCGCTATTTAGAGTCTGTGCAGAAAATCCAACTAAACTTCTCACCATACCCAAAAACAATCATAGTAACAATGGGTTGGCTTTCCTTTTCTGTCTTGTCATCTATTTTCTAAATATATAAAAGGAAAGAGTGACTGATTGACTGATCTATCAACGCATAGCTCAAACCGCTGAACGGATTCTGTTGAAATTTAGAATACAGATAGGTATTATTACGTAGACCTGTGCAAAGAAAAGATTTTGCCACGCGGGCAAAGCCGCGAGCACAAGCTAGTATATTATATCCGTAACACTTACTAACTTTTGCCTTGTGATGATCCTTTTCGCGGCTCATTTCCTCTTTATATCATAATTCTATGGGTCAATCACATTACTTCTTGTTCACAACACATCATGACATGATCATTCATATCTGATTTACAAGTGGGTACAGTTATTTCTGAGAAAGGATGTTGATTCGGTGAGTAATCGTTTTGGACGATTGTCTGGCTACGTCGGCTGTTTTACCGTTTGTGGTCTTCAATGTCTTGGGGGCGTATTTTGTATTTATAGGTTTTTTATGCCATCTATAGACATTTTACCGAGGTCTAGAAAGGACGATGATTTATATGAATTGTCCTAAAAGTTTTAATGGAGATCCTTGTCTTCGAGAGGTCGTAAAGGCTAATTTCTACTGGTGGCAATCTCTATAAGCCAATACAAATAAATTGTTCTTAATGACATTGAATCGTAAATTTGCAAGTAAAAGTCTCGTGTCACACAAAGCAATCAAACAAGTCCGGATTCACCCTTGCCTATCCTATCGCACCCTTGGACGCCTTACACTACGTTTGCCGAGACGTGGTCTCATCTAGAACTCCAGATCTCCTCTAGATCTTCCCCAGTTATTGTTCTTCTAAGAGCGAGTGGAAAAGGAAGACAGAGGACCGAGTTGAGTGGCACGTCATGGGGGAGGCCTATGTCCAGCAGTGTGGACGAACTTTGATAATGATGATGATAGATATAATCCTCAACATTTCAATATTTATTTGTACCCAAGTTCTCACGAACTAACTTCGTTATATTTTATGTAGGTATTTACAGTTGTAAGTTACAGCCGGGTCAGCAGTGTAATAACCTATTAAATCATTACCCCTCGTAAAAGATGCAGTTATAATTGACTATCTACACAGGAAATTAGGAGCGCAGTCGTTGACTCATCGGTTATCTTAGCGGAGTGAAGAGTGCACGCATAAAGGCGGGTACACTTGTGTGTGAGTCAATAGATGACAATGTCATCTGATATTCTGTATAACAATTTAATATTTTTTAAATCGATGTAATAACGATATAATCTTACTGGTAAAAGAAAATAATGATGACAATATAAATGATTAGCTTTTACCAGGGGTAGACTTCCTATGCAGGAGATCATCTAGGTGGATACTGGATACCCCATCAGTGCCAGTTATTCAACCGCCTAAGCAGTAATGTGCAAACATTACTGTGCTTCGGTAGGAGGGCACTGTAGCTACAGTGCCCTCCTACCGAAGCACAGTGCCTCAATTTCACTAGCTAGTGAAATTGAGGCTGACGAGTTTTAACATCTCATGACTCTTAATAAGAAGCTTTGACGCAGTGCACTTAGAATTTGATATCATTGTAAAATCCAGGGTAGCACTGTACTAATTATGGGCAGCGTTATCTCATACCATGAAGAAAGAGTCTTCCTCGTCTTCTTACTCTTTTAAAAAATCCTTATAAAAAAATCAACTTATGATTTCTCATCAGGCAGGAGGCAGTCGTTAGGTCATGTTGCAGGCTGAAATATGTTTTTCCAGTATTTTATTCTAATAAGTAGAGTAGTTGTATAGAGGTATCGATATATAGGTAAGTAGTTGAACGAGATGAGCTCAATACTTCCCATTTTTCTTCCATAAGTATACCTACATGGGAGTATCACGGTCCAAAAAAACTCTTATTCGAGAGAGTCATTTATCGACTGACAGAAATAAAAATATAAACTTTGAATAGCAATAAAGCATTATTGACAAAGAACATCCCTTATTTCCATCCCCAAAGTAACAAACTTATAAAACCATAAATAAATATCCAAACCCCAGGAGTGAACCAAACAAAGGAATGTAACAAGCAAATATTGGCAATAAATTCAATACGGGAAGTTACTGGTATAACATTTGGAGATTTTCTCACATATGATCCAAGTGAAGCTCCTTTGTGTGTTTCAAGCTTTGATTTATACCGGTACGTCGCGACAAGACTGAAATTGTCGGAAATAAAAGAGGAGTAAGGTACTCCACGTTTAAGTAAAAGTAGTGTCGGACCCCCTGCGACGACGTGGAGTGACGACCTGAGGAAGATGGCTAGCAGAGATTTAATGAGAAAAGCTGAAGACTGGGCTCAGTGGCGCGTATTGGGAGAGGCCTATGTCCAGCAGTGGACGAGTACAGGCTGATGATGAAGGTACTTGCTCCAAAATCAATTCATCTGAGTAATGATGTCAATAATTTTAACAAAAATAAATATTTAACGGCATAAAAGTGACAAACAATATTAATTATAGTAACAAAAATTGTATCTACCTTCTCACAATACTCTCCTACTCAAAACCAAAGAGTTTTCGAAATCGCTTAAAATATCTATATTTTGACGTCTACTTACAACAAACGTAAAAATAATAAACCAAATCTCTAAGGAATCGGTTTTTTCAAGTCGACTAAAACGATTGCTTAGAAAGAATATAATTAGTCAGGTCATAAATTCTGTCACATGTTTAATATAAAATTATTGGAACAAGTTTATTTATTATGTAACCATTTATATACCAAAATGAACTTAACAAAACATAGATTCTTATGACAATAAAGTTTATTCAAAATGACCTCCGTGATTTTGAATACAGGCCTTCAATCTGCGCGGCCAGTCGTCTATCGCAGCACGAACGAGGTCCATGTCAATATCGGCTGCTGCCTTAAACAAGGATGTCTTGAGTGACTCCAAATTGGGATGAGGCTTTGAGCACGCCTTTTCCTCCAAGTGTTGCCATATCTTGTAATCTAACGGACTCAAATCTGGACTGGAGGAGGGCCAGTCTTCGTGCCGGATGAAGTCGATTTCACGCGCCGCCAGCCAGTCTTGTGTGCTCTTCGCTCTATGAGCTGGCGCCGAATCTTGTTGGAATACCCAGTGCCTGTTATTGAACATGGTATGAGAAACAGGTTCCACAAGGTTCGTCAGGACTGTATTTTGATACACAACTGCATTCGTTTTTACACCTTTCTCACAAAAATTACCTCTGTTAAGCCCCAATAAGAAACTCCCAACCATACCATGAGCGAGGATGGAAAATGACCTCGTTGGACACGCGGAATACGGTTGCTCGCTTCTTCACTACTGTGTGCGTACACCTTATCATTTTGTTTGTTGTAGCTCTCTTCTACGGTAAAAATTTTTTCATCCGAAAAAAGAATTTCTCGATATTTTTTTCTCGCGTACCGCTTCAACAAAGCGCGGCATCTCTTCAGTTTCAGGTCCATTAGACGAGCATTTAAACGATGTCCTGTTTTTTTTCGATATGCCCGAAGCCCTAAGTCTTCATTTAACACCCTTTTCACCGTGGTTCTGCTTAACCCCATCTGAAGGGCCAACAGTTTCTTACGTTTGGGATTTCTTTGAATTCGCGCCTTCACAGCTTTTATCACTGCTGGAGTCCTAACAGACCGAGGGCGACCACTTCTTGACCTGTCATCTACACTAGAGTCTTCATTGTATCGTTTGATGGTACGATAAACGAATCTTTTGGTTATATTCAAATTTTTCAGTATGTCAAAAATTTGAATTGGCGCGTAACCGCAACGATGCAACGCAATAACTGCAACACGGTCTTCTTTAAGCGTCCACTCCATATTTAAAAATGAGTAAAATTCTAAAAAGTATACATTTTTATTTTCATGAACAATTCGAAATTCGAATTCAATAAACTTTTTTGTGGCCAGCATTCTAAAAGAAAAGTTTTTACTGTGTGACAATACTTATGACCTGACTAGGTATATTATCATCATTATGTCACTACATAATTTCATGAACTCAATTTTTTTATTATTCATCACAAATTTTAACTCGAAGTCCAAAGACTCAGCCTGTCTGTTATTGTATCGTAATCTTCCATTGAACGATCAACAATAGAGTTCGCGTAGCAGGGGAAGGTTGACAGCGTAATGTATGGTGTTATGGTTTACCGTAGACTGATGTTTCTCCACGATGCTTTAGTTTAAAGTACTTACAGGTATTTGACTTTCCTGTGTACCACGGTATGTACATCTTTTTTGGAAAACATGCATCGTTTTTTGAGTAATTACAAAACCCTACTCTATCAAACCAACTAGAATTTTAACTCGAAGTCCAGAGACTCATCTGTCTGAATCTTAATAATCACACTTATATTATAAATGTGAAAGTTTGTGAGTGTGAGAGTGTGGATGTTTGTTACTCTTTCACGCCTAAACGGGTGGACCGATTGAGCTGAAATTTGGTATAGAGGTAGCTTAGACCCTGGAATAACACACAGGCTATTTACTGTACAGCAGCTAAAACCGCTGGGCGAAACTAGTGTTTTATAGTATCGTAATCTTCCATTGAACGATCAACAATAGAGGTTGCGTAGTAGGAAGGTTGACAGCGTAATATATGGTGTTATGGTTAACCGTTGACTTATGTTTCTTCACGGTGCTTTGGTTCAAAGTTCACTTCACTCTCTTATGTGTTTATTGAATAGATGTTGATTTTAACAGTGGAATAGTTAAATATTGAATAAGGTGAACAGTTATTAAAAGAATAGAAATTTATTCACTACTATAAAACAGACAAAAAAAAAGAAACAGTATCTCTAACTTAGAGCAAACTAAGGCTGTACATAAACTAAACTAATAACAAAATATTAATTATGTTGCCGCGAAATGGTGCCAACTTAACATACATATTTAGGTGAGTTAGAGTTAGACCTACGGTCGTCTTCCGCTGGAACCGATGAAACTATTCAAATACATACAAAAGCCCAAATACAAACTCTTTATAGACAGAATATTATCTGGGGGCACGGCAGTGCCCCCGCCAAGTCGAGCAAAAAAAGCGGCACGGCCGTACCATCCTTTTCTGGGAGCAGTTCAAACCATTTTCGACCCCCTATAACTTCGTTGTGGATAAAACTAGAAGCTTCAATTTTTAACAACCGAGTATGCATTGTATAAACACGATTTATTCCAAGTTTTATTCAATTTGAACCAGTAGTTTATTAAGAATTATAACTAGTCAAAGTTTTGTAATTTTGTCACTCACTCACTCACTCACTCACTCACTCACTGACCGATCATCAAAAGTCTAAGGCAGTTCTAGCATACATAGAAGCTTCAAACTTGGTATATACTTAGAGTTTATTGTATAAACCATAGGAAAACTAAAAAAACATGCAATTTTGGTCTAGTTTTCGAGATACATAAACTGCATAAATAACTTTGTAATCCCATATAAATGTATAGGATTACAAAGTTACATTTGCAGTCAACGGTAAAAATTGTATAAAATCCAAATAATAATGCCATAATATATATGCAGTAATAATGTATAAAGCCAAGGAGGGATTATCCCGCCTTCTAGGTTTAGTCTGCTCTCATCTACGGGCGCATCGTCACTTAAGATCAGGCGATATCGTGGGCAAAGGCTAACCTATAACGAATAAAATAACGAATAAAACAAAACAAAAAGTAGTGAGATACTTTCAAAAACATAGCTTGTAAAAAATACCAAGTCTCGCAACTCGCAGTTCTTCTACCGTAAAAAGTTATGAGATTCATGTATTACCAAGTCAGTAAAATCTTTTGTGTTTTAAATTAATAGATTGACTTGGCAATCGCACTATAATGTCGGTATATTACTTGAGAGATACATTGTGTTTTCATGCGATGGCCAAGTCGATCTATTAATTTAAAACACAAAAGATTTTACTGACTTGGTAATACATGAATCTCATAACTTTTTACGGTAGAAGAACTGCGAGTTGCGAGACTTGGTATTTTTTACAAGCTATGTTTTTGAAAGTATATATATTATCCAGACAGCTTAAAGCTATTCCTACCAGACAGGGAGGAAAGATGATGAGCGGTTACCGTCGCCTATCAGTCTGTATTCTGTATGCGAGTATAATGTCGATAAAAAAAACATTCTAACTACAATACGAGTGGTAAAAGGTTATAAAGTAACCAGTGTTCGAGATATCATTCAACGGAGACATTGATATGATTACAAAACGAACAATAAGCTGTAACTCGTAACACACGACGCTTGATCGACTGTACATTCAGTCTCGCTCCATCGAACTTTAAAACAAACATGTGGTCACAGTGTTACTCGTTTTAAAAGCGTATGCACTTTAAATAAAGGCGGGCACATATTGGAGGAGCTATATTTTTTTTGGGTTTATACTCCAACAGAACAGGTAACCCTACTTACACTGTCATAGTCAAATCACAATTTATAGGTTGTGTGGCTAACCTGTATGTTGCAGTTTCAGGTCGCCGAGGTTACTACAGGGCCTGCAACATGACCTAACGACTGCCTCCTGCCTGATGAGAAATCATAAGTTGATTTTTTTATAAGGATTTTTTAAAAGAGTAAGAAGACGAGGAAGACTCTTTCTTCATGGTATGAGATAACGCTGCCCATAATTAGTACAGTGCTACCCTGGATTTTACAATGATATCAAATTCTAAGTGCACTGCGTCAAAGCTTCTTATTAAGAGTCATGAGATGTTAAAACTCGTCAGCCTCAATTTCACTAGCTAGTGAAATTGAGGCACTGTGCTTCGGTAGGAGGGCACTGTAGTTCAATAAACACATAAGAGAGTGAAGTGAACTTTGAACCAAAGCACCGTGAAGAAACATAAGTCAACGGTTAACCATAACACCATATATTACGCTGTCAACCTTCCTACTACGCAACCTCTATTGTTGATCGTTCAATGGAAGATTACGATACTATAAAACACTAGTTTCGCCCAGCGGTTTTAGCTGCTGTACAGTAAATAGCCTGTGTGTTATTCCAGGGTCTAAGCTACCTCTATACCAAATTTCAGCTCAATCGGTCCACCCGTTTAGGCGTGAAAGAGTAACAAACATCCACACTCTCACACTCACAAACTTTCACATTTATAATATAAGTGTGATTATTAAGATTCAGACAGATGAGTCTCTGGACTTCGAGTTAAAATTCTAGTTGGTTTGATAGAGTAGGGTTTTGTAATTACTCAAAAAACGATGCATGTTTTCCAAAAAAGATGTACATACCGTGGTACACAGGAAAGTCAAATACCTGTAAGTACTTTAAACTAAAGCATCGTGGAGAAACATCAGTCTACGGTAAACCATAACACCATACATTACGCTGTCAACCTTCCCCTGCTACGCGAACTCTATTGTTGATCGTTCAATGGAAGATTACGATACAATAACAGACAGGCTGAGTCTTTGGACTTCGAGTTAAAATTTGTGATGAATAATAAAAAAATTGAGTTCATGAAATTATGTAGTGACATAATGATGATAATATACCTAGTCAGGTCATAAGTATTGTCACACAGTAAAAACTTTTCTTTTAGAATGCTGGCCACAAAAAAGTTTATTGAATTCGAATTTCGAATTGTTCATGAAAATAAAAATGTATACTTTTTAGAATTTTACTCATTTTTAAATATGGAGTGGACGCTTAAAGAAGACCGTGTTGCAGTTATTGCGTTGCATCGTTGCGGTTACGCGCCAATTCAAATTTTTGACATACTGAAAAATTTGAATATAACCAAAAGATTCGTTTATCGTACCATCAAACGATACAATGAAGACTCTAGTGTAGATGACAGGTCAAGAAGTGGTCGCCCTCGGTCTGTTAGGACTCCAGCAGTGATAAAAGCTGTGAAGGCGCGAATTCAAAGAAATCCCAAACGTAAGAAACTGTTGGCCCTTCAGATGGGGTTAAGCAGAACCACGGTGAAAAGGGTGTTAAATGAAGACTTAGGGCTTCGGGCATATCGAAAAAAAACAGGACATCGTTTAAATGCTCGTCTAATGGACCTGAAACTGAAGAGATGCCGCGCTTTGTTGAAGCGGTACGCGAGAAAAAAATATCGAGAAATTCTTTTTTCGGATGAAAAAATTTTTACCGTAGAAGAGAGCTACAACAAACAAAATGATAAGGTGTACGCACACAGTAGTGAAGAAGCGAGCAACCGTATTCCGCGTGTCCAACGAGGTCATTTTCCATCCTCGCTCATGGTATGGTTGGGAGTTTCTTATTGGGGCTTAACAGAGGTAATTTTTGTGAGAAAGGTGTAAAAACGAATGCAGTTGTGTATCAAAATACAGTCCTGACGAACCTTGTGGAACCTGTTTCTCATACCATGTTCAATAACAGGCACTGGGTATTCCAACAAGATTCGGCGCCAGCTCATAGAGCGAAGAGCACACAAGACTGGCTGGCGGCGCGTGAAATCGACTTCATCCGGCACGAAGACTGGCCCTCCTCCAGTCCAGATTTGAGTCCGTTAGATTACAAGATATGGCAACACTTGGAGGAAAAGGCGTGCTCAAAGCCTCATCCCAATTTGGAGTCACTCAAGACATCCTTGTTTAAGGCAGCAGCCGATATTGACATGGACCTCGTTCGTGCTGCGATAGACGACTGGCCGCGCAGATTGAAGGCCTGTATTCAAAATCACGGAGGTCATTTTGAATAAACTTTATTGTCATAAGAATCTATGTTTTGTTAAGTTCATTTTGGTATATAAATGGTTACATAATAAATAAACTTGTTCCAATAATTTTATATTAAACATGTGACAGAATTTATGACCTGACTAATTATATTCTTTCTAAGCAATCGTTTTAGTCGACTTGAAAAAACCGATTCCTTAGAGATTTGGTTTATTATTTTTACGTTTGTTGTAAGTAGACGTCAAAATATAGATATTTTAAGCGATTTCGAAAACTCTTTGGTTTTGAGTAGGAGAGTATTGTGAGAAGGTAGATACAATTTTTGTTACTATAATTAATATTGTTTGTCACTTTTATGCCGTTAAATATTTATTTTTGTTAAAATTATTGACATCATTACTCAGATGAATTGATTTTGGAGCAAGTACCTTCATCATCAGCCTGTACTCGTCCACTGCTGGACATAGGCCTCTCCCAATACGCGCCACTGAGCCCAGTCTTCAGCTTTTCTCATTAAATCTCTGCTAGCCATCTTCCTCAGGTCGTCACTCCACGTCGTCGCAGGGGGTCCGACACTACTTTTACTTAAACGTGGAGTACCTTACTCCTCTTTTATTTCCGACAATTTCAGTCTTGTCGCGACGTACCGGTATAAATCAAAGCTTGAAACACACAAAGGAGCTTCACTTGGATCATATGTGAGAAAATCTCCAAATGTTATACCAGTAACTTCCCGTATTGAATTTATTGCCAATATTTGCTTGTTACATTCCTTTGTTTGGTTCACTCCTGGGGTTTGGATATTTATTTATGGTTTTATAAGTTTGTTACTTTGGGGATGGAAATAAGGGATGTTCTTTGTCAATAATGCTTTATTGCTATTCAAAGTTTATATTTTTATTTCTGTCAGTCGATAAATGACTCTCTCGAATAAGAGTTTTTTTGGACCGTGATACTCCCATGTAGGTATACTTATGGAAGAAAAATGGGAAGTATTGAGCTCATCTCGTTCAACTACTTACCTATATATCGATACCTCTATACAACTACTCTACTTATTAGAATAAAATACTGGAAAAACATATTTCTTTTAAATTGTTTTTTTGTTATTTTTCAGAAAATCTCAAACAGACAAAAAAAAAGACGTGTGGCACTCGGAGACTGCCGCGGTAAAGCTATTGCATAGCATTTTTATCTATAGATGGAAAAACTAAAAAGTATCACCGCTGTGCCGGTCGGAGTGGGGGGTGTTAGGTTTTTTTCGTTACGGAATTTCTGGATTCGGTCCCCACGCTCAAGGCCCGCGATAGAAGCTATGCAATAGCTTAATAAAAAAAGTCTGCGGTGCGTCTAAATCATAGACATCTAAAGTTGTTATAGGGTCAACCTATTGCCCCAAAGCCCTAATCTTACATATAATAACTAACATAACATTATTATAAATAATGTCAGGGTATCGCAGTCTGGTGGCCTGAGATAAAAAGGTTACTGTAATTTGTGACACAATTATTATCAAACTGATATTGTATGAATCATGAATAACGCAATATTTTATGATGGCTGATGGCGGCACTACGGCTAATATACTTAATGCTTAGCATATAAGTCTTTACCCGCTGTCCAGTAGTAGCCTATATTTAATGTTATTCCAAGTTCTAAGCTATCTCTATACGAAATTTCAGCGCAATCGATCCGCCCGTTTAAACCGCCTTTATAATATTAGTTATAAGTGCGATTACTTTCATATACTACATAGTTGCGCGCATTGGTTTAACCTGTTCTAAATTCAGCTTAGTCAATTTTAGTGTCAATAGATTACAAACACATATCTATATAATCTATACTTTATATTATAGGTGGTAATCCGGGAAGGGGACGCCCGAAAAAGGTTTGGATGAACTGTGTGAAAGAGGATATGCGTGCTAGGGGAGTGGATGGAGATATGACGGATGATAGAGCAGAATGGAGGAGAAAAACGTGTTGTGCCGACCCTACTTAGTGTGGGATAAGGGCAGGAAGAAGAAGAAGATCTATATATTCTATACTTTCACATTTATGGATAGATAACACTTGTCCAATACTGTTTTCTTTACCTTTAGAGATTACTCAACATCTCATATGACCCGATTGAGATTTTTTCTACCGGTGTTTCACGAATTAAATTTTTCATTCAATACGATTTTGAAAACTAACGCGAGCGTTATCCATATTAACTATGTAAATATACCGACTAAACTCACGGATATAAAAGTCGAAACTAGGCTCGACCCTGGGTTTCGGACTATTACGAAGTCCTTCATCAGGAGCTCACGCGCTGAGGTCGCGACGCTGGCAAAGGCCCGCGCTCGCGCTGCGGCACGCACCGCGCTTTTTCATTCAAGTTTTCTTATTAAGATTTAACTACAACTATCTATCTAAACTTTAGAATTTAGTCTAAATCGAGCTGGAGGTCGGTATATTTTCATTAAATTTACTCGTTACTTAAACCAATGTTCAACTCAAATACTATAATAACAATAACTTTACAAGAGTACTACAAGTTTAATTCGTAAAGTGTTCAAGTATAGGAGTTATGATCCAGTGTTGGCCAGCTGCCAGAATGATATGGTGACCACTTGTGCCGCTGTTTATTGTTTGATTTATACCGGCTGCCTGAGGTACTCTTATTAAATAAATATTTCAGTTTTTCCTGGGATAAAAAAAAAAGAAAAAAATAGGACATTTCCCACAGCGCCACCTAAATCCAAGCTAAGCAACTTAATGCTTGTGTTATGGTGTTTAGGATAACGGATATAATACTTATATACTTTTCTTTTGTAAATTATATACTTATAATAGATACAGAAAGCCACCCAGACCAGAAACAAATATCTGTGGATCACACAAACATTTGTCCCATGCGGGAATCGCACCCGCAACCTTCTGCGTTGCAGACGGGTATTAGCCCACCGCGCCACAGAGGTCGTCGTCGAAATACAATAATGTACTCATTTTTTAGTAATACAATGTATAAATTTAGTACTCCTATATCAGCTTTCTACTCTAGACCCTTATCAATTATAATTAAAAGGCAAAAAATAAATATAATTCGTTAGACTTTTAAATTTTTTTTGTAATTGTAATTATTTATTTACCTACTTATTTGAATATCACATAATATACAAGAAGTTCTCAATACATTGAGTACGACTAAGAATGCAAATAAATGTTATTGCAGTTGGATTGTTATTGTTTGTTATTTCGGATTTCTGTACATCTCAAGTTAAATGACGTAACTTACAGAAAAAAGCGAAGTACACACTTGTGACCACTTTGGTAATTACGATTTTCTTCATCATGAACGAGTTCTTTTAAGTACTTTTTTATATGATGCAAGGTGACCGAGAGAAGACCAGCCGCCGTAGCACATTTTGACATTGAAATAAGTCTAGCAATTCCCGTCCTACTATCAAGAGTAATTGACGTTTGTAAGAGCACAATGACATTGGGAGTAGCTACAAATTGTATACGATGGCAATGACAGTGCGAGTAGCAAGAGTAGCGTCTTGATATATATGTCAGTTTACTCTTGACGGTGGGACGGGAGCTGCTCCTCTTATGTCAATGTTGCAATGTGCTAGGACGGCAGTTGATATTTATAAAATAGATAAGTTTAATGGGAAAACTTCCGCCAAGAAAGATTTTCACAACGCGGATAGAGCCACGATAAAGGTTTCATTATTGGAAGCATAAGTTTAAATAATAGAAAAATTATGTTTACTTATCTAATTCACGCCCGTCAAGTACGTGCAAATGTGATGAATAAACATGGTGAATAAAATGATGTTCAAAGTTCAAAATGTGTACAAGTAGAATGTTTAGACGGATACTGTGAAAAGAGCACGTCCATAGCTCTCTTAGAACAACGCAGGAAGTTGTCTTCAAGATAGAAAAAATACCAAGAAAGGGCCATTTTTGTTTTCGCTGAAAAACAAAGTCCCTTTGGGGGCTACGGGAGGGTTATGTGGGAGTCCCTTGCAGGAAGACTAAACGGTAAACCCACTAAAACTACTCGACGGTACTCCCGCATCGTCGCACTGACGGAGGGACTGGCATTCACTCCCAAGAAAGTCCTCAAGTATAATGAATAGTTATAGAAATTGTATAGAGGTTAACGTGTTGCAAATAGGGGCATTGCTATGCATTATTAAACGATTTCAATATTATATCGGCCTACTTATACATGTATTGATTCTTTTCATTCTAGAAACGTTCGCGATGCAGCAGTAAACATGAGTGTTTAAACTCTTACTCTAGACTTTAAGAGAGAATTGTATGAGTGTCTATTTTAAAAGCGCATTTTTGTGTCATTCATTTCGTACACAATCAGTAACGTTGCCAACACAATTGACGCTTAAATGTTATTTCTCGTGCGTTGCCACATATTATCTTAAACTACGAGACTAACAAGCTGCTTTTGTTTACTTTCCCTCCCTCATTGTTCTTAATAAACACTAAGCAATTTTTTTTATCTAACCTTCTAAATATGACATAAGGCAGTTCAGATTTTTGACGACATGCAAAAAAAATAAAACAATTTCGGGAGACATACGAAAGACGCAGAAGATATATATCTAGAAATGTCTTTTCATTTGGGCATGAAACTCTACCTTTTTTTTTTTTTTTTTTTTTTCCTTTTTAATAATATGTGCATTTTGCCAGTGTCGAGGAAAATTCGTGAATGTTCACGGGATATTAAATTATGGTCTCCACTTTCGTGTTTTGCCAGTGTCAAGTTAAATGTTATTTTTTAAGTAATAAGTTAGTTAGTCAGGTCAGAGTCAGAGTGAGCTTAATAGCTCGTCTAGTCACGTGTCTTCCAGTAAAATGGGTGGAATTTTACTGAAAGTTCGGAGGAGTTTTGGAGGGGGCACCAAAATTCATATTTCAGCACCATATCACTTGCCTACATCTGTGCACATTCAAAAACACTTAACACGCAATATTCCACCATTATTACACGCTAACAATCAAATTCTACACGATTATTAAGCAAAAGACGTGGAGCTAATCAAAACTCTACCTTTTATACTTTCGTCTCTGACACTAGAAGACGCCACTATTGCCCGTCTTTCGTTGTCACTTGTCATGCCAAGGCTTAGCTTGGAGACTTGGAGCGCTTTTAGGTCCTCTCTACTTTGTTCTTCCATCGCGTCGATACTTAGGACGCCCCACCGAGAGCATTACTGAAAGCTAGGGACCATTCACATCCTTCTAAGGTTTTATTTTTAAAGGACCTAATCTCTTTTTTCCAGGTAACGCAGAAATGGGGAGCAACCAGATCCACACCGCAATGAAGTAACCTGCCATGGACACCCTCCACGTGACCACTCACAGCAAGGGTTCCAGCCGCAGCCAGTCACCGTCCACGACTGAGCTGGCGCGGGATCCCGCCGTGGTGACAGATGATGCCGTCATCAGGTCCAGGGTGCAGTCGCCGAGCACGGTGCATCATGTTGTTAGTGTGAGTTTAGTGAGATATATGTTGTGACGTCACAGCGAGGGTTCCAGCCGCAGCCAGTCACCGTCCACGGCTGAGCTGGCGCGGGATCCTGCCGTGGTGACAGATGATGCTGTCATCAGGTCCAGGGTGCAGTCGCCGAGCACGGTGCATCATGTTGTTAGTGTGAGTTTAGTGAGATATATGTTGTGACGTCACAGCGAGGGTTCCAGCCGCAGCCAGTCACCGTCCACGGCTGAGCTGGCGCGGGATCCTGCCGTGGTGACAGATGATGCCGTCATCAGGTCCAGGGTGCAGTCGCCGAGCACGGTGCATCATGTCGTTAGTGTGAGTGGAGTGAGTTGTATGACGTGACGTCACAGCAAGGATGCCAGTTTAGGGCTGTGCTGGTGAATAAATAAATCCTTTAAGTTCATACACAGTATGTCCAGTAAATAAATAACATAACGTGACCCAAATCACAAACATCATAACAAATGTCAAATTGTCATGATGATGAAATTAATGATGAAATTTTCACAACTAAAATTTATCAATTTTATAGTAGTAGTAGTTTTTATTATAGTATATCAATTTTTATGCTGTTAATTCTTGCTGTAGTATCAATTCATATCGAAGACTGGAGTCCCTATTGTAATATAGTTATCCTAATTCTTAAGCAAGTAATATGAAAAACGTGCAAATACCAATCTGCCTATTCACGAAGCAACAATTTCTATTTCCCACCGATGTTTACAATCATCTAAATCGAAGTGTTGTAACTCTAGTACTCCTGAATCGATAATTAGTAATAACGCACGAAACCCATCTATTGGTACGTTTGTTTGTTTAACTGTTTGGGAAACAGTCGATCATTTTATACAGACAGTATGGGCTATGTTTCGTCGAGTGAGAAAATTTCTGCCGTTCTGCCGTACAGCGCCTAAAGGTGCCTAGTAACCTTAGGACTGACACAAGAAGTTAGGCCATTAATTAAGAGATTTACTTTTGTTGCTGAGCAATTACAATCGCATATACATAAGTGGTGACGCGGTGATCTTGCTTTCTCTTTCTACCTAATTTGAGAATCAACCTAGACATTATAATAAGTAGTCAAATGCATTTACAAAATTGGTCAAAGGATACTTCGTAAAACAAAAAATACTGGACTAGGACTTTGTACCAGTTCAATTCATAGGCTTCGTAATCAATGCGCAGGCTTTAATGCTTCATCAACAGCATTATTAAACCAGTCATTGTCTCTTTCATAATAAAAAATATTAGAGGAGGAAGTTTTTATCACTTAGGTGTTGAATTATATAAAAATATTTCTTGCTACTTTTTTTGTTCATCTTTGTAAATAAACGGCATAAACTTACTTGTATTTACTTCGGCTTCGTGACGACCGTTTCGATCCTGTATGAAGATCTTCTTCAGGGAGTAGCTGCGGTTACGCGCCGGCGTTTATGCCGTTTATTTACAAAGATGAATCTATATAGGTACTCACGAATCGTTTAGTGTAAAAATACTTTTTTGTTGTATTTTGTAGATGTTTAAAAAATCCAGCCCATTACATTTTAGCATACGTCCATACTGTTACATAGTAACCATATTGCAGCATTCAATTTGGTATGAATTCACGTATCCTTGGCCCGTGTACCCGACGTACGCTGCTGACTCATGGAGTAGTAGTTGTAAAACGATCATTAACGCCTTATTTATTAGCGTTTAAATAAACATTCTGATCATAAGGAACTGAGATTCTTCTGGTGACTGGTTAAACCTGATGGATGACTTCCAATTTTGTTTGACTTTAAAATTTGATGCGCTTTGTGGTTAGAATAAAAAACTATCCTCTGTGATATTCCAAGGTCTAACCTGCATATTATGTACAGTTTTATCGTTGTACAGTCAACTACAAAGAGATGTATCCATGTTAGGCTTACAAAATGAAGTAAATTTTCATTTGCCACAATGAAAATTTACTTCATTTACCCTTGGTTCGTGACATTTCTAGTAGCAATCAAACTTTATATTATCATCGACTCGTTTAATATGCAACAATGATGTATCCCACTACTTTTCCGTAGGTGATACATAATAATAGCATTTAAAATGAATCGAATATAGTATAAGATTTGGTGGATACTGAAAATGTCACTAAGTAAGGGTAAATAATTTTTGCATACTAAAAGTTCCTTCATTTTGTTAGACTAACATGGATACATCTCTTTGTAGTTGACTGTACTACAATGCAGATCGTTAAACAATTAATTTTAAAATATAAATTTATAGAATTTACTTTGAGAAAGTTTCTTAGTAAAGCTTTAGGTAATATAATTTTTTTTTATAAATTAAATGCACTGTATCATAATGTACTTACTTACCTTAATAATATACATATGTACATGCATACATACCTAATGTAGGTACTTACATATCCATATATTATGTTTCAAAGTACATACATACGTATATCATTCCCTGACACCCGTCGTTTCCTTTTTTGTAATCCATATAATATACGTTTGTAGAATATAACAATACATAAAATGATTATAATTTTAAATGAGATGCACATAAATTATTTCCAATGACTCATGGCACTGATTAATAACTAGTACGTCGTATTTATGGATCATTTATATTAAGCGTGGTCACTTATTATTATTATATCTAGCCTATACTGTCCCACTGCTGGGCAAAGGCCTCCCCCTAGTCTCTCCAAATATCGCGATCAAGTGCCGCCTCTATTGCCAACCTGCCTTTTTTTTTGACACTGGGAAAAATGCATTACGCACCCCACGCCGGGGGGCGTACGGTGGTATGTGGGACTCACCCGCCGAAGATGGGCGCGGCAGGGTATACCCACTAAAAATCCCAGCGGCACTTCCCGCTTCGTCTTTATGATGGAGAACTGGGAAATCGGCAGAGCCTCTACGTCCAGTCCCCCATCGACGACTGCCCGCCTTTACAGCGGGACCTTCACGCCCCTCCCATCGAAGAGGGGCCCGGGAATGGCTTCGTGCTTAGCCGTTTCCGCAGGCGGTGGTGGTGAAATTGTGGGTGTATGTGCAGATCATCACGAGGGCAGCCTTGGCGACGCCTTCACTTCACTTTTATTTCTTTGTAAATTTGATAAAAATGTGAGAGAGAGAGTCATAAACTCATAAGGACGAAATTCTTAAGTAAACTTCATACCGTAGATTTCCATAACGGTCAAATAATCTGTTTTGATATAAAACTCTTCATAGAGTGAGTTAATTTGACGACGACGGCTTAATGCATTAACCTAGATAACGCTGCTGTGCTTTATCGGGAAAATCGATGGCGAATAATGTGCACGAATGGGTTTCTGTGTCCTTCGAAGAATAATTACACTAGTTGATAAAGTTATGGTTGTCTGGATCTGATTGCTGAATAAAATAATGCGCTGCGTATCTAGTCTCTGAGTCTTTCCCATCACCAATTATGTAATTTTTCAAAATGTTTGTTTGGAGAAATATTATTTTAATTGTCAGTATAATATACTGAAAATATCATATTATGATCTGGCTTAAGTAGTGTTAAGCTGTGACACCTTCCCATAAAAGTCGCAGTGATTTCGTGGTGAGGCAAGGGTAATTAACATAATATGATATGATACTTTATTGTACACCTCATTGAAGAAAATACAAAACGGGATTAACATTAATAATTAGATGTACAAGCGGCGGTGTTATCGCTAAAGAGATACAGATACGAAATCTTAAGTTTGTCTGGACTTGGGTTCTGTTGCTGTTCTGTTGGTGTATTAACTTCAATAATAATTAATTAACGTCTTGGCTTACAATGATTTGAGATATTAATTTATTTAAAGGTACACAAAACAGTGTGCAATAGTTTCTTAAAACCTAAATTAAACGATTTAAGAGTTACGTAAATTCTACTTCAAAATTAGGTGTTCATATCATGAATTTAGTTCGCAATAAGACAATCTTATTGCGAGCGAAATCAATTTGATTTAATTCACAATAACATTGATGTTTGTAGTCTTGTAGTTTGTTCTGCCTCAAATGATGACCTTTTGTGAACACAATGCATAATTTAACAATGGCACCAAAAATTTCGTAGTACAAAATTTCTCTTCCATAGTTTGCGAGCGGCACGGTCGGTCAATGGTATAACTTTCGCTCATAGTTTACTATCTAAATTACTGGACGGGGACGGCTTTGAACGTTTTAAGGTTGCCCCACATTGGGAGTGAGAGACTTTAAGCGTAAATAAGTCGTTGGTAAGTCGCGATGATCATGCGACGTAATCTATTGATTGATATTTTTAATTGATATACAATTTATAATATCTTACTCAATATTATAAATGTGAAAGTTTGTAAGAATGGATGTCTGGGTGTATGTTTGTTACTCTTTCATTTTTTTTATTTGATTGAGCTGAAATTTGGTATAGAGATAGCTTAAAAGACCCTGGAATAACACATAGGCTACAGGTAAAACCGCTGGGCGCAGCTAGTAATTTATATATTTAGGGTACAGTGCAAGTTTCATAAAAAACTGGTTCAGTAGACATGGATCGTCGCCTAAGATCAGACGAGATCGTGGTGAAAGACTAACCTATCATTTTTTTTGTTTAGTCTGTACTGTCCTGCTGGGCAAAGACCTCCCCCATTACATGGTATAAAACATAGTCTCTTGCACGTTTTTTTAATAGATAGAGTGATTCAAGAGGGAGGGTTAGTTTATATGTTTAATACATGTCTAATACGAAGCTACGAAGTGTGCACGGGTTCACTAGTAATGAATAAAATCTAAAACGTGTGTCCTCACTCTCACGTATTACAACAGCGGGTCAGTCTTTGAGTTTGCTTTCTGGCTTGAGTTGTGTTTATTTGAAATTTCACTTATTATGATATAATATGATCTTGAGATGAGTGTTAAGATAGTGCAGTTTAGAAAGGTATGCATTATGGACGATGAATGTGTAATGTCAAATTATAATAATTTTATAACTTGGCACTTAAATTATGTGTCTTGAAGCGAAAGTCTTTATTAAGTAACTAGCTTGTATTCGCGGCTTTGCCCGCGTGGTAAAATCCTTTCTTAACGGAGGTCTTTATCATACACCTACGCAAAGGCGAATCCAGGATTTGGTCCTGGGGGGCCAAGGTGCAGAAGGGCAAAAATATCATAATATTTACTACGAAAAGTGTGTGTTTAGCTCGCTCTGAACAGTTAGAAAGTTCAAATACCCTTAATAATAAGTGCGCGACTAACTTCCTGCGAGCGCCGTATGTGCAAAATTCGTAACTCTACATTGCTTCTACCCCTAGACCCCCTAGGGGGGGGGGGGGGCTCGGCCCCTGCCCCCCATCCCCCTAAATTCGCTTTTGCATCTACGTATATTCCAAATTTAAAGGAAATCCGTTAAGCGGTTTGAGCTGTGCTAGATCAGTCAGTCAGTCATTCTTTCCTTTTATATATTTAGATACTAGAGCCATAGGGTCGGATGTCTGATTTTTTATGCTATCGACTTCGGACCTTATAGGTCAAACATAAGGTCCTATGTCGATTGTAGAAGGAATCGGACATCCAACCCTAAGGCACTAACGTCGCGTAATTATATCAGTTTTTTTTTTTTATTATTCAGCACAACGCTAGGACTAAATGCTAAAGTACATAGTATTTTCTAGTCGTAGTCTTTTTCTGCACGGTTGTCTGGAAGAGTTCGCTTCTAGCGATAAGACCGCCAATTGTAACACATAGATTATAATATTGTGTTTTTTATTTGCAAAGGACTATGGGATTTTTGTGTTACAATAAAATCTTACAACTTATTAGTTTAAACAAAATTTAATCTGTTTTACCTAAACGATTTGATAAAATTTGTATTTACGAGTATGTTTCTAAGTTACGAAACGGAATTTAATAGTCGACATCACGCACCGTTGGCGAAACATAATGTAATGGGCGCTTTTTATGGATTTACTATCGATTTTGCTAAAGAAATTTATTTGTAGACTAGCTCTGCCTGAATATTCCACTCGTTGATAAGTAGACTATGTGTTATTTCAGGGTCTAAGCTACCTACATGCCCTTTCAGTTCAACCAGGCAAGAAGAAAATTTCAGGTCAATCGGTTCAGCTTTTTAGGCGTGAAGAGGTTACAAACACATATATGAACACACTCTTATAATATACATATATATATATACACACACAAAAACACACACACACACACACACACACACACGCGCACGCGCACGCGCACGCACGAACAAACAATATGGAAGAGCAGGCACTCTCAACACAGGCACTATCGCCTAAAGAGAGTGCCTGGTTCAAACCCACCGATTGTAAGAAATTGTAACTGAAATAAATAATTTTTCATTTTCATTTCATTTTTTCACTCTTTTGCATTTTTAATATTAGTAGGAAGAAGAAAATTTTAATTGTCTTAACGTGCGGCAGTGTTTCCAGTTAAAGAAAATCAAAGAAACGGAACTTATATTTCACAAACCATTTCGAGCTGCTCGACCCCTTTATAACTCATAAACTGTTTAATTTACACTTATACATTTCGTAATGATTAAATTCACAATCTTCCTGTCCTTATCCCACATTAAGTAGGGTCGGCACAACACGTCTTCCCTCTATTCTACTCTATCATCCGTCATATCTGCATCCACTCCCCTAGCACGCATATCCACTTTCACACAGTTCATCCAACCCTTTTTCGGGCGCCCCTTCCTGGATTACCACCTATCATCATATTCATGGACTTTTTGGTAACATGATTTTCATCCCTTCGCATAATATGTCCATACCAGGACAATCTTCCACACTTTAATTTCTCTGTCACCGGTGTAACTTTCAGGCTTCGCTTCACATACTCATTTCTTAATTATTATTATACGAGTATTAACAGTATTATTGTTATTTTCAGGAGCCATCATCGAGTACGTCGTCGCGGCACGGCGAGCGGCCTCATCACGTGAAGTCACACTCCCGAGACTTGGGGAACAGCCCGCTCTCTGCCAACACCACGGGGAATTCTTCTAGAGAGTAAGTAAACTCATTTCAAACCACATGGTGAAGCTGGCCCTCGATCTGCTAACCACGAGTTGCTCTTGTGGGAGACCACCTGGCTCATGGCAGACGGCGGTCCAGAGGGACCTCAAGGAGCAAGTTTATTTTATTCATTGTAGGTAACCCTTTGAACACGATCTCGGCTGATGTTAAGCGACGATGCGGCCTTAGATGGCAGCAGACTATACCTAGAAGGCAGAATAAATCCCTTCCTGGCTTCATTGAACATCATGCCGGAACACTGTCACAATGACCGCTTGGCGGACACGGTTTTGTCCAGTGGGTGGTAACTAGCCACGGCCGAAGCCTACCACCAGTATAAACATCAGAAATGGCAGGTAACATCAGAAGAGGGGGGGTTCATCAGATCAGAATGGTAGGTGTAACATCAGAAATGGCACAAAACCGTGCTGAATGGAAAAAGTGGACAAGGAAGGCCGACCCCAAGTAAATGGGGCCAGGTCTCGGAGAAGAAGAAGTAAGGAAACCCATTAATTCTACATCTACATCCCTTAAGATATGAAGGAGGCAGTCGTTAGGTCATGTTGTAGGCTTTGTCATTTTGGCAATCTGAAAATGCAACGGTTGGGGCGCAACCCGTTGGGTACAATGTACGTCCTTCATCTTAATAGCAATAAAAACTTCTAAATAGGTTTGTATTGTAGCGTTGGTGGAGTGCACCTAGAATTTTATATCAATGTGAAATTCTGGGTGGTAGGTACCTGTACTGATTTTGGGTACCGTTATATCTTACCATCAGGAAAGCATCTCGTCTTCTTGCCTTTGCGAAACAAATATTCAACGGATTACAAGTACAATAATTAAAGCGTATATAGTAATTGACGGTCTTATCGCTCAAATGCGATCCGATCTCTTCCAGACAACCGTGTAAGGAGAGGAAATATACAATACTGGATCCTTCCGATGGTTTCACAAAAGTGATATAAATAAATATGACTTAACTTAGCATTTCTGTGTTCCAGCTTAGAAGATTCGCCTCAAAAGAAGATCCTATCCAGCATAATAGCTCCGGGTGATTACGCGAGTGCAGTGTACAGTCCAAATGTCTCTTACGGACTATCTTCAGACGAATATGGTTCGCCGGCGTATAGGGGTAAGGATCAAAATTGCTTGACTACTTACTTATCGCTATTTTTAACCCCCGACGCAAAAACGACGGAGTGTTATAAGTTTGACGTGTCTGTCTGTGTGTGTATGTCTGTCTGTGGCATCATAGCTCCCGAACGGATGAACGGATTTTGATTTAGTTTTTTTTGTTTGTTTGAAAGTAGAGTTAGTCGAGAGTGTTCTTAGCTATGTTTGGTGGAAATCGGTCCAAGATGGCCGCCGCTACAAAATGGCGGATTACTTTTTTTCTACAACCCCCTCAATATGGGTATCAAATGAAAGAGCCTTTCCCGTAAAATAAACGCCATATTTTGTTCTCTGAAAAATATTATCATCATAATAAATTTAAGAAAGATGGTATTATGACGGTAATTTCATTATACATCTTTAATTGTCTACTTGAAATTCATAAGGAGAAAGATAATTTGTTGAAAAATATGGACACACATAAGCATAACCTAAGGAATAAGGAAAAGCTTTTTCTACCGAAAACCAGACTAGCAAAGGTTCAAAGACATGGAATTTATACCAAAATAAAAATCCATACATATAATAAGAATGGAAATTTCTCCCCATTCATTGTGATCCTTTACTAAGGTGAACTGTGAAAATACGCATATGAACAAAACGACGCGAAAATGTCGCTTGCGCGATCTAGATCGTAAAACATTTTGTCAATTTTTCCTAGGGAAACGTAAAATAAAATAATAAAATAAATAATAATCATTTATATCGGACACATCGCCCCTAATTTACATCAAAATTTCGAAGTAAAAGTAATAGAATATAAAGTAAATTCAATTCAAAAAAATCAAAAAGCAAAAAGTGCGACAAACTAAAAATACGCCATCTATCGATGTGGCCATAAACGAAAATTTACCAGAGTAGTTTTATTAGGCTTAATTTGTAAAAAGGTTATTACTTATGTGTGATAAAACGGCACAACCGAATTGTATGCAGTTTTCGCTAAAACGTTGCAAATTTCTCTAATTTGTAAATAGTATTGGTTTTATTTAAATCGGTTTTTAAATAAAAGAGTTATATCTATCTAAAGATTTACTTATCTATTATATAAAATCGTTCGTACACTTTTGTTCTATCAACGCACAGCCCAAACGGCTGGACGGATTGAGCTGAAATTTGGACAGCGTATTCGTAAGAAGATTTCATCGTGCAATAAGAAGCGATTTTTTAAAATTCCCTCAGGAACAGGAATTATTCCCGAAAAACGAATGTATGCAAATCCGTAACCGCTGAACCGATTAAGCCGAAATTTTGTAAAACGATAGTTGGGATTGTGATTAGAAACATCAAATAGTTTTTTTGTCAGAAATTTACTTTTAAGGGGGGTAAAGGGGGGTCGAAGTTTGTATGGAAAATTTAGAACCGCTGACCCTATTGAGCTGAAATTTGGTACAGAGATAGATTGAGTCCTAAAAAATTGAATGGTATACTTTTTATTCCAAAAATCAACCTCTTAGGCGGGATAAAGGAGGTCAAAGTTAGAATAGGAAATCGGTAACCGCTTCTTTGTTTAAGCTGAAATTTAAACCAGCGTGTTCTTTAGGTAACGAAGGCGACGTATAAAAAGGGATTTTTGCAAAATTCTTCCGGGAACGGGAATTATTCCCGAAAAACGTTTGTATGCAAATCCGTAACCGCTGAACCGATTAAGCTGAAATTTTGTAAAACGATTGTTTAGATTGTGTTTAGGAACATTAATTTTTTTTTTGACGAAAATAACATTTAAGGGGGGGTAAAGGGGGGTCGAAATTTGTATGGAAAATTTAAAACCGCTGACCCTATTGAGCTGAAATTTGGTACAGAGGTAGATTGAGTCCTAAAAAATTGTATGGTATACTTTTTATTCCAAAAATCAACCTCTAAGGCGGGATAAAGGAGGTCAAAGTTAGAATAGGAAATCGGTAACCGCTTCTTTGTTTAAGCTGAAATTTAAACCAGCGTGTTCTTTAGGTAACGAAGGCGACGTATAAAAAGGGATTTTTGCAAAATTCTTCCGGGAACGGGAATTATTCCCGAAAAACGTTTGTATGCAAATCCGTAACCGCTGAACCGATTAAGCTGAAATTTTGTAAAACGATTGTTTAGATTGTGTTTAGGAACATTAATTTTTTTTTTTGACGAAAATTAACATTTAAGGGGGGGTAAAGGGGGGTCGAAATTTGTATGGAAAATTTAAAACCGCTGACCCCATTGAGCTGAAATTTGGTACAGTGGGAGATTGAGTCCTAAAAAATGATATGGGATACTTTTTATCCCAGAAATCAACCTTGAAGGGGGAAGAGGGGGGGGGGGGTAGAGGTTTGAGTAGAAAATCAGTAACCGGCCATCTTTTAAAGCTCAAATTTGAACAGCGTATTTTTTATGTAACGTAGATGACCGATAAAAAGGGATTTTGCAAAATTTCCACGGGAACGGGAATTAATTCTAAAAAACGTTTGTATCCAAATCTGTAACCGCTGAACTGATTGAGCTGATATTTTGTAAAACGATTGTCTGAAGTGTGTTTAGGAACATTGAATAGTTTTTATGTCAGAAATTAACTTTTAAGGGGGGTAAAGGGGGGGTCAAAGTTTGTATGGGAAATTTAGAACCGCTGACCCTATTGAGCTTAAATTTGGTACAGCGGTAGATCTAATCCTAAAAAATGATATGCAATACTTTTTTCCCAGAAATCAACTTTTAAGGGAAAAAAGGGGGGTGCAAGTTTGTGTAAAAAATCGTTAGCCGCTTCTTTGTTTTTGCTGAAATTTGGACAGCGTGTTCTTAGTTACATAAACTAAGACGACCGATAAAAAGGGATTTTGTGAAATTCTTACAGGAACGGGAATTATTCCCAAAAAACTTTTGTGTGCAAATCCGTAACCGCTAAACCAATTAAGCTGAAATTTTGTAAAATGATGGTTTGAGTTTTGTTAAGGAAATTTTTAATAGTTTTTATATCAGAAATTAACTTATAAGGGGGGGTCAAAGTTTGTATGGGAAATTTAGAACCGCTGCGCTGACCCTATTCAGCTTAAATTAATTTAGTGCAGAGGTTGATTGAGTCCTAAAAAATGGGATACTTTTTATCCCAGAAATCTACATTAAAGAGGAGGAAAGGGGGGGGGGGGGTGCAAGTTTGCGTAAGAAATCGTTAACCGCTTCTTCTTTTGAGCTGAAATTTGGATAGCGTGTTTTTAGGTGGTTTTGGCGACTCACGAGAAGGGCTTTTGCTAAATTCCCACTGGAACGGGATTTATTTACAAAAAACAATTGTATGCAAATCCGTAACAACTAAACCGATTGAATCGAAATTTTGTAAAATCATGGTTTGAGTTGTGTTTAGGAACATTAAATATTTATTTTGACAGAAATTAATGGGAAATTTAGAACCGCTGACCCTATTGCGCTTAAATT
The DNA here is from genome assembly GCA_947507615.1 of Hemithea aestivaria. Lineage (NCBI taxonomy): Eukaryota > Metazoa > Arthropoda > Insecta > Lepidoptera > Geometridae > Hemithea > Hemithea aestivaria. The sequence goes on from OX382348.1 coordinate 6,398,535, forward strand.
TGATACAAAGGTAGATTAAGTCTTAAAAAAAGATATGGGATACTTTTTATCCCAGAAATCAACCTTTGAGGGGAGGAAAGAGGGATCCAGTTTGTGTAGGAAAGGTAACCGCTTCTTCGTTTTAGCTAAAATTTGGACAACGTATTCTTTATGTAACGTAGGCGACCGATAAGAAGGGATTTTGTGAAATTCGCACCAGAACAGGAATTTTTTCACAAAAACGTTTGCATGGAAATTAGTAACCGCTGAACCGAAAATGAGCTGATATTTTGTTAAGTTCTGTTAATGAATAGTTTTTTTATGTCAGAAATTAACTTTAAGGAGACTAAGTATTAAAGGAGGGGGAAGGAGGATCAGAGATTTAATGGGAATTCAGGAACCATGGAATTGATTTGAGTCGCGGGAAGGATGGTGTGAGAAATTAGTAACGAATAATAATTTAGCTGAGGTACATTACAGTAGAGATAAGTTAAAGAGTTACCGGGAAAGGACCACAAATAGTTTTAATTCCTGAAAAGAGGCGTGAAAATTTATGAAGGCGATAAACTACCGCTCAACTGAGATAATTTGACCTCTGGGAAAGGACATAGGACTGGTTTCTACGGTAGCGAACAAAACTGCATAGAAATACCCAACCCGATATTCTTCGCTACCCACAGCGGGAGCAAATAATATATAGCCATGCCTTATTTTACGCTTACAAAGTCACGGGGATGGAAATACTATCATAGTGAACATAGCAGCACCAAATTCGCTTTATTAATTGACTCTCACGCGCAACGAAGTGCGCGCGGGTCAGCTAGTGTACAATAAACTTCCAGTGAACATAACGAAACTAAATTATATCAAGTTCAAAACAACGATTAAAAAATTTTCACACTTCATCCATTGTACACACTGGACGAATTCATGAAAATGCGTATTAATGAAAGCTCATTTTTACTCGAAACATGAATGTAACGTATCTTTGTCCCTTTGAATTATTATGTATTTTGATATCAATTTTTAACAATGTGACAATAATATTAATTTTTATTGAATAGTGATGTTATTAATTAAAATGTACTAAATTTAATGATATTAACTAAATTTAACCATAGATATAATATATCATAAGAACTCTTTGTACTAGACGTGCCGAGAATAACGAATGTTATTAGGTCAATAAATATCATTTATCATATGTAAATATTATAAATATTACTAATGATTTATTATTTAATCACAGGACAAGAAGGCGACTATTCAAATCAAGGTACGTTAAAATTTTTCTTTTTAAACAATTAAAAACAACTTAAAATTTTAAATATACCAAACCGATTTTAAGCTTACTTTTATTGAGGCGCAAGATTTAATTTAATTAGGTACTTAAAAACCACTCGATCTATTTCTTTAAAATTTTGGTGGGATATAAGTAGCTAATATCATAAAAAATAAAAAATCATCATCATAATTTATAATATTAAAAATAGGTATGTATACTAACACATTTAGGAAATAGTATCCGCTTCTATAATAAAATACCTAAACAAATAACAGGTCTTAACGAAAACAAATTCAAAATGTATGTTAAAGGTATTTTATTAAAGAAAGCATACTACACCACCGATGAATATATAAATGACAAGGATGCCTGGAAACCAATGTAATATGTATTTATTCCATAAATAACAATGTATGTATACCTAAATATTAACAAATATTGACGTGCAAAAGTGCTATTAATATGGCTTATTTGAATAAATGATTTGAATTTTGAATTTTTGAACCTAAGAAACGAAAAAAAATTAGGTCAGGCGACAGGCGGTTTCCAGAAATCTCCGAACAGAACATACATTTGCCTAGTGCGATAAGACCGCCGATTGTTTAGCATTTAGATATCTAGCTCAGTAAGTTTCTTTGTAATTATTTGGTACGCAATAAAGTATTATTCTATTCTATTCTACATTAAAAAATAGTAAAAGTTTTCGACGAATTGAGAACCTTTCCAACTTCTCCAAGTTGGTTAAAATACACAAATGCGTAATTCCAGATACTGCGATTTATGATTTAATGGCTTTAGTATTATTTTAAACAATTACCTAATTGGTCAAGCCTTTTCCTGTTACAATAATAATTATATTGGGTACAATTTAATTTCATATAACTGATGTTGTTCGTCGTATTCAGTACAAAACACACAATTAAAATATAATAGAAGTGACGAATTATGTTGGTGACCATTTGTAAGTTAGTGTTTTTTTGTTGTTTGTGTAAAAAAAAATAAAAAAATCTTATTTGTGGCAAATGCCTCTATAGAGAAAAACAAACTAACAATACTACAGCTACTACAACAGTAAAGAACACTTTTATTAACCACAGATCGGCCACAAGCCGATCTACAGAAAATCCAAGTGCTCCAAACCACTGTCAGATGGGAGAGTGCCCAGAATGCTGGCAGCATTGCCACGTTAAATGGCAATACTTATACGTTGGGCAAATTTAAATGAGATTGATTTGTTTTGATTTTTCTTGTGACTTGGTTAGCAATAAAGTGTTATTCTATTCTAAATGTTCGAGAAAAAATTTGAGTGAGACTTTCCTTTGTTCCCCCGGTAAAAAAGAAAGTGAAAATGAATAGAAAAAAAATAAAATTGTGCGTAAAATGAGAAAATTGTAAAATGAGTAAAACCTAACACATAATTGTTTCAGAAACAGTTTATATGTAAATTTAAATGTGATTAATATTGTCCATTGTTTGAAAGAAAGGCCCTATAATAAAATATATAACTATTTGTATCAATTCGAATTAAATATTCATAGCAAATTACAGCAATTAGAGCTGGCTTTTAGCCATAAGATCGCCAATTGTTACACATTTGTGTTTTAATTTTTAAGTTTTCTTGTATATTTGTGGTGTATCATAAAGAGTTTTCTAACCTATTCTATTTATTTTTATTCTAGATGAAAGTGATGGAGGCGCCAACGTGTCATCGAAAGCACAAAATGCCATCGCGCACCTCAATAGCAAAATAGAACGGACTAAGGATTTAATTCGACTGGAACAAACTATACGGGATGGTAAGACATACATTTTATTACATTTTCCTCAACATTAAATATTGTACTGATATTATAAATGCAAAAGTATGATATTTTATTTTTATTTATTTACAAAATTCTCTTAACTGTCAAAGTGATATGGGCTTCAAACGTTTTAATGTCTAAACGGCTGAACCTATAGAGCTGGAATTTGATAAATAATGAAGCTTAGTCCTTGATACATAGATTACCTTTCAACTTGTAAAACCGTTGGGCATGGCAAATATAATTTTCAAAACAAGATGTAATAAATAATCCAGATCCGTAATGCTATTTCGTTCATCAGGTTATGGGCCCAGACACCATAAACTTAAAAAAAAAAAAATTAAAAAAATACTAATTTTCTTTACAGATAATGTGAACGAGTACCTGAAACTAGCTGCCAACGCGGACAAACAGCAATTACAAAGAATTAAAGCAGTATTTGAGAAGAAAAACCAAAAGAGTGCGCTCTGTATCGCGCAGTTACAGAAGAAATTAGAGGGATATAATAAGCGGATTAAGAATTGGGAGGTATGTACTGAATTAATGATTTTTTTAAATATTAGTGGAAACATCTATTTAACCCTTTAACCGCCACCGTCGGATATATCCGACAAGCCTGTTCTGTTACGTAACCGCCAGAGTCGTATATTTCCGACTGCACTTTAAATCTACATTTATGCTTCTCTCCCAAATAGAATACCTTAAGACATCACTTTTATTGTAGGTATTTATAATTCAAAAAACTTGCCTGGCGCTACAAGTGATTTTAAGTCTGGCGGTTAAAAGGTAATAATAATAATTGGGGTTTATACTCCAACAGAACAGGTTACCCTACTTACACTGTCAGAGTCAAATCACAATTTATAGTTGTGTGGCCAACCTATATGTTGCAGTTTCAGGTCACCAAGATTCCTACAAGGCCTGCAACATGACCTAACGACTGCCTCCTACATATCTTATAGGAAACAGCCGGGACCCACAGTTTTACGTGCCTTCCGAAACACAGTAGCGTCCAGGCGAAAAGTTTTTGCCACACTGAGATTTGAACCCAGGGCCTCCGGATCACAAGCTGGATGGTACTGGGCCACGGACGCTATTTTTATGTTAGAGACAGCCACAGTTGTCTAGGAGGTCTTAATTCATTCGTTGTTTTTGAATTTTCAAAAACACTTAGAGGTATTGTATCTAAGGGCAATCATGATGCTTACCATTCAAGAAGTTTATATTCCATGGAGGCTGTAAAGTGAACACCGAACTGAAGAAGAATAAGGCTTCCTTGTTGACTATGGAAGCCTTAAAATTACGGCAGATCGAGGATAGTATATTGTTTTTAGTTTGTATGAGGTAAGTGAGATGGCAAACAACCCTGACGTCATTTATCTTGCTTCAGTTTGGTGTTCCCCGCGCAAACTCCATTGGTTTCCACTTCAAGTTACCATATTAGTTACTTGATTTTCCCGTGCTGCCATTTATTGACATGACGATGATTGTAGACTTCCTTACCGGGGGTAGACTTCCTTTGCAGGAGGTCGACTAGGTGGGTACTCCAACAGTGCCAGTTATTCTACCGCCTGAGCAGTGATGTGCAAACATTACTGTGCTTCGGTAGGAGGGCAATGTAGCTAGGGAAATTACTGGGCTAAAGAGTTTTAACATCTTATGACTCTTGAGTAAGAAGCGTTAGTGCAGTGCACTTAGAATTTCACATCACTGTGAAATTCTAGGTGGCATTGTACCGATTATGGGCAGCGTTATCTCTTAACATCAGGAGAGCGTCTCGCTCGTCATCTTACTTCTACTCATAAAAAAAATGAAATAAAGCTTTCTTATATATTTTTACAGCAATATGGCACAAGTGGACAGGCGCACAGACAACCTAGAGAAGTGTTACGAGATATGGGACAAGGGCTCAAGTAAGACTCCTATTTATTGTTTGACGACCTCTGTGGCGCAGTGGGCTAATACCCGCTTGCAACGCAGAAGGTTGCGGGTTCGATTCCCGCATGGGACAAATGTTTGTGTGATCCACAGATATTTGTTTCTGGTCTGGTCGGTTTCAATATCTATTATAAGTATGTATTTACAAAAGAAAAGTATATAAGTATTATATCCGTTACCCTAACCACCATAATGCAAGCATTAAGTTGCTAAGTTTGGGGTTAGGTGGCGCTGTGTGAAATGTCCTGAAATATTTATTTATAACTCAAAACAAAAACGGCACAACTCACGTCTAATATTGTCGAGAATATCTCGACCACGGTTTCGGACAATTACGATGTCCTTCCGTGGTCGAGATATTCTCGACAATATTAGACGTTAGTTGTGCCGTTTTTTTTTTTAGTTATGGAGAACACTCGCGATAGTTTTAAAAATCGAATATTTATTTATTTTATTGTTGTTTTTTTAGTAGTGTGGGGCTGTCTGAGGCCCTGAAATAACACATAGGTTACTTTTAAGCTACTATAATAGACCCTGAAATGTCCTAAATGTCCCAAAAACTGCACAAAAAAATACAAATATTACAAGTGAAATTAAAAAAAAAAGTGTGTGCGTGTAACCTTTACGCGCGATTGAAGTAAAACTTCAATTTAATATCCCGTGAACATTCACGAATTTTACTCGACACTGGCAAAATGCACATGTTGCCATATTATTAAAAAAAAAAAAAGAAATTAGACAGACCATAGTATATACTTACAACCAATCAGAATTATTATTTTTAAATGGCGGAAACTACACAGACTATAGTAAGCGTTACTTCCGTCAGAAAAAAAAAAGTAAGCGTTACTTCCGTCAGAAAAAAAAAGTGTGTGCGTGTAACCTTTACGCGCGATTGAAGTAAAACATGTAATAATAATAATAATGATAAATACCACTCTCAGCAGTAACCGCAAACGCCACCCTCGATCCTGTGTGCAGAGAATGACATTACCGAGGAAGGAAGGGGGCAGGGGAATTATTGATATAACGAACTTGCACAAAAATCAGATAACTTCTTTAAGAAAGTACTTTCACAAAAAAGCAGACTATTCAAACTTACATAAAGCGATAGTTGAAGCAGATAAAAATATTACCCCACTTAATCTTCATGATGATACTGAACAGGCCAATCCCATAACACCTATAGAAGATAAAATATCAGCTTGGCGACAAAAGTCCCTTCACGGAAGACATCGCCACGACCTCGAACAACCACATGTTGACAAAATGGCGTCAAACGAGTGGTTGAGGCGTGGCGAACTCTTCCCTGAGACTGAGGGCTTTATGTTAGCTATACAAGACCAGGTCATAGATACAGGTAACTATCAAAAGTACATCATACATAGACCATCTTACAATGATAAATGCCGAAAATGTCACACCGCGTCAGAAACCATCCAACATATCACAGGAGCCTGCAAATCCATAGTCCAAACTGATTATAAACACAGACATGATCAAGTAGCTGCAATAGTCCACCAATCACTAGCACTCAAATATAATCTAATCGATAAAAAGGAACCGTACTATAAATACAAACCAGAAACTGTTTTGGAAAACACCGATTATAAGCTCTACTGGGATAGGACCATCATCACAGACAAAACTATTCACTATAATAGACCGGACATCACAGTATTGGATAAGAAGAATAGATCAGTTTATATCATTGACATTGCTATATGTAACACCCACAATCTCACCACCACACACACGGAAAAAATAGCTAAATATACCGACCTATCTGTTGAACTTCGAACCCAATGGCGAGTTAACACGACAAGAATAGTCCCCATAGTTCTTTCAACTACAGGAGTCATACCCCACACACTACATACCAATCTAAATGCTCTTGCCCTTCCCCGATATACCTACACACTCCTACAAAAAGCGACTATACTAAATACTTGTCGCATTGTACGGAAGTTTTTGTCTCTATAACAAAAACATTTGCACTCATTATGCACTTGGCTAAGGCCCGTGCCCAGATTCACCTCCCTCTTCGGGAGAGAAACGTCGAAGTTTGATAATAATAATAATAATGTCGTGGAACACACGAAAAAATATATATTAGAAGACTGGGAGCGAGATGTCCACTTTGACAGCGTTTGTGATCAAGAATTGATAATCAACTTAGGGGAGAGTTCCAGTAGTGGGCCTAGTGATGATGATGACGAAGATGAATTTAATTTAGGATGTACCCCATTATTTTAATAATAAATAACTCTATGTTCCATTTTTTTTATTTCACCTAAGAGATTTTTCTCAAAAATTATTTTGGCACGTACCTATTCCACTAAATATTCTGACTGACCAAATAAAAATATGCACTAGGTGATATTGTGGGAGAGCTTTTATTAACATACCCACCTATTAATAATTTATAATTAATAGATAAGATAAGAAATTTTTCAATATTCGATGAATATAAAAATCGAATCGAGTCTTTAACGATTATACACTACCCCATCCCTATAGTGAGCTGTCAAAATTATCAAGCTAAATTAGACAGACCATAGTATATGACATATACTTACAACCAATCAGAATTATTATTTTTAAATGGCGGAAACTACACAGACTATAGTAAGCGTTACTTCCGTCAGAAAAAAAAATGGCGGAAACTACACAGACTATAGTAAGCGTTACTTCCGTCAGAAAAAAAATCTGAGTTACTCCCTAGTCGCGCCTAAAGAAGTTTTACTTCAAAAATCTGAGTTACTCCCTAGTCGCGCCTAAAGAAGTTTTACTTCAAAAAAAACCTTTTTAAAAACATGCTTTTATTATTATTACCTTTTATTATATTAAAGTACTCGTCAAGACGAATCAAATGAGTCCAAACTCGATGGGGTTGCGTCGTTTAATTACAAGTTCTTATGACCTCCATCATCAGATCAGCTCCACGTCATAATAATATTGCATTGTCATCCGATTTATACCTTTTATTTTTATTGATATAGAATACAAAATTTTTGTTGCACTCTTTTTAAAAACAATCTAGCCTTAACCTAGGCTAATAAGTACTTTACATTTAACTTAAACTACTACATAGACTTAAACTAAGAATGTGTCCATTAACACTTTTCTTATTGTCTATATTGAGGAAAAGACACTTTGTATATGTGATTTTTACGATTTATACATGCATACAAAATTTCAGCTCAATCGGAAACCGGGAAGTTGATCAAATTTAAGTTGCAAGATTTGTTTACAGACAGACAGACAGCCAACAGACAGGTGAAAGTAAATAAAAGCTTGTGATAATAACAGTAATACCATAACGACTACTATGGGCAGCCTCATCTCGCACCTTCAGGAGAGCGTATTGCTCGTCTGCTTTAAAAGCTTTTATTCACTTCGACTTGTCTGTTGTCTATCTGTCTGTAATCAAATCTTGCAAGTTTAATTTGATCCACTTCCCAGTTTTCGATTGAGCTAAAATTTTGTTACATTCTAAATAAATCGGATGACAATTTAATATTATGATATCGAGCTGATCTGATGATGGAGCTGGAAGGCCCTATGGCCAACTGAACTCTAATTAAACCCATCGAGTTTGGGCTCATTTGATTCGTCTAGACGAGTACTTTGCTGCTGGATGGTAATAATAATAATATAGATCGGTTAACGAAAGCTGGCATCTGCAACACATTGTCAAATGACGCTTATTTATTATTTTACGTAAATAAGCGCGGAATATAACTTAATAAAATTATATTAGACTACTCTTAATTTCAATCCAAAAAAACAAAAAAATGTAATTTCATTATAAGGAGTGTCTGTATAATGAAACCTCTAATTAAATTGCATTAATGTAAGTACTGCGAAAGTGTCAGCTTTTGTTAACCGACCTATACTTGGGCTCTGGCTCCGCTGTCGGCGGGTATTCTAGGTTAGGTTTTTTACAATGTTTTTATGTTTTGTATATTAATATGATTTTTTTAGAAATATTGTAAAAAAAAATTCTTATGATTATAAATAAATATAGAGAATATTAATAATACCATGTATTTAAAAAGATTTTCTTGATTTCACTTGTTGTTTGTATTAAAAAAAAATTGTTTTATAGGAACGTAGGTGGTAACATCCGCGATGGGATCACAGGGCTGGGCGGAAGCGTGATGGCAGCGCCCAGAGAGTTTGCCCACCTCTTCTCCAGGTCCAACAGATTTGGGTCCGCTGATAACATCTCGCAGCTAGCCGGTCTGTATATTACACTACTGTACTTACACACTATTCTTACTAATATTATAAATGCCAAAGTATGGATGTGTGATTGTTATTTCTTCATGCCGAAACTGCTGAACTGATTAAGAGCGTATATATCGAGTGACGCTCTCTCGCTCGAGCTATTTGACAAATTTTGAAATATAAATTCATAGAATTAATTTATTGAAAATTCCTTAAGAACAGCCCTCCATAATATTTTAAAAGTGTTTCCAGTTTGATATACTCGTATTTAAGAATGGTATGAAACGAAACTTTGAAAAAAAAATTGCCTTTAAAAATTCTTGTGTAATAGTGCGAGCGAGAGAGCGTCACTCGATATATACGCTCTTAAGCTGATTATGTTGGTATATAAGTAGCATAGACCAATTTTTTATGAAACTTTAAATTAAAAAATTGAGATATTTTCAGTGTCTACCCGTGATTCAAAGTTTAATGCTGTGGGATATAAAATCAGATAAAAAGTATCGTTTGTCCTTTTCTCAATACTTGAATTACCATATCAAATTTCATCTAAATCGGTTTAGTCATGAAGTGGTATAACAGAGACATTCATCAGCATTTATTATAGTATTAGTATGAATTAACACTCTACAAAACCGAAAATTAGCTGATTGCATATTTTAGTCAATGTTATTTTAGCTGGGGTATTTTGGGCCAATTGTCAGAATTACCCAATTTAATTCGGCCCTTTAGAAAAAGCATCAAATAGAGTTGAAATGTGTCAGTGTCACTTTTCGAGTAAGTGAAATGCACATATACATTATTCCCAAGAGTGACAGAGCTAGAGGTACATTTTGTGTCCTGCTCAGAATCTCAATTTTATTGTTTGGTCCAATTCACTTTTCTCGAACTGGGTCATACTGATATACAAATTTGACCTTTATGTAAAGCCATACCCTGTTTGCCCCAATATACCCCGTAGATGTTATTTCGTAAATAAATGTGAAATGAAGTATATATTTATATATGTTTTTTATTATATTTGTGGGATGTTGTGGATGGGATGTTTGTGGGACGTAGCTTCGCTTTGTGGGCATAATGTATCAGTCGCGCAAATATTTTTGAATGATCTGAAATAAGCAGTATATCAAGTAAATTATACTGGCTATTACTATGGCGGTTGCGGAGCTAAACGACTACATTCAGCCTACAGATCGATCAAGAAGATTTGCTCGACCTATGTATATTCGGATCATTCCAGGAAGCTTATGATAAGCTACCCAGTAAGCTTATAAGCTTCCTGGGATGATTACGATTCTTATTACGATTACAATAAACGGAAATGTTCTTAAATCATGGAACGTTAAAAGGGTGTGTGTGTCTCAATTTTGTCGCACATTTAGAGTTTTTATTATACGACAAAGTTAAGAAAACACCTTTTAACTTTTCTGTGTCTAAGAACATAGACTTAATCGAATATTTATTATATATTTGTTTAGTTTCATAAATAGCCATTTACCTATATACATCTATATGGGCTTCCCTATATGCTTTGTACATATATGTATTCGATATTATAATATATGTATTTTGTCACACAGAGAACACGGGTCCTTGTGAGTACATATACTTATATACCCTGTGATTAATCTCATATACATACATACCACGGTTAAGAGATATACAGTAATGTGACTCCCTAGAAGCGGTTGAACTCAAGGTCGCGCGAGTTTGCAACGATTTGGGTAGGGTTCGGTAGACAGCGAGGTGCCGAATAGGCGTTATTATAGTGAATTACTCAAAATATCAAAAATAATTAAATACTTTGATATTTTTACTAATTCACAGCCATTATTCGGATGCTTACTGCATTAAAACGTCTATTCGGTACCTCGCTGCTTACCGAACCCTACCCAAATCGTTGCAAACTCGCGCGACCTTGAGTTCAACCGCTTCTAGGGAGTCACATTACTGTATATCTCTTTACCGTGTACATACATAATTTCATACATATTATGTTACTAATCCATGTGTGAAGGTTTTTGATTTTTTTCATGCAAAATGCTAGTAAATTTTTTCTTGGATTTTTCTTCCTTGTATATTGATTTTTTTATTAACGAAGTAAGGCGCTTTTTGAACACTTGGTGCTAGTTTAAATCTTGTATCTCTAAATATGGTTTCGAACCATACTTATAAATGCACTATTGAAAGGCTTCTGCACTTTATTTGAACCGAATCCTTAAATGATATACGACCTTATTTCTGCTACGATTTTTTAAATTAAAGCGAGCGTTACTTTTTTAACTATGTATAATAAATACTGACCAAATTCACCGATATAAAAGTCGAAGCTAGGCTCGACCCTGGGTTTCTGAAAATTACTATGTCCTTCATCAACTACTGGGTAGTCAGCGTCGCAACTTCAAAGCGCGAGCTAAATTCTAGGCTACTTTCCAACGAATAAAACATCTAGAACACTTATTGTGGGTTATAAATAACTATATATTGAAATTACTGTCAAAACATCTTATGACTCTTGAGTAAGAAGCGTTGGCGCAGTGCATCTAGAATTTTATATCATTGTAAAGTCCTGGGTAGCACTGTTCTAATTATGGGCAGCGTTATCTCTTACCATCAGGAGAGCGTTATGCTCGTCTTCTTATTTGTATAAAAAAAATATAAATACTATAAAACTGATAAACTGATTCAACAAGAAGAATTTAATGTGAATCAAAACAATAGTAGGACTCATAGTAACGTGTACTTCATTGTTCACAAGGTCCCTTTAAGTCACGGTCAAGTACTTCAGATAAACTGTACAAGATTACTCGCTACCGACTTACTACTATTATAATACTGTAATATAAAACAAAACAAATTTAAATTATCGAGTAGTTCGCGGTAGGAAACCTTGAATTTAGTGGAAAATTACATCATTTGTATGATTCCAAAATTGTAATTGTACTATCAACATTTGTTACCCATAACTAAAAATCATATTTAGCTGAATCTGCTGAAATTTGATACATGGGCAATGGGCACCGTAGCTGCTGAAATATTTCGGGTGTTAACACTGGGTTAAAGATCCTATGTAAAATCTCCCATACACATTTTTCAGACCCTAAAACCATTATCATTAACTGTGTCATTCAGAATGTCACAATATATATAGTAATTTATTTCACCTGGCAATATCAGTCAAAACATCGGATAATAATTATCTACGTTTATCTAATTCACAAGTATCGTACAAACGTAGAGCGTGAGTCACATTGTTTTCACACATTATGTAAGCAGTGATGCTTTTCAGACATAGTTTGTGTGCAGTTCTGTTTACTTGTGTCGTTGTTGTTCGTTATTTTTATACGTGTAACTTATTCGAGAGTAAAAATGTTGAAAATAGTTCCGAATATGACGTAGTGTTGTGAGTTGTGATATAGAGTAATTGTAATATCTATTGATAAATAAAATACTTTATTTATAAAAGATTTAAGTGTCAATATTTACGTTTAAAATGTACATTTTCACACCTATAAGTAACTTTTTTAAAACAGGAATTATTTATGTGTTTTATAGTGAAAAATCAATGAATTGAAAGTGAGATTTATATAGTGAAATGTTATTCAAAAAGTGCAGAAAATGCCGGAAGCACTGTAAATATTATTTTTAATCACAACTTCCTATCTTACTTCCTTATTTATATTTATTGCACATATTATCAATACATTAGCGTCTAAGCAGCTATAGTTTAAAAAGCCATTACATTTTGTTTTAAACAATACTTGCTGCTCAGACCAGTATCAACAAAAAGTGAAGAAGATTCTAAGTTGTGGGATATTGCAGTACAATATTTCACACAATGTTTCCACCTCCCCCCCCCCCCACTTTTATGTCCCTATTTTTAGTTTTTTGAGTTTTTCATGAAAACTATGAGAGCTAGAATAAAAATGTCAAGGAGAAGTTTATTCTCCCTAAAATTCTCTACAATATTGTCCTTTATAGCATATTGCCAGGATTTATAGTTTCAAAAATATGATTTATTTCTTTTTTGAATGTTTTCCAAAATTCTACTATATAAGACGTTCTCTGGGCGCAAAACATGTCGTTTTCATGCAGAGTTTTGAAACTTGGCACAATGATTCCTTATCTCCAAATAAGCTGATTAAGATCAAAAACCCCCCTATCACCCCCTCTCCGGGTCATACCTCCATACAAAATCGAGCTAAGGAGCCGCACTACAGAATCTAAGCTACCTGTAAAACTCATTTAGATTTTGTATAGACAAGTAGATATCACCTATTGGATGAAACTGAGTAACCAGCGGGTTTTCCATAAGTAAATTAGGCTATATGCTTACATATACTCATTCTTTCTATTGCATTTATTATAAATACCTTAATAATTTATATTAGTAGAATTTAAAAAGAGTTTCTTTCCTGTAAAATGATTGAACTGATTGGGCTGAATAGTTTTTGCAATAATAATAAAATATGAGTCCTCTTTAGCGGATGAAACTGCGGGGCTATACTATAGTTACCTATAGAATATTATGTATGTTTATATTACACAAAAACCTAAATGACTTTTCCTCTTTAAATGTATTTAGTGTCGTTTCATTATGTTTAGTGTTGACCTTGATGACGGCAATGATCTCATCTCATATTTGCAGTTATTTTCATACTATGCTAGGCAAAATATAAACACTATATAATTTACACTTTATTACTGTACTAGCTTATGCTCACGGCTTTGCCCGCGTGGCAAAATCCCTTCGTAGCGGAGGTCTACATCATGAAACCTATCTATATTCCAAATTTCATGTGAATCCGTTCAGCGGTTTGAGCTGTCCGTTGATAGATCAGTCAGTCACTCTTTCCTTTTATATATTTCGATATGCGTTGTATTTTTATAACAACTTATTTAATTGTTAACCGACGTCTAAAATGGCGGTTATAAATTATAAATATGATAATATGTATTTATGTGTTGGAATTGCGTGGAATTTCCACGGAGCGACCTTTTGTGGCTTCGGAACAAACATATAAAATGTTGAAGCAAATTTCCAAAAGTATTAATCGAATTTTGATCATTATTTTTTCTTCTTTTTTTGTTTTTTGGCTTACATTTAATTCTAGGACACAGAACAAGTTTAATCAAATGCGATTAATTTCCGAAACTATGGTTTTCGTCACTTTTATGTCCACTATTGACGAAACTAGGATATGTGTCAATTACTATAAGCCTACATAGTAGATCAAATGTTATTACATACATAGAATGGTAATCTAATAGGTGTTTTTTTTTATTTGTCGCATATCTCAACAGTGTACTCGTATTACACGACAGGTTTAAAAAGATAATTTTAAATGTTTCACACGTATATTATGTCTTTAAAAACATTTTATTTATGTTGTTTTATAATTATTGTTACCAATCCAAGTGAACCACATCAACCTCTAGTCACTCATATAGCCTGCATGTCTAAGTTTCCTGTAATATTAGGTTGTGTGGGTGCTTTAGTCGAAATATTGTAGTCTTTTTCAGGGATACATTTCTGCATACATATTTTATTCACCTCTTTTTTATAAAACACATTTATTACACATTTATTAGTCGAAATACACTATTTACTCATTTGTACAACTACTACTATACAAAAACGAAAACCAAATCTCAACACTTTCTTAATTCTACTTCTGATGATTTTGATCCGCGTCGCCATACTGTTTGACATCAGTTCATCATTTCTACCGTAATCTCCCTATTCCAAATTATAATTACAGTTGCCTATTACTATTTTAGCCCTTTATTATTATAATAATCTCCCATTTCTAAGTAATAGGGATGTTGACTAATTTTTTTTTGTCCATAATGAAGATTAATGAAAAATATTGGACCCGTACTTTTTTATTTGTAAATCTAACAAAAAACGTGGGGGATACAACGCACTAAAGTTGCTTGATCGTGACGTCACACCACTAAATCTAGTACATTTTTGTTTAGTGGTGCGACGTCACGCGCCCCAACACAGAATCTTATAAGCGTTATATCTCAGCCATTTTTTATTTTATTTGCAAGAAAAAAAAATACCTAACGAATATTTTTTTATTATTAAAATTACGGACTAATCGTATTTTAACATCCCTATTGTTAGTATTGCCTATGCCACGTTGTGTGTACTTGCAATATGTGACGTAATGCTTATCATGCTCTCCTCTTTGCACGCTAGCACCACCACACGCGGAGCTGAGAGGTAAATATAATATGATTATATATATGCGACTGAATATATACTTGATATATTGAAAGAAAATACATTCATTGCCAATTTTACATCAGTTATTTTGATATAGTATGAACGTAGTACCTACTAGAAGTTACAATTTGTTTATTCTTTATTTTTTCCTAAACAAATGTTATAAATATATTATACCTATATATTAGCTAGAAAAATTCTTTGTAAGACATTGCGAGTTACAGGGTCTGATCAAAATATAATTAGAAAAATACGCTTACTACTACATACTTACTTTTTTTGCTTACTCGAGAGAGCTAAAATACATGTAAAATACATGCTCTAAAAGATAAACAAATTATATATTTTAATTCCCGATGTGACTACTATTTATCCATTAGATTTTATTATTAGTTTTGTCTATTTTAAACGAAGATCATTGATATAAAAACAGGGCATTAAAAAATTAAAGTAATAGAAATTTAACTAGTGTAACATAAGTTGTGTGTAGTTTCCATATTAATTTGAGTTTTTTTATCATTCTAACCGCAAGAAGAGAAGAAGAGCTTAGCTTTTCATTATGTCATTCATTGCCGTTTTATTTTGGGGAGTGGGGGGGTTACAAGCTATAATACTGGAATTGAAGTGTGGCTAAATACTAATTGGCTTTGAGATAACAGGTTCAAAAGATTTTTACTAATATTATCATATTTGGATTTTATAATAACTGAAATTATTAATTTTAATTTTGAGGGTGGTGGAGGGTAGATTGTTTTGACTCATTAATGGACTCATGTATTACATTTTTACATGAACCAATGGTATATTATTTACTCTAGTTTAATTTTTAATCCTCACTTGGAAAATAGGGTTTTACGTCTATATTTTACATGGTAAATAAAATTATATTATACTGTTTATTCGCATTAGATAACGCTAAAATACCGCTTCTAAACGTGGATTTACGAAAAAGTGTATACTCAAGGAATTGTATCTATTTAAATTAAACGATTAAAATTTATAAATAGAATCTATAGTTAAAATTAGTTTTCTGGCACGGCACGCATTTTTATTACTATTACAGTTGATTTTCGACATATTTGGTAATACTAATAATAAAAGCTTGTTTTTAAAAAGTTTTTAAATTGTCACTTGTTTATCCTTGAGTACGCGTACGTTTTCGTAATATGTTTGTATTGAGTGTGCCTACAACGGGCAGCGAACGCGTCGTCGGAAGGCTCCCGAGCGTCGGAGGCGGGGGAGGCGCCGCGGGGTTCAACATTGCCCCGAGCCGCCACTTCGCCCGCGCCTAAATACTCGCCTGAAGCGTCGCCGAGCTCCTCTGTCACTAGTGAAGGGAATGTGTAAGTTTTTTTTTTATTCTGTTTGTAGTGCGGCTATGATATCACTGCGGCCATGATTGGCCTATTGTGATCGCCAATGTGTAAGTTACTTTGTTATACACACGTTTCAGATAAAAACGACTGGATTTAGCTGCATGGCTATTCCCTTATCCGTCAGGATCAGGGTACAGAACCGAAGACAGAATTGTCTCAAATGTATGAAATGACGTATGACGTATTATTAAATCAATACGACGTATTACATCATTTCATACATTTTTGACAATTCGGTCTTCGGTTCGGTTCGCTAACGGTTAAGTGAATAGCCCTGCTGATCTATTTCTTTACAATATATCTGTAGGTTAGCCTAGTACTGTCGAACTTTATTGGTTATGTTAATAGTTTTTTGTGTATTGTTATGTCGATTTTAAGATAATAAAGATGATAGTCCCAATTGAATAATGGAATATTATAGAGGTACAGCTAGGAACAGATATTATAATAAAAGGATAGAAAAAACTAACAAAAATAACGCAGTGACCAACTGGGTCTTGCTCTCTGACACAAGCAGACGCCACCCCCACTTTTCCTACGATGATGTGGCTTCCCAAGACTCAGATTGAAGCACGCTCAAGTTCATTTCTACTTTATCCTTCAGAGGTGCTAAGGATTCTTTGCCGGAACACATTCCCAATGCGTCCTTTTATTTTTTAAAGAAATAGAAGTACCTTATATTCGTTATGCGGTTTGCTAACCTTTTACGTTATAAATACGACACGGTTGTACACACGTAAATTATTCGTTGAGATATGTCTTAACCACGGTCGACGTCGGGTACTGCAGGCGTGAACTCCTGATGAAGGAAAACTGTGGTTGAGACATATCTCAACGAATAATTTACGTGAGTACAACCGCATCGTATTTATAATGGATTACACTCGCTGTAGTTTCCAAAATCGTAACCTTTTACGTTATATGTATTCCAGATATCCAACGCAAGGCGGCTCCAACAATATATCAGAAACAGCGTTCACGATCAAGCCGATACTGAACGAGCTCAGAGAAAGGAGAGAGGACTACGAGCGGTTATCGGAAAAGATTGATGCGTTAAAGGTAATATTTTATTGCTTTAATGGCTTATTATTACCTATTCACAGTATTAGTTAGGCATTTAGACTAGGCAAAGGGTTTTATATCGGAATTATTTAAACGAGGAAACGCTGACGTTCTGATCGTAATTTAGAATCTAAATCATGAATAGTAATTTTAAAATGTCAACATACAAGACAAGAAAACATTGAAGAGGCTCAAAAGGAAAATCCCTTAACACCTAACAAAATAAATTACTGTGAAGAAGGATGGGCCAATGGAACCATTCCTAACAAAACCTGCTATATATCAACAGCTACAAATAAAGCTCATTATTTACATAGACTTTATTACAACCATTATCATATTATGTAGATTAATAACTAAAAACTTAATAACTATAAAACTCAATAGGTAAAAACTTAAAAACTAAAACAAACTACAAAACTTAATCTAATAAACAGGTGGAGGAGGGAAAGGTGGCAAGAATGCTGGCGGCATTGCCCTGCTGAATGCATAAACTTATTTTTTGAGCAAAATATAAACCAGCATTCTTGTCACCTGAAGCCTCCACCAAACGTTTAGCCAGGTCTCTGTACGACTTCCATTATCTACATGATACAGACAGAAAAAAAATGTTTTTTAAATATTTTGGCCCTCAATTTCCCTAATATACAAGACAGATCAAGATTTATTATTACACTTGAGAGTAAATAGTTCTAAGATAATATATTATTTAAAACATTGGATACTTGGCCACCCTGCCAGGATAAATAATTATAATGTGCGATGTTAGACAAACTAGGTACAGTCAACTACAAGATGTATCCATGTTAGTCTTACAAAATGAAGGAACTTTTAGTATGCAAAAATTATTTACCCTTTCATTATCCACATTTTCAGTATCCACCAAATCTTATACTATATTATTCGATTCATTTTAAATGCTATTATTATGTATCACCTAAGGAAAAGTAGTGGGATACATCATTGTTGCATATTAAACAAGTCGATGATAATACTCGTATAAAGTTTGATCGCTACTAGAAATGTCACGAACCAAGGGTAGTTTATTGTGGCAAATGAAAATTTACTTCATTTTGTAATCCTAACATGGATACATCTCTTTGTAGTTGACTGTACGACCTGGGATCTGGAGAGGTCAGTTATATTATTTAAAAGTGTTTACAAACATATACAATATCATATTAGAATGGAGACACACGAACAGATCTGGAAGGGGTATTTCCCAGCAATGAAACAAAGTAGAAAAGACAAAATATAATATTTGTTACTGGGATAGATTACCGTTTACAGGTACTTAAGGAAGAATATAAGGTACTTTTAATGGTTTACCCTTCGCACTAATTTCTTCCTTTGCTATATTAGACTTTTAGTCTGGTTCCATCTTTGACCAACATTGCTAAACAACTGCAGAAATGGTGGTCAGATGATAAATTTTACCATATTTTGATAACCACTGTTTATTTTCGCATAGACTTATTTTTCGCGAAACATGTTTTTTATATTTTGTTTTATTCGATAGCCATCAGAATTGCACTGATATCATAGTTTGTATAGATAAAGTATGTACATACACAAATAGAAATGTCACGATGATGATTTTCAACACAAACAAGTATACCTAACACACACCACTTTAGAACGCCGTCATTCATGAACTGTTTTTAGAAAAATCGCTCCGTTACAAAAGTCGTTTTTTATGACAATAAATGAAAAGACTAGACGTGCAAATAAGGTGCATGGTGGCAAGTATCATGATTGCCCATATCAGCCACAGTGCTACCCAGTATTTTAACATTAAAAATTCTGCGAGGTATAGCAATGCGCCTATCACGGAAT
This sequence comes from Hemithea aestivaria, assembly GCA_947507615.1. NCBI lineage: Eukaryota > Metazoa > Arthropoda > Insecta > Lepidoptera > Geometridae > Hemithea > Hemithea aestivaria. The sequence continues at coordinate 6,418,281 of OX382348.1, forward strand.
CGTGTTTCGGAAGGCACGTAAAACTGTGGGTCCCGGCTGTTTCCTATAAGATATATAGGAGGCAGTCGTTAGGTCATGTTGCAGGCCCTGTAGTAGTCTCTCTGAAACTGCAACATATAGGTTGGCCACACAACCTATAAACTGTGATATGACTGTCCGTGTAAGTAAGGTAACCTGTTCTGTTGGAGTATAAACCCCATTTATTATTATCACTGGAATTTATTTACATTATTGCTTGGTGGATGAATGATATATAAAGGGAAATCGTAACTGATTGACTTATCTATCAACGCACGACTCAAACCACAGAACGGATTAGGTTGAAATTTAGAACATGTTTCTTATGACGTAGACTTCCGCTAAGAAAGTCTTGTCCATAGGCTAAGCTTCGAGCATAAGCTAGTAACTTATATTGCCAAAGACAGTATTAACGAATGTTGTATTGTTTCAGAACTTATCACAAGAAGTATCGTTCCTATCGGCCGCGCTGCAAGAGGAACGCTTCAAGACTGAAAGACTGGAGGAACAAATCAATGATCTCACTGAATTGCACCAAAATGAGGTAATCATTGTTCAAATATAGGTTATTTTTGTCTATATCAAAACTATTTACCAAGCAAATATACAAAAAAAAAACTATTATTTTTGTCATTATTTTGTACGAAGTTGATGAAAACGGACTCTTCCAAATAAAGATAGTTTGAGAAATTATTTCAAGCTTAGAGGTTGGCTTAAGAAGTGGTGATATTGGAAGAAATACGTTCTTTTATCGTTCAAAATAGTGACGTATGCCATCTTCCAAAGCTGCTTTTTTGTATCTACAAAGTAATGGCGTGTTTCCCCGAATTTTTATTGTCATTATCATAAAACATATTTAAATTGGAATAAGGATAGTAGCAAATTCTTGTGTTTTCGAAATAATGATGTTATTTTTTGTTTCAGGTGGAAAACCTAAAGCAAGCGCTAACGGACGTAGAAGAGAAGGTACAATATCAGAGCGAGGAACGAATACGAGACATACACGAGGCTTTAGATCTATGTCAAACTAAAGTGAGTGTACAGTTTTTAGCAGATTATGTTTATATACCTACGGTATTACGCCTTTTTTATTCCGTGAATCCGTAAAATACTCAATAGTCAAAATCTCTGATTCATTTTGCTGCACTTTTGGAGAGCTGATGAAATTATTTGCGTTCTTTGATAATATTTTTGTAATTAGTGCTAAACGCGTATTAATAGTGGGTTTAATAACCGTTGAATGTGATTTACTGTCGAAGAATGGAAAAAAGTTCAACAAGTTGCTATTTTCAAGAATCGTCATAAAATGAATTGATAAACGCCCGCCCACTCTTTATCGAATATTGGAGGGAATATCCCCTCCAATAAACAGTAGACTTAGAATTATAATAAAGACTTGGCTTAAAGGTATCTATACCAAGCCAGGCGCATTGCCACACCCTTTAAAAAAATCAAGATCTTTTTTTGTTAACGCCGGGAAAAAATGCGTTACGCATATCCTCCCATCGGGGGTATGGGAGGGTAATGTGGGACCCCCCGTGCAGGGTATACCCACTAAAACAACCCGGCGCCACTCTCGCATCGTCTTTGGGACGGAGGCCTGGGAATCGGCAGAGCCTTGCATCCAGTCCTAAATCAAGATGTCTCTCCTAAGATGTAATTTGAAGAGCTGCTTGTTATCATTTCCCAGATCAGCAAACTAGAGCAGTACATGGGCGGCGGTGGTGGCGCGGGCGGCGGTATGGCGGGCGCCGGTGACACAGCGGCCGCACTACCGCCGCGTCTGCTGCTGGTGAAGCTACTCAACGTGGCTATAACACTGCTACAGCTGGCCTTGTTACTGGTCGCCACTGTGGCTGGGATAGCCATGCCTTTCCTCAGAACTAGGTAATATATCTACAAGGTTATTCTACTGGGCCCATTACCTGTTTCCGAGATAGCTACGTATACAACTTAACGTGGCTATACAATACAGCTGGCCTTGTTACTGGTCGCTACTGTGGCTGGGATAGCCATGCCTTTCCTTAGGACTAGGTAACCTTTAGTATATATCTATTAGGTTGTTAACCTAATAGATTATACTGGGTCCATAACCTGTTTCCTACTAAGCCATGTATTTCTATAACTTACTAGCGAATTTCTTCTCTTGCTCCGATACTTCCTATATTATATTAGTCAATGTATCAGTCAGCCTTTGACCACGATTTAGCCTGATCTTAAGCGATGATGCGGTCGAAGATTGTTGTAAATTAGACCTGAAAGACATAATATTAAAATCCTAGATTTCATAAAAACCTCGTGCTAGAACACAGTCTCAATGAACGCTTGGCGACGCGGTTTTATCCGAGGCAATAGGCAATTTCCCACAGACATCCTGGGACTGGAACATGACAGAAAATACAATATTAGACAGTGGTGAATACCTTAATACATAATATACTTATTACAAACGAATTAAATGAGAAAGTTTAACTTTATCTATAATTAGGTAATCTGACAGACTCATCAACGAAACTCCTGAATGTAGAATGGTGAAATTTGGAATATAGGTTTTATTTACTACCTAGACAAGTAATAACAAAGGATTTTGCGATATTCCCACGGGAACGGAAATAATATCATTATCATCTTAGCCATAGGACGTCCACTGCAGAACGTAGGCCTCCCCTTTGGATTTGAAAGAAAGAAAGAAAGATAATTATTTATTGAGCACAGAAACACAGGCACAAGAATATTTTTTGTATACATAGGTATAACTGTAGTGTCACAATTCACAATAAAATAAATGTTTTCTATTGTGCGACGTATTGCGTGTGGAGACACATCCCGTGCCATCGTGCAGCTCTGCTCAATTGGGAGAGAGCTCAGCTAATGTTGTAGACAAAGTTAATTGTTTACAACGCTGATTTTCAGCTCTCCCCCTGTGGTGACGAAACTTAGGTATATAGTTGTTTACATATTATATAATATACAATAAGAGATATAAATTAATTTTAAAAAAATACGATTTCCGATTTTGATACCGGTTGGAAGCGTCCAGTGTCTTGTAACGACCTTTGTAAGGTCGCCACCTTGTGGGTGGACGTCTTTCGCTGCGTTTGCTAGTCCGCGGTCTCCACTCGAGAACTTTTCGACCCTATTGGCCGCTCCACGTGCTATGTGGCCTGCCCATTGTCACCTCAGCCTGCTAATCCGCTGGGATAGTCCACATCGACACAGGCAGGGATTAATATGGATATCGGTAACCACTAGTTTTTGTATAATTGCAGAGTCCGCGTTTTAACAACAAGTGTAGCGGTGATGGTCGGTGTGATAGTACTGAAACAGTGGCCAGAAGTGATGCAACTATCTGAACATCTGCTGCGGAGGTTCAAGGAGTACATACTGGACAAACATCACGACAGGTAATGTGGTTGTATGGACTTGTATGGGTTTTGTGTGTGGACTCGACAGTTATGTGGTATGGAATATACTGGAGCTAAGATAAATCGGTGAAAGATACGGCTCTTGTTGTTCGCAAATGTTTTGCAGTGTTAAATATACAAAAAAAAAATGACATTTTGATTTTGTTTGTAAAATTGACACTGGTGTGGAGCTGGCCTATGAGATATGGAAGAGCTCGAGAAAAATTGTTTTGAAGGACTTTGCAAAAGATAAAAACTTTGTAGACGAAATCAAATGCGAATTGGAATAGAATTTAATAGAAATCTCTTTATTGTTACACCACAAATATACAGAGAAACTTAAAACTAAAACACAATTTCGTAACTTAATTGTAACAATTGGCGGTCTTTACGTTAAAAGCGACCTTGCACGGAGAGGAATTTGTAGGTAAAACAGCGCAAAATTTTGTCAGCTTTAAACTTTATAATTAAAACAGATCTTATTTGATTTGATGTTTTAACTTAGATTTTTAAGCAAATTTTGAATTTCTTTAATGCAAATGCTTCTGAACTTTTTTAACACATAATACAAGTTAATTATATTCTATACCACATAACTTATGTGCAAGTTGTCGGGGGGTTAAAAAAGGAGGGGTGCTGGATCACTAACTCTATTATAATAATTTGTCTTTGGTTTGTTAATGTTTGTTCCGGTGTAAACTAAAGACGGCTATACACATCTATGGCAATGTTAAGCAAAACATATCAACGTTCAACAAAATTTAAGGCGATTTTGATGAATATTGATATTATGTTATACGTGCTTTCCATCGGGTATGGAAAGCAAAAATATTGTTGGTGCAAACAAAAGTGTAGTTTAACAATGTTTTGTGAAAAATGTTGTCATGATTGGGGAAAGGACAAAAATTTTTTTTTGTCCATAATGGACATTATCAAAAAATATTGGACACGTTAGTTTAATGTAATTTGAAATTGTATTTTATTTTTGGCAATAAAACATTTTTTTATTTATTTTTTATTTTTATATTTGAAATTTTAATAAATAAACGTGTGATTTACAACGCACTAAAGTTACATGGAAAAGGTCGTGACGTCATATGTGTGTGCTCGAGTCGATACAAAATGCACACACGTATGACGTCACGCTTCATCACCGAAAAACTTATAAGCGCTATATCTCAGCCATTTTTTATTTTATTCTCAAACAAAAAATACGTATCAAATATTTTTTTATTATAAAAATTACGGACTAATTATATTTTAATGTTTTTGACCTTGTCCGATCCCCTATTGTGTAGACCAAAACACGAGCTGGAAACGCGACTTTAGGCCATTCAATGTGTATAGTCGCCTTAAGAGCGTAATATATCGAGTGAAGCTCTCTCGCTCGCACTATTTGACAAATTTTGAAACATAAATTCATAGAATTTATTTGTTGAAAATTCCTTAAGACCAGCCCTCCATAATATTATTGCACACATTTTAAAAGTGTTTTCAGTTTGATATACATATTAAAAAATGGCATGATTAGAATTTTTGAACAAAAAAAAAGTATTGCTCCTCTTGCCATTTTTTTAATTTATATTTCAAAATTTGTCAAATAGTGCGAGCGATAGAGCGTCACTCGATATATCTCTTAATAAAGTTATTTGTAAAAATCATGTCTTCACAGTGGCTTCAAGTAAAATGGGTTGTATTTAATTATGTTGAATATGTATTGAAAGCAATAATGCATGTGTAATGTAACTAAAGTATATAGAAAATTAATATAATATAAATAAATTGTGAGTTATATTTCGCGTACTCATTCCAAAACGACATAACACCTAAAAAGGTATTTTTCTTAAATGTTGTTTTTTTTTTTAAACTTTTTGGGTGTTATCTTTTTGCAATAAATAAGCGATATGGATTTTAAAATAAAAATTTGCTCGTCTCAAAAGCTCATAACAGATTTCAATGCAGTATTGTAATATTTTGAATCATTAAATCGATTAGATAAATCATTAGACCCATTCCGTCCAGGCATTTTTGTATTCTAAACTACACAAAGTAACATTTTTTATTGCATTAATTTGGCTTTCTTTTTGAAACAGAATTCACAAAATCGCGCACGCAATATTGACTTAATTTGCCTCTTTCAAAACTAGATGACGCTTAAATACAACGTATAAAGGTGATCTCATTAGGCCTCCCCCACATTGGGCGACAGCCTTCTCGACGTCATCGTCGCGACTCCACCGGCGAACGGCGTGAATCGCCGCGAAATTGCGATGTTGTCGCTAAGCTCTGAAGAATTTCATTGTCGTACCCGCTCGGTAGTCGTTTTTCCCAATGTGTGGTGGGCCTTACATTAAACTCGTCGCCAAACCAACTCTGAATCGAATCGCTGGTAAGCAAAGAAATTTGAACTTTAACCCCTTGATCCAGGAAACACTTCCGGTTCAAATCAAAATTGACATCTATTATTTCTAGCTTCTTTAAAATAAGGTTCAAATTTGCATGCGCGGGTGCGGCCCGATCGAGTCGCTCGAGGACTTACGGGTTGAGCAGAAAATTTCCAAAAATGTTATTGAAAGTGAAAACACGTAGGTAGAACTGTAAGTCGTCAACGGGTCATAGATTTCTGTTTTTTTATAAATGTGGTCGTTGTTAAACATATTAATGTCGAAAATGTTATGAATAGAAGCGATGTTGGATTGGCGTTGAGCTATTGATATTAGTGGATCATCTTAACACAGTAAAACATGTTTTCTAATATTTTCTGCCCTGTACCAAGTATGTAGATATCATAATAAAAAACTAAATTAACTATAATTCCTTTTACAATTTTTTTATTTTAATACAGTTACGTATTTATATATCGCATAAGTTAACGCTTTTTAGGAATGATAAGAAATATAATATGCATTGTTGGATCATATCAATATTATATTTTTGCATGTAATATAAATATATATTGTACAGATCTGTAATATTGGGCTAATATAAATTATTTGTGTATATGTTTTATTTGTGGTATTTATTTTATTTGTGGGTTATTTTAATGGTAATAGCATTGTTGTTTTATTCCAATATTTCTTTGAATAATACTTGCTCAACTCAAAAAATAAAATTTTGTACTCACTGTGCGATTTCAAGTTACTTTTTGGAGTTAGGTCAGTAATTATGAGTATACGAATTTTATGTCATCTTTTCTTTTTATCATTTGACCCTTTAACCGCCCTACCTTATATTTTTTATCATGCGATCAATTATTTACAAAAATCAAAGAAATATACACATTGCAATACCTTGCACATACTAAACGAATATTCACTTACGTATTTTAGTCGTGTCCTCGTCTTTGACTTTGCTCTACTCTACGTTGTTCGGGCAGTGGATATTCTAAGTCGAAAAAATGATTTTTTTTTAACTTATAACACCCTCGAAAATATTGAAAAGAGCATAGTATGTTAGTCATGAAATGAACAATATGTTTTTTAGATAAACATTCGCAGGCGGTTGAAAGGTTAACTTTAAATCCTATGAAGCTTACTTATATATTTTCTTTGTGCTTAAAATGATGATTTTATTATGATTTGCGTTTTAATTTCATTTTATCTCACTCCAGGTACGAATGCAAGTCGTTATGTGGTTGATATTGTACAGAGCACTCTAGTGGAATTTTAGTGATGTAAAGATTAATTCAGAGAGTATTCTAAAAGCTCACGGATCGGAGATGACTCTTTTTGGGAAAATGTAGCTTGTTTGTTGAAAGTGAACACGCACACTTAATAATGTACTAAAATAGTAGTTTTTGCAGTCACAAATTTATCTCTATTTATTTAAAGTTGTAATTATAAAAAGTTAATTTTTTGAGTTATGTCAGTATTTCATTAGGTGTGCGAAAAATGTAAATGCGTACTACAAAAATTTTGTTTATATATTTTTAAAACTAAATGAATAAAAGACATGTATGATTATTATACTTATATCTATTTTTAATTATATTTTGTTCGTTAATAATATCATCTCAACGAGATTTTTTTATTAGGAAATTTAATATGCTGGTCCTTTTTTCAGCAAACATGCGAAATTTCCCCAAAATGAGGGTATACTGAATAATGTAGTTTGCATCTAAACTCCGATCCTAGATTTTAAAATAATTTAAACAATCGAGTCCTAAGAAATTATACGAAAACGCTTATTTTATAAGAATTGAAAATATTGTCGATTTGTTTTTTATATAAGGCCAAGTTAATTTATTTATCAACATTGTGATATTTGTCATAAAAAATAGAAAATGTACGAAAATACATTAAATAATTTGTATTTTTTAAGTTTTGAATTCACGATTAAGGTTTTAGGTGTTTTTTATTCTATAAAAATGTCTAGAATTTTTCATTGCCCATCAATTAAAAGAAGTCAGTCATACACGTAGCTATTATTATGTATGAAGGGATAAAAAATGTTGAATCGACTGTCAAAAGAAATAAAATCACAATTTGTCGATTTTGGTAACGAATTTTTCTGCAAACATAATTAAACTGCTACTACTACCTTAAATAAGTTGGAGGTTTTTTACACCTAAAATCCATATTTATTAAGGAATTGTATTAACAAAATGATCATAAATTGAAAATCACGACTTTCCCAACTTTATACATTTTGTCTTTGTGTCCACAAATTTTAAAACTATTTATTTAAAATATTAATTATTTATTAATTTTGAAATCAGATTTTATATTTTATGTTAAATTATGTTTGCAGAACTATGTTTAAAGTCCTAAGTTTTAAACATTTCAAGCGCTAACACAAAATAAATATAGACATGTTTAATTGGTGGTATAATTATTGTAAGATTAAGTTATATTGTGAATTTGGTTATTAAAATTCATTGGTATATGGAAAATATGTCGATTAAAATGTCTATATTTTAATAAATTATTAAACCATTTGTGAAAGAATTCACATCACAATTTTACCAATTTATTTATAAGGTGGCTTGCAGTCGCTTGAAACGTGATAAATTTACTATTTTAATCATTTATTTATTGTAATTAATGGAGTGTAAATTCATAATTTGGATATTTATTTATTACAGATACTTAAAATCTTTAAATACTCAAATAACTCTAAATGTTTATTCTCAAGATTTTTATACAAGTAGAGGTCGCCATATGCGAAATAGATATCTCATAGATTCTGCTAGAATAAGGGCATGATAATATTAGCAGCCTTTTTTCATAGAAATCATCTGCAGATTTTTATTATATATTTTAAAAAGGCTAAGTTTGCGTGTGTTTGCTACCACTTCACGCCTAAAAGTAAAAGGCTGAACCATGCTGATATTTGCAGATAGCTTCGAGCGTAGAAAACACATAGGCTACTTTTTTACTACTGGTCACAGCGAGCAAAGATGCATAGAAATGTCTATAGTTTTGTTTCGCTCACGCAGCTGGCAGTGAATATCTCTGCAGGGCTATTCACTTATCCGATAAGGAACCGAACCGAAGACTGAATCGAATTTGATATGTCAAAAATGTAAGTCTTCGGTTCGGTATCCTGACAGATAAGCGAATAGCCCTGCAGGTCTGAACAGGCCTTTAATCGTAAATAGAAGACAATATTTGTATGAGAAAAGGCTGCTATAGTGTTCTTAACCAACCTCGACGAGTCATTTTAGTAAATATGTCATATACATTCCAAATTACTGAAATTAGCTGTAGTGGTCTTCATCAGCCTTCACAATATGAACGAAGAGTGGGCTTTATGTGAAGGAAGATTCATATCTACTGCATAATACGTAGATATAAAAACGTGCTTGATTGACTGGTCTGCTTTGACTTTCTTCCGCTGAATGGATGGAGGGACATAATATTATGATATGACTTCCACTAAGCAACACTGGTATGTATAATATAAAATAAAAGTGTGTAGGCCTATTTATTTATCAACGTCCAACCAGCAACCCAAATTACTTAGTTTTGGGTTGAAATTTGGCACACAGACGGCAGATTTTATTACGTAGATCTCCGCGAACATAAGCTGCTGTGAATTAAAGCCGCTATTTTGAGTAGATATGAATCATCCTTAACTATTTAGATAGCAAATTAATTTCTATTAGTGAATTGTAAAAAAATGCAAAGCAGAAAACTATATTTTTCACCCTGCTTTGCCTATATCCTAAAATAAGTTGCGTTTTTATATAATCGCCGATAAATATGTACAAATTGTATTTTGAGACATTATGGTATATTCCTATTTGCCCCCACAGCGATTGCCCTCAGGTCAATTACTACCGAATGGCGACTGGGTAATTATTGTTGCAACTCCAAATAGCTTCAAACTACTAAAACAACAAAAACGGCACAACTCACGTCTAATATTGTCGAGAATATCTATTGTCCGATACCGTGGTTGAGATATTCTTGACAATATTAGACGTGAGTTGTGCCGTTTTTGTTTTTTTAGTTTTTTATACAACTTAAAGGCTTATTACACCTGGCTAAATTTAGAAGCCTAAATTCAGTCGCCACTGAATTAAGTCAAGTGTAATAACATTTAGCATCCTAAATTTAGAAGAAAGTATCGTTCATCCTAATTTAGATTCTGAATTTAGTGACTAAATTCAGCCAAGTGTAATAAGCCAAGGGTAAGTAAGTAAGAAGACGAGCAAGACGCTCTCCTGATGGTAAAAGATAACGCTGCCCTTAATCAGTACAGTGCTACATAAGATTTTACAATGATGTGAAATTATAGGTGCACTTCACCAACGCTTTTTACTCAAGAGTCATAAGATGTTAAGACTCTTTAGCCCATTAATTTCACTAGCTACGGTGCCCTCCTACCAAAGCACAGTAGTAGTAGTTATGGAGAACACTAGCAATAGTTTTAAAAATCCTTTAAACTACTGTTTAGAACGCCAATCCCATCAACCCGGCGGCAGTTAAGAATTTATTCCCAAATGCCCTCTAGGGGCAGTCGATGTTGGGGCTAGTGGGAACATACCAACATTATCGTTTTGTGTATATTGTGTAAATAATTTTTCTACGCAGGGCATCAGTATATTGTAATTTTTCTTTGTTGGTCTTTGATTCCGTGACATTGATTTTGTTTTTTATCATTCGTATGTAAATTACATACAAATTTATAATGTATTTGATGAGTTTTAAATCAATTGTAAATTTTTGTAAACATGATAGCGTGACAAAGATATTTTGGCCTGTGGCTAAAATTGGAAACTTATTAACTCACCTCTTGATTGCATGATTTGGGGTTATCCACATGTCAAAATAGCCTTGTCTCACTTATTGTATTGTCAAAATTAAATGTCGCAGATTCAAATCACATTATGAATGGTGGTTTTGTTGCTTTTCCACAAGAATGTTAGTATTTTATGTTGCCGGTTATGGATTGTAATAAATCATCACAATTTTATTCAAAACTTTGTTTTATTAAACTTACCTCTGTCGTTCTTACCCGATTCTGTAAATCTAGTCAGTCGTTTTACATTTGGGCTAAGCCGTTTAGTAAAAGACGTTAGAAAACTACTAGGCGCCGAGAAACCATGAAGAGATTCAATTTCTAAAGCCAATTTTGTCTCGTTTTTTCCCTTATTTGTTTTCACACAGGCAATATATCTGGAAACTACTACTAACTAGGTATCTTTCTTTCTCTTACTTGTTTTGGTTAGTTTCTAGCCCCCTTTTTTTTTGTTTTTTTGTACTTTTAATGCGAACAGTGTTAAAACATGAGTGAGTGTGTCCCTCCATTCAGCACTGAGTCCACATATTTCGGGCAATATCTATGAAACTACCAAGAGCCCAGAAACCCGGAAGAGATTCGATTTAATACAGTTTTCCTTAGTTGTTTTTTAGATACCTCCTTTTAGCTTCTAGCTCCCTGGTACGACATGTGTCTCGTCGCGTGGTGTACGGTTACCTAAGTCTATGGTATTCTTTTATCTGTGTCTAAGGACTAAGTATTAAGGTGCCCTAAGTACTATGAGTGCATAAAATGCAGTCTTTCACGAATTTGTTTCAAAGAATAAGAATTTTTGTAATTTAACATTCTGTATTCTGATTACCAGGAGAAAACTAACACATTTTGTCAACTCTGTATTGTAACTAAATAAATACATTGTTTGTTAAAAATAATTTAATATAAAAATAAAAGAACATCTGCACTGGACGACACATTTGATTTCACACTTGGGTTCCGTAGATAAATATATAGTTACAAAGTATA